>JANUWF010001125.1:1017500-2217500 GCA_026120185.1 Voacanga thouarsii
GCTTCTACCCAATTCCAACTTCTGCTAGAAGTAGTATAATTGATGGAAATCTTAGTATTCTTTTCACTGCTTTTAAAATTTTGGATCTTTTAATCAGTTGCTACTTGGTCCTTATTTCCTAACTTTATTTTTTAATTTGATCTCCCTGATCATTTAATCCTCTTTTCTTTGGAGAATTTTTATTTTTTAAACTAAGGGGACATCACACTTCTGGCGTGCTTTTGATTCAACTGCTATTGGAATTTCATTTTTGTCTTGTTGAACTTCTATCCGAATAGGAGTATTTATAGCAAGAATCTATGATTTAATTACCCTTATAGAGTCAACAAAGAATCTGGCAATTGATTTGAAACATAGTCAATAAAGAATCTAGCAATTGATTTGTAAGTTTTTGGAAATGAATTATCTTTTGAACTTTTAGTTTAGTCGCGCTTGTGCGTGGATCAAAATAATTCAATAATGTTGCCCAAGCAAGCTCTTTTTTATATAGTTTATGTTTTCTCCCTAATTTAGAAAACGAAGTTTTATTAAAATGATAATAAGCAAATCTAGCTATAAATACGTCTCTAGTTAATGGTTCAAGATATCTAACTATAGAGGGAGAATCATATCCAATATATATCCTCATTCTTCTTTAAGGACCTATTTTGGTATGTTGATTTGGCACTATTGATGCATATACAATACACCCAAAAATTCTCAAATGAGCAATATTTGACTTTAAATCAAAAGTCAATTATAAAGAAAAGAATTTATGATAACTTGTTGGCCTTTCATGTATAAGTACTGAAGTATGCAAAGTGACATGTCCCCAAACAGATGTAGAGAGATTTGTTATGATTTGTAAAGGTCTAGCTATTAATTGTAACTTTTGAGTGAATGATTTAGTTAGACCATTTTAAGTATAAATATGAGCTACTGGATGTTCAATAGTAATGCCAATCGACAATAGAATAAGCATCGAAAGTATGGGAGGAATATTTTTGGTACTATCTAGACCGATTCTTTTACTAGAATAATTTAAAAATTGCGCTCTTAAGTGAATTATTTGGGTAAGTAATCTCGCAAACGCCAGGTTGCGAGTTGATAATAAATGGACATGTGACCATCGTATTGATGCATCAATTAAAACCATAAAGTATCTAAATTACCCACATGGTGGATGAATTAGCCCACATGCATCACCTTGAATCCTTTCTAGAAAAGGTAGAGATCTAACTCCCACTTTTTTTGGGGATGGTTTAATAACCAATTTTCCTTAAGAACGTACAGTATACAAAAATTTATCTAAAGTAAAATTTTTTTTACTTTTCAATAGATGACTATGCAAATTTTTAATTATTCTTCACCTTATAATAGCTCCTGAATGATCAAAATAGTCATGCTAAATAAAAATGTCGTAGGATTAGTAAACTTCTAGTTTATTGAATGTTTCACTTCAGTTACATTGATTTTTATGCAATATAGGCCAGATGAAAGAAATGGTAGCTTTTTTTTTTTTTAATCTATACTCATTTTTTTATTAAAATAAATAAAAGATACAGGTTAGAATTCTGGAAAAATTAAAATCTTGACACACGAAAACGCTTGGCCTTTTGTCTAGTAATCATACGATGAGATGGAACAGGAATCACTTTTCTTTTCCCTTTTCTCGAGTGAGTTAGGGTGAAATCATCTTTACCATAGTAGTTAACTACAATCTCAACCAAATCTATGACCAAATCTGAAATTGGTGTTTCGATCTTTTCCCTTCTCTTCATACGGTATTTACCCTTACGCAATTAACCTAGCTTCTTGTTGATTTCATTCTCAAAATTGGGTCGAAGCTTTTTTTTAGAACCAAAGGATTTTAATCGGTAACCAGTTAAAAAGAGAACCTTGTCCTGCAATGATTGTGGCATAATCTCTATATCATCTTTAGCAAATTTTACCAAGAAGTCCACAAAACCACTGACTTGAGAGACATTTCTTGGTAAAATACTACTTAAGGAATAATCATTAAACTCAATAAAACCTCCATTCTACTGTTTGTTCCTTACTATTTGAAGATAAGTGGATAAAAGAGAATCATCTAATGTCAAATCCTCTAATTGTTCATTCTTCTGTTAGTATTAATGCAAACATTTGAAAAAGAAGGACTTTCCTCCAATTGCTGCTCTGCAATACTTGTAATGTGACCTATTTCCATCATGCTTGATACATCATTCTGATTTGGACCATGCTGAGAAGTCAATTTTAGGACTCGCCTAATCACATGATCAATTGGGACCTCTATTTGAGAATGAGAAATCGGGGCAATCAAATCCATCCTTACATTAGATTGCAAATTCTGTTCTCAAAAGTTCCCATAGGAGATGAGAGAATCTTTTGAGGACCCTCAAGATGATATACTATTATATCAAGATTTACATTGGGAGATTTAGACTTTTGAATACTACTCACATTTTGATGCTGATCATATGTCATTAGTTATATATCAGAGACCACTGGGATAGGTCTCAAAGGCAGCAATAGAGAAGCTGCTTGAGATGGCCCGGAGATCTGAGCAACATCTGTTTCTGCACCAAATAGAATTTGAATAAAAGTCTGAACAAGAGTTATTTTAGTAGAAATTTGAGCAACTTCTGTTACTACATGAGTTTGAAGCATCTTCTTTACTAAAGTCACTTGAATCCTCTCAACTGAGACCTTAGCAATGTCTATTTCTACATGAGTATACGGCTTGATAGGGGCTAAATGGACACATATTTTGAGGGTCATTTGTGCTTATTTGTTATGATTTTATGCTTAAATAACTATTGACTCCCTCTATTTTACAATTTTTTTTTTTGTAGAATTGATGAGATGAAGAAACATGATAAAAGATGGTGAAAAGTTGTTAAAAAGGTAACAAAAAAAAAAAAAGCAAAACAAAAGGCCACCAACATTGGTTGGTATGTCAGAAAGAGTTTCGGCTAATTTCTGGACAAAAAAATAGGCCAAAACAAAGCACTTTCAGCACCTGGGGAGAATTGAGCTAGAAATAGCTCAAAGCTTAGTTGGCACCAGCTCAAGGTTGCCTAAATATGGAAAAATAGAGTGCAACCGGTGCCGAATGCTTCGGAGTAGCCAGAGCCGGTTCATGTCGCAAATTTGACATGGAAAAGGAGTTTTTAAGCAAAATTTGTCAACTTCTATTGAGATCTTTTGGGAATTGATTTGGGAACAAATTAGGACTCTTGTATTGACTTTTTAGCAACTAGAACTCCTACAAATACAAGAGATTAACACCTATTAAATCAATTTTCACTCTATACAATTAGAAAACTCCTAGAGGGTCGAATTAAGTACCAAGATTTAGGAGGATCAAGGAAATTCTTGGAGAAGGAAAAGAGGTTGATTAAGAAGGTTTCAAAGAAGAAGAAGAAGAATAAGACTTACTTGTCTATGAGTAGTTTCTTTTTCTCTTCTTTATAATTTATTTACAGTTTAAGTTTATGTTTTTAATTATAGTTAATGATATTTATACTCTATGATTTTGTGTTGAATTATTTCTAAATTTGTTGAATTTTAATTCTAAATATTTTATTACTTAAATTTATGAGTTGAATTAATTCGCATGGGACTAATTAATTTACTATCTTGTTCTCTCCGAATTGGATTGAAAAAAGAGGTTAAGGAAAAAAATTTGATAATTAAAGAGAGATTAATATTACCTAGAATATAGGGGTATTTGTTTCTTCCATTTAAAGACTTTAGTGTTGCCTAGAATATAGGGACATTAATTATTTAATTGAGCTATTTTTAATACTTCTTAGTTTTAATTAGGGAGGTAGAACATACCCTTTGATTAATCTAAAAATAGAATTTCATGACTTGCAAAACGAGTGAAATTTGTTTTTGAAACTCATATTGGTATTTGGGATTAAGAATTGATTGGTTGAAAGATATTTTCTTCACTTATCATAGAATTGAAATATTTCTTTACTACTTGTCTTTTCTCCTTATTCTTACTCATTGATTATCCTTGTGACTTTTCTTATATGACTTGATCTTCTCTAGTATAGGTAATTTATTTATTTTATCTCTTTATTTTATTGACTAAACAAAAAAGATTAATGTAAAATAAGGTAGGAGCCTAAGTTCCTATAGATTCAATACTTGTTATTCCCTATACTACATAATGGGTATATTTACTCGTATGTGTGGTTTTAATGATAATGTTTTAATTAAAATTTGATTGATTATGGCCCCTTGTTAATTTTTCTAATATTAAAAAACACACATCAAGTTTTTGGTGCTATTTCCAGGGATAGGCATTATCGGAAACACTCGAGTCTTGTTAATTTAAACATTATTGTATTAATTTGTAGATATCACTAATTTTTATTTTTAGGAACTTTATGAATATTTAGGTCTTTGTATTAGTATATGCTTTTTAAAAAAAAATTACTATTTTCATTTTTATTCCCAATTTGATTTTTGTTTTTTCTTTAAGTACAAGGTTGATATTGTCATGGACAATTGTTCATGAGCACAAAATCAAATGAGTTACAATGATGATAGATTGGCAAGAATATAAGCTCACATTGATGTTGCTAGTGAGATGTCACTTGAAGTATTAGTGAAATTTGTTGTTGCCAATACAAGTTCATCTATTAAGTGGCATGAAGAAGTTTCCCAATAATTGAGTAACAAAAGGACACA
Source organism: Voacanga thouarsii (assembly GCA_026120185.1). Classification (NCBI taxonomy): domain Eukaryota; kingdom Viridiplantae; phylum Streptophyta; class Magnoliopsida; order Gentianales; family Apocynaceae; genus Voacanga; species Voacanga thouarsii. The sequence continues at coordinate 1,022,187 of JANUWF010001125.1, forward strand.
ATTAGCTATGATTATTGAGAAAACTAATGAAAAACTTTCATCAAGCACATTAGAAATTATAGGAAAACAGGGGATGCCTTACAAGAATGAACCAATGCCTAATGGAATGCTTGAACTGGTGCCAACTGATCAAACAAACCCTAAATAAAGGATACAATGGTGAGATGAAATGCTAGAAGAAGCAATTTTTGAGCCACCCCTACAAATATTTAGAGAAAATTTGTTTCTTTTAAGCAAAGAGTCCATGACGGCTCGTACAATTGACCAAGGAGAAGAGAGAGGCTATGAGGAACAATTGCACAATGTGATAAAAGAAGTATTTGATTCTACTCTATGTGGTAATAATTTAATTTTTATTTGTCACATGATTTGGTAGGTTCCTCTCAATTCTTGGAGAACAATAGTCCAAATGACGATATATGAAGTTTAACATACCTCAAGGAATTAGATTTTTCTATGATATATTATAAGAAATCATTGGAGGATGTTAAAGAATTCTACCCTTCACCCCATTCAAAAGGAGATAACTTGGTATTTGTAGGTACATTGCATAGTAAAAATTAATTGATCCCATCTTTAGGAACTCAAATACTAAGTTAAAGGGGAATTTTTATCATGACAATTCTTTTGAAGGAAAAAAAATCGTAATTTCAATGTTAAAGAATTCTTTAGATTTAATTTGCATTCATGTGTTGAAAAATTGATTGATCTATCTAAAGAGATCTAAGAGATGGGGGTTTATGCATCTACTTTAATTGCAACTAATATTTTCTATGAATCTTCTTTCCTACAAAAAACCTCTTTCTTTTTACCATCTTGGCTATATTTTCCATTGAGTATTAATATTTTCTATAAAGGGATGGTGGGAAAGTATGATGAGTGGAAAGCGTATGTATCGTTGTTTTGGTTTTGTTTTGTTCTTAGGGTTATTTAGGATTTTAAGTCATTGTCATTCTTGTGTTTTGTTTTTCTTTACTGTTGGTTTATTTGAGTCTCTGTGTCGAGTTTTGTTTAATTTGATTTTTCTAGCCATTTGTTTCCCCTAATAAGGAGAATATTTTTCATCTTAAGTGTGGGGGAGTAAGTCTTGGTTTTTATTTGTTTTCTTAGGCTTTCTAGTATTCTTTTGCTTTAGCGTGTTTTCTTTTATTTAGGTGTGTTTTATTTTGTTATTATTTTTTTTTGTGCTTTTTATTTGTATTTTCTTTTGTAGGATTGAATAAAGTTTTCTTAGATATGCTCTATTCTTTCTTCCAAGTTCTAACATCTATTGGACCTTATTGCACTTGGGAAGTATTGCTTAACTTTCTACCCACTTTATTATTTTTGGTCCATTTGAAGATGCTTTATTATGTTGCTTTTTGGCCAATAAGGACAATGTCCAATTTAAGTGTAGGGGAGTAGTTTGGTGATATTCTTTGTCTATATTTTTATCAAATTTCTTGGTGTTTTCTTGAAATTTTGAGCTAATTTGAAAAAAATTGAAAATTTGAAACTTTTTGGAGAAAAATTGCAATTTTTTTTATTATAGTGTTGCTATTGTTTTTATTTTGGCATAAAAATTTGGTTAAATTTTATTTAGTTTAGTTTAGTTTTATGCAAAATTATATTAAGTGTGATACAGGCTATGTCTTGAGAATTTTGGATTAACCATGTTTATGTTTTTTGTAGCTATTGTGACATTTTGTTTCTTAAGAATTGATGTTAATTTTGTGATGAAATATAAATATGGAATTTTGGTTAATTTTGATTCTATAATTTTTTAAACTCGTCTTATTCTGAATTTAAGTAAATAGGTGAGAGATGAGGTTGCGAGAAAAAAAATGTGTTAAAAAAAAAAACACAACGCGGAAAGGGATCTATGTGCCCATTTTGGCAAGAAAAAGAAAAGAAAACAATGAAAACAAAAAAGAAAAAATGAAAAAGTGAGATGAGAGAAAATAAGAGTGCGAGTGAAAAACATAATGAGTGAAAAAAAGTCTTTGAAAAATTTAGAGGGCCAATATGGTGAGTGAAAAGAAATCCACTCACTTGAGGTTATGAATCCCAAGAAAAAATGTTAACAATGTCCCTAGTTTACTACTCAGATTGTAGTAGTCTGGATATTGTAGAATTTGGGTTCATTGATTATTCCTAACCTATATGATTCGCATTATTTGCACTCTTGGCTTAAGGAATAGGATGAAACACATTGAATGAGTACAAACTTGTTTAACTTAACTTCGATGGCCCTGATGATATCTATCTTAATACATAAGTCTGTATGAAATTAGCTTGATTGAATAAGTATTGAGCTGAATCCTTAAGTTGAAAGAAATATGATATCTTTACTATATTTGTCATGTTCACTAAAATATTCTTGTTAATAAGCTATTTACTTGGCGTGTTTAATTCTTATTTGCTTAAGGACAAATAAAGCTTACGTGTGGGGGAATTGATAACGTCTAAATGTACACATATTTTGAGGGTCATTTATGTTATATTTGTGATGATTTTATATTTAAATGACTACTAATTTTCTCTATTTACTATTTTTTGTGTAGAATTGATGAGATGACAAAACATGATAAAATATGGTGAAAAGTTGTTTAAAATGTGAAAAAAAGAGCAAAACAAAAGGCCACCAACATTGGTTGGTGTATGAGAAAGAGTTTCGGCTAATTTCTACACAAAAAAATGGGGCCAAAGCGGAGCACTTTCAGCACCCGAAGAGAATTGAGCCGGATCTGGCTCAAAGGTTGAGCTGGCACTAGCCTAAGGCTGCCCAAATGGGGAAAAATAGAGTACAACGGCGCTGGTTGCTTCAGAGCAGCCAAAGTTGGTTCATGTCGCAAATTTGACACAGAAAATAAGTTTTTGAACAGAATTTAGCAACTTCTATTGAGGTTTTTTGGGAACTGATTTGAGAACAAATTAGGACTCTTGTATTAAATTTTTAGCAACTAAAACTCCTATACATATAAGAGATTAACACTTATTAAATCAGTTTTCACTCTATACAATTAGAAAACTCCTAAAGAGTTGAATTAAGCATCAAGATTTAGGAGAATCAATGAGACACTTGGAGAAGGAAAGAACGTTGATTAAGAAGGTTTCAGGGAAGGAGAAGAAGGCTTACTTGTCTATGAGTGGTTTCTTTTTTCATTCTTTGTAATTTATTGACAATTTGAATTTATATTTTTTAATTATAGTTAAGGATATTTTTACTCTATGATTTTGTGAATTATTTCTAGACCTGTTGAATTCCAATTCTAAAAATATTTGATTAGTTAATTTTATGAGTTGAATTAATTAACCCGGGACTAATTAATTCACAATTTTGTTCTCTCTTAATTGGACTGAAAAAGAAGGTTAAGGAAAAGATTTGTAACCAAAGAGAGATTAATATCATATAGAATATAAGGGTATTTGTTTTTTCCATTAAGAGACTTTAGTGTTGCCTAGAATATAGGGATATTAATTATTTAATTGAGTTATTCTTAATATTTCTTAGTTTTAATTGGGGAGATAGAGCATATCCTTTGATTAATCTAAGAATAGAATTTCATAACTTGCAAAACAAGTGAAATTTACTTTTGAAACTCATATTGGTACTTGTGTTTGGGAATCAATTGTGTTAGCCCTAAGGGCTTTCACCTATGTTTTGACTTATGACAAACTTTGATATGAACTAACTTGTGTAATCTATTATGATAGGACATGTTTGACATCTGTTCTTCTAAGGCATTCAGATGTGATTGTTTGACAACTCTTCAGTAATTGAATTCAAGTATGGTAGATCAAAAAGAATATCAAAGTATATGGAGTTGCATACCAAGAAGTCCTTATAAGAAGAATTTTAGACTAGGAAGTGTTATTAAGGTATTTCTATTAATTCCTATGTCTCTTTACTTTTTGATTCAATTGAGTTTACCTTAAAACACACAAAGAAGAAGATTTCAATATTTTGAAAATCTTAGAATTTTGGATTGAGTAATTTGGATATTTCTACATCCAAAAGATTTGTCCAAAATCCTGTAAACTGTGTTGAAATATTTCTGCCTGAAAAAGTGCCATTTTGGACTTATCTTTTGGATGCATCGTCATCTGAAACCTGAGTCTAAAATACGGATAATTTTAACAGAAAAATTATAGTCGTTTTATAGCCGTTGACACTTCACTTTTTGGCTCTATAAATAGCCTCTAAATAAGATTAGACATAAGATTTTTGAAACATTCTTCTAAGAAACAGTATTGCTCAACGTTTTAAAAAATATCCTTTTATCAAAAATCTTCAAAGTGAATTCATATTGTGTCAAAGGTAAAAGTATTTGTGCATTGTATTTTAGCGAACATCTGCTCAAATAAATGAGCTCTTTACTGTTCTATTGATATTCAATCTCTATTGTAATATAAGGTTGTGGTATAAAACCCAGTTGGAGTGAACCTTGTTGCGATTATTTGTTTGAGAGGTTTTGAAAAACCTAGTGTGGTGATCCTCTGTTGTATGTGGTATTGTTTGATTTCATTAAGTGGAGTAAATGAAATCTGGTTGAAAATCCTTAAGTGTAAGCTTAAGGTAGTGGACGTAGGTCTTGGAAGATCGAACCACTATACATACCGTGTCTTATTTCTTTTCTTATTGAATTGTATTTCCATCTCTAGTCTGAATCTGGATATATATATATATATATATATATATCAAAGATTCTTGGATTGCTTTCTTTGTTACCATAAAGTTAATTCAAGAATCTTGATGATCATTATTATTCTGCATATCAGACGATTCGAAAAATTTTAGGTTGCCAAAAACCTTATTCACCCCCCTCTAAGGTTTTTCATTTGGTATCAGAGTTTGGTCTACATACTCTTAGTTTAACAACCTTATAGAAAAGATCTTCATGGTAAGCTCATCATCTCTTCCATATGTTGAAGGGTCTTCAACGAATCGTCTTCCTTTATTCAATGGAAACAACTATACTTTTTGGGAAAATAGAATGAAAATCTATGTGTGTTCTATCAACTTTGAGTTATGGAGTTTGATAGAAAATGGTCCTTTTATTCCGTAAAAAATTGTTGATGGTATAAAATTACCTAAACAAAATGATGAGTTTAGTATGGAAGACAATGCCAAAATGACTTTAAATTTTTAAGTTATAAATATTTTATGTTGTGCACTAGATGAGACTAAATACAACCGTATTAGTGGTTGTGATTCAGCCCATGAAATGTGGAGATTATTTAAAGTCACCCATGAGGGGACAAACCAAGTTAAAGAATCAAAATTGGGGTTTCTGATTTATGACTATGAATTATTTACAATAAAGCCAAATGAAAGCATTACTGATATGTTCTACGAGATTCACTAATATCTCAAATGGTCTCAAAGCTTACGGGAAGGTTTATTCTCTTGGGGAACAAAATCGAAAAATTTTAGATGCCTTACCAAAAAACTGGCAGCCTAAAACTCTTGTTGTAAAAAAATCTAAGGATTTAAAATCCTTACTAATAGAAGAGCTAATTGGATCTCTCATAACTCATGAGATGAAACTTAAAAGATTTCATGAATCTAATGATCATGATAGAGGCAAAATGAGGATAGCATTGAAAGTTGAAAATGAAGATGAAGAAACAAGTCTATCGGAAAGCAGTGAGGGCACGAATATGGACAATGAAGATTTGGCTATGATGGCAAAAAAATTCAGAAGAATGTTCAACAAAAGGAACTACAAAAGAGGAAAGAAGTTTATGAGAAAGAAAGGATAAACCCCAGGATTCAAACCTCAATATTATGAATGTAAAAGTATTGATCACTTCATTGCCGACTATCTTGTTGCAAATGGTAAGGAAGGAAGAATATTTAAAAAGAAAAAAGATCTGAAGGCGAAGAAAGGAAAAGCATTAATGGGAACTTGGGACTTAAATAAAACCGAGTCCGAAAATAGAGATTCTGAAGATGAAAATGCCAACATATGCTTCATGACTTTGGAAAATGAGGTAAATTCAGCTACATCAAATTTTATGTCTAATTCTCTTATATTTATGACTGAAAAGCATGATGATCCAAATGAGTTGTTAAGTGATATATTTCATGAATTAAAAAAACTATCAAGAAAAAATAAAAAAATAAAGTTGAAGATTAAATGTTTAATGAATGAGAACGAAATATTGCTACATGATAACAAAATCTCTCTTGAGTCACATATTAGTGCTATTATTGAGAAAGATGTGATTATGACTGCTTTGCATTATGCATCTCTTGAAAATAAAAATTTGTGTGATAAAATTCAAACTCTTAAAAGTATGGTTAGCACTTTTAATGACATGAAAAATAGAGTCAATGATCTTACCACTTATATTAAAAAATTCACGAATGGTAAAAGCAATCTGGAAAAGTTACTTGGAACTCAACATTAAGTTGGAAACTGAAATGGCTTAGGATATAGACATGAGAATAATGACAAAATTTACAAGCCTAGATTTGTTTATGCTGGAAATCGAAATGGCTTATGATATAAACATGAGAATAAGAACAAAAATAATAAATCTCAAGATGTTAAATCTGCATTATGTTATAGAAAACATAAAGCTTGCATATATTGTGAAAAATCAAGACATATAGTTTCAAGATGTCTTATTAAAAGAAAAGTGGAATCCGGCTGAATGACATTCTGGAAAATCAAAGAAAATGTTACTAACCTTCATGGACTCAAAAAAGTGTGGGTACCAAAAATCATTCCTCCTTCTCATGCTTAGGCACAGTTTTTAAGCTTCACCAAGTGGTTCTTGGACAGCAGTTGTTCAAGACACGTGACTAGAAATACAACTTTGTTAGAGGATATACAGACTACAAATGAAGGATTTGTTACATTTGGAGACAAGAAGAAATGAAAGATTCTTGGCATTGGTAACATTGGTAAATGTTCCTTAACCATTATAAAACGAGTTTTACTTATTGATGATTTGAAATATAACTTGCTTAGCATCAATCAACTTTGTGATAATGGTTGCAAAGTCATCTTTGAAAAGGATTCTTCTTCTATAATTGATAGTGCAAATCTTGAAACAATCTTTACTGCTAAACGTATTGAAAATGTATATGTGTTTTATCTAAATGACCTTATAACTAATGGTATTAGATGCCTATCTGTACATGACAATGATGGTTATTTTTGGCATAGAAGATTAGGTCATGTATATTTTGATTTGCTAAATAAACTGTCTTTAAAAAAACTTGTTAGGGGATTGTCAAAAATGAAGTTTGATAAAAATAAAATTTGTGATGCATGTCAGTTTAGAAAACAAATCAAAACCTCTTTTAAACCGAAGAAAATGATTTCAACCTCAAAACCACTTGAATTAATTCATATGGATTTGTTTGGACCTATGAGGACTGTTAGTCTTGAAGGTAAGAAGTATACATATGTACTTGTTGATGATTTTTCTAGATTCATTTGGACTTTATTTCTTGGATAAAAGGATGAATGTAACACCCCACTACCTAGGCCCAACAGGGTCGGGATGTCGCCCCATCCAAAGGACAATGGGTCTTTATAACTAGGTCACACAATCAGAATAATAGAAATAAAACAATACTTAAAACTTAAAACTTATTACAATCCAAGAATTAAAAAAAAAATCCAAAATAGAAATTGTTCACTCTCAACTCCCAAAGCATTATACAAAATAAATATTAGAAAATCTTCCAAGGAAGGCAACAACTAGCTACTCATCCCCATAGCAGGATCGACCTGAAATCATGGTAAAAAGGGTGATGAGATAAAAATCTCAATAAGTCTATATGTGCTTTGAGTGTCCAGTGAAAGCAGTTCGCGAATGCAAAGTGTAAAATCTTCACAAGAGAAATACTGGCAAGCAATAAACAATAGTTAAAATCAAGAGTGGTGTTTTTGCTTTTCCAACCATACATGTATAATAAAATCAACCACTCAAAAGGGCAGTCATAGGTTACCACACGCTGGGCCCTATAACCATACAACGGTCAGAATGCCACACTTTGTGCAGACTGACAAAAGGTAGGTGATCGGCCTACCGGGTAAGATACTCCTCTTTCTTTATATCCAAACAAAATTGGTTGTCCATTCCGGTAACACACAATCCACTTGACTGAAAACTACTAACTCAGACTGGCACGACCTATTGGACTGACATCTTATCTGGGAAGGACTCACCCCTCAGAGGTGGCCACCTACTGAGAGACTTATCCTAACCCTTTAAAGATTAGTCCTAGTAGTCCACCCTTATTAAGTACTCAACGTAATTTATCCCACTTGGGGGAAAATGAATAAAACATAGTTCCACTTGAAAATGGCAATTAAAGATTTCCAAAGTTTAGGGCAAAACTGGTTTTAGAAAAAGCTTTAGGGTTTGAGTAAAACTGTCCCTTGATTTTCAAATAATTTGTTTGCCTGAAATGAGAAAGGAGATAATCCTCAATTGCCTTTACAGAAGTGAGTGTCCACGCACTCCACATTTGGCTTGCCATAGTAATCATTTTGCATCAAACAGATTTTATGCAGGAGTTTACATGATCCTTAGCTCAAGATAAAATAAAGGTCTCCAACAGCTGACCTAACCTCGCCTAGGGTAAATATAAGTCATAATTAAACCCAAGCCAAAATTCACTTTTACAAATAAACCTAGCTCAACCTACTATAATCATGACCCTAGTGTCTTAAGCTTTAAGGCTAAATAAATAAAGGATTTATAAGATAAATCTAGTTTGATATTAAAATAATTAGGGTTTAGGGAATTAGGTACTAATTAGTTGAAAGTTTACATCTTGTTAAAAATAAATTAGAGTTTATTTAATGAGGGTTCTAGATCCTAGATGGTATTATTTAAAATAATAATCTACTAATAATTAATTGTTAGAAAATAATTGGTAACTAAAATTAGTTGTAAGTAAATTTTAAGGGTTTTGATTGAAAGATAATAAATAAATTTTAATGGTATTTATGAATATAAGACTTACCAAATTAATATTTTACTTATTATGAATATTTATATAAAAGGCTTTATTCAATATTATTATTTTCTATATATTTTATTTTATATAATATCTATGTATTTTATTTCTTAAATAAAAACTATCATTTATTTGACTAAAATATCATTATTTTATATAAGAGACCAAATCCACATTTTCCTAGGTTTTTTGAGTTTCACTAGAAGATACTACAGTAATAATCATTTTATTGATGAAATAAAATTAACTTTGGGACAACAAGGTCATGATCATAATTTCTATTGCTAACCATAATCATGAACATACACTCTACACTAATCAACAAAATATCCAAATCATGAATAAATGCATAGATCTAAATCTACCAAGACATAATCCAAACTCTACTAACATAACCATAATCATGGCCTTAAGAAGAATACATGAACATAAACCCTATTCATCAAAGATGACATAATCTCTAACATGCTTATTCCATCATACTACTCACGACATGAAGAGCATGCAACAAAACCCTAAAAACGCCATGCAAGCAACTAAGACAAATCATCTCATGCATCAATCCCATCTCCATCATATACACACATTTATTCATGCTTTAATCTCAACTTCAACACAACAACACATGCTCGAACCTCAATCATAATCTATCCCCTTCCAATATCATCCTAGAGACATGAATCTATAATTTAAAGAGAAGGTTGAAGAGGCTTACTTGATTGATGACTACCTTGGAATAGTTTCGAAAGGATCCTTACTCTTAGGAGATTTGATCTGTCCAAGAGAGAAGAAGGAAATATGGCCATGATTGAAGTAACCATTCGGCCAAGAAAGAGAGAGAGATAGGGGAAAGAGAAAAAGAGAGTTCATTAATATGTTTATATATACCTATATTCATTAGGAGTTGGATATGAGTGGAGATAGAGGTGATTGATCATGCTTACCTTGAAGGTGTTCATGAGCCTTCACAAAAATACTAGTTTTTTGATCCAAAAGAGAGATTTTGATTTCGGTATTTGATGTTAAAAATTGCAGAAGTGGTTTCAAGGGGTTGAGTAGGTGTGATTTGGAGTTTTTGAAGAAGATTGGAGAGATTTGGAGTGGTCTTAAGCGTGGAAATACTAGTAGGTGTTCTTGGTGTTCTTGGTTTGGAGAGAATGGAGAGAATTTGATTGAAGCTAGCCAAAATTCTGTGGGAATAGGGTGGCCGAATTGTTTGAGAGGGTTTTGGCAATTAAATTTTCTGGTTTGGGAGGAAAAGGAAAGTTGGTTGTTTGAAATCCAAAAAGAATATTTTAGGAAACCAATTTTGGAAACAAAATATGATAAGAAGATCTTGGTCAATGGAGAGCTTTTGGAAGCTTCAATGGCCGGCTGTTTGTCTGTGATTTTTGCTTAGATGAATGATGGTTGAAGGAGCTTTAGAGTGGCCGAAAATATGATGTACAAGAGTGAAGGAATTTTCTGGTTGTTTGAAGTTTAATTCATGGAAGGTTGTTAAAATAAATTGCTGAAATTTCGGACTTCAATCAATGGTTTGATTGGAGTGATTGATGGAGATATTTTAGGACAGCCATGGGACTGGTTTTCGAGTAGAATGCTGGGGAAGGTGATGAAGCTCAGTTCATGGCTGTTCAAGGGGAGTTTGTACAGAAAAATCGTGGAAGTTTCGGACAAGACTGAAGAAGGAACAAAGTTGGAAAATCCTGAACAGATTTTCACAAGTTTGCTAGACATTTCTGGGCAAATTTTGTTGCCATTTTCCAGTCAGTTTGCAGAAAATTTGAAGGGCCATTCAGAGGTCCTTCAAGGCTGGTTTCCATCCTTCTTTATGGAGGAAAAACGAGGTTAAGTTGCTGGGTGAAAAACTGGAAGAAACAACTTGGTTTTGGCTCACCAATGCTGCAAAAAATGTCCAGAAAATTTTCTGGTTTGCACAGATTTTCGAGTAGCTTGATTTGGCTGGAATGTTCAGTCCTCAAGCTAAGTGAAATGGCCATTTTTTTGGCAGCATTTGGGAGGAAAAGATGGCTGAAATTTTCGACACTTGGACTGAACAAGAAGCCGAAAAAATTTCAGTTTACAACATGAAAAAAATGAACACAGCTAGGTTGGAGTCTTGAAGATTCAACCATGGAGATTAATTCTCTTGGGAACTTTCCAAAACTCCTCCCCATTTTCGGCCAACAAGATAACTCATATGGACATTTTCGAAACCTTCATATCACAGAATTTTGCAGGAATTTTTCTGGAATAAAATTGGCTTTGATAAATTAATCAACCTAATTGATTAAGAATTAAGGAAAGCTAGAGATCAAGAAGGGTATGAATCCCTTAGAAATTTTTGTAGGGCACATGAGTAGGATTAGGGCATTCTTATCATGTCTCTCCTAGGACAACTCTCCTACTCTTCCCTAAAGCCTGCAAAGGCCGAAATATAGCATTCCCAAATAAAAATAAAATTTAATCATGCTAAAACTCCAATAATGGAATTTGAACTCAAGACCTCAAGCTTTAACCACCAAACCACAACAACTCTTGTTCTTATTTTTTCTCCCAAATATTTCTCCTATTTAATCCTCAAACTATCTCCCTATTTTCACCTCAAGCAAAAATTACCATTTTGCCCTTCTTACTCAATAAACACATTTAAGCCTTCTAGACTATAAATCACATATTTAAAGCACATAAAATCATATAAAAATATATTTATGCATGCAATAAAATATGATATGCATCCCAACTCTCTTACTCTAAGGTTGGTTTCAATTGGGGTTTCACAATGAAGCCTTTTATGAATTTTCAAAACTGATTAAACGCATCTAAAACTCGATTGGATGCAAACTGAATTCTATTACAAGTGATATGGTAAAGAATTTTGCAACAATGAATTTATTCACTTCTGTGATGAAAATGGAGTCTTTCACAATTTTTCAGCAGCAAAAACCCCTAAACAAAATGGTGTTGTTGAAAGAAAAAATCGCACTTTGTAAGAAATGGCTAAATCAATGCTTTGTGAAAATGCCTTTCCAAAATATTTTTGGGCGGAAGCTATTAATACAACTTGTTATATAATAGACCGAATTATGCTAAGACCGTTTTTGAGAAAAACGCCTTTTGAACTTATGTTTGACAAAACCCCATCTATCTCTTATTTTAAGGTGTTTGGATGTAAATGTTTTATCCTAAATACCCGAGATAATCTTGGAAAATTTGACAGCAAGTCCGATGAGGCCATATTCTTGGTTACTCTTTCAACAAAAAGACATATAGAGTGTATAACAAAAGAACTCTTTGTATGAAAGAATTCGTGCTTGTTGTGATTAATGAATCTAATATTTATACTTCAAAAAGAGATGAGATGATGTAGGAAGTTCAAAGGAAGTCAAGTTAGATCAACTCAAAGCTCCACCACTAGATACTCATGCAAAAGAAGAAGAAATTGAAGAGCTGCAAGCGGAACAAGGAAAAGAACAAACTGAAAATTCTACGAATCAACAATTGCCAAAAGACTAGAAATACAAAACAGGTCATCCCAAAGAATAAATCATTAGAGATCCAAACTAAGGAGTTAAAACTAGACGGTATTTCATTAACAACTTTGCTCTTCTTTCAAATATTGAACTTAGCTGTATTGATATCACATTGCATGATGAATTTTGGATTATTGCTATGCAAGAAGAATTAAATCAATTCGAAAGAAATCAAGTTTGGAAACTTGTCCCTAGAGATCTTGATCGTCCTGTTATTGGTACAAAATGGGTATTTAGAAATAAACTTGAAGAAAACGGGATTATGATTTGAAATAAAGCTCGATTAGTTGCCCAAGAATTTAATCAAGAAGAAGGTATTGATTATGATGAGACATTTGCTCCTATTGTTAGACTAGAATCCATTCGAATGCTTCTTGCCTTTCCATCCTTCAAAAACTTCATGCTCTACCAAATGAATGTTAAGAGTGCATTCTTAAATGGTTTTATTAAGGAGGAAGTATATGTTGAATAACCTCCTGGTTTTATTCATGAGCATTTTCCAAATCACGTTTTCAAACTTTCTAAAGCTCTTTATGGATTAAAGCAAGCTTCAAGAGTTTGGTATGAAAGGCCTAGTGGCTTCTTGATTTTAAAAGATTTTTCTGGAGGCTTAATTGATACCACCTTGTTCATCAAATCTGATAATTCTGGCGATTTACTAATTGTTCAAATCTATGTTGATGATATCATTTTTTGTGCTACTAACGACTCTTTATGCAAGATGTTTGCTAAGACTATATAGCAAGAATTCGAAATGAGTATGATGGGAGAACTAAACTTTTTCCTGGGACTGCAAATTAAGCAAACTAAGGATGGAATCTTCATAAATGAACCTAAGTATGCCAAGGATTTGCTCAAAAGGTTTGGAATGAATGAAGCAAAAGAAATCTGCACACCTATGAGTACTTCTATAAAACTTGATCAAGATGAAAATGGTAAGAAAGTAGATGAACATTGTTGAGATGTATGTCCTCTTAGACTAGGTTTCTGATGTAAAAATAGAATGTTTTAATAAAATAATTTATTTTCAGAAATTGTTTGTGAATTTTCAATTTTATTTGTGCACAATTACGTTTGAAAAAGACCCATTGTGTTTAAGTAAGTAGTCCATGTGAATGGAGGTCTTTCACAGTAAGGTATGAATCATGGGTTACTTAGCACATAAAATTTTGTTCTTAATCGATTGATGAGAATGGAAATTTCATCATGTTTAGGTTATTATGTTGTGAATTCTAAATGGGAAATGGCTTACCTTTAGCCAGTGAGTAGTCCACTCACTTCATGACATAAGCGTATCTTGAATACATAGAACAGGGCCTGTAGTAGTGGTTTCTAAAAGTACTATATGGTAGAAACCTAGACTACTACCGCTACAGCGTGAACTAGTACTCTACGACTTGAGTATGAGTTGGTGGTCTGACGAAGTTGGAAGCATATACTTTGATATGCTATAATTGAGTTCTATCGTAGAGCCAATATACTTGCAAGTTGGGTATGTGTGACTAGTTAGTTAAGACAGACTTGTACAAGATAGTTTTTATACTATATCGTCCCTTGTGGTTATCTAAATGATCTAAATATTCAGGGCCCTGGGAAACATGACTTGAATGTTTGCTTTAAGGTAGCTCCCTTGGAAAGCGAAAACAATCTAGGAAGTCGTGGATCATTGGACTAGAAGCCTAAGGATGGTAGATGTCATTTAGAGAGGTGTTAGTACACTTCTTTCTCTCTAAATGTACGACGATGTATAGAGGGGTATTTTAGTCATTACACTTATAGGTCAGAGATTTTGCTAACGCAGCATTGTCCTTAAGGTCAATATTTCCTTATGGTAATATTAGGAAATATTTAAAATGCAAAATACAGCTATTTATATAGTAAGTGTATTCTGGTCATTTTAGTAATCAAGGCGGTGTGTCTTTTGGTCCCCAGTATAGACCGTGAGTTCTAATTAAATACAGGCTAAGGAATTGATCTTAAATTAAATGGAATTATTTATTTAAGTAGCCTGATTTAATTATTGGGCTAGAATAAAATAAAGGTCCATTGAGAGATAATTAATTAAATTAGTTTGGTGAGTTAATTAATTATTTAGGGCTTTGACCCAGGTTGAATAATTAGGGATTAACCTGGTACTAAACTAATTTAGGCTTATTTAATTGGACTGGTTTATTTGGGTTGGAAAATTAATTATTTGTTGGGTCATTGAGTTGGTTCTAACTAGAATAATTAATTAAGCTCAATAGGTTAAACCAAGAGTCCAATGGCCTAATCCAGTTTAACCTAGGATTTTTTATTTAGGTTAAACAAAAGGATTGAAAACAACGTTGTTGAAAATCAGACACACAAGAGAGACGACTTCTTCTCTATGGAATAGCCAGGTGTCTCTCTCTCTCTCTCTCTCTCTCTCTCCAGAAAATACCCTAACCTATTAGTTGTTCACCAAACGGTAATTAGGCAGGCCATATACTAGAAGATCGAAAGTTCGGCATTCATATACATGCAAAGGCGGAGTAGGAAGCTTGCAAGAATCGCACCGGAGGCTTCCACCAGCACACCTATCTTGGTTGCGCACGTTCCAGTCCAGCCACCTTTGAGAACTAGAAGGAGAGGTAAAATTCTTAAAACCTCAGAATTGAGACAGGGCACAACCGGCGCAGGCTAGGGCTGCCAGAGCCAGTGCCGACCCTACCCTGGAATCCCTGTTCTTGTTTTTTCAGTTTTTTTTATGTTCGTTTCCGCTGCGTGCTCTGTGTTTTCCCGCTTTCCCGTGCCTTGAAACATAAATATAGGGGTATGATTGGAAGTCTTCTCTATCTTACTACTAGCCAACCAGACATTATATTTTCAGTATGTCTTTGTGCTCGCTTTCAATCTTGTCCAAAGGAATCACATCTATGTGCAGTAAAACGCATACTTCGATATCTAATTGGCACATATGATTATGGCTTATGGTATTCTCACACTAACACATTTGATCTTATAGGATACACTGATACAGATTATGCTGGCTGTAAAGTTTAAAAAAAAAAAAAAAGCACTAGTGGCCATTGTTAATTTCTTGGACACTCTCTTATGTTATGGCATAGTAAAAAGCAGGCGTGTGTATCCTTATCTACCACTGAGGCTGAATACATTGCAGCCGGCAATTGTTGTGCTCAAATTTTGTGGATGAAGAACAAATTGCTAGATTTCAGTCTTAACTTTAATTGCGTACCTATATTATGTGATAATACAAGTGATATCAATCTGACAAAAAATCCTGTTCAACATTCAAGGACAAAGCATATAGAAGTTAAATATCATTTCATCCGAGATCATATGCTTAAAGGCGATATGTGTATTGAATATATTTCAGCGGATGAACAACTGTCAGATATTTTCAGTAAACCTCTAACTGAGGAAAGATTCAACAATCTGAGAAGAGGTTTAGGAATTACAAAAATCTTATAACTAACCATTTGGCATAAGTCTTTTTTATGCAGGATCTGTGAAGAAAAAGGTTTTAGAAACATTGTTTGTATCCAAAATGCACCAATAACTGTTTAGACGTAGTATTTAAATCCAAATCCCACATCTAAAATACATCTCAGGAAAATACTCTTTTGGATAATTTCGGATTGGGTCAAGTTCCAAAACTTTCCTTAATATTTTTCCTTATTCCGATTTTTGAATTTTAAAAAATTGATTTGCGCATTTTTCTAAACTTCTGTGAAAAACTTATCTTTTCAATGCACTTTATATCACATTACTCAAGACATTCAAAGCACTCTGATTTTTCTCTCAAAACCTTTATAACCGATTCTTCCAAAAAATATCTGTGTTCTTCTTCAAAAAAAAAAAAATGACAGTCTAAAAAGAAAAAAGCCCTAATCTTGCTTATGGAAAAAACGAAATCTTCTGCTCCAAAACCAAAGAAAGGGCACAAAATATCTCCAAAAATGAAGAAAAAGAGTTCGGCTTCAAACAAGGTAAAAGGGAAAGAAGTTTCTCCTCAACCGGACTTCTCGGCATCTCATTACGATTCATTAGAGTCTTCTCCAGAACAAATGAGTTCTGAAAATCCGGTACTTCACTTCATAGACTCTAAATGCAAAACTGATTATAATGACTGGGTGTCAAGGAACATAACGGTTATCTCTGATTACTGTGCTAATCCTTCGACTTTTCTAAATCTTTCAGATGTTCAGGAAATGTTAGAACATATTAGATAGGGTAGTTTACTTTCTGTCGATGAGAAATTATTCACTCCTCTTGTCTGGGAATTTTATGCTAATTTAAGAAAATGTCGTCTTGAAGAAACTGAGGGTGGTTTCATAATTCGTTGGTATGTGTCAAGGGTGAAGGGAAAAGACATTGAGTTTGATCACTATCTGTTAAATAGGATATGTGATGTGAGGGATGCTGGAATTCAGTACTTTAAGTTGAATAAATTTCCTAAAGGAAATGATATTTTTGTTTTGAAAAATTTTGAGGATATCTTCACTGGAGGGAAGAATTTTGGAAACTCTGGTAACATAAGTAAAAAGTGGCTTAATGAGGTTGGAAGAATTCTGCACCATATGGTATCTACCATGGTGGTTCCAAGTTATGGACATAAGACCTCCATAAGCATTCTGCAAATGGTAATCATGTTGGCCCTAGCAGAGGGTAGGCAGATAAACTTTGGGTTTTTAGCTACAAAATTGATGTTGCAATCAAGGAATACATCAAGCAAAGCTCTACCTTACGAAAATTTGTTATTTAGAGTGTTCAGTTACTTTTAGGTTGATTTAAATTCAGTTCTGATAAGGCCTAAATTAGTCATAGATTTTCTAGTTATTTGTGATACATTTTATTCAATAATTAGTCATATTCCTTCATATTTGAGATTTTACACTTGGAAAGGTATTTTGTGCATTATTGCAAATTTTAGAGGTAAAATAAGACAAAAACATTGCAAAATAGAGTAGAAGCGGCACCGGCCAGAACAGGGGAACCGGTGCCAGCCATGTGCTGCTAGAACGCACTTCGAGATGATGCAAAATTGGTGAAACGGAGCAGAACAAAATCAAATCGGCGCTGGCTGGGATGTTAGAGGCGGCGCTAGCTGCACTCTGGATAGGTTGGCGTGAAAATGAAGAAAAATCGGCGAACGAACGGAGAAACAGACCACAACCGGCGCCAGCTATAGGCAAGACAGGCGGCACCGGCTGTGTCCTGGTGCTGAGGCGGTGCCTTAATTTTCGTGCATGTTTTTTGGCAATTTGCAGAGTTTTGGTATTTTCCTACTTCTAGTTGATCAAAAACCCTAGAGGAATGATTTTAGGCACTTCTAAAACCTATAAATAGAGGAAAAACATAAGGGAAAAGGGAGAATTCACAGATCAAAATAGCAAATCACTCAAATAAAAGGAGGAATTCTTCAGTTCAAGGAGGATTGTACATGAAGGTCTAGAAGGAAAAAGAATGAGGCTTGTCTATGAGTGCTTTCTTTTAACTTTGTTTTCTTTTTCTTGAATAATGATGTATTAATTATTTTATTGTAATTTGACATTGTTTTCGGTACTCATGATTTTTAGAGTTACTTTGATTTTTTGATTAATTGATTGTTATTCTTGGTATTTAATTACTTGTGCTAATTATGAGATTAGTTGGTTGTTTCTTTCCATTAACTTGCTTGATAAATGGGTTGATTGTGGTCTCAATTTATTAATTTCATATTTGTTGTCTCTTAACTTGCTTGAAAAATGGGTTAATTGCTAAGAATTGGGTAATTAGAGATTAATTGATGTTTGCCAAAATATGGATTCATTGGTTAGTTTCATGTTTTAAGTTTGCCAGAATATGGAGATTTAATCAAAGATTGTATTTAATGCATCTTTTGGGTGAATTAGTTGAGACAGAATATGTGATGCTAATTTGTCTAGAAGATAGTGATTTCATAAATTGAAAAAGAAGTGAATCTATCTTAATCCTTCATGATGCCAAGAGAATAATTAGTTATGATAATGATTGGGTACTTTAAAATCATAGTTTTCAAAATAATAGTTTGAGTTACATAATTCTCCATCATTGACATGTATATATTCTTTTATTTTATTTTCTTTTTCTTTTTTTTCCCACTTTATTGAGTCGGTTAAACTATGAAAGAAAAGTGATTAATGCATACTTGTTCCTTGTAGATCGATACTCGTTTGAAACCCTATGCTATGCTTAATGATGAGTACGCTTGCTCATATATGTAATTTGGGGTTAATATTTTAATTTAACTTGATTGGGAATGCACTTATTTTTATGTGATTTTTATACCCAAATTTAAGACACATCAAATTCCTAGTGATCCATTAAAGATGAATGTTTATAGTTTTGATTCCTTTGAGAGAATGGGTTGTGTGAGAGTGAATGGAAATTGTTGAGAGACACTGCGGAAAAGAAAGCGAAAATTTGATGAAAATCAAAGAAGAAGGAAAGTTTGTTCCTAGTGCAGGAACAAAAAGAAAATTTGATGATGATCCTCAGGCAAAATCCTCTGCTAAGGGGAAAGAAAAGGATGAAGGATTATCCGTGAGTATACTGGATGCCATCAACTCTCTAGCTGTGAAATTGGATAATCTCAGCTCTGAACTTCATAGTCTTGGAAATAGAATATCTGTAGTTGAAATGACTGCAAAAACTACTGCACTAGTATCTACCCCAACATTATCTGCTCAAGAAAAGGAAAAACCTATCTTGGAGAAAGAATCTGATCTGCCTGTTGCAGAGGAAGAACAAGCTCTTAAGCAAGCTTAGAAAACATCTCCGATTAAGGAAACTATAGCAACTTCTGCTTCCCCTACACCACAATCATATGGAAAGTGAAAGAAGCACGTTGTGGTAGAGAGAAAATCCAATAGGATTGCTGGTCAACACTCTAAGAAGGGTGTCGGTTCAAAAGCTGAAACCATTAACATCTCCTAAGCAGATTTGTTAGGCAGAATGGTATTCAGATGCCATCTCTCAAAAAAATTACTTTTTAAAAATTGAACAAGTTACCTTTCTGTTTTTTAGATTATGCTTTGGGATAATTGTTTCTTTTATGCATATTGCTTAAATTATATTTCCTATCTAACTATGTTCTGTTTCTGCTCTCCTTCTAATATTCCTTCTTTTGATTGATGACGGAAGGGGAGAAAAGATTAGACTATAGGCTGGTTAATGCAGTAACAGGGAGCCACGGACGGAAAAAACAGAGACAAAAAAAAAAAAAGTTAAACGCGAGCCATAAAGGCCATGCGGAAGCGTGAAGATCATACCTTTACGCTCCTTAACCCTTCTAGGTTGAGTAAGAATGGATTGAATGGCTGGAATCGCCTCGCTTTGCACAGTTGAAGGAGCTTCCGGTTGAACACCCGCTAGCCTTCGACTTCGTCTTGTTTGCATTAACGCTTAGCTCTCCAGCTCTCGGGATATTCCTCAGCCTAACCTCTAGTCGGTGAACACTATGGTGAAGAGGAAGGGTCTCAATTCTCCTTGGTTCATTCGCTATTGGTTAGCAAAGAACAAGGGAAAAACAAGAAGAAGGAGAGAGCCTTTTTGAGAGAGAGAGACTCACGTGAGTCTTGTTGCTTGGGCAAGGAAAAATTAGGGTTTTTTTTCTTTTCAAACAGTTGTTTATCTTTGGCCTAAACTAGGTCTCTCAATCTCTGATAAACATCTCCCCGGGATTTCAAAACACCCGGATGTTATCCTGAGAAACAGTTTGGCCTTATCTTAAACTCTTCTTAACCATCTCTGGAAAAAACCCTAAGGTCCAAGCTATTGGGCCAGATAAATATTTATTATTTTTCTTGGACCCAAAAAGGCCCAAAATAATAAATATTAATTATTTATTTTCTGGGCTTACATAAGTAACCCAATAAATAATTAATGAGCCCAAATGAACCATAATAATTAATCTTTAATTATTTATTTCTTGGGCCTATATAAATAACCCAATAAATAATTAAACATCAATTATTTCCCCTAGTTTAAGCCCAGGTTAATTTCTTAATTATTTATACTGGACCTAGGCCCTGAATAATAAATTAACCAAATAAACTAGATAATTAATTTCTCTCAACTTCTATTTTATTTATTTATTTATTTATTTTATTCCAGTCCAATAATAAATTAGACTTCCTGAATAAAATAAAATAAAACAAAATAAAATAAAATCCTCTTCAACTAAGACCAATTCCTCAACCCAAAAATAGTTAGGACTTACGGGCTATCCCGAGGACCAAAAAGACATATCGCCTTGGCTGCAAAAATGACCAAAATACCCCTGCTATATAAATAGCTGTATTTTGCATTTTAAATATTTCCTAATATCACCATAAGGAAATATTGACCCCAAGGACAATGCTGCATTCGCAAAGTCTCCGACCTACAGGTGAAATGACTAAAATACCCCTCTACACATCGCTGTACATTTAGAGAGGAAGAAGTGTACTAACACCCCCCTAAATGACATCTACCATCCTTAGGCTTCTAGTCCAATGATCCCCGACTTCCTGGAGTGTTTTCGCTTTCCAAGAGAGCTACCCTAAAGCAAACACCCAAGTCATGTTTCCCAGGGCCCTGGATAATTTAGACCATTCGGACAACCATAATGGGCGATATAGTACAGAAACTATCTTGTATAAGTCTGTCTTAACTAACTAGTCACACATACCCAACACGCAAGTATATTGGCCCTATGATAGAACCTCAACTATAGCAAATCAAAGTATATGCTTCCAGCTTCGCTAGACCACCAACTCATACTCAAATCGTAGAGTACTAGTCCACGCTGTAGCAGTAGTAGTCTAGGTTTCTACAATATAGTACTTTTAGAAACCACTACTACAGGTCCTGTTCTACGTATTCGAAATACGCTTATGTCATGAAGTGAGTGGACTACCCACTGGCTAAAGGTAAGCCATTCCCCATTTGGAATTCATAACATAATAACCTAAACATGATAAGGTTCCCAGTCTCATCAATAGGTTAAGAACAAATGTTTATGTGTTAAATAACCCGTGATCCATACCTTACTGTGAAAGACCACCATTCACATGGATCACTTATTTAAACACAATGGGTCTGTTCCAAACGAAAATCGTGCACAAACAAAAAGTAAATTCACAAACAATTTCTGAAAATAAATTATTTTATTAAATAATTCGATTTTACATCAGAAGCCTAGTCTAAGAGGGCATACAATCCAACAGTATGAATTACTAGGGTAAAAGGATATAACTGATATGAACTGTAATTGATATGAATTGATCTGAACTGCATGAATAACTTGTGATATTGGTTATGATATAAAGGGAAATATGAACTTATATTAGAATGATATGATACTATTCTGGGAACTGATTGATTTACTGGATATAATTATTGACAAATGATTGAAAGTTTCTACTTGTAATGTTGGGATAATTGCTAACTAAACCTCTATTTATAATACCTTAAGGATGATTTGATGAACTGTTTGATATTCAGTTTATGGTCAGTCAAAAATCCAAAGGTATCTTTGAGACTAATCTGACAAAATGTGGTTATGATTCTGTGATGATTTCAAATGGATTGTTTAAAATCCATTATTTAGCGCATTATGTCAGGGGAAGTTTTGGACTTATGTTTTCTTGATCTAAACAAATCTTCTTCTAGAGTCATACTGAATTGAGAATATACTTTTTGGACATCCAAAACCCGTATCCACAATGTATTTCTGAAAAAGACTCGTTTTATACATACTTGCAAAATTGTTTTGGACATATGTTTTAGATGTACAAAATTTAATTTCTGCTTTTCCCTCTTATTTTGAAATGTTCATATAAGCAAATATTAAGGGGGAGCGTCTTATCATATGATTTCCTACTATCTCTCCTTTATTAAATCATTTATTCATAAAGATATAGAGATAGGATAGGCCTTAGGCTCGTTGAGACTTTAAAAATTATCCATCTTAAACTCATAAGCTCTCTTTAAGACCTATAATTAAGAAATTGCATTTCAATAAAAATTTAGTCATATCTCTCTCGATCAACATGTTCATTCTATACATTTTATTGTTCTTTATATAGAAATTTTTTTATCATGTTTGCCATCACTCAAAAAGGGAGAGATTGTTAACCCTAAGGGCTTTCACCTATGTTTTGACTTATGACAAACGTTGATATGAACTAACTTGTGTAATCTATTATGATAGGACATGTTTGACCTCTGTTCTTTTAAGGCATTCGGATATGATTGTTTGACAACTCTTCAGTAATTGAATTCAAGTATGGAAGATCAAAAAAAAAAAAAAATCAAAGTATATGGAGTTGTATACCAAGAAATCTTTATAAGAAGAATTTTAGACTAGGAAGTGTTATTAAGGTATTTCTATTAATTTCTATGTCTCTTTACCTTTTGATTCAATTGATTTTACCTTGAAGCACACAAAGAAAAAGATTTTAATGTTTTGAAAATCTCAAAATTTTGGATTGAGTAGTTTGGATGTTTCTGCATCCAAAAGATTCGTCCAAAATCCTGTAAACTATGCTGAAATGTTTCTGCCTGAAAAAATGCCATTTTGGACTTCTCTTTTGGATGCATCGTCATCCAAAACCTGAATCCAAAATATAGATAATTTTAACAGAAAAATTATAGCCGTTGACACTTCACTTTTTGGCTCTATAAATAGCCTCTAAGCAAGATTAGACACAAGATTTTTAAAACATTCTTCTAAGAAACACCATTGCTCAACGTTTTCAAAAATTTCCTTTTATCAAAAAGCTTCAAAGTGAATTCATATTGTATCAAAGGTAAAAGTATTTGTACTTTGTATTTTAGTGAATATTTGCTCAAATAAGTGAGCTCTTTACTGTTCTATTGATATTCAATCTCTATTGTAATACAAGGTTGTGGTGTAAAACCCAATTGGGGTGAACCTTGTTGCGATTGTTTGTTTGAGAGGGTTTGGAAAACCTAGTGTGGTGATCCTCTGTTGTATGTGGTATTGTTTGATTTCATTAAGTGGAGTAAATGAAACCTAGTTGAAAATCCTTAAGTTTGAGCTTAAGGTAGTGAACGTAGATCTTAGAAGATCGAACTACTATGCATATCGTGTCTCATTTCTTTTCTTACTGAGTTGTATTTCCATCTCTAGTTTGAATCTAGATATATATATCAAAGAGTTCTTGGATTGCTTTCTTTATTACCATAAAGTTGGTTCAAGAATCTTGATGATCATTGTTATTCTGCATATCAGACGATTCGAAAAATTTTAGTTTGCCAAAAACCTTATTCACCCATCTCTAAGGTTTTTCAAATTGGTTGAAAGATTTTTCTTCACTTGTCATAGAATTGAGATATTTCTTCATTACATGTTTTTTCTCCTTATTCTTACTCCTTAATTATCCTTGTGACTTTTCTTGTGTGACTTAACTTTCTCTAGTATAGGTAGTTGATTTATTTTATCTCTTTATTTTATAGCTAAACAATAAATATTATATTAAAGTAAGGTGGGAACCTAAGTTCCTGTGGATTCAATACTTGTTATTCCCTATACTATTTGTTGGTATACTTACTCGTATGTATGATTTTAGTAGTAGCATTTTAAATAAAACTTGATTGATTGTGGTCCCATGTTGTTAATTTTTCCAACACTAAAAAAATGTGGCTACTCTATTGCAATCGTCGAAACAGAAGTCTCAGGAGCCCGTTTTATCGACGTCCACTATTGTTTTAGCATTTGCTAAATGAAAAGAGGATGTCTTTTTCCAAATAGTTGTAGCTTTCTCTATAGTATTTGCATAAGCACAATTGTGACCCAAGTGCCTGCTTGCTATACAATAATTTGAGATAAAATAGAATTCTCCTAGTGTTCCTTAATCAAAGTGTATTTGATTACTAGATGGTAGTTTTTCTAATAAAGATTTCTTTCCCACACATAGTTTACAAATACAGAGATACTCAAAACTATTTTCTTCTATTATTTCAATATGATATCTATTTTGGTGGATATCTTTAAAACTTAATAAATTTCTTTGAGATTTTGAAGAAAATAGTATTTTACAAGTAATAACAGTTGTTCCTCCGGGTAGTAATATACTAGCTCTTCTAGAGCCTTCAATTAATTTCTTACTACTACTTATAGTATTAGCATTAGTTTCTCCCATCTTTAGATAAGAGAAATATTTTCTATCTTTTAATATGGTATGTATTGTATCACTATCAATTAGGCATATATTTTCAATGCAACTTTTGAATCCAATAAATGAAATAATAGTTGTCTGGGCATAACAAAATCTGTATAAATTTAAATACTCAAACAATACAATAAAACTTTAAATACTTATTACTATTACAATATTGAAAATATAGGATATAAAATAAAAATATTAAAAGTAAAGTTATAGTTCTTCTGGACACTACTATCACCAATCATATGATTAATTCTTTCTCTTGGATATTCAAAGAAATCATCCACGTCTAAATGAGTTATATTAACATTAATTTCTTCAAGATGTGTATCATCATCATTACAGAGAGGACGTTTAAAGTAAAGTTTACTTCAATATTTTTTCATTTCTTTTCAATAGAAGCCTAATAATGATCAACAAGATGTTTTCTCGTATAGTAGATACAAGACCAGTGACCTTTTTCATGTCACACCGATAATATTTATATTCATAATTTGCTAGAATTACAACATTTCCTTTTCCTTTTTCATTATTTTTTATCCACTTTTGGTGATTATTATTATTCTTCGTAACTTTGTTTTGACTATTGTGATTATAATGAATATTTCTATCATGATCACGTATATGTCCACAACTATAGCTATAACCACGACCACGACCTTTTTTAGGGCCAAAATCATGAGTTCTAACAACATTCACTTTTGGGAATGGTATAGAACCAATTGGTTGAATTTCATGGTTTTTCATTAATAATTCATTATTTTGTTCAGTTATGAAGAGATAGAATATCAAATCTGCATATTTTTTTTATTCATTTTCTCAATATTACTTTTGTAGGAGCACATTTGAGGCTTGAAAAGTAGAGAAAGTTTTCTTTAACATATTTTCATCAATAATATTTTTTATACTCAATTTTAATCGTGAAATAATTTTAACATAGTAGAATTATTGATGAGTGCTCATCATGTACATATTTTCTATATAAATTGTATTCTATTCATTGTAAAATTTGGTGTAAATGACTACTCATCCCCACATTTTTTATCTTGTTTATGTAGGAGTCAATTGATGAAGAATAAGGTTAAGAAGACTTGAAAAAAAAAAAGAAAGAAAGGTCGTCACATTTGAAGATGAGTGATGCTGCCAAGTTCAAAGAAAGTGGTGCCGCTAGGTTTCAGAAGCTAAAAAGACTGGAGATACTGAAAGAAACCAGTACTGCCTATCTTAACTTAAATAGCACCACTTAGTGTTGCATATAGATTTTCTTATCTAATTTTTGCACGATTTTTAGGGTTTTTGGGGGCTATAAATAGAACAAAATGGAACTATATGAGGTGATTGGCTAAGAGGAAAAACACCCACACACAAGAAAGAAGATAAAAAAGAAGATTGGAGGTTATCCAAGAGAAGATTAGAGACGAAGAAGAAGAGTTCTTGTCTATGAGTCTCATTTTTTCTCTTTTCTATGTCTTTGATTGACAATAAGTTTAATTCCTATAATTGTAATTGAAGGATGAACCTTAATTTGTTCTTGTAATTTATTATATCCCAATTTATTAAATTCTAAATTATTTGAATTTATTGTGTTTGATTAATTATTTGATTTTTTTTAATAAATTCGAGAAATGGGGTTAGAAGCTAATTCCTAGACTAATGGATTCAATGTTTGTTATCCTTTGAGTAACGAGAGAGAGAGAGAGAGAGATAGAGAGAGAGAGAGAGAAAGAAAGAAAAGTTGAGGGATTATGGTAGGAGTTAATTTTATATATATATTGAGGTCATTTGTGGTATATTTATGCTTGATTTTTAGATCAAATGCTATTCATTCATCTCACTTTGATATACTTTTGTGCAGGATTAATATGGATGAACATTGTGAAAAGATTGCACAAAAGGTTGGAAAAAAATGCCAAAACAGGAAGATTGAACAGAGCATAATTGGCCATGGCTTTGGCTTCCTGAAAAAAAAAATGCATAACCAGCTAGGTCACGTGAATAAAGCAACTGTTTGGTTTATTCACATTTACAAAAGAAACTGTAAGATAAATAATACATTTTATTAAAATAAAATGTGTCATATACAACATACAAGTGATTGCCTCTAGGGCATAATACTAACAACTAGGATGGCTGCTTGGTGCCAGAAATGCATCTATTTGAAGCCAAAATTAGAGAAATTAGCAGCTGGATATGACACGAAGTAAGTTTTCTACAATTTCCATGTTAGCAGATTGCATGGATTAAGATTACAAGTGTGGACTGTACGTCAGTGATCATATATAGAAAATAGATTGGATAAGACACACATTCCTAAATCAGCATTTCATTGTCTAGTAAGAAGAACTAGAAGGGAGTTTGTCCAGTATTTTCATTTTCGTCTTCAAGTGTTTGCAAGTTAATTGAGTAGTGATAATCCACGGCAATTTGAATTGTTGATTGTTAAGGATTGGTGTTATAATTAGACAGAGAATTTACTTGGTATTATGTGATTGGACTTAAACTACTAGGGACTAGATTGTGCAATTGGTATTGAGATTGGCTACTGAAATTTGAATTGAATTGAGTTGACTGTGTTGAGCTACATTCTAATTTTGCCTACTGAGTTTAAAATGATATATGATTGAGCTACCTTTAATTTGAAATGTTAAGCTTGAATTATATTTGACTGGATACTGGTTTTATACTATTAAATTTGAGAAGAGAGGTTAAGTATTATTGATTGATTTGTGTTGGTTAATCATTGCATTTGTGTTGGTTTGCTAGTGATTTGAGCTTTGAAATGTGGATTGTTGAGTTTCTGCTGTGGCAATTATGAGGAGGAGCATGTCGATTGTTTGATTGAGTTGTAAAGTGTGGGTTGCAATAGTGTTGGGTATATTGAGACCTATGTCAGAACAATTGGTTTGATTGTGGTAGAGTTGTGACTTGATTGTGGTTCGTTGAGGGGAGTTGATTTTTGATTGGTGAATTGAGTGGTAATATAGTACTACATGGAAAATGTAAGTGAAGTGGCTGGAAAAAATGTGAGTGAAGTAGCTATAGTAAGGAGGATTGTTGTCCTTTTGTTTAGGGCTGGAAAATGTGAGTGAAGTGGCTGGAAAAATATAAGTGAAGTGGCTACAGTGAGGAGGATCCTTGTCCTCTTGTTTAGGGCTGGAAAAATGTCGGTGAGTGGTTCAAAAAATGTGAGTTAAGTTGCTACTCCTGCAAGCTCCGAAACAACCCCTCTTTCTTCTCTTTTTTCTGTTTACTTTTCTTTGGAAAATTGTTCTTGGTTGAGGCTATTTTGTTGGGACTATTTTACTAGCATATATAAATTTTGTTATTGAATTATTATTTATACTATACTATTTTCATTGTTACAGGCAAGGTACCAAAAGGAATTGCAAGAAGAGATGGAGCTAATAACAAATCAAACACTTGAAAGGAAGCAGCTAAAACCAATTAACAAGGTTAATGTTTGGTTGCGAGTTGTAGGACCACCTAAAAAGGGTAATACAGTCTACGGCATGGGATCTCTCAGTTTAAACTGCCTAGAGAAATCTACTGCACACAAATTATCCTCTTCATCTTGTTCGTCAGCACAGTCTACAGAATATGTCCAAAGGTCAGAATTGTAAAATGTTGACGAATCATTATACAAGGCTATTCAAGAACTACGAGAAGTGAATGAACGCTTACAATGCGAGGTGAAATCCTTAACATCTGAAGTCAAGGAACTTAAGAGAGAGGATGCTTCACGAGCTGGTTATTGAATTTATTTCATATTTTGGACTAATGAAGTAAAATATTATTTTAAGCTCATAACAAATTTACTTTATCTATTTTTTGTTCCACATCAAAGTTTGATGTACTTTTGTTATGGATATTGATGTACTTTCAATATGGATGTATGACTTTTGGTATGAATGTACTTTTTAATATTATGTAGGATTGCTTTATTAAATATGCATATGGATTATATAGTGATAATATAGTTCTACTTACCAATGAAAAATCAATTGGTACTTACCAATAAATAATCTGTTGGTACATATCAAACAAAATTTACAGGTGTTACCAACACATAATCTGTTACTATTTACCACCACATATTTTCAGGTGCTTACCTATAGATTTATCTGCTGCTACATACCAACAAAAATCACTAACACAAATATGCAGGTGTTTACCAACAGATTTATCAGTTGGTACATAGCAACAACAATCTATAAGTGCTTTCCAACAGATTGCTATTGGTAAGTAACAACAACAACTTGCAGTTACTTACCAACAAATTTATCTATTGGTATATACCAATAGAGTATGTTTGCAATACCAACTAAATTAAGTTGGTAAGCTATCAATACGTATTTTCTTTTTTGACATTTACCAACTAAGTACCAATTAAATCGTTTGTTGGTAATGAATAATAATTACTAACAATATAAATATACCAACTAAGGAATTGTTAGCAACTTACCAATGACATTACCAACTAAACAATCAATTGGAAAAAATACCAACATAATAAACAATTTGAAAATTCCAACGACTTTACCAACTACGTAAGTAGTTTGTTGGTAACGTAATAAAATTACCAACAGAAAATACTTAACCCCAAAGAAATCATTACCAACTGAAATATAATGTTACCAACAGTGAAATCTGTTCGTAATTACCAATAGACTTAAAAATCTCTTGTTGGTAACACTTTCCAACAAGCGTTTTACTCACGGACCAAATTTTTTTGGTAATCTATTGGTAAAGTAGTATTACCAACAGAAATTAGACAACTACCAACAGAATTTGACAGTTGGTAATCAACCTTTTTCTAGTACTTTCAATATGGATGTTGATAATGTATTGTAAACTTGATTTAAAATAGAATCAAGAAATAAATTTTAAAATAAAGAAAATATAGGAAAGAGAGAGATAAGAGAATCATTTAAATTCAAATTGATTATAATGTTTGTTTACATAAGGCTTCTATTTATAGAGATTTAAATATATTATCTTAAAGGATAAGAAACAAATATAATAAACACGATTTTATCTTATCCATTAATAACCTTAGAAAAATAAACAGTTATATTTATCTTTTGGATAAAAGGATAACATCAAAAAATAAATGGCCATATCTATCTTCAAGATAAATGGATAGCTTCAGAAAATAAATAGCCATTTTATCTTATTGATTTCATAACAAATTCATATATCTTTATTATATCAAAAGTTTTAATTTCCCCAAATTTTCTTTATACTTCAACAAAATTTTGAAAGTATATAACCACAATAATATGATAGTTCATTTTATTTTAAAAAAACCATTAATTTCTTTATTTTTAGAACCATGTATTTTATCATTATACATTAAACATTAATAAAACAGCTATTGAGGACTTCATCGGGAGGAGGGGAGGAAGAGATGTAAATGTAGTACTAAAATATTAATACGAAATTAATGATATTGATAGTATTTCTTAGTGGATAGTCATTCATTTTTGCAATCAACACAACCATGGTTTGTTGAAAGATAGTGAGGTAATTCTTCCAACATATCATAATATTAGTTTGGTTGATTAAAAGAAAATTACACCTCTTAGGAAAATTAGTTGTTTTATGTTGAGTATTTGAATTGGAAAAAGGATTAGAACCTAGTCAATTGCTATATATACAAAAAATAATAGAAATCTATTCAAGTTGAAGGTGCTACAAATAAAGAAGAAGATAAATTGGAGCTTTTAAAATTTTGTATAACCTTGAAAGATCAAAATGTTGATTTTAAATATGATTTTATTGTGGAAAAATCAGGAGTTTGAGAAAATTATTTTGTCATTTGGAGATTCTATTCATGCCTATAATTATAACTATAGCTGTTTTTGGCACAATAATGTTTGAATTGTTATGACATGCCATTGGGAGCATGGATTGGTGTAAATAATTAAGGAAACCTTTTTTTTTTTTTTTTTGTTCTCTTATGTCATGAGAAGGTAGCTTCATTTATTTGCACATCAAAGGTACATATTAGCTATCTTTCTTGTGTTTAATATTAAATTATTTTCTTAAATTTTTTTTTCTTTTTGCATTGTTTTCTATAGTTTATGATTAGAAAATATTCTCAAACTCTATTGACTAATCAAGAACTTTAAAAATGTCACACCCCACACCTGCAGGGCATGGCAATGAAGCCCTGGGTTATTAAAAAAAAAAAAAAAGCCTTATACAACCAAGTATTTTCCCAACATTATAAACTAAATAATACAATAAACAAAAATATCCCAAGAAAAGCCTAATCTAATCCCGAATACAATCTATGTAACTCATTATATATCTTACATTAGTCTCGTCAAATACTTAAGTAGCAAAAGTGGAAAAGATCAAATAAATACAAATAAGCCACTAAACAAAATCAAGAGTTCCAACTTATGTTGCCTCTCAACTATATTCCTAGTAGTAAGGGCTTTCAAACCATGATTCATCATTGGAATCTGAAAGAAGAAGGAAAACTAAAGCTGAGCCGAACACATGTTTAGTAAATGGTAATAAACTATTTCCCATTAATAAAACTTATTACGCGCGCGCACACACACTGTGTGTGTGTGTGTGTGTGTGTGAAATTTTAGCATTTATATTTACAAAGAAACAACAATCTTTAACTAATTCACGATTCTAATACCCTCTTCGTTCCAAACAAATTGACTTACTTACTATTTTGAGATATTCCAAAAGAATTGGCACTTTTTTTAAAAGGAAAATTTTTAATATATTATATATAATAAAATAATCAATATATCCCTCGCATATTACTTTTATATATTTAGATTTGACAAAAAATTTTATGGGACTCACATATTTCTTATTTTTATTATATTAATTACTGTTGTATTACAACTTTTACCAACTATTATTTTTGCATGAAATCTCGTGTGCCAAATCAAATCCTATCAATTTGGTTGGGATGGAGGGAGTACATTCTTCCAACATACTAAGAAATATATAAGGTTATGTTTGCACTAATAACTCAGAAGATTCCAAATTACTCTCAACTCACAAGAATTTTAAATATTTAAAATATACCAAAACAATTTCCTATGTTTTAAAATAAAACCAATCAAAATTACAAAGCTAATGTTTTTTATATTATCCAATAACACAAGAACACAAAGTGACTATGTCGCTTCGCTTCCCTGAACATCATACATTTCAAAATTATCAAATAGTCTACAATTATTAAAAAAAGAAAAAATATTCTTAATGGCATTGGATCATGCCTCAGGCTACAAAGTGACTTCACTTCGTGCCCTATTAAACCCTCTAAAACTAAAAAAAAACTTTTCTTTTTAAATCTTCATAATCCGTTCATCATGCAATAGCGTTATTTTGTGGCCCACTTAATCCCAGGCATAGAGAATATTGACAAAAACAAATCATAGCACCAGTTGGCCACCTAGCAAACCCTCACTGAGCGAGTTAACCTGGCGCGTGCACTACAAGAGAAAAGCAATTTAGTGACTGTCAAATCCATTGCTAATCGACTTTAGCGATGGATATTGACCGCCGATGCAAATGGCGTAGCAAATAGTGACCGAACTAAATGGATTTGCAACAAAAAATGATTAGCTATGGCTATTTAATTAATTATATTTATAATTAATTTTGCAACTAAGGCGACAGATTAGTGACAGTCAATGAATTTTAATTTTTTAAAAAAAAATTAATTAGTTGCCGACTCGGCCTAACGGTTTGACCCGGCAGCTAACCCGACCCAACCCGACCCGTTGGATAATTTTATAAGATTATGTCAGATGCAGAGCTCGAATTCGCGTCCATGTTGTGGGGGAGCATGTTCTCCACTACTAGGCTATTGATATTATTGTAATTTTTTATTCTTTATATTATTTATACAATATATTTTTTTGTAGATTAGCGACGGATTTGCAATGGATTAGTGACGACCCAATTTTTCGTTGCTAATTAGCGATAGATCAGCGACAGATAATAATCGGTCGCTAATTACTGATGGATTAACAATAGTATTTTAACAATTATTTAGTATTAATGTATAATTACATATGCCATAGCTAATTAGCGAGGGTTTATTGACCGTAACTAATTCCTCGCTAATTAGTGATGGATTAACGGCGACATTTTAATAATTATTTAATATTAATATATAATTACACATGTCGTAACTAATTCCTCACTAATTAGCGAGGGATTATCGACCGTAGCCAATTCCTTACTAATTAGTGAAGGATTAACGGCGGTATTTGAACAATTATTTTAGTATTAATATTTAATTACATATGATGTAGCTAATCCCTCACTAATTAGCGATGGATGATTAGTCGTAGCTAATCTCTCACTAATTAGCGACAGTCGAGAAACCCTCGCTAATTAGGAGGAATTAGCGATGGTTAATTGACAAATCTTTAAAAAATAAATTTAAATTAAAAATTTTATTTGTATCGCTATTCCGTCGCAAATTAGTGACGGCTAAATAACCGTCGTAAATTTTTGTCGCTAATAACGATTTTTCTTGTAGTGGTGGACTGCTTGTACGAGCTAGTTTTGTTTTTTAACTAGAACATTTTTTTTTTCAAATGTAGAAAATTCTTTTTTAAAGAAAAAAAGGGAATGCCTAGAACCAAGAAATAAACAAGACACAACACATCAATGCAATACAACATAACAAATAGTAATGAATATAAAACATACAAGAGCATCCTTTCAACCTCTGTTCTGAAAGCCAGACCGGACCGGCTAGTTCAACCAATCAGACCGAAAATCAGCCACTGGTCCTATCCGACTGTATGTTATATGTCGGCAGTAAGAAAATCAGTCAAAAACAGTCGGACCGGTCAAAACTGGTCAAACCGATCAAGCATAAACCAGTCAATTTAAATTTTTTTTTTAAAAAGGAAAACAAATTTATTCTTATGTTTTAGATCTTTTTGGCAAATAACTAAGTTATTCTTATTTGAGATCTATTAGTTTTAAGAGACATCTTTTATATTTTTATTTATTTTTATTTATTTGATATATATATAATAAATAATATTTTTATGTATAAATAATATTAAAAAATATTTAATTACATTCTGGTTCAACCACGGTTCAACTCAATCGAACTTGTGAACTATTGAACCTGTTGCTTCACCGGTTCGACAACCAATTTAGTTTTCAGGACCTTGCTTTCAACACAATTCATATAACCAGGCTCTTACCCCATTTTACCGATCTGTTGTGCGTGTTTGAGTGTTGGAAAAAGTATCAATAAATGCCACAAATAGTCAAGTGTTAATTAAAATACTAAATACTAAAACCACACAATTAGGCAAGTATATTCATCGCATAGTATAAAGAATAACAAATATCAAATTTACAAAAACTTAGCAATTACCACTATTTTACTTTTATCTCATTGTCTAGCCAGCTAAATAAATAGATAAAGCAAATAAAATTAACTATACTAAACTACTACAATAGAGAATATATCAAATATATACCCAAAAAAAAAAAAGTCACAAGAATCATTAAAGAATAAAAATGAAGAGGAAGGTCATGTAAAAGAAGCAATTCTCCCAAATCTACTCAAGTAAAGAATGTATTATTAAGCCTATTAGATCCCAATTTAAGAACCGGTATAAGTCTCTATTAAGAATTTCACTTCTCTTACGTTATGATATCCCTATCCTCACGTTTAATTGATCGATATCTCTGTCTAATCAATCTACCCAAGTGAGTATTAAGATTAATTCAATTACTAAAAGCACCCAGAAGTCTCAATATCCCTATCTCTAGGCAATATTGAAAACCCAGTGAGTATCAAGTTCTAATCGTTCAACTTTCTCTCGAGTTAATCAAAGAAAAATATATTGAACTAATTAATTTGGTGTTCAACTCGTAATCCCATCTCTCAAATTCATTAAGAGTGAACCAACAATTTTGAGTAAATCAATCAAGCCTAAAAAATCAATCCAATATAATAATGCCCAAATAATCAAATACAAAAGATTAGAATTTAATAAATCATAATAATAACTCAATTCGAGTATATAGAATTAAGGCTCATTCCTCAAATACAATTAAAAGTATTGAAATATAATATTGTCAATATAGACTACAAAGAAAAGGAAGAACATCACTCAAAGACAAGCTATTGCCCTTCTTATTTTTTGAATCTCTTGAACAACTCCTTTCTTCTTCCCTAATGAATCACCTTCATATTTCCTTCCTTGGTGTTTCTTTGAGTTCTCTAAAGGATCTCTAGGGGTTTGGCCGCCCCTAGAATGTATTTTTAGGGCTCATAATGGAATATTTATAGTTGCCCAATGGAAAGATAAAAAAAATTGCCAAATAGAGGCTTTCTATGAACCTAGGTGGCCTAGGCTTATCCAACCTAAGCAGGGCCACCTAGGCCTTTTTTCTCAGCACAGAGCCTGGGCAACCTAGGCTGCTAGTTATTAGGCATCATAGGCTAAGTCTCCTAGGTGGCCTAGGCTAAGTCTCCTATATGGCCTAGGCTAATACTTCCAACACTTGTTCATCATCAAATCCTGAACCTAGGCTGCCTAAACTCAAGCGACTTAGGCTAGGCTGCCTAGGCTTCTTCCATCTTGGTGTTTTTGCTTTAATTTTCAATACTTTTCACTATTGTTCTTCCTCAAATGATCTTTCAACAATTCTTACACCAAACAAGGTGAAAATGGTAGGGCAAGTAGTCATATAAATAAAACTTCTCAACAAATAAGGCATAAATGACATAAAAAATGTACACATCAATAGCACTCATCATGGTCTAAAAAGATTGAGACTTTGTCTTATACAAATTCAAAAAGACTAGTTCAATCTTAATATCGTTCCAAAAAGATTATTTAGCCCACTTAGAGGCCTCACATTCCAAAATATAAATAGGTTTCATCATGTACATGATTCATCGAATACAATTATGAGAAATAATGTATGTATACAGTACATAACACAATCACATATTATACACCATGCATTAATTAGCTATCATAACATAAGTTTTAAGAAAATAACACACTCAATATGGGAACCAAAACTATTGTTTTCTTTGTAATATTCGTAAGAGAAAATAGAAAGGGTTCAATACTGCTTACCTTTATTTGCTGACATCTAGAAATGATAGTGAATTGCGGTGTTTTCTTTCTCAAAATCCTAGTTGGACTCTCTTTTTTTGTTGACGGTTGCAGAAAAAATAACGATATTTTTCACAGACTCCTACTCTTTAATAATCCTAGAATTAGGTTTTTCTCACTCTTGAATACTTTCACCCAAACTCCTACCTTACCTAAAATATTAATCAATAAGGACTCTAATTCTTATTGTGTAAGGCTTCTACGTCACAATCTTAATAAAATTCAAAATATCTTAATAAATATTAGATTTCAAAAAAGATAGGATTTTACTTTCTACCCCTTTTACAAAAAGTCTTGACCTCGAAATCAAAACTTGATATTAGCTACACCACCAATCATCCCTCAAAACAATGCAAGTAAAATCACGTGTATATAACTTATACTTTTAAGGCGCCTTACCTTTCTAGGTTTCCTTCTCTGTTGTCTTCTAGGGTAATGCAAAAATATGTGCATTGGTCTTTTTTTGAGTTCCCACTCTTTTTGCTTTAATTGGTATTGGTTGGATATGCTACTTGCCTTTAGACAATCCCGCACCTTGTGTGCCTAATTTTTTTGCAACTGAAGCATATAACATTTTGCCACTAACATTCCCTATTATGGTAACACATTGTACTTCTCACATAATTTACATTGTATTCTTGTATAGATATTAGTGTTAGAATTTATTAGTGCTTGTCTCTCCCAATTGCCCTTCTTATCAAGGACCCACAACTCAAGTTTGCAAATATTGATTCGTATTTTGCTTTTAACTCCTCGCTTCACATCTCCTCTTCTAATCTCCATCTCGATATTAAGGCTTATTTGATATGCATCCTCATAACCAGTTAACTATACTATGAACATCCTAACTCAAATTTTCCCTTCTAACCCGTTTACAAATTGTAATGTCTTGAGTCTAGAGTCTGTCATTACTAATTAATGCACATATTATCCTAAGGTATTAAACTTACACACTTGAAAACTGTCATGCAGTCTTTTTACACTAGGTTAAAAATTGATTTTGCCCCTATAATCATAAACCATCGATTTAAGAATGCCTTCCTAAACAGGTCTCACGTAACTAGTTATCCAATACATGAATAGGTATGAAGTCTTCCACCACTTTTGTGCATTTCCTTGGAGAGAGAAAGGAGACTCTTTATTGTTCTTCCTTCGGTGCTTCCAAAATCTCAAAGTTCCACTCTATTTCTTCTAATCATTTTTTGGCCTTTTAAGGATTTATGCCTCTTTCAAACATTATCATGTTAGTATTCTTTAAATGCTCATAATGATCTCTTATTCTAATCAAATTCCTCTGGAACCGTTCTTCTTGGATTTGAAGTATGCATTGTTGCTCTTATCCTTGCTCTTGTCCTTGCATTACTCAAGCAATTGCTATTAATGTTATACTAATGTCTCAATTCATTGTGAGAGGAGCCATCCCTTATGGTTAAGCCATTACGTTATTTGCGGTTAATGCATTTAACGGTCCGCCTCCATTCTGTCCTCATATCGGTGCTTGTTGTCCCCATATAGTTAAAGGTATATTCAAATCATCTGTCCTCCTGAGATCCTCTATAAGATATCTCAACATATCTTCTAAAGATTTCTTCCTTTCTTCCCATCATTGTTCACCTCTGTAACAAATTTTTTTCTTTTAACTAAGATTCAAATTAATACTTGATTCATGGCGTATTATATCACAAACTCATAATTTGGATTGCATTTCCATGTTAATCTAAAACTCACTTTAATTTAAAATAGTAATAATTTAAATTATTTTTATTTCTTAAGAACTATCATATATTCATAACACATCATGTTCTCTATCTTTGACCCCACCTTGGTGATAGGAAGGAAAAACAGGGGAGCATGCTCACGAAA
The DNA here is from genome assembly GCA_026120185.1 of Voacanga thouarsii. Classification (NCBI taxonomy): domain Eukaryota; kingdom Viridiplantae; phylum Streptophyta; class Magnoliopsida; order Gentianales; family Apocynaceae; genus Voacanga; species Voacanga thouarsii. Next base: position 1,059,874 of record JANUWF010001125.1, read on the forward strand.
AAAAAAATAGAGGGAAAAAAACACAAGCCTTAATGGCAGCACGGAAGCGTTAAAATCGTACATTTGCGTACTTTAACCCTACTAGGTTGAATAAGAATGGATTGAACGACAGGAATAGCTTCGCCTTGCCCACTTGAAGAAGCTACCGGTTGAAATTCCGCTAACCTCCTATTTCACCTTATTTGCATGAACACTAAGCTTTTCAGCTCTCAAAATATGTCACTGCCCAACTTCTTGTCGGTGAACACAATAGTGAAGAAGAGTGGTCTCTAATCTCCTTGGTTCTCTTGCTATTGATTAGCAAAACTCCAAGGAGAAAACAAGAGAAGGAATGAGACGTGTGAGAGAGAGAGAGAGCTGCGAGAGAGAGAGATTAGTGAGGGAGATTAGAGTTATTTTTTTTCACCAGAGACTTGTTTATTGTTAGCCAAAACTAGGTCTTAAATATCTTATAAACATATCCCTCGGGACATCATATTTCAAACACCCAGATGTTATCCTGAGAATAAGTTTGGCTTAACTCTAAATTCATCGGAACTGTATCTGGAAGAAACCTTACGGTCCAAGCTATTGAGCCGAAATAATATTTATTATTTTTCTTGGACCCAAAAGGCCCAAAATAATAAACATTAATTATTTATTTCTTGGGTTTATAGAAATAACTCAATAAATAATTAATGAGCCCAAATGAACCAAAATAATTAAATTTTAATTATTTATTTCTTGGGCTTATATAAATAACCCAATAAATAATTAAGCATTAATTATTTTCCCCTAGTTTAAGCCCAGGTTAATTTCCTAATTATTCAAATTGGACCTAGGCCCTGAATAATTAATTAACCAATTAAACCAAATAATTAATTTCTCTTAACTCCTTTTTATTTATTTGTTTATTTTATTCCAGTCTAATAATAAATTAGACATCCTGAATAAAATAAAATAAAATCCTCTTGAACTGAGACCAATTCCTCAACCTAAAATTAATTAGGACTTATGGGCTATTCCGAGGACCAAAAAGACACATCGCCTTGGCTGCTAAAATGACCAAAATACCACTGCTATATAAATAGCTGTATTTTACATTTTAAATATTTTCTAATATCACCATAAGAAAATATTGACCCCAAGGATAATGTTGCATTAGCAAAGTCTCCGACCTACAGGTGAAATAACTAAAATACCCTTCTACACATCGCCGTACATTTAGAGAGGAAGAAGTGTACTAACACCCCTCTAAATGACATCTACCATCCTTAGGCTTCTAGTCCAATGATCCACGACTTCTTGGAGTGTTTCCACTTTCCAAGGGAGCTACCCTAAAGCAAACATCCGAATCATGTTTCCCAGGGCCTTAGACATTTTAGATCATTTGGACAACCACAAGGGGCGATATAGTGTAGAAACTATCTTGTACGAGTCTGTCTTAACTAATTAGTTACATATACCCAATACACAAGTATATTGGTTCTACTATAGAACCTCAACTATAGCATATTAAAGCATATGCTTCCAACTTCGTCAGACCACCAACTCATACTCAAGTCGTAGAGCATTAGTCCATGCTGTAGTGGTAGTAGTCTAGATTTCTATTATATAGTACTTTAGAAACCACTACTACAGGTCTTGTCCTACGTATTCGAAATACGCTTATGTCATGAAGTGAATGGACTACTCACTGGCTAAAGGTAAGCCATTCCTCATTTGGAATTCATAACATAATAACCTAAACACGATAAGATTCTCATTCTCATCAATAGGTTAAAAATAAATGTTTATGTGTTAAATAACCCGTGATCCATACCTCACTGTGAAAGAACACCATTCACATGGATCACTTATTTAAACACAATGGGTCTGTTCCAAATGAAATTGTGCACAAATAAAAAATAAATTCACAAACAATTTCTGAAAATAAATTCTTTCATTAAAATATTCAATTTTACATCAGAAACCTAGTTTAAGAGGGCATACAATCCAACAATCTTCCACTTGCATTCTAAGACTAGGTAAGTCCATAGGTGCTCACCCCTATGGCGTCTAAGTGTCTCTTGAAGACTCTTTCAGCCAAAGCCTTGGTGAATGGATCTACTAGATTGTTTTCTGAGGCAATATGTTCCACCACGACTTTCCGTCTTTGGATGAAATCCCGGATCAGGTGGTACTTCCTCTCAATGTGTTTCCCCTTCTTGTGATTCTGAGGTTCCTTAGATTGCGATACTGCTCGAGTATTATCGCAATACATCACAATCGGCCTGTCTATATGTAGTACAACTCCAAGTTCTGAAAGGAACTTCCGAAGCCAGACTGCTTCCTTGGATGCCTCCGAAGCTGCCACATACTCAGCTTCTATGGTTGAGTCAGTAATGCAAAATTGCTTGATACTCCTCCATGAAATTGCTCCTCCAGACAAGGTGAAGACATCCACTAGTGGATTTTCTCTCATCCTTATCCGCCTGGAAGTCTGAGTCTGTGTATTTTGTAGGAACCAAATTATCAGCCCTGTAAACCGGCATATAATCTCTCGTTCCCTTGAAGTACTTGAGAATATACTTTACAGGTTGCCAATGAACCTCTCCAAGGTTTGACTAATATCTACTAACTAAACGCACGGCAAAGCAGATATCTGGTCTAGTACACAGCATGGCGTACATGAGACTTCCCACAGTCGAAGTGTAGGGAATCCTACTCATTCTGTCCTTCTTTTTTTTAGACTTAGGACAGTCTTCTGAAGAAAATGACAACCCATATCTGCAAGGGATAAGAGTTCCCTTGCATGAGTCCATGCTATACTTGGCCAGCATCTTGTCAATGTATGTTACTTGGGATAATCCTAACATTCTCTACTTCCTATTTCTAAGAAGCCTAATCCCTAGAATGTAGCTGGCTTCTCCCAAGTCCTTCATACTGAATTGACTAGACAGCCAAACCTTTGTAGACGACAATGTCCCTACATCATTTTCAATGAGTAGAATGTCATCCACATACAAGACAAGAAAAACCACATTAATGCCTTCAAGTTTCCTGTACACACATAGTTCATCTTCGTTTTGAATAAAACCATAAGACTTTACAGTCTCATCAAAACGAATGTTCCATACTCTCGATGCCTGCTTAAGTCCATAAATAGACTTCTTAAGCTTGCAAACCATATGTTTTTGGCCTTCAGCAATAAAGCCTTCCGGTTGAGACATATAGACGTCTTCGCTAAGATGACCATTTAAGAATGCCGTCTTGACATCCATTTGCCATATCTCATAGTCATAGTGATATACGATGGCAAGGAGGATACGGATGGATTTACCCATGGCTATCGGGGAAAAGGTTTCCTCATAGTCGATTCCCTCTTTCTGAGTATACCCTTTCGCCACAAGCCTAGCTTTGAAGGTTTCTACCTTCCCGTCCGCTCCCCTCTTTCTCTTGTACACCCACTTACACCCAATAGGTTTCATCCCTTCAGGTGAAGCTATAAGATCCCAAACCTGATTGAAGTACATAGACTCAATCTTGGCGTTCATTGCTTCATGCCATAGATTTGCAATAGTATCAGCAATAACCACCTCGTATCTCGTAGGGTTTTGTTCCTGATGGTCAGAGACTAGCTTAAAAGCTTCTCCAGTCCATCTATCCGGAACCCTAGACACTCTCCCACTACGATGAGGCTCTATTTGTACAGGCTTTTAAGGCTGTGCCTCTTCTTGTTCCACAATCGGGTCAGAAAAAGTTGATTCCATAGATAACTTCTCCTCAAGTTCTAACCTTGTTGTACCTTTAGTGGAAGTACTTTAATCATCTTCCAAGTATCTAGCATTGGCACTGACTAGTACCTTCTTCTCCATAGGATGATAAAAGTAACCTCCCTTTGTCCCTTTTGGATACCCAAGAAAATAACACAATTCTGATCTTGGTTCCAACTTGTCTCTCTTGACCAGTACATAAGTTGGATAACCCCAAATCCTGAGATGATTCAGACTTGGCTTACGCCCAATTCACATCTCATAGGGAGTCCAAGGTACTGACTTGGAAGGCACCAAGTTCAGAATATATGCCGCCGTCTCTAGGGCATATCCCCAAAAGAACACTGGAAGAGTAGCATGAGATATCATGCTTCGGAACATTTCCATCAATGTCCTATTCCTTCTCTCAGCTACTTCATTCTGCTGGGGTGTTCCCGGTGCAGAGAGTTGGGATACTATCACATGATGTACCATGTAATCCTTAAATTCACCTAGGAGGTACTCTCCACCACGATCCGATCGTAAGATTTTGATTAATTTACCTGTCCGACGCTCCACTTCAGCCTTAAACTTCTTGAACTTGTCAAAAGAGTCAGACTTGCGTCTCATCAGGTAAATATAACCATATCTTGTACAATCATCCGTGAAAGTAATGCAGTACTCAAAACCTCCTCTAGTTGGTGTAGACAATGGACCACACACATCAATGTAAACAAAACTCAACACCTCCTTGGCTCTATCCGCCTTTGGTGTAAATGACCTTCTGGTCATCTTTTCCATCAGGCAGGATTCACACTGAGGCCAACTTTCTAATCTCAATAAGCCCAAAGGCCCATCATGGATTAGCCTCTGAATCCTGGTTGAGTTAATATGACCCAACCTTAGATGTCAAATGTATGAATCATTGACATTGGTCTTTCTCTTCTTAGTTAAAGGTTCAGACTAAGCGTTATTTGATTAGTTTTTAATAGGGTTTAAAAAGAATATATTTTCATAGATGTGCCCAGTACATAAAATTTCTCCATCTCTACTAATAGAAATACAAAAATGGAAAGATACAGAATATCCTTGATTTATTAGTTTTGCAACTGAAATCAAATTCTGACGAAATTCAGGTACATATAAAATATATTTTAAAACCACTATCTTATTACAATAAAAAATAAGATCCAATTCTTCCACTGCAAGGGCCCAGACTTGTGCTCCATTACCCACGCGTAGCCCATGTTCGCCCTTCTTGAGTCTTCTAATCTTTCTAAACCCCTGCAAGGAGTTACAGATATGATTAGTGGCTACTAAATCAACAATCCAAGTGGAAGTTGATCCTACCATTGATATAGACTCTAGATAGAAAACATTACCTGTGGGGTTTTTCTTAACTTGAAGATCTGGACACTCCTTTTTCCAGTGTCCCTTCTTCCCACATTTGAAGCACTTACCCTTTGATTTGTCCTTGGGCTGGGTCTTGGGCTGGGCTACTGCGTTCCCCTTCTTCCTCTTGAACTTTCTAGGCTTAGGCCCAGTTCTTATGGAAGAAGCCTTAGCAATTTTGGCCTTCGACTGTGGCTTCATGACCTTCTCTGCCATTTAGAGCTCCTTCATCAATTCAGTTAAACTCATATTCAATTTGTTCATGTTATAGTTCAACTTAAACTGAGTGAAGGAACCCGGTAGAGATTCGAGAATCATGTCCACTTGGCTCTCGGAATCAATGACAGCCCCTAAGATTTTTGCTTCCTCGAAAGCAGCAATCATTTTGAGCATATGCTCTCGAACTGATGCTCCCTCAGCCATCTTAGTGTTTATTATAGTTCGAAAAGCCTCCTGCCTTGCGGGCCGGCTCTTGTCCGCGAACATAGTGGCCAATGATTAACTAATGTCATATACAAAAGTCATGTGCTCGTGTTTTAACTAGAGCACATTAGACATGGAGGCTAACATATAGCAACGTGCCATTTCGTCAGCCTTCTTTCACGCCTTCTCAGCCTCTCGCTCTTCAGCGGTGGAACTTTCTCCGATAACAGGGCAGGTCTCGTAAAGGATATACTTATACTCTTTGGCTGTGAGTATTATGTCCAGATTCCTCTTCCAGTCACATAATTTGGACCTGTTAACTTATTCTCCCTGAGAATAAAGGCCAATGGACTAAAAGAACCTCCCACTATTTCTGAAAATTGAAAAATAAAAGAAAGAATTTAGTTTGTGAAAATAAAATAAAATTTATGCACAGAAAATAATTTGGCTCTTAGGAAAACTGACATAGCTTCTTAGGAAGATTAACAGTTCCCTAAGCTAAATGTATTAACCACCACAAATCAATTTCCCTTTTAAGTAATGGTCTAGAGGATAACTCCATCGAGGGGATGGCCGTTTTCTCTCATTTCCTATGGACATACCTCGCACTATAACCTCCAACGTAGGCTGGCCGATCATAGTACGTGCCCCGGGCTATTAATTATATCCCTCCATTAGATCTAGATCCTTGTGGTATTCATATCCTATACGGGTTCACTCCCAGGGTGACGCGAGGGGACCCACGATCTCTAATGAGGATCGTGATGGAAGCCGTGGGGCCATTGGAACCCCTCTCCCACTTCGTCTTTTAAAATAAAGGTTTTCTGAAAAATATCCTTTTGAAATTTTCATTAAATTTTTCCTTAACTTAAAATAAAATATTGAAATCCACTAAAATATCTATGTCAAGGTTTATATCCTTTGAGAGATTTTTCCATGGACTAATTTTATTTAAGTTAAAACTTAATGATTTCAAAAAATTTCTAATTAAAACTTTCTAGAGACTTTGGTCTCAAGTTTATTTGACAAAACAATTTTTCTAGTGCAAAATAAAACAAAATGGCTCTCTATTTTCTATATCAAAAATATCTAAATCCAATATATTTTCTATATCAAGGATTAAATCCTTTGAGAAAATATTCAATGATTAATTTTTGTACAAATTAAAATAACCATTTAATTTTTTTGAAGAAAAATATTTTTCTTGTCAAAAAGTTCCCGAAGACTTTGGTCTTTGAGAAAAGACGCACATAGGTACAAAAAAAAAATAGCATGCTAGAAAACAGTAAACGTTTTCATTCTTTTCTATTTTTTAAACCTAAGTGCCCAAATAATAGAATTAAACACATTAATTAATTAATAGTCTTGTTTAATCCTAAAATCCCTTACTAATAATTTTCATGCAAATATATTCCAAGAATATAAACTATTGCAAAAATACTAATTTCGTCTGGTATAGGACCCAAAACGGAAAAGGAAAAAAAAACAAAAACAAAAAAAAACACTGCCGGTCCACGTACACCAGATGTACTGGATCATAGCCCATTTGCTCTGCGGCTCACAGCGCGCCCGGTGCACCCGCCGCACCAAATCTCCAGCTGCTGCGACCCGCGAGCCGCTCCGTCCGCCCGCGACCTGCTCCAGATCCTCTTTGCCGTTGACCCGCGTGTGACCCACGCATTTATCCGTTTCGTGCGTCCGATGCCCCGCTGACCCGCGTGCCAATTGCAAATTTGCAATTGCAATCGGCTTCAATTTCCAGCAATCGACATAGTCGGCTCGGGTCTTCGGAGATCGGCTCTAGACACAATAATGGAGGCGGCTCGGCTCGGCTATGCGGCTTAAGAACAGTTCCTTCTTCTTCGTTTTTTTCTCTTCCGCACGAAACTTACAGTCTCTTCTGTAGTGTCTTTTTTGGCTTCTTTGGACATTTTTACTTACAAAAACTCATCCAAAACAAAACCACAACACAACCGCTTATACCTTTCAAATTGGGTTTACACGATGTTCTAGCAAAGCAAGAAAATTTTACAGTGAGTCCTATGCTTCCACTGTGAAGTTTACAATCATATCTATCCCATACCAAAACAGCGAAGGATCACAGGTTAAAGCACCAAACAATGATCTTCTCCATTTTTATTAACTAACTTGCTCCCTAAGTTGATCAAAAACCTGTGGCTCTGATACCATTTTGATGGGAAGGAAAAACAGGGGAGCATGCTCACGGAAAAAAAAAAACATAGGGAAAAAAACACAAGCCTTAATGGTAGCACGGAAGCGTTAAAATCATACATTTGCGTGTTTTAACCCCACTAGGTTGAATAGGAGTGGATTGAACGACATGAATAGCTTCGCCTTGCCCACTTGAAGAAGCTACCGGTTGAAATTTCGCTAACCTCCTACTTCATCTTGTTTGCATGAACGCCAAGCTTTTCAGCTCTCAAAATATGCCACTGCCCAACTTCTTGTCGGTGAACACAACAGTGAAGAAGAGTGGTCTCTAATCTCCTTGGTTCTCTTGCTATTGATTAGCAAAACTCCAAGGAGAAAACAAGAGAAGGAATGAGACGTGAGAGAAAGAGAGCTGCGTGAGAGAGAGATTAGTGAGGGAGATTAGAGTTATTTTTTCCACCAGAGATTTGTTTATTATTAGCCAAAACTAGGTCTCAAATATCTGATAAACATATCTCCCGGGACATCATATTTCAAACACCCGGATGTTATCCTGAGAATAAATTTGGCTTAACCCTAAACTCATATAAACCGTATCTGAAAGAAACCCTACGGTCCAAGCTATTGGGCCGAAATAATATTTATTATTTTTCTTGGGCCCAAAAGGTCCAAAATAATAAATATTAATTATTTATTTCTTGGGCTTATATAAATAACCCAATAAATAATTAAGCATTAATTATTTCCCCCTAGTTTAAGCCCAGGTTAATTTCCTAATTATTCAAACTGGACCTAGGCCTTGAATAATTAATTAACCAATTAAACCAGATAATTAATTTCTCTCAACTCCTTTTTATTTTATTTATTTATTTATTTATTTTATTCCAATCTAATAATAAATTAGACATCCTGAATAAAATAAAATAAAATCCTCTAGAACTGAGACCAATTCTTCAACCCAAAATTAATTAGGACTTACGGGCTATTCCAAGGACCAAAAAGACACATCGCTTTGGCTGCTAAAATGACCAAAATACCCCTACTATATAAATAGCTGTATTTTGCATTTTAAATATTTCCTAATATCACAATAAGGAAATATTGACCCTAAGGATAATGTTGTATTAGCAAAGTCTCCGACCTACAGATGAAATAACTAAAATACCCCTCTACACATCGCCGTATATTTAGAGAGGAATAAGTGTCCTAACACCCCTCTAAATGACATCTACCATCCTTAGACTTCTAGTCCAATGATCCACGACTTCCTGGAGTGTTTCTGCTTTTCAAATGAGCTACCCTAAAGCAAACATCCAAGTCATGTTTCCCAGGGCCCTGGACATTTTAGATCATTCGGACAACCACAAAGGGCGATATAGTGTAGAAACTATCTTATACGAGTCTGTCTTAACTAACTAGTTACATATACCCACTACACAAGTATATTGGTTATACTACAGAACCTCAACTATAGCATATTAAAGCATATGCTTCCAACTTCGTCAGACCATCAACTCATATTCAAGTTGTAGAGCATTAGTCCATGCTGTAGCGGTAGTAGTCTAGGTTTCTATCATATAGTACTTTTAGAAACCACTACTACAGGTCCTGTCCTACGTATTTGAAATACGCTTATGTCATGAAGTGAGTGGACTACTCATTGGTTAAAGGTAAGTCATTCTCCATTTGGAATTCATAACATAATAACCTAAACATGATGAGATTCTCATTCTCATCAATAGGTTAAGAACAAATGTTTATGTGTTAAATAACCCGTGATCCATACCTCACTGTGAAAAAACACCATTCACATGGATCACTTATTTAAACACAATGGGTCTGTTCCAAACGAAATTATGCACAAACAAAAAATAAATTCACAAAAAATTTCTGAAAATAAATTCTTTCATTAAAATATTCGATTTTACATCAAAAACCTAGTCTAAGAGAGCATACAATCCAACACTTAGGTTCTACATAACCCCACATATTTAATAATTTTTTATTATATTAAAACAAAGAAACCCATCTCAATTTAATTGATGTCTACTTACACATTTAATATCATAGTTTATTATATCACAAACTCATAAATTAATTAATATAAGGTCACAGTGTTCATAAATAGAAAAAAGAAAAGAAAGTAAGGAAAGAATAAAAATGTTATTATAAATGTCATATTTCAACCTTATTTGAAGAAAACATAGATATTTCTAATAATAATAATAACAACAACAACAATAACAACAACAACTACAACTACTATTACTACTTTGCTTGTATTCAAAACTATAAACTAGGAGTTAAAAGGAATATCTTTCAAACAAAGCAAATACTTCTAATAGAAGTTCTCAAATAATTTCTAGTAACTTTCCCCTAGCATTGTTTTCTAGTATCGAGTAAGGAAAAAAAACAATATGAGTATTCTACTGCGACTTACGACTATCAAGGATTGCATTATCTTCTTGGTTATCTTTCTTCCTTAGTGCAATATATTTGTCTCAAAGATGTTGAAGTCTTTAGTTTGTTGTACTATCAACTCCCCATACATCTTCTTCTTTTCCTGGAATTTCCCATTCTCATCCTAGAGCTTAGTGATTAACTTCTTTAGAGAAGTATTTCTATTTTCAGCTTAGCTTTCCTTTAATCAAGCCTTACTTTCTTAAACATTATGTTTTCTTCATTGCCTTTTCTGCCTTCTTCTAAAGCTTCCCCCAACTTTGTTATTTTCCTTCAACTTGTCATTATCATCAACGAGACTAATAATCTTGTCATGCATCAACACATACTTTATGTTGGATATTTACATCATTATCCATTCATATGAAAATTCTATTCGAATTCTTTCCTCCATCTTGGATTGGTTATGTATAGGTATTATCTATCATCACAAAATAATCACAAAATAGTACTCCCTCCGTCCCATTAAAATTGATAGTGGTTGACTTGGCACGATATTTTATGCAAAAGTAAAAATTAGAATATAATAATAATATAATATAATAAAAATAAAAAATATGTGGGTCCCATAATACTTTATGTCAAATCTAAGAATATAAATATAATATATGTGGGGTATATTGATTATTTTATAATAAATTATATAGTAAAAACTTTCCTTTTAAGGAAAGTGTCAAATTTAATGGGACATCCCAAAATAGTAAGTATGTCAATTTTAATGGGACGGAATGAGTAATTAAATAGTTAAAACACAAAGTTCATTAATATGACCTATTCTTACCTTATAGATTTTCTAACTCCATGTTCAACTATTCCCATATCCCCACTAACCCAATGTTTAGCTTACAAAGAAGGAATGGGAGGAAGAAATGGGAAAGGGTGGAGAACTTTTGCTTCCATTACAGGGAGTAAATATAATTTACTTATATTTACTTCCGTTTTGTTTGGTTATGTGGAAGAGAAATAAATGGCAAATATTATCTTGATTTACGCCTCGATCAGTCCAAATTTGGATAGGGTATTTTTGTGACATGGAGAGAAAGAGTTTCCCCTCTTAATTTACTTCTCTTCCACATTTCTTTCTTAACTAAACGATGTAAATCACCCATTTATGTCCGTATTTACATCACCTCTCATTTCCCTCCCCTCTTTTCACCCTAAATAAACATACTGTAAGTAAGATTAAAATTTGGCTTTGATGCTATTACTTGGTACTAGAGTATTTTTCCAGTAACACAAAGCCTTACATTTAAATAAACTTGGACAGCCAAATATTTTCCGAACATAATAAACCAAATATATCATAAACTAAATCTTCTCGAAAAAAATCTGATCTAATCCCAAATATAATATTTAGCACCCTACCCTAATCACACCTAGGTTTGGGGAGAGATAGTATTAATTGACATGAGTATATACATATGAACATGATTAATTATTATTACATGGATTGTGAAAACTTGTGTTAGTATGCTACGTGAATATTTGAATCTTCTTAAATGTATGATGCCTTTAATTTTATGACTTGCAGTTTATGGGGGTCACCATTTGAGTATTGTGTTATAAAATATTTTGCATGGAAGGAAATTTGGTTCTTAGCTTTTATAGGACTTTCTTTTATTTCTTCTTGCAACCTAGGCCTATGGGAGAAATAAGGATAAATTCTAGATTGGATTTTATTTTGTAAATTTATAATAAATAAAATTTGGCTAAGTTTTTAAAACCCTAAAATTCCTAAATTTTCTCTAAATTATTCCCTTCCTAGCCATCATTGTTAAAACTCCATAATCCCCATAATTTTGTATCTTATTTATCTAAGAAAATTCAACTTTACTTGATCTCTATCTTGGCCACCATCTTGGAGGATTCAAATTCCTTAAATTTTGTTCTTAATATAGCAAGAGGTGTTTTGATAAATTTTTTCCTAAGTGTTCTCGATCTGGCTGTCATTGTTCAAAATTCAAGTTCCTACAATTTTGATTCAAGGATTGTCAAGAAAGCTCTTGATTGGTATTTTCCCTATTCTTCCTTACCGCAACTAACATCCTTAGGGCTATTGGAGTCTACACTTAATCCTTTTCCTTGTTGGAAAGATCTTAGAGGGATCCTAGTTTCCTACTTCTTCACATCTTTAGCCGCCCCACCCTCAAGGCCCACAACCTTCTTCTCTTTTCTAGCTGATCAATAGCAAAAGTAGGTGACTTGCAAAGCTTATTTTACCCTAAAAATTAGGGTAGAGGTTGAGGTTTAGGCTAGAGATTTGAAACCTAAATCCCCTAAAACTTCTCCTACTTTTCCTCACAATAACTATCACTTTTGTTCCCTTACGCTTCACAATTTTTGCTCATTCTCTTTTAAGCAAATTCTGAATTTTCATAACCCTAAAACTCTCTAAAAACACCCTCTAAGATTGAGCAAACAACCTCTCATTCCCATTCCAAGAACTTGCAGCTTCTTCTTTTTTCTCTCAGGAAAACTAAAACCTAGTATAAGGTTGGCCACCACCTATCTCTTCACAAAATCACATAATCTTCTTCTTCTTCTTTTTCAAGTATTTTGTCTTCAATCGCTTGAAAGGATATTGATTTTCAATACCCAAGGCTGCTCAATGTCTTCTACTCTCAGAAGTAAATAAAAGAAAAGCCTAATCTTTATTTCCCTTTAGTTTTGACAGCTTAGGTATGTTGGCTAAAATTTGTTGCCCTCTTGATTTGTTACCTTTTTTGAACGTGTTTAGCTTAAGGGAAAGGCGGGATAACATCCTTTGGTCTTCTTCTTGGTCTTTATACTTAAAAGGAACAATTTTTACAAGAGTTTGGTTAGAAAGAAATCATCCTTTTCATTGAATAAAGGTAAACATTAAGTCTAGATTTTTTACAACTTTCTTATGTGTAATCTTTATTGATTTTTGAATAAATCTTGATATGGAATTGGCACTCTTGGTTTCTCAATTCACTTGCACATAATGATTGATTTTCTTGGGAAAATAGATTTAAGAAACCTTTTTCTTGATTCTTGAAAGTTAAATATATCTTGCTGGAAAATTTTACTATTATATGATATATTGCCATTAGGGTTCAAGAAAGTACAGCAAATCAATCTATTTTTGAAAGGCCTTTATGTAGTATGTTTCTATACATGTTTTTGATGGTTTTAATGTAGAAAATTATTTCAGAAACTACTAGTTTTAATCAAAGAAAATTTTACAACAAAAAAACTGAGAGGACTAAATTTTTTGTGTTTATTGTGCACTAATTTTGAGTCTGTTTTGTAACCTATTGTGAGCATGATTTTTTAAGGGTGGTAAGAGTGAAAAAATAGTAGGATATGTGGTCTATTACACTAGAAATTTTGGGGGAAAACGGACTCAAGTACTAAAATTCTTAATTTTTCTTTTCATGGTGCTAGTTTGAGACAAATGTGAGTAAATTGTGAATAGAATTTTCTGCAACTTGTATTAACATAATTTTTTGAGTTTGCTAATTGTATTTCATTCCTCACATATTTAACTAAGTTTCTGCAAAATTTGAGATCATTTGGATGAGTTTATATAGGTGTTTGTTCTTAGGGAACTTAAACCATATTTGCTGAAATATGTAGATAGCCTAGGGCTTTATTAGGAATTACGAAGTTTGATTGTATTTTCATGAAGTATCACTAGGGGTAAATTATATGCTTGCATACGGATGTTTATAAACCTTAAGTACTGAGAATATGAAGAGTATACCTACTAGTCTTTGGTGTTTTCCTTTGGACAAAACAAACTATATGATGAATATGATGTGCTTAAGATATGAAGTTGGAGATATGAGTTTATATTTCCTTGAGTAGACTTAGGATAGCATTTATGATTGATTTATACACATTTTGATAGACTTGGAAGGACAACAAAGGGAAGGACCAACTTATTAAAGTTTCTACACTAAGTCTAGAAATAAAGTAAGTTTTTCTTGCATTCAAGAAATATTTGAATACGAACATTTTTGAAAACTTTCTATATTCGAAAACTTTCTGATTTTGAAAACTTTCTAAATTTTCCAAGCATAAATAACGAGCCAAGTATCAAACTTTTAGAATTATTTTAGACATTCAAATTATGAATTTATGTTTATGCATGTACTTATAAAAATCATGGCATGACTCATGTAATCATGTGGCTCTTTTACTTATGAATCCTTGAACTATGAATATTTATTTTGAAAACTATGCCTTCTAGAAATCTTTCTGTGATTTGGAATAAATTGTTTGAAAATGTACTAAGCCAATCTTATAGGAAATCTTCTATAGAAGCTTTTATGATATGTAAAAATGATGGCGTTGAGTACTCAATAAGGGTAAGACCTCTGTACTAACTTTTGATTGGGTTGGTGATATCTCCAGTAGGTGGCAACCTCCGAGAGGCTAACTCTCTTCGATCAAAGTGTCAATATAGATAGGTTACCCAACTAGCAATGGGATTCTAGAAGAACCAGATGTAAGACAACTGGATTGGGTATGAGTGAGAGAAGGAGGAGAATCTCACTCGGTAGGATGTACACTTACTAGGTGTTAGGGGCCATGTGCTTTACAAAAGTGAGAGTCATCTCTATGCCTTTTTACCATGTGACGGGAGTCATATGCTTCACCCGTATAAGAGCTATCACTATACCCCACCACGTAAACTTAGTTATTATTGATGCTCTGCGAACACAATCTGCAATCTTCGAACTCTAACATATGTGAAATTATCGAATTAATTTGACAGGATTTTCCATAGGCATTTTGAAATTTTTATTTGAAGTTCAATGTACTCATTGACTAAAAATTCTTTCCAAGAAAATACTTTGCATACACTTCACTTCATAAACACTCATGAATACCTTTTGGTATAGGGAAATATAATTGTGAAGAAGGCATGTTTTAATCCTTTGTAAACTTTTAACACTTCTTTTAATGCAACATGAATACGTTTTACTTAGCCCAGTACACATGAGGCTTACTGACATGTAGTATTTCACAATATTTTTGAAACCATAATTTCAAGGAACCCCAAATTCGGTTAAGGTGGAATGGCTCAAGACTTGTAGTATATGTCTATGATGATCTTTTGTTTGAATTTTGAACTTTTAGTTTGGATATTGTTTTTACTTGTAAACTTTCTATAAGTTTCAAAGATTGTAATAATTTTGGTTTCATTTTTCTTTTAATTTTTGAGTTTTCTTGTGTATTCTCATTATAAAGACCTCTTGTTCGGAGGATGGGATGCCATCCTCGATCCATTTTACGTTACATAGGTAATGGAATGTTACACAATATGTTTAACAATAAAAGAAAATTCTAATATTACATTTGTCTTGTCAAATACTTAAGTAGCATAAGTGCGAAAAAATCAAATAAATATACAAATACTAAACAAAATCAAGAGTTCTTTTGTGCTGTTGTTGTGGAGTTTTTAGGCATACAAAATTGTTCATTAAATACAGTCATCATGCACCAATAAATTTAAAAACCCTATCTTCTAAATATGCATAACATAGTAGCAAGTAAGGTGTCAAACTCACAAAAAACTCAAACGTAGTATACTCTTATATTCTCTTGTTATCTTAATATTATGAACAAATATTTAATAATTAACTTGAATGAATTCTTATTATGAACTAAACATAAAATAAATGGGGCAGAGAAAACTAACTAATCTAAAACATAAAAAAAAAAGAAACTAACAAAATAAGAAAATAAATACAAACTAATTAGGACACCAACTTGTCTTAGAATCGTGTTTTGAGATTAAATTAGGAAACCTATCACATATTGGATTATCTTGAGTAATTAGTTTTAGGAACTTATCTTAGTGACTTAAATTTCCTATCTTTGAAAAAGTAGGTTAATTCCACTAAGTGCCACAAATTAATCTCTAATCCATTTCTTCAATTAAGGTAACTTCATTAACCTTTTCTTAATAACACTAATACTTTAATTAATCGGTGTCTTAGATTAAAAATAAGATTGATAAGCATATAAGATATCACCAATATCAAATCACATAGTTAGTTAGCCTCGAAAATATACAATTTGAATATTACACAATTCCCTATCAATCTAATCAATTCAATTAGCCTCAAAACCCAACTAAATATTAGATGATACTTAGACAAATCAATCAAAAAAGTCAACTATCTTAGCTATACAATCATGTGAAATAAAAGTTTGTTAGCCATATACAATTAACTCAAGCACAATTGATAAGAATATAATCTAAAATTGTATAAATACTCAAAAAATAATCTCAGGATATAAAAGATAAGATCTTGGTTGAATAATATCAAAGTATTAAAATCAATACTCAAAACAAAACATAAAAACAAGATAGAATCTAAATTATCTTAAACATTAAAACATAAATACTCAACACAACTTGGAAAATAAAAAAGAAACAAGAGAAAGTTAAAATAATAAAACTTGACAAGCCCACAATCTTAAGTTCTTCTTATCTCTGGACTCCTTTTCTCCTTGAAAGCCTTTCTTTGTTGTCTTCTCCCTTGTAAACTGCCTTTGGATCAAATTTAGAGCTTTTCAAAACTTTCTGGACATCAACACAAGGAGGTGCACGACCGTGCTCTTAATCGTGCAACCTTCTGGACAAAATCTGCACTGTTTTAGAATGGCTTTTGCATAGCCATGCTTAAGGCTGCGTAGGGCTACACAGGATCTTGCACGGTCGTGCTCCTGGCTATGCAAGACTACTGAATGTTCTGCTTTTCCTCTATTTAGCACAACCTGATGCATGAACGTGTATTATCCCATGCACACATACACTAAATCACCTTTAAAACTTGTCTAGATCATGTTCCAAAACCTCCTAGATCATCACCTGGCAATTATCCTTGTGTGAAAATACATTATTTTAACCCTTGTGTTTTACTTATTGTTTATCAAAGTAACCTAGAAGCATTTAAGAATATAAAATGAGCAGAAACTATCCATAATCACACAAAATGGTGCCAAAACGTTAAAGAAAATAGTTACAAAAATATGACAATTTCACACTTAATAGCGACACTTTAATCACATTCCTATTAATAAGGGCTTCCATACTATGGTTCATCATTAGAATCTAAAAGGAGGAAGAAAATGAAGGATGAACCAATTATATGCTCAGTAAGTAATAATGAATTACTTATCATATATAAAGCTATCTTACACACACATACATACACACACACAAAATATTAACATTCACGTTTACAAAGAGACAATAACCTTTAACTAATTCACGACTCTAATACTTACTTATAGCACACTAAGAAATGTATAAGATTGTGTTTGAACTAACAACTCAGAAGATTCTAAATTACTCTCAATTCACAAGAAAACAATTTCCTTTGTTTTAAAATAAAACAAACCAAAATAACAAAATTAATATTTTTTTCATTTTATCCAACAACACAGGAACATAATGTGACTTATGTCACTTTGCTTCCCAGGACATCATACATTTCAAAGCTATCAAATAGCTTGCAATTTTTATTTTTTAATTTTGGGTTAAATAAAAAAAACCCCCCGCACTCTTGCTCAGATAACAATTAGGTACTTGAAGTTTTAATTTTGACAATCAGGTACCTACTAACAGTATAGTTCACAATTTTATTGAAAATTTATTATGGGTCGTACTTATTGGATCTGAAAACATGAACGTTAAGGTAGCTTTTGACCGTTAGGATGGAAATTCCTAAATTACCCAAGTCTCCTTCATAAATGGCCTACTTTCTATTTCTTTTTTCATTTTTTCTACATTTACTTCCCATTTTCTTTCTCTTTTCCAGACATTTTCTTCCCTCAAAACATTTAACGACTGTTGCTAACTATGTTAGTCATTTTCTAGCAATTCTACTAGTATACCTTCATCAAAATTTTCAACTTCCCCTAGCTGCTACTACCAAAAATTAACTAACAAAAACATCAAAATGTTATTGTGGTGAAGTTGCTCAATTAACAACATCCTAGATAGAAGAAAGCCCAGGAAGAACATTCTTTGGCTACCAAAACTATAAGGTTTGTACATACATTTTTTTTTCTTTTTTGGATAATGAAAATATTACAACAATTATAGAGCAGATTATCACTAACATTTTACAACAATATAGAATAAATGATCATGTGAATTTTTTGAATGGAGCAGTGATGAAACTTGTGAAAGAGGGAAGCAAATTGCAAAAACTCTTACAAAGAGAAATGAGCAGTTGAAGAGGTCACTTGATGCAATGCAATTCAAATATGATGAGCTGGTTGGAAGAAATTCACAACTGCAAGAGTCCAACAATAAAATTCAATAATTAAACAAGGAGCTTGCATCTATGAATACAAAATTGATGGATATCAATGAGAGGCTACATCTTAGTCTTAAAGTAATTGAGCCAAAAATAAAGAAGGGAAAAAACATAATTTTTGTTTGGAAGATTTTCATCTTCATGCTTATATTTTGTGCAATCTACTGCCTATTAGAGGAAATCATGTAAAGGAACTTATACTAAAATGATTATTTTGTAGTATTTATAGCCATAAGAATGTCAAACAAACACACTTCGTATTCTCTAATATCTACGTTCCCTCACCAAGCCATCTAGAAAACCAAGCTAGATCTACAGTAAATTCTTTACAACAACATCTAAACCTAGTTGACTAAAATAATTAAAGCAAATTTCAGCATGCTAAGCTTTACCATCCAAAACAATCAGAACAATGACAACCAGCAAGATAAGCCTAAACAAACATTTAGTACCAAAATAAACGCACTCTAAGCAAAATATTCAAGCTAATAACACCAAAATAGTCAAGGATTTTGGCCTACAATCTCAGGATTTGTAGGACTTCCTCTCTCTAATTGGATATAAAAACCTACTGAAGACTAGTTCATTATGAATTGTGCTTCCTCGAACCTTGTATGGACAGTTTGCACCTATTTTGACGTTTAAAAACATAAGATAACCATATAAAATGTAATTACTTAATTTAAACATGATAATTATCCAGTTCTTACATGCACGTTCTCTAAATTTTTATCTAAGTGTTAGTTGTAGCAGATCTAGCCTAACTTTGTCTTAATACCTAAAAATTTTAAAAAATATATCAATTGTTATTTAAAATGTACCAAA
Source organism: Voacanga thouarsii (assembly GCA_026120185.1). Lineage (NCBI taxonomy): Eukaryota > Viridiplantae > Streptophyta > Magnoliopsida > Gentianales > Apocynaceae > Voacanga > Voacanga thouarsii. The sequence goes on from JANUWF010001125.1 coordinate 1,079,165, forward strand.
TGATTTAATTAGCATGTAGTAATGGAAATATTACATCTAAAATAGACCTCCTGGGTAGGGCGAACTCTAATAATAGTTGCATTTTCAATGGTGTAATGTTTGACGTTAGAATTTATTCTATTTGACCCACCGTTTCTATCCCTACCTCATCAATAGTATAAATATGTCTTATTGTGGACATTGTTTCACCATTCCACAACCCAAACCCACATGTAGGTCCCCTACCACTTTTTATATTCCTATATATGCCACCTCTTACTGCACCACTACCCCTTCCATCTCTAAATCTAAATTCTACATTTCCAACATTTCTAATACCTCTCTCAACTACAAAATTACCTTCAATAAGTTTATTCTACAATTTAAACAATGTTATATTAGTGTAAAATTCTAATTGTCAACAATGGTAATGATAATATTATAGGTTAAAAAGTGCACCCCAATAACCTGATTTTCTTGAGTACAGAAATTAGAGAAGATTTGCTGCCCAGTTTCATACATTTGAGAATTGCCAGTTAAATTAGTCATTGTTTCATGAAGTATTGGGTCTTGGCTGCTGCTATTAATCTCAACATTCTGGTGGCTGGCAACTTCTTGTTGTCTTTGGCTGCTACTATTTACTGCTTGAAACTATAAGTTTAAACAGGGACTAATGAAAATTATGCTCACATACACATCTAATAAATGCAATACAAAAAAAAAAAATAGAGGTATACTACTTTTTTTTTTCTTTATTACAAATAAGGGATTTATGCTCAGATAGACCACATCTACTACAATGATCTTCTCGACCCTTTCTTGACACCCTTAATCCATCAAGTAGTTATCTATGGTCCTCCATCTTTATTTTTTTAGGCCTACCTATCAAATTCCTTATATTTGGTGGTCCTAATTTCTCAAATCCATCCTTTGGCCATCTACTTAGATCAAGAATAGGCATTATGATGTGCCTATAATTTTTTTTATAAGTACTGACTAAGTAGCATTCATCCATATAGCCTTCAGCACTCTCATTACACTAGTTTATGGCAGTACAAGCATGAATATATGGTATTCCTGTTATGTTCCACTGTCTACAAATGCATGTCCTAGACTTAAGATCAACAACAAAGCACTCTCCAAGATTAGTTATCTCCCACACACCATCACCTACAAACACAGCATCATAATCTATTGCAAGTGTCCTTTTGTTTTCTATCTTAGCACTAATCCGAGGACAAATTAACCCTTTCCATTTAGCTATCATGACCTACATATGATTTTCTTAAAATCTACATATGATTTTATTTCTAATCATCTCCATCATAGTATATATCAGTTTATCCCTTGACTTCTTAATATATTGATTAAATGACTTGCATATATTATTTGACAACAAATCACACTTAAATATGTTCATTACATGTATGCCTAGCCCATTGATTAGATGGAATTCTAGAAAGCCACTATCATACTTCATATTTTAATTCCTTCAGCTCATTCATATACTTATTAAATTCATCCTTTCTATAAGACTTAGCAGCAGCCTACAACAAATTTCTCAACTACTTGTCCTTATATTTTAGTTTAAAATTTTCATATAGATGTCGAACACAAAACTTGTGTTCGCAACCAAGTAATAATATTGCAAATGTTTCAACTAAGCCCTACAAAATAGTATAAATAGTAACACGTTAATCATAGTAATGAAAGAACTAAAAATAGCCTCGTAAAAGTAATTTTACATAATTATATCAAAACCAAAAATTGTAAATATGTGGAAGTTTTTTAACCTTTTGTCTATCTAAAATAAATACCCAGCCACTTTTCTCAGGACTACTAATTTGCCTCAATATCTTTCCATGAACTAACCCCAACTATCTCTACACTTAGATTCAATAGCTACCATAACAATTGGGAACATATAATTATTTGCATCTCTCCTAACTGCTGCCATTAGTTGACCTCCATAAGGGCTCTTCAAAAAGTATGCATCTAGGCCAATTAAAGGCCTACAACCATCCAATAATCCCAATGCTTAGGCAATATACATGAAAAATAATCTCTTGAAAAGTGAAGTTCTTTGTATAGACCTGTATGCAACAGTGGAACTAGGGTTTTCTTCAAAATCATCGTTCCATAATTCATCACTGTTTCATATTGTAACCCATTGTCCCCTAGAATCTCTTTAATTTATTGACATGTCTCTTGCCCTATAAACTTTTCTGCCTATAACATTTAGATTGAACTGTCTTCTCACATTGTTTAGAATTCTAGTTATGCTGCATTTAGGATCATCAACCATTCTTTGCATGTATTTTTACTCAACCATGTAATAATTGGTCTGTATTTTTAAATGTCGTATGGCACTTATGAGGCATGCCCCTCATAGTTTTTATTTAACATTCACTAGTTGAACTAACTGGACTAGTATGTATCCTCCATCCTCAATTTTTATCACAAGTCATAGTAACTTTGTTTCTATCATTCTTTAGATATTTAGGTTGAATTCTCTCTTTAAAAAGGTACTTCTTCAACGCTTCTCTATATACCTTAACTGATGAGAATGTCAGTCTAGTTTCCAGCACTACATTTTCCATGTCTTTATCCTCGGTAAACTTAGGAAAATCATCGTCAAAACCTCCATCTGAATTGAAAGGAACCTGTAAACATCAACATCACTAACCACTTCTATTTCTTGTGATACTCCGTTACCCTTTGTATCTTAATATTCCAAGTACTCTTTTTGAAAATCTATCATAACTGTATTCCATATTTCATTGCTACCTTGAATTAGAGTAAAATCAAAATTTAGAATATTTTTAACCTCTCCAATAGGATCACAAGAGTCATTCAACCTATCTCCATATAAAAACATTTCAAAATCAGACCCAACATCTGCATTATCAATCTCTTCTTTACTATCAGAATCACTATTATCGGTATCGCCATTATGAATATCAACTAGTGCCAACTCAGTACTATCTTCATCATTTTTAGGCTAAAAATTATCATCAGAACTATCACTATATGAACTATAAGCATCATCACTATCATCTCCGTTTACATCCTCGCTTTCAGAAATACTACTATCAGCAATGTAAGTTTTATATATGCTTTCACTGCCCACTTCTTTCTCTTGTGAAACATAAGCCATGTATTTTTCTGCCATCCTAAGTTAACAAATAAATAAATAATTAGAATAATTATTTACAAGGTCAGAAAAGGTTTAAGGCCACTTTTCAAATTCAACTTCCAGAGTGTCAAATTTTTTAATTCATATTCTTTTGTACTAAGCAAAAATACTGGAACTTCATTTTCAATTATTGCCAACACTACAAGTATATACACCTAACCATAAGCAACAAAATCTATAGTTTGCATACCTGCCTAAGTGATGCAGTTGCTACAGGCTCAGGTGAGATTTCTAAGAAAATAGAATCTATTGGTAAGTTCAGTTCTCTCTCTATTGCATCAAAAGTAACTTTTGTGAAAAATGGTGCTATTCTATCTTGCAACAAAGAAAGCTCATCCAAATATGAAGGTAATATCAAATACTGGAAAGAAAATGTATCAATAAACATTGTTGTATTGAAAAAACAAAACCAGATATCAAATGCATAAAAAATAGATGTATCAAGAGCAATAGAACATAGAGTGGAATTCTCCATGCTCCTTCTTGAACAAATACAAAATAACTTTTGTAAACATCCCAATAGAAGAAATAAAAAAGGTCAAGCACAAGGCAAAAGAGATCTCGCCTATTAGAACCAATTTCACCAGCAAGCATTTTCTACTACAAACAAGTAACTGTGTTAGAAAAGAGGGCAAGAACTAGGTTTTCCTCCAGATGTTTTCCCCTCTTCTTTGTGCTTTTAGGGGAAGATTGCTTTGTGATTCTTGAAGATTCAACAGTTAAAGGAAAATAGAGTTAAGTAAAGCACTAACAATTTTAGTAGCTATTCATAACCTATCATATTTTTAGGTCAAATCATTCTCCTTTCATCTAATATGGAACAAATTTCTACTAATCATGGTATCATCAGTCAAAACTAAGTCAAAACTAAGTATGAAATGCGTTCTCTTTCCCAATTTATATGGCATCATCATCTTGAAGTTGCAATTTATTTGGACTGATAAAGATTCCAAATAATTGCTATATGTTTCCTTTACCAAATCTACCATACTCTTACTAGCCTGATTGTGGCAACTTCAGTGGTGAGTTCCTACACCATTTTGAATAGCAATAATACAAACATGTGACATGCATGATGTTACTTATGGAGAGAGAGAGAGAGAGAGAGAGAACAACACTCTAAAACTCCTTATTTTCATGTCTATTACTGCAGCAATAAACACACAATATGCAATGGATGAATAGGCAATTTAAGTTTGAGTACAAGTTTTCCTTTATGACAATTTGCAGAAAACATTTCACTCAATGATTCCTTTCACGTAAAGAATTAAACTTTGAATCTGAAAAGCGTTTTGAATATTACCAAAAATTTTGATAGGCGGAGAGAATTATTGTTATGTTTTTCTTTTTTTTTATTAATTTTTTAATTTATTTTTTCCCTCTCTAGAATCCAAATTTCAAAAGAGCCTATATGACTTTAAAATCTTCTTTGTTCCTTTTCTCATTTCTTATAGGAAATTAAGAACGTCATGAATATGTCTAATAACAAAGGTTAAGGGGGCCAAGACATATGTAGCTCATAAAATGGACATTTTCTTTTTGTTTGTTCTAGGCCAATGTCCATAAAGCAACAAAAACAACAGCATCAAAAGTCATTCCAATCAAAGAATTTCGACAAAGACAGAGACAATCAAGAATCTTACTTTTCACAATTGCAAAATATCTCCTTCAACAATGAATTCTAACGCCGCCAGTCACAAACAGCCTTTGTTTTTGCCTTGATAATGAGCATAATGGGATGATCGACCACTGATCTTTCAAAATATGTACTCATAGATGATCGATTCTTAAAAAGGATATAGAAATCAAGAGAAATTGAAAAGTAAAAGAGGGTTTTTTTTCTTCGTCAAATTTGGGATATAGTGGAAGGGTCTGGTCTTCAATTTGCTTTAGTATCAATGATAGTGCAAGATTTCATTGGGATTAGAAAATTATTTTTTATTCTTTCCCTCTATTATGTGTTGTTTGTGTTTGTTGCTTTCCCTTCTTAGTAAGGGGTTTTTTAGGAACACAATTTTTTTAAGGCTATATTAAACTTTTTGATAATTCCATTAACAATCATTTAACGGAAAGCCCATGAGGTACCTGATTATCAAAATTAAAACTTCAGGTACCTAATTGTCATCTAAGCAAGAGTATATGGGGATTTTTGTATTTGACCCTTTAATTTTCATAATGCATTGCATCATGCCTCAGGACACAAAGTGACGTAATTCAACCCTCTGACACCTAAAATAATTTTTTTTTTTAAAATCTTCATAATGCATTCATCATGCAACGGGGCACGAAATGACTTACATTAGTTCATAGCCCACTCAACTCTTGACACAAAAAATATTTATTTTTTTATAAAAAACAAAAGCAAAACATAGCACAAGTTGGCCACTTGGCAGTCCCTCACTAGATAAGTCAGCCTAGCTCGTGGACTACCAACAAAGTCAGTTTTTTTCCCCTTCTTATTGTTTTTTTTAAAATAGAACAAATTATTTTTGAAACAGAAAATCTCTTTTAATAAAAAAGAGAAGTAGAGTGCCTAGAACTAAGAAAATAGAACAAACACATCACATCAATACAATACAACATAACAAACAGTAATGAATATGAAACATACAAGAATATTCTTTCAACACAATTCATATAACTATTACTGTCTTCTAACTTAGTCAGTTAAATAAAATTCAAAAAGGCTCTTACCTCATTTTATCAATCCAAAAAGATTGAGACTTTATCTTGTACAAATCCAAAATGACTAGTTCAATCTTAACATAGTTCCAAAAAGGTTATTTAGTCCACCTTATTAGAAGCCTCACATTCTAAAATATAAATAGGTTCTATCATGTACATAATTTATCGAATACATTCACAAGAAATAATGTATATATATTATGCAGAACACAATCACAAAATACATGTATGCATTAATATCACTACAACAAAATATGGTTATCTTGACATAGTTTTAATGACATATTTTTTTGAATGTTACAATAAATAATTATTATGACATTTACTTTTCAACACATATTACAGATATAGTTAAGTATTATAGTTTTGAAATAATTTAAAGTTAAGTGTAAGAATAAATATATTTAATAATATTTATTATATGTTTAATATATTCATAACTTATATATAATTTTTCCCTAAAAAAACTTCAAATATAGTTTTATTTATATGAAGAAAATAGAAGAAAAGTTAAAAGTCCTCAAAGAGTAAGACGCCAAATATTTTTCCTCAAAATATCTTCGCACAAAATATTTTCCCTTTCATTTCTCAACTTCGGCACGTCAAAACCACCCTCACCGTGTTTCTTCTCCGCCTTAAAGTCGTTTGTGTTTCATCTCCGTGTTGTCACTGTGTTTCTTCTTTACCGTGGAGTCTACTGCTGTGTAAAGAGGTGTGGTTATCTTCCATCTATTAAATCGTCACCGTCATCACTATCCTAGTTCAACCCCATGATTGTTAGTCGAAAGTTAGTGCTGGAGTCCAAACGATAGAGCTAATTGGTGAGGTGAAGACTTTTTAAAATTTTTGCCAATATTTTGAGAGAATCAGTTGGAGCCCTTAGACAAAGCTTTTGTTCTTTTTTTTTTTTTTTTTTGCACAATCTGAATTTTGGATAACCCTAAAATAACTACTAGTGGATTCTGTGAATTAAATGGATAGCAATGTCTGGTATGAGTGCATATATCTGTATAGTTTTTTATTCAGGGGTCTACGTGGTTTTGTAAATTGATTGCTTTCTATCCATGGATGCAAAATTCATTGAAGGCAAATGAATGGTGAGATTTCTTTGGATTTTAGATCAAGTTTAGTGCATTTTTTTTAGTATATTTTTATTCCTACATCTTTCTTTCTCACTTTGTTATTATAATGTCTCTGCTTTGACTAAGTCATGCATGGACCTTTGATTATGGTTGCTTTGAAATGAGGAAGAGTTTTATTAGCTTATCAAGTAAGTTACTTCCTTTTTAACCTCTATTATCTATATTTGGTAGCATTATGAAATCTTTAGACGGAAAAATTTGATAAGGTTTGAAATGTATTGTAATGAGATAAACCCAATAACAATCTTGTAGGAAATCCTCAAATTTACTAATTTGAAGTTTTATAGTATTTGTATCTAGTGAAGTGAGAGGTGTCCTTAATCCTCCTTAATTGGTATGCAATAGCTGTAATGGGGGATATTCCAATAAAGGGAACCATCGTTCTTAAGTTTAGACTATGTTGCTAGTATATTACATTTTGATGCTTGTACTTTCTTAATGCTGAAACATTGGGGTCGTTATGGAAAAATTCTCCTTTTTTCTTTTTCTCACAGGAAATTACAATAATTGGGTTATATTAAAACTCTAATAATGATTTTATTTTTTTCTAATCTTTTTTATTTCATTATTTTCTTACTCTCTTCAAGGTGCTCGCCATTGCACAATGTCAAAAGACCATAGGAATTGGGAACAGTCTCCTAGTTAGGATATTCAGTATCCCTCTACAGTACTATTGATAGCTAACCATGATGATCGTGTTGTGCCATTGCACTCACTAAAACTATTAGCAGTTAGTATTGAATTTTTTGCAAATATGACACTATCATCATGTATTATTGGAGGAATGAAACTTTCATTTTGTATAACAAAATGTGTATTAGAAAACTGAACGCCTTTATTATCCAATTTGGTGAAGGTTTTAAAACATATATGCATGACTAAGTTTACACTTTTTATGTGCTAGTTATTGCTACAAGGTTCCCTATGTTTCCATGCATATTGCTTTTGCTTTTCAAGAAATGCCATGTTGTTAAAAGTTGTTTACCAACTATTTTCAAGACAATGCAATATGTTCTTTGCAACATGTTCTGCTTTATTAGGCGAGAATTAGCATTTTATCTTCTATTTGTACACCAAGTGGACATCATTAAATTTTTTGATTTTTTTTTTCTGGCCATTAAATTTTAGCCTAAAGATATAGCTTTTCATTGTTATGGAAGAGAATTTCGTATTGCTAGATGCTTTCATCAGTTGTTTAGATCTTATATATTATTCACTTGTCTTGTCCTCTAAGTTGGCAACATTCGTATGTTTTTCTCGTCTTTGTTGCTAGTAGTGCATTTCTATCTTATCTCATTAGGAATTATTATTCATCATTTGTGGCCTAAATTTAGAAGCTTAAATTGGATGTCTTTTCTTCTGTTTTTCTGAAGTTGGTAGGTTATAAGCTGAATTTGAAGGATCATGCTGGTTAAGATTGATCTAAAAAGGTGCTTAATTGAATATATCGTGATATGACTTTTGGAATCTCAATTTGGACATACTATGTGCTAAACATTTGGTGACTATTGGACATAAAATTCCTTGGGTGGTCTAAGCTCTGTTGTAACGTGTGCTCTTTATCATGCATGTATCAAGCACCTGCACCATCTTAATAAAATGCCACTATCCTTGTAATATCATACTATCCCTAAACAAAGGAAAACTTGCTTGCCTACCAAAATAATTCTAATGGTCTTTTTTACTATAATAAATGTATTCCCCTTACTATTGTTCACTTATGAAGCAAGTGGAAACTAGTTTTTCATTTTCCTTATTCCTGTCTTTGTTGTTTCCCTAATTCTCGGAGGCATTTTGAAATGGTATATATGGTTTAAATTCTTCATTTAGAGAATGTTCAAGTGGTACATTGATATTCATTGGAATAATCACTTATATATACATATTTTAATTGGATTTCCATAATAGAGAACTTATATGGGCCAGTGTTGATAAGGACAAGTTATTACTTGATTTCTTTCATACTTTTCTATGCGCTCCTAGATTTTATATTGCACCAGCACTAATATTTTCTTCAATAGGAGTAATTTTTAGGTCTTTTGAATGATGTTTTGAACTCTTTTTCTGATGATTTTATGTATGATTTATTGGTTTACTTTTACTGATAAAGATGGAATATGTAGATTACCTGGAAGTATGTTACTTCTTTTTGCACCTATTTTATGTTCTATACCATGTACTATTTGGATGTTGACAAATGTTGATAGGGAACTGTTTATCAAGTATCTTTCTATTCACTGGCCCCTTTTTTTTTAACTATTCTACTGCTTGTGATCATGCAATTATTTTTGCGGGTTGAATGGATAGTTCATATACTTTTGGAAATATCTATGCTTGAGTTTTCTGTCAACCTCATCTTTCTTCCACCTTATTGATTCTGTGCTGAGAGATTGTACCACATAAGGCCCTTTAGACTGCTTTAGCTACTCTACATAGTCAGCTAAGGTTCAATTTCTAATCTCTAGATCCCAAATGTATGATTGTTATCTAGTTGACTTCACCAGTTTTTTGGTAGAGTGAAGCTTCAGGTATCTAAAGAAAAGTCCTTTGTGTGTTGTTAGTAGTCACAAATGAGTTCTAGGATTGAAGAAATTTTGGGACATTTATAGCTTTTGTATATGCTTTGTGTATGTTTTGCCTATTATGTGGAATTTTTGGAGGCAAAAGAATGGGGTTTCTTTTGGTATTGCTACTATACTTTGGGGAAAATAAGCTCCTTATTAAAGTTGTAGTGTGACTGTTAGGAATTTGGTGAAGCTTTACAGTGCTGCATGATTTTAGCTTGACTTTATGCTTTCAGATAAAGGGACAAAGAGAGGGAAAAATCAAAAACTCCAAATGTTACCTCCCACATTCTATATAAATCATAATATACTGATTCATAGATTGTTTGCACATGATCCGAAGCCTTTTGATAAAATGTTTTAGCTATATCAATTTTAAGTCCTCTACATTTTGCATCATTATGCCAAATGAAATGTATTTTTCCAAATATGTATTATGTCAAATGCTTCTACTTTATCAATATTTCTAAAGTTGGTTTGAGCTTTCAGAAAAATAGTACATGTGACTTAGGGAGAGCCACTGCTACATAATATTCCCATAGTTGCATTGTATGCAATACCTTGTGCTATAGGAATTTTCTATGTATGAATGGCTTAAACGGTAGTTATATCCTTCTTCTTTGCGTCTGGGTAAAGGTGAAAAATAAGCTCCTCATTAATAAATGTAGTCTAACTTTTAGGTATTTTGTGAAGTTATACAGTGCTGCATGCTTTCAAATAAAGGGCTAAAGAAGGGGGGGAGGGGAGGAATCAAAAACTCCAAATGTTACCTCTTACATTCCATGTAAATCATAATTCATTGATTCATAAATTGTCTACACATGACCTAGAGCCTTCCAATAAAATGCTTTAGCTAGATCAATTTTAGGTCCTTTGCATTCTTCATCATTATGCTAAATGAAATGTATAATTGAGAAGAAAGAAAAGTAAGCAATGGATGAAGTAGGCCAAAGTAGGCAGTGGTCTAAGAAGAAAGAATAAATAAATATAGGTCCTGTGATTGAGAATTGAGGAGTTTTCCAAGTTGTTTTCAATGTTTGTTAGTTAAAAGCTGGCATAGATTTGACTAGTTTAAGCAAAAACTTTTTCTTTGAATTTTGGTTCCATCATTTTGTTTTCTCAAAAGATTTTTCTACTGCTGAAGAAATTGCGTGCTGTTTTGAACAGAAAGGGAGATTTTTTTTATTGCCTTTCTTGATTTCTTTTGATACAGAATTGTGTTTGAAGCCTTAAAGGGGCCAAAGTTTTGTCGTTTGCCTTGACTATAAACCAGTGTTTCTCTGCTTTTTTTGTGCCTTCATGTTGATGAAGGTTGTACGTATTATTGAATTAGTGTTGGAGCCAACAACCCTCTAAATTTCAGAGTAACTAGACCTAAATGATAGGGTAGTTTTGGGCATTTTCTGCTGTTTTCTCATTTCTTCTCATGGATATATTTTTGCTATCCATAAATTGATTTCCTTATTAGCTTCACATGGATATATTCTGCTATCCATATTTTAGGTACCTGTAGTTTTCAATTAGCCACCAACCTATTCTCTTGTTATCTGTGAGTGTGGCAAAGAAAGAAATTTTATTTTGCATAATTTTTAATTTGTTAAAAGTTTTGGGAAGCTTGTTGAGATTGTTTGAAGTACTAGATAGTTATTTGTGGAGTTTGACTACAAGGGTTTTGGGTACATAATGCATATAAGTTTAATGACTTATTTGCGGCTGTTTGATTCAAATATGGATAGCATGTTTGTGAAAGAAAGAACTCTTTTTTTTTTCTCTTGTCCTGTGCATGTTTGTTATGTATAACCTGTGCATTCATGTTTATAAGGAAAAAAGATTATTCATTTTATATTGTTCTTCTGCTAAACTTACTTGTACTGACCATTTGTAGCTTTGAGTTTTTGCCTTGGTCAAGATGACTCGATAATGATTTTCACTTCTTAAAGATGCACCCTTTGGATATATATTCTCAACATTTTACTTGACAATTGACTGCATTTCTTTCTGGGCCTCTTGCACTGAAAAGATCTTAGTATTAGTCTCTAATGTAGAGGGTGCTTTAGTAGTTAGGTGTTCAACACAATCATTGCAAGTTGCATTTCTCTTTGGAAGATATTTAACAATTAAAGCATTTGATTTTTCACTCTATCTGTGGTTTTGTCCTCCAGCTATGTCATTTAGATTGTATATCTGAGAGGTCAAAGGGATTTATATTTTTCTTTTCTGATGTAGAGCCTAAAAATTTAATGCTATTGTTTTTCCCTCCTTAAGTTCTAACCTGCCATATTCAACCCACTTAAGCATTTTATTGCGAGTAGTAGCAATGTAATGATGGTAACAAAACGTACTCTTTTTATTTTTCTCTTTCACTAGCATGTTATGAAGTAGCATGACTTATAGCTAGAAAGGATGTTCTTTCAAGTTCTAGTACATTATGGGTAGGACATATTTTTCATTTACTCAAGGAGCACATGTTGAAATTTGAGCTCAAATTCTCTAGTGAATATTTGTCATCATATTGTTAGTGTAGGTCTTAAATAGAGAATGTTCATAATTGCTTTTCGTTGTGACTTGCTTCTTTTAAAGTAAATATTATTTAACTCGACTGCATTGAACAAGTGCATATATGCTATTTAAAAATGGGATAAACATATAATGATACTGATAAATTTGGAATTTTTTGGGTGTAGACTAATAAATTTAGAAAGTTTATGACTGCATTGAACAAGGGCAGATATTTATGAGCTAGATAGAAAAAAACTGCTATTTGAAGTAATTTTTTTTTGTTCATCTACATAGATTCAGCAAATTCACATTTTTGTTTTGTCTTTACCTTCACTTTAACTCACTCTTTTGTATGTGAAATGTTTCCATTTAATTTAGCTATTTGAGAACTACTTTCTTTCTTTAAGAACTGCTTCGGTTAGGCTGTTCTTTGTTGCACTTTTGTCAAGTCTTTTTCTCTTCTATTTGTCATTAATTTCTCATCCTTACTTGGGAATGTGTAAACAATACTTTTGTGCTTGGTTCGTGGAATGGCTTGTACTTTGATTTTAGGAAAAATAGTGTATTCCTTTTAAGTCATTTATGATTTGTCTTGTAACTCATAAGTGCTAAAGCATGTATGGATTTTAGTCTAACTGAATGCAGTAATTGGTAACTTCCTTTAGTAATGACCCCAGTACTGCTAGATTGGACTTCCATTGACTTGTTTCTTTAGTAATATTTGCTTGCCTTCTATGAGTTATTTACAAAGTTCTAAGTGCTTGATGATATATTATTCAGGATCTGGTTCTTTAATGTAGAGGGTACTTTAGTAGTTAGGTGTTCAACATAAAAAAATAAGATTTGTATTTAGGAAATAAGGTTTTTGATTTCCAATGTATTTTGTTCTATTTGGATCCAAATAAGATTGTTGCAAAAGCCTATATTGTGGACATGAATCCACAAAAAAATGTGGTGGACATATTTTAGGTACTAATTGGTGTGAGGTTAACATACAAGTTGTTATTGAGGATGAAGAATATTTGGTTAAACCTTACTCATTGTTGGAGACATTGGAGATGCTCTTGGCACTAATATTGCTTGGACAAACTCTTTGGTATATTACAAATTCACTTGCACTCTCTGTTAAAATCTTTTTTTTTTTTTCAATTAATTGATACAAAATTTTTTGTTATGTAGGTGGAAAGAAATGCAGATTGAAGCAGGCTTGTTGACTTGAAGCAGATCTTAGTCTATAGCTATTGTAGGATATATTACTTTATGATTTTTGTGCAAACTTATAGAAATTAATAAATTTAGGTTATTTTATAGTTTATATACTATTACCTTGAATGTTCATTTAGGATGTTTATCTAGTTGATTCTAGGATATTTCATAAAAAATGCATTTTGGTGGTACATTGAACTTAAATAAAAATTTATGGATATTTTCTTTTCTTTCAATGTTAATTGTTGCATGGATTAGTTGCAATTGGTCTAACATATTACATTGTTACAATATTCGAAATATAGTAACATTTATATGTCAGGACTGTCAGAATAAGAGAACATATATAAATGTCATCATATTAGGGATAATATATCACGCACAAGTATTATTAAATGTATGATTACCTACATAAAGATTTGTCACATTAGAGTAGATATGTTCCATATTAAATATCAGAAAACAATAACAATTTTGACATTTGTTTATATTATATTTGAAGCAATTGTTAACATTAAAAAATATCATAAAGTAAATAAATTCTAATGTATGTAGATGTCACCATAGTTTCATAATGTGACAAATTTATGTATTAAAAAAGATTTAAATATTTGTTCTACTTGAAATTTATTATAACACTAACAAATGTCACAAAAAGAATTTATAAACACATCTGCCTATGTTAGCATAGGTTCGTATGGTAGCATTTGTTTTTTATATTTATAAATGTCACAGACTTCTTCTAACATCACTTTAGATTACTCTCTTTTTATGTGTCATAATAGATTAAATGTCAGAAAAAATCTTCTATAGTGACACATAAAAATGTCATTAAAAGGGAAAAATGTTGTACATATACTTTGAGAAAAGAACACACTTTATTCAAAAATTTTAACCAAAACTATTATTTTCTTTGTAATATACGTAAGAGAAAATAGAAATGTTTCAATCCTACTTACCTCTATTTGCTAATGTTTAGAAACAATAATAAACTACAGTGTTCTCCTTCTCAAAATTCTAATGGGACTCCCTCTTTCTATTGATGGCTATAGGAAAAATAACGATGTTTTCCACAGACTCTTATTCTTTAATAATCCTAGGATTAAGGTTTTTTTCACACTTTAATAATTTCACCCAAACCCATATTTATCTAAAATATTAACCAATAAATACTCTAATTCTTATTTTGTTAGGATTCTACTACACAATCCTAACAAAATTCAAAATATCTCAATAAATATAAAATCGCAAAAAAGAATAGAGTTTTACAAAAATATGTTTTTTTTTCAAGAAATACCTTATACCAAGCATAAATTTTGTATATGTCATATCGTTACAAAGCTACAAATTTTGTTTGCATTCCTAGGTACTCAAGTATTTGCACTTTAGGTCAAAGTTTCATAAATTATGTATTGCGAATAGCATTGAAAATTTTGAGCAATTGTAAGAGCAAATAGTAACTAGAAGTTATAAATAAATCGAACGTTCACGAATAAAAATTCATTCGAATTCGTTCATATTCAAATAAGGTTCATTCGATTAACAAACGAACGAACTCGAACAAAATATTATATTCGATTAATAAATAAACAAATTTAAATGTGTTCACGAACATATTATATATATTATATTTTATAATATTAAATTTTATTAAAATATTTTATTTTTTTAATAATATTTATTTAATTTTATAATATATTTATTACTTTTAGTATATTTTATAATATTAAAATATGAATAAACTCAAACAATTCGAACTCAAATATTAATCGAGTTTCTCAAATTTAAACACAAGCGAATTCAAACATTATCAAATAATAATCAAACGAACTCAAACATAAACTCGAATTCAATTAATAAACGAACGAACTCAAAAAACATTCGATTCTATTCGAACTTGAACTTGAAAATGTGATACTTAATTCGTTTATGTTCAAATATAGTTCTAATGGTAGCTCAATTTGGCCTCTTTTCAGGCAGACATCAATTTGTTATATACTTATTGTTTATCTTAGGCGCTACCATATTTAAAGAGTTTTTTTTTATTTTTTTTACTAATATGACAACCATTGATTGTATAGAGTTTATAAATTATTATTATTATTATTATTATTATTATTATTATTATTATTATTATTATTATTATTATTATTATTATTATTATTATTATTATTATTATTATTATTCTTTGAAGGGAATTTTAAGTGCAAGAATTAGTTTGAAAGAATTGTTGAGATGGTTATTTTCTCTTCTTTTTTTTTTTCCTTCTTTTTTTTAAAAATTTAATCCTTTGCGTTCTCTACTTTTTCATGTAATATCAATTTTGATTTTCAACAATTGCTCAAATCCATTTATATAGGTTAGTGTAATAGTTAATATAAGAAATCAAGCACCAAAAGAGGTAGCCATGTAACAAAAGTATTTAAAACTAAGGTGAAAGCATTTATGCCTATTGAGAAGCATACTTCAAGATTCTTATACCATATTCTTTCTCATTGTTGCAAGAAGAAATGATCTCATCTCTCAAGTATGATTTGTTTGATAAAGACAATGATTCTTACTATATCTTAGGACATTGTGACAAGAAGGACGGAGGACTTTTTGTTAGTTGGGAAGCATTAAATGAAGAAATTTTCTACTCATGTGATAAATTTGAATTTTTAAGGATATTATAGATGTCATTCACTCACGATGCGCGAGTATTTTAGGCTTGCTGGTAAATATCTACCGATAAGATGGAGGCCGGCAAATCCTTTAGAAATTAGATCTTGTCTAGCAAAAAAGATGATCAAGAGTTTAATAGTTCGATCTCTCTTACAAAGGTTAGAACTTGAATGCATGAAGACGAGATGTCATATTGAATTAACAAATAAAGAATTAGATGAAGATTATTTTCTTGTTGAAGTTTTGCCAGAAAGTGAAAAAGTAACTAACGATCTTGAAGAAAGTATAATGAGATATACAGAGGGAGATATTGGTATTAAAAATCCTAAATAATCCAAGGCAAAAAATAGGCCAAAAGATTCCAAACTTCTTGATGGTGTTGAGAATAGGGGTGTGCATTCGGTGTACGGTTCGGTTTTTGGTTTCAAATTTCGGTTTTTTTTCGATTTTTTATTTTTTTTACAACAACCGAACCGAACACCTTAAAAAATCGAAACAACCGAACTGAAATTATTTCGGTTCGGTTCGGTTCAAACCGAAATTTAGAAAGCAACAGTGACCACCTAATAGTGTCATAAAGAGATTAACACACAAAAACCAACTGCTCACACACAAATTACACAATCTCAAAAAATATATATATAACAACTTTTCCTTTGCTTAAATTATAGCCATCTAGACAAGAGACTATCTCAAGTACACTCCCACCTCTCATGCACAGTTATTCATGTAATGATTTTTCACTAGACTTTTAGTCTCAAGACTCCACAATCCACTACTAGTGCTTTCCCATATTTGATCGGTAATCAATACGCTACAACTTTCCACCTTCTGCTTGAATTAATTGGAGACAATGAATACAACTATATATCAAGTATGCTAAAACATTTCCAAGTGCATGATCATTTTGATCACTACATTCAGAACTGACATTGCAACATCAAGCAAAGTATGCAATATGCTCCCCCCTATCCATCATACATCACCTATATCAATTATGTTTTGATGGGAATTAACATTGCAATTTTAGAACTCAAGAATTATTTTCAGCCTAATGTCTATCATACAGCAGATTGTGCAAACTGACTACCAATAAGAATCCAGCAATATTTTCATTAGTCTTAGAAGCTCAAGTAGTGATACCACCATACCCAATCTATGGAAGGGAAAAGTGGGAAAGTAATTTCTATTAACAGAATTCAGCAGTGTCCATAAAAGTCAAGAATATTAGAGTATCCATCACTTGATAAGGTAAAGAATAACTTCAGACAGGTGCTTTTTGTCTTCCTAAATTCCTTTTCAAGTCCTCAAAACACATAAGTAATATGGTGATTTAACCATTCAAGCTGCAAAAGTACACCTAGCAAAGATGGTCCTTAATTTTTTGACATCATACAGAAGAACAAAGCTAGTTACCTGGGGACATTTCAATGCCAAATCTTCTGAAACAAAACCAGTTCCATCTGTGAGTATAAGGGGTTCTCCATCTTCCCCATGGATAATACGATTGCTCTCATCCTATAGTGTAGAGAAGGAAGAATAAAACAACTAAAGAGTCTACTAATTTCAAGCATGTTTCTTGTACAAGTAGAAGTAATTGAAAATTGGGAAAAACAAAGGTAAGAAATATAAGTTATACACAGCAATATGTATCTTGGATTCATTCAACTACAACAGCTGAAAGATCAACTAGAAGCTTTAGAGTCTTTGACAAGATAAGGGAAAATCTGCATCACAAATATAACCCTGCTGGCTGCTGCTTATAACTTGTTATAGATATAAACATCAGAGAAGGTTAATTCCCATAATCACCTGGCCATGTACTTTGCCATGCTAGAGACCATATGCACATGCATAAAAAGGCACCTTGCTTCATAACAAAGATGGATTTCATTAACAAAGCAATCAAATGAATCCAGTCTTTCAAACAAATCAACTCAGCCAAACTTTAACACAAATTAATGCCTTCTTTTTTTCACCAATCACAAATTATGCTCAATAAACCACTACAAACTCCACACAAATTCAAATTGGCTAAACCAAAAAAAAAAAAAAAAACAGAATCATCAACTCAACTCAACCCTCTTTAAGATCAAACAAAGAAATTTCATGCAGTAATTCAGCTCAACAAACCCACAGTAGACTCAATTCAACCAATCTTAATTCCACCCCATCAACAACCATCAGAACTAATCATTAATAATAAAAATACATGCAGATGCAGTATTATAATCCTCCAAATCAACTAATAATATAGTCCACTAAACACCAATACCAACAACAATAACTCTAATAGTTCAATTAACCAACAAATACAACCACAATACACATTAACATAGTAAAATGAAGACTATATAAAATTTCCCCCAGCAAGCAACAACTTTCCAGTTTCCAGTAGCAACTCTAAGTCTCCATTTCCAACTCCCAGAAGAACCAGAGGACTGCAGAAGATAGCAAACATATCATAATATGATTTTGAGGCAAAACAAGAGAAATAGCAGCAGGAGGCAAACATGTAGAGGCAAATAGAAATAGTAGAGCCATAATTAATTCACAAGAGGCAAATCAAGATAAAAGAAAACATCTCATAATATGATAAATTTGCCTAAAAATCCAATATTTAGACTTAAATTTAAAGAAAAATAGCTTACTTGAATTCCCAATAGCTTAAATTATCTTCAAAGATCAAGAATGGTTTATTCATGACCACTTTTTGCAAATTCTACAAAAAAATAAATAAATAAATAAAATAAAGAAAAAGTTAGAAATCAGATTAAGATATAAATAAATATATATTTACAAGCATTAAAAAGATAAAATAAAACATGAAAAATAGATTACCATTATCCATTTTTTCTAGAATATCAATGTCTTCTTCAATATTAACAGGTTTTGCTTCATTGCGCAACCAATCTTTGGCACACATAAGACATTGCACCATTCTTGGAGTTAAAAAACTTCTAAATGTGTCATATACACAACCTCCCATGCTAAAAGCTGACTCAGAAGCAACTGTAGAAACTGGAGCAGCCAATATATCACGAGCCATTTGAGCAACTATAGGAAATCTTGGAGCATTAAGCTTCCACCACTTCAGGATATCAAATTCATCTTCATCTTTTTCTCTTTCTTCACCAAGAAACTTATCCAATTCATTTTTTGTATCAACCCCTCCACCCTCATTAAGAAACATATCATACTCACGCCTAGTGTCTACTTCCAAATTTTGCCTTTTTATTGATGGTTTAACTGAAACTTGTGAACGTTGACTTGAAATTGAACTAGCAGATCCACTTGGTGATGGTTGTGGTGAGCTATAAGTTACTTCAGAACCATTCAACCTCTTGTATTCCTCAAATAGCTCATAAATACCTTCCTTCACCTTATCCACAAAATCAATATTATCTGGATACATCTTTTGAATCACCCACCCAACATAATGCAATTTAAATCGGGGATCAAGAATAACTGCATAAAATATAATGAAATTCATTTTTTCACGATTCCCCCAATACTTATTATATTTATTTCCCATTCCCTTTGCCATTTCACTTAACTCACTATCATCACTGAATTCCCAAGTATTCAATAATTTAACCACATCACTGAGTTCATGAAACACTTGATTTGAAGTCACATATAATGAGCCAGAAATCCGCAATGTAAGTTCATAAAAGTGACCCAAAAACTTCACAAAACGTGAAATATTACCCAAATCTTCCTCACTAGGCAGCCCACCATGATCAACCAATAGATCAAATTTAAAATGTGGATCTAAATATTCAAATCTTTCAAAGGCTTTTGCAAGACTCAAAGCTGTATCTAACATCAAATAAGTCGAATTCCATCTAGTAGGAACATCCAAGCATAATAACCTCTTGCTTTCTATCTTTTCCATTTCAACACATTCCTTAAACTTTTTCAACCTACTAGGTGACTGCCTTATATACCTAATAGCTGCTCGAACATGACCAATAGAATGAGAAATCTCTTTCAAACCATCACTCACAATAAGATTTATTATGTGTGCTATACACCTTACATGAAGATACTTACCCCCAAGCAAATTAGTACTCCAATTAGAGAATCTTTTTTTCAAATAACTAACTGCAACATCATTGGAGCTTGCATTATCAATAGTCATTGAAAAAACATTTTCAATCCCCCAATCAAGCAAGCATTTTTCCACCCCTTTTCCAATCGCCTCACCTTTATGACTGTCTATTGGACAAAAGTTTAGAATCCTTTTATGCAATACCCAATCATCATCTATGAAATGAGCAGTGAGACACATGTAATTAATTTGCTGTTCAGAAATCCATGAATCAGTGGTAAGACAAATTCTCTTAGATGAATGTCTCAAAAAACCCTTCAATTTTATTTTTTCTTCCAAATATATATCATAACAATCCCTTGTAATGGAAGTTCTAGATGGAATTTGGAAAGATGGGCAAGCAACAGACATGAAATTTCTAAATCCTTCTTTTTCAACAAATGAAAATGGCTACTCATCCACAATAATCATATATGCACATGCCTTTCTAGTATCATTTTGATTAAACCTCCAAGTAACAATTGAACCGCCTTTACCACTATGTGCAAATGAGTGAGAGTGTGGTTGTTGTTTTAGTTGAGTTTCATGAGGTTCATTGTTGTATGGGTTTTTCAAACAGCCATTCATGTGGTTTTTCAGTGAAGTGGTACCATTTATGGAAGGATTAGCAGCATAAGTAAGACCACAATAATTGCACCGTGCTTTTTTTTCTCCATCCTCAGTTGTATATTTGGTAAAATGGGACCATACAATTGATCGAGGTGTCATTTCCTTTGTCTTCTTGGAATGTTGTTGGTTAGTATTTGAAGTGTTAGATCCTTCATGACTTGGTGGGTCATCTTGTGAATTGCTTCTTGTGTTTATAGGGGTGCTGTCTGCTTGATCTGACATCCTATAAAATAAAGAATACTAGTCTTTGTCAAATTAAGCAAATTAACAAGTCTTTGTCTAATTTATCTTGATTTCTCATAGTAGAACATGGACAAAAAAGTAGAAGTTTTTTGGTGATCAACTTGAATGCTGTGCATTTAATTGTTTAACAAGGTGTTTAATTGTTTTGTTGCCCAAGATGCTTTCATGAATTATGTAGCATTTTTTTTTTTTTTTTTTGCAAATTCAATCATAATAAACCTTGTGGAAGTAAATATAGCAGCTTTAGTATGCCATCAGAAATTCAAGAAAGATTACATGCAAAGAAGAAATTACTCCATGTCTGAATGAACTAATAAGACAATCGAAACGGCAAAAAAAAAAAAAAGAATAATAAGACAATCGAAATGCCAGAACTGTGGTATGCTACCATAAATAAACAATATGCCTTGCCACAACCCGATCTCTTACAAGGAATACTAACTAATTAACCAACCTGGAGAACACATTATTCTAAAATCTCACATTGCACATGCTTTACACTCTTGGGCACTAGCAAGTGTTGGCAGCATTCACATGCCTGGAATGGCTAATTCTTCTCACAACACGATTGGTTATCCATCCACACCAAGGTCATCTGCACTACTTGAGCACATCTTTATTACTTGGAAGTGATTATTGCTAGGTGTAACTGAATATGCACAATGTACACTAAAATGTTACTTCTAGTTGTAAGGTCAAGGGCCAAGTAGCAGCAGTTGCTACATGACCTAATCTCAGAAGTTGGGTATTTGTATTAGCCTATTCTACTACTGAAATTCCAGCTGTCAATTGCTAAAAGTTTCATTTTGTCTCCTATTTATTTATTAATAGATCAAATAAAGATGCCAATATATAGAATGCACATGTTACAGTTACATTATATTCCAAGTATTAGTCAATTTATCCACTGATTCTTCTATGAGAGAGGGTAAATGCATCGTTTTTCTGCCGTGTGTTTGGCAGAATTCTATGCCTTGCTAGCATAAATAAACAGTTTACAAAAAATAAATAAATAAATAAAGGTAGCAAAAGCATGTTCTTGAACAGAAGGACGAAACCAAAAGTTCAAAACAAAATCAATTTCAACATCATGTTCAAACCTCAAGAGTGCCTTTGTAAGAGAATGAGAAAAAGACCTGTTCTTGAGGATTCCACGAAAGCCAAGAAGCTGACGGCGACGGGTTGCTTGCTGCCAGTTGGTGCCGGTGGCACTTGGTACTGCAGAAGTTACGACTGTCAGTCGATCAGTGACAGTGGGGAGCCGGCGACTGTGAGTAGAGCAATGGAGGAGGAGAAAGGAAGGAAGTCTATAGTGGTGGTGGAGGCGGAGGCGGAGGCGCGACGCAGAGAGCTAGGGCGAACAAATTGGGGTGACGTGAGGGACTGATGACTGATCTGATCTGAGATTTTGAGGGAGTTTGGGCAGATGGGTTTGGGCTACTGGCTGCGTGCATGGGGTAGGGTTGGCCGGTTGGGCTTGGGACCGTGGGCGTGGGGCTTGGGCCTTGGGGTGGGATTCTTATTAAATTATTTAAAAAATATATAATACATATTATTTTCGATTTTATTGAATTTTTTAATAAACAAATTAAAAACCGAATCAAATTTTTCAAGGAAATGCAAAATCGAACCAAATCGAACCGAAAAACTTAAAAATCGAACCGAATTCTTAAATTCGGTTCGATTCGATTCGAAAATCCGAAAAAAACCAAATAATGCACACCCTAGTTGAGAGAGTTAAAAGGTCAAGATATTATGATGTTCCTATTTGTGATAACATGATTATAATTTTAGAAATTTTTCATTAAAATGAAAAATAATAGAGATTATAATAATACAATCACCAAACAAGTATGGATTTTGTCTCTGTGACATTTTCATTGAACTTTCTATGATTCTTACTTTAGTACTAATATATTTTCATTTTTCATCCTTTAACAGGTTTCAAGATTGCGGGTCTACCAACGCATGAAGCAAACGTATTTTTTACTAATAAGCTTTGAAATGGTAGATGGTCAGTGAAGGATGCAATTGTTTGAAACAATCAAAGATTTGGAAGATTTTGTATCTTCACCTTGGATGGCATAGGTTGTGATTAGGTTCTTATAGAACAGCATTAGTGATTTATCTTGTATCATTTGGTCAATGAATGAAATTTTCTATTTTTGAAAAAAAAAAAATTATTTGTTGGTGTATACAAGATTGTTAATAGATCAAATACATCTGTATTTAAATTCGTCTCGGATTTATTTATAACGGGTATAACATATTTATTTTTTTTATCTGATCCGAACTCAGCCTCCGCTTATCCATTTATTATATATAATCGAGTTTAAGTATAGAATTATATTACGATTATTTATTTAATAAATTATATTATATATATTATATTATATAAAATATAAAATATATATTTAATTATATTATATATAAAATATTATGTTATGGCCCTTATGGGTTTATTTTGAGTCTTACCTAACTAACCCACTATAGCAGCAGCCGCCGCACACAACACACACAAACACAGACACCAATTAGCGCCGGGGCCGCCGACACCGCCACCCAACCTCTTCACCCTTCATCTTCAACCTCAATCTCTTCGATTCTCCGCCACCTAACCGCCACCGCCGACACAGACACAAACACTGCCCACGCCCACGGCAACACACACCCCGACTCCGAGCCAGCCACCCCCGATCTAAGGCTCTCACTCTTCATCTTCAACCTCTTCGTGCCACCGCCGCCACCACCGATCTAAGGCATCTGATCTGAGGTTAGTACCGCCGCCGCCAACTATAAACTTGATGTATGTTTGAATCTTTCACATTTATGAAAGATAAGACTTTTGGCCTAGGCTTACCTTTAAGGAAGTATGTGGATGACGATCTGAACTCTTTTATAGTTTCCTTAGAAATCTTGGTGTCAGGTCACTAGGTAATTGGTATTGCTTATGTTGATTGTGACTTCCTCTTATCTGCAATTTTACAGCCTTGGCCCTTTGATTTGGAAGGAACCATAAGCCTTCTGGGGTTATTTAATGTGTAGGTTATTGAGCTTCATTCAAGGGAAAACATTTTTTGTTGTTAACGTGTAGGCTATTTACTGTCTTGGACGATTTCCTAAATCTTTTGGTTAAATTTCTTTTCACTTAGGTCTGTTTTGATGTCTAGGTGTTCGTCATTTATGGAGAAAGATAATTCTAAATAAGTTAACTCTTGAACTGGTTTCTAACAAAAGTAAAACTTCTCACTTCCTCTTGAACTGGTAATGTGTGAACAGGTGTGCGAAGAAGGAAACGATGACTCAGAAATTTGGAGGAGGGAGACAGCCGACTGGAACGCCGTCTTTGGCTTGGTCGTCTGTCGTCGTCGTTGTTTCTCTCCTCACCGGTGCTTCCGTCGTTCACAACTTCTTCAAACCTGATCTGGTAGGCATCTTGTTTTCTTCATCTAAATATGCGCGCACACACAAGCATAATGAGAGGTTGTAGCATTCTCAGCACTCATAATTTATTCTTTTGTTTTTTAGTTTATTCCAAGATATTAAACTCAGGTGCTTTATCATTATTACCAGTGAATATGATTATGTTTCTATAAACACCTTCGATAAAATGACCCAGTAAAGAATTCATGTGTGATGGACTTAGTTTACTTCTTTCGTTATTCTGCATTTGGACTTCACATGTGTAATTCCACTTGCTGCTGATCAAAATGCAGACTTTGCCTCCAGTGGAAAAAAATATTGACGGCAGTGCTATGCAAGGGGAAAGACAATCGTAATACGTGATTTTGTAGAATTGATGGTCCATGGTTCTGAATACTTGGTTTGAATGTTACTTATTTTTAGGCTTTATATGGGACCTTGTTTTGTTCATCCATTGTTATGAAATGTGTCACTTTTAGCACAGGCAGACCAATTGAGATGAATTAAGTATCATTTGTTCTAACTCTGCTTATTAGGATGGGAAACTTGAGTCCTTGGCCCTTTTGTTTTTTGAAGAGCTTGAGCTTAGATTATGAAATAATTAGTGAAGTTAGAAGGAAGAGTTTGGTTGAAGCAATTCTAAATAAGATTAAAATTGTTCTTTTAAAATTAAAAGAATGAAAGAAAGATAGAAAAACAAAAAAGAGTGTGGAAACTGTGTTTGGCTTGGTTCTCAAAATAAGAATGAAAACAGACCCAATCCAATTACTTTGCATTCTTAAAACATTCTACAAAAAGTGTCATTCACAAAACATTACATTATCTCTCCTTAGCTCTAGACTTTTTTTTTTTTTTTCAAAATACAAATTTATTCAAATCCATTCTCACTTCCAAAACCAAAAGTGAAAACATAAAGGTAATTGATAAGTATGTAGGGGAAACTGAAATGCTTGAGAGTAAGCTGTCTTGAGAGTTGATCAGGAAGAGCTATTGTGAATTCTCAAACTGGTGAACTGATGAAGATTGCCAATGGGCCATATTGAGTATCAAATGCCAGGTTACTGGCCACTGATGCAGATAACTTTTGTGTAAAGATGAAGATTGAGAAGGGAATTTATGGCGGCAGGGATCTTAAGGCTGTTGAATATAAAGATATTTGTAAACTAGCTCAATGACAGTTGAGAATAGAATCTAATTTTTTCTGGCACTTGTCTGTATTTTTTTTGGCATAAGCAAAGCATGCTGAACCTTATTTGAATTTTATCCAGTCTTCTGGTCAACTGCTACCGGAATGTATTGTTAGTACATCAGTTTAGTATTGACCCAGTGTTAAACTATTGTTGGACATATATTGCCCATCTCTTATTTCTTGTGTTCTTGTTGGTTTTTTAAGATTTATGAGGATTTACTTTCCTAGGTGTTCAAAGTAGTTGATTTATTATTGCTTTGGGTATGAAGTTCATCTTATGGGGTGCATTATTCTTACTTGATTTCCCTTGGAAATTCGTCTGCCGATTATTAGGTACACAAGAGCACCTTGAGTGTGCGTGTGTTTTTTTTTTTTTTTTTTTGTGGTTATAAAAATCCTGCAATAATTCATAATATTGGAAAACATGTTAATTGCAATGTTGTTTTTCAGATGAAAGTTTTATTTTATATTGCCCAGCATATCAGTTCTCCAATTTAGGAATATAGTAGTTTATTGGATGGCTTTGGTATTAATTGTGTTAGTGATGTGACAGAACTGACTAATCTTCCTGATTTCTCTCTCTTCTGTATATAGTTACACATTTGCCGTTCGGATTTAGCGAGAGTTTGCTATATTTCTGTCCTCACATGTTTATACAGTGTGATTTTACTAAACTGGTTGCTAAAATCAAATGTGTTGCTCTTCATGGTTTACTTATGCTCCTTGAGCGTTGATTTATTTGCTGCAGAAAATTGGTCCCCAGAAAATCTTGTAGAACTATCTTTACGGCCAAGTCAACCAGCTGTAACTTCAAACATGAAAAGGAATCTATCTACTCTATGTGTAGTACTTGATGAGCCATAAATACCCATATTGGATCTCTAAACCATGTGACAATTTCCTGGTGAAAGATCCTTCACCCCCAGCAGGAGGTGGACCACAAATATGGAACATAGTCGACCACTAAATGTTGTTACAGAATGATTTGAGTCCAAGAATGCAAACTTGATTTTACTGGAGACCAGATGAGCACATTAGTTGTTAAGCATTGCTTCTATTTGCTTTAGAGAGGTGGGGGAAAGAAATAAATAGAGGAACTAAGCAATGTCATGTCACAAGCTAACGAATAGGCAATAGAACTTAATCAAATTTGCTCAATATTATTTGGTAACTGCCAACTTTCATGCTTTGGCTTGGCATGCTTCTTGTACTTTGATGTGAGTACTAAATTCAGATAAAATTGTTGACCCTACCTCGGGCCTTTTGGCATTGCTGGAGTTTTCTTCTTCTTCTTATTATTATTTTGGTTGGTGCGTGGGGGGAAGGAGAAGATAGGGATCCTTGTCTGCGTGCACTAATGTAGACACTGACGTGTATGGGGGACAGAGTTGATATACCTATAAGGAGTGAAATTGCTGTTCGGACTTGCATCCGGGAAAAACTAAAAGCAAGGGTGTAAGCGAGAAGATGTCCCCGGAACAACTCAAGGTCATGACTAAAAGAATGGGATGTAACGGAGGACAAGACCTGCACCAAAATTATCCGATCTTAGAGAAAAGTATTCAGATTGGAGGCAAAGAAGACGAGGATTCCGAGTGATGAAAACGCTGAGAATGATATGACTGACTGGCGGCTTGCAAGCAGCAGAAAACAATTGAGGGACTGTGAGGACTTTGTGAGGAAATTCATAGAAACTCTTTTGATGATGAATGCCAATAAGCTGTTACTGTTAGGCAAGTTATAGGCTTTATTCAATTAATCGAGGTATATGCCTAGTGCATTTTCAAAAAGAAGAAAGAAAGGAGTGTGAATTTTCAACATTCAAAGGACGATCACGAGTTGAATTATAAGCTGCTTGAAGAACAGGCAATGCACGGCCATGTGGTAAGCCACCAGAATACACCAAAATTAACGCCTACATCAGGCAACCACTTCGTCGTTGGGTTGTGATTGGAAGCCTCAAGTTGCAAGGCTGCACGAAAAGGCTTCCCCATTAAGCGTTGACTTAGAATATATATATATATATATATATATATATATATATATATATATATATATTGGTTAAGTCAAGTATAGAGACTTCATCCAATTATTTCTGATCTCTGAGATCCGATCTTAATTTTTGGAATATAAATCACACAATATGTTTTAAGTGTTTTTAGATTTCTTATAATATCTTGTTCATTACTGTGCACAAGAGGTTAATTTACACTAATTGATCAGTGTATAGTCTCAAGTTCTTAGTGGAATTTGAACATTCAGGCAGCAAGAATTTTTATGGACAGATTTTTCGAGATGTTTGAATATTTTTTGTAATATTGTTTTATTTGATAAAAAGTCTCTGTCTTGCATTTCCACTGAAGTAAAAGAAGGAACATTGAAGGTTCCTCCTCTGTCACACAAGACAGCAGGAGGGATCAAAGCAGGGGTATTATCCCCAAAAGTACTTCAATTTTTTTTGTCCAAAGAGGAAAGATCATGAGCATGACGATTACAGTTTTTTTTGGAGTATAAATTACAGTTTCTCGAATAAACTGTTTTATGCATGAATCACGATTAGGATTGGGAATGGATCTCCTTCAAATTAGGTATTAATTCTTGACAACATTAACCTTCTAAGCAAGTTTTTCCTTTCCTTTATTTTTTTTCGTCTACAGTCAAAATGAGTGCATCAATGATTAGAAATCAGTTTACCGTCACAGTCAGCCAAACTATATTGATATATTTGTCTCTCGAGTCATTACCAGTCAAAATATTCAGAGAAAAAAAAAATGAAAAAAGCTCTAATATTGAACTTTGGTTCAATTGGCGAAGTGTTAGAAGAAAAAGATGTTCAAGAAAAGACAACTTCAGTTTTTTTTTTTCCTTCTTAATTGTTTTTAAGGGAACAGACAGCAACATAAATCAAATTCAGTAATTGTTTCGAGTATTTCACACTATTTTGTTACAACTTTGATTGATGGAATCTTTTTTTCCCCCCATATAATTTGGGCTTAAATCCTAACGCTTTTGAAACAATATATTCTTGTTTTGAGGAACTTCTTGAATCATTAGGATCTAAATTTAATTGTGCTTAGTCAAGAGTACACTTCAAAAAAGATTATTACTTTCATTTTTTTTTACAAACATGAAAAAATAGAACTAATCTAAGTAAATTTTATTTATAAAATATTAAAATTTTAAAATACTGGAAATATTATTATAAATTTTAAATAACATTAATAATTTATTTTTATAAAATTTCAAATTATTATTTATATTTTTGAAAAAAATTAAATATAATTTCAATTCAAACCATTTGTTTGGATAATAAAATTTTGGGAACATAGAGGACAAACAAGTAGATGAGCTATAAGAGTCGACTGGTACCGGCGTAACTCTGATCTGATGAGTGATATGATAAGGCAAGAGAACGGTGGTGCATGGGCGCTGATGGTTCGTTCATCTACCCCAACCACACGCCATTAATTTACTTGTTACTTCTTCAAATCACACCATTGGCCTGACTCTCTATCAATGTCTATATACCCAACTGCTCACTCCCAAACTTTCCGCATTTAAAACTCCCCATCGCTCTTCCAAGTTATTGCAGCCATAGCCCATTCCCCAGAAGAAATTCTCCTCGGATCTTCAAACCGAAGCCCGCCGCTCTCTTTCTCCTCGTCCTCAATGATGAAGGTGGCTGTGGTTACGCGTAGCGGCAGAGAACTCGTAAAGGGTGGTCTTGAGCTCGATGATTCTGTATGTTTTCTTAATTGGGTCTTCAATGGAGCTGAATTGTGGGTGTACTTTTTAGTGTTTATTAAACGCTCTTGTTTCTGTAGGCTACTGTTGCTGATCTGCAGGAGGCGATCCATAAGCGAAGTAAGTGTACTTGTGCTTCTTGCTTTGTTGTAATGTGTTTCGATATTTCTGAGGTTCTGATTCCGCTTAGATCCAATGCTGTTGCTGAAGAATGCTGTATAAATTTTTTCTTGATTTTTCATAATTGAACTTTTCACAAAAGAAAGATAGAGTCTTGGTATTGTTGTTTTCGCGATGCTAAATTGTACCACTGAAGTTAAATAATTCTGTGAACTGTTGCTTGCTTTTGGACTACTCTGCTATGAAAGCTGGTCCTTTTATCTTGGTGCTTTGGAGCTAAAGCTACAGTGGGTCTCGTGTATATGGCTGCTGTAGATAGCAAGCTTTGAATTAATGAATCCGCATAATTTGTCACGACAGGGTTTATCAGATGATATGTTTTGCTTCTGTCTTTTTTTTTTTTTTTTGTTGACTTTTGTGCATCGGCAAATTCTAGTTAACTACTTGCAGTGTTGTGCAAACTAATCATGCTTTGTTCTTGAAGAATGTGTTTGAGCAAGCTGTATGAAATGATTGGGAAAGAGCTTTGGATTGGTTAGCATATGCTTCTTTTTCTTCCTCCTTGCTTTTAAGGTCATGGTATCTTCATAATCTTGTCTTTTGCTGAAATTTTCCCCTTAGAGAGGAGGTATCTAATTCACTCATCTCTTGAACTTGTTTTTTTACTACCAAAATATGTTAAATTTATTTGATTGTTTTCCCTGAATTGTTTTCAAACAAGAGGTGAGAACTGACACAATAGGGAATTGATGATGATTTTGTAGGTTGAGAAGTTGACCTTTAGATCCTTAACGTGTTTAATTATATTGTGGATATGAGTATCTGCCTTTCATTCTACATGTTTTCAAAATTTCACGTAGACTAATTGATCAATTTTCAGTCTGCCTAATTTTGTCTGTATTTTCTATAGTTTTCCATGATTGATCTATGCAGTTAAGATATTCATAAAAAGCTTCTTGACGTAGATCATAGGATAATTTCTGGCAATTACATTATTCATAACAATGAACTTAAGTAAACAAGAGCACTCAGATCGTTGGCCAACTAAAATGGTTGTGTTGGAAATACTTTTCTAATAAGTTCTGGGCTTCTTGTTGCATTCTTCATTACCTGTTGCAAGCCCAACTTCCTGGGTCTGTTGGTGCTCCTTCCCTAATTTCTTTTCTTGTTAATCCTGGTAATTATTGTTTAATGTCCTTATATTCTTATGAGCATGTTCTTGCCAACAGTGAAGAAATACTATCCTTCAAGACAACGGCTTACTCTTCCTCTCCAACCTGGATCAAAGGAGAAGCCTACTGTACTTAACGATAAAAAGAGTCTCAAAGAGTACACCAGTGGGAGCGAAAATCAGTTAACTGTAGTTTTCAAGGACCTAGGTCCCCAAGTTAACTACAGCACACTATTCTTTTGGGAGTATTTGGGTCCTCTTGTCCTGTATCCTGTTTTCTACTTCTTCAATGTCTACCAATACCTAGGCTACAAAGGGAAGCGTGTGATCCACCCAGTTCAGACATATGCCTTATACTGCTGGTGTTTCCACTACTTCAAACGTATAATGGAAACATTCTTTGTCCACCGTTTCAGCCATGCCACTTCACCGCTTTCCAATGTTTTTCGCAATTGTGCTTATTACTGGAGCTTTGGCTCTTTTGTTGCATACTATGTGAATCACCCACTTTATACTCCAGTAAGTGATCTCCAAATGAAAATTGGATTTGGATTTGGGTTGGTTTGTCAATTAGCAAACTTCTATTGCCACATCTTGTTGAGAAATCTTCGAACCGCTGATGGCAGCGGAGGGTATCAAATTCCCCGTGGCTTCTTGTTCAACATTGTTACCTGTGCAAATTACACCACTGAAATTTACCAGTGGCTGGGCTTCAATATTGCAACACAGACTGTAGCTGGCTATGTTTTCATGGTTGTTGCTGCTTCCATAATGACTAACTGGGCCCTTGCAAAGCACCGACGTTTGAGAAAGGTAAAAAAAAAGCCTCCCTTCTTGCCTGAAGCAAAATGCATTCAAATCCAATATATGATCTTGCATAATTATTTTCTCCTGGTGGTGCAAAATACAAAAATTTTTATGATGTCTGCATAGGTTAAATTGGCAATTTGGAAGTGGGTCACTTCCTTAGCTCATATCCCTAAGCCTTCTTTTTCTGTTCAAAAACCCAAATATTGCTATAAAGGTTTCATTTCCAGTACATATTTCACCAAGAAATAAGTGTTTGTATGTATCTCTCTCATGCACGAGAGAGAGAGAGAATCTAAGTTGGATCACTTTCATTTTTCAACTGTTACTCAAATTCAATATGACTGGAGAAGATGTTATTGATTTCTGAATTCTGGTGATTACTGATTGAGTTATAATTGTTTTGCATACGAATGGGAATGGCCATAGGTAAACTTTGTGGCAATTCTAATAAATCTTCTTATGGACGTGCTGAAATTATAATATAATTCCCGTGTGAACTTTGTTTTGTTCTGATATTCATTTGGATATGTTCTTTGCAGATATTTGATGGAAAGGATGGAAGACCAAAGTACCCTCGAAGATGGGTGATATTGCCCCCATTCCTGTAGGAAGCAACTGGCAAAGCAGGCACGATTCCTTCATTGATGAGTTTGCAAGTTCAGCCCCACATCTCGAAAGGTTGTTAGCACTCATTTTGGATTAAATTATTCAAAACATAGATCAGATTTCCTCTTTCATACTATAGACTTCTATGGAAATGTATGCATCTGAGACTATATTTACTTGCTTCAGTGCCCGTTAGCCCTTTATTGCTTTCTATTAGGTCATCTTGGATTTGTTACATCTCGATTGGATGGCTTTAAGATAATCTTCGACACATTATAGAATTGCAGATCTATTTTTCTAAAGAAACTATTTGTTTTCTTACTCCTCCTGGTCAGCCTCCCCACCACTATGAAAATATGATAACCATGTTCAACTGTTATACCATGTGAAAGGTGAAATCGCGTGGTTTGGTTTACTTATGCAATTGGTGCCAATGCTTGGCATTCTAATATAGCTGAGTGTGAGAACACTCAATTAGTTTTATGTTTGGTTTCTTCCTCATTCACAAACTTTAGATTCAACATGTTGAAAGGGAGGAGGAGGGAAAAAAAGAAGGGAAAAAAAAAAATTACTTGCACTATAGTACTATTAGTTTTACAAACTTAAAAGAGTTGAGCTTTGATTAGTTGGAATATAGCTCCAACCCTATTTTTTAAATCAATTTTGCTTCGTTGCCCTCTGTGTTATTTGACAGAGTCCATTTGTTGCATACTTGATGCTAGAAGAATCCTGTTGAAAAACAATTTTGTATTAACCAAAACCAGAGAGTGAAGATTGATGATTGATGCATCTGTGTAAAACCAAGAAGGTAAATTGTAAGAACGAAACAGAGTGATTGATGCATCTATGTTGAAATAAGCCGTACTTGAGAGAATCCAACCACACAGGGTGGTAGTGTTTGCATAAGGTACCTTGCATTCTCTACCTTCAATGGGTACATAAATCGTGGTAGAACTGAATCAATAGTTCAATTGATAAGCCGTTCTTTATCAGCAAGTTTGATGCTTACTGGCAAACTCAACTCCATTTTCTGCCGGCCAACTGCAGAGGCGGCTGGTAAATTTAGTAATAATATCATGTATATTGACATTATTAAGGGCTCATAATGATTCCAACGTCCAATTTCCAATTCATGTATTGTAAGGATATGGCTTCTCACTTTGAAGGTCCAGAGCCATACTGGATTCAGTTCAGTACAGTTGAATTGCATGCAAACTAACTTCTTGTCTCCCAAGACCTTTTCTACCAACTGCAAGGAACCAAAGGTAGGGATTGTAAGTGAGTTCTAGAGAGAGAATGTTAGAGAGAAGTTGCTCTCAACTTCTTGCTACAGCTCTCGTCCTGTTTCTTCTCTTGGCGGTACCGGGGAGTTGCGTTTATTTTGTTGGTGTGAGTTGTTGGGTGTTGTCTGCTTTGGATATCTGTTAATCTGAAGTCTATTTTGGGTCTGTTGTCACCTCTGGTATCCACCATAAATGAAGTCCGAAGTAGGTGCAGTATTTAATTGCGGGTGATTCTTATTTAATCGGCCGTGTTTGAGGCCTATTCTATCTTCTGGGGTATCTTTGAATCCTTGTAACTTAAATTTGTTATCTTTCTTTGTTTTACTCAACCTTACCTCGACTTTCCGTAATCTATCCTCATAACACCTTCGGTTGCCTTCGACTGTGTTCTTGTGCCCTTCATATTTTCTGGGTAAAAACTGAAGCTTTTTGCTGTTTTGATCTTTCCACCGAGAAAAATCCTGCCTGAAAACGTTTACCGCCCTTGGATTTGTAATTCAAAAGCTGAAAGCCTTTTCCCCCGTACCGTAGATTCCTAACTGCCTTCTGAGTGCTGACTAGGGATGGCAATTTCCCCGCATAAATCGGGGGCCCGGCCTGGTTGGGCCGGGGATTCCCCGATTTAAGCGGGAACGGGAACGGGGCCGGGGAAGGTTATACATCTCGGCCCGCTAGGCGAGGTTGGGCCGGGGACGGGGATAGCATGATCCCGGCCCGCCCCCGCCCCCGCCCCGGCCCACTCGGCCCGCATAATACATGTGTATAAAAAATTCTAATTTATATTATATATATACAATAATTATATAGCATGTGTAAAAATAAAATATATACATATTATATAGTATGTGTATATATAATATATATATATATAGTATATATATTAATTATATGTTATGAATTATTAGAATCTCTATTAATTAGTGGAGGCTCCACTAATTATGGATTTATGTGAATTATTAGAGAAGATTTTTATGGATGTCCACCATTTAATGGAGACACCATTAATTGAGATTAGTTGAAGATGATGTATGCCATGATGTATTCCACTAATTAGAACTCTATAAATAGAGCTATGCTCTAAGCTTGTAATACACCATCATTTTGTGAAAGAAAGATTAGTGAAAGAAAGATTAGAGAAAGAATTGTGAGAGAAAGAAAGAGAGAAGTTTGAAGAGAAATTCTTGTGCAAAGAATAGTTAGAATTTTCTTAGTGTGTAGTGTGTAGATTTTATTCTAACACTACCCTAATTTTATAACACGTTATCGGCACGAGTCTCTGCTAGTTATTAAAGCCGAGAAGACAGGTACGCATTTATTGATCTCGCTAAATTCGAATTTGTAGCCCTTGATATTTACGAAAAAAAAATTATATGTCATACGAAATGCATCTAAATGCTAAAAAAAAGGAGATCCATATGTCATGTGGATAAAAAGAAAGATTTGACCACTGAAGATGGTCGTACTACCCATTGCACGGTATGAATGGTTGCACCTGAAGTTGCAAGATTGTAAAACCGTGAACTCCGTGATGTATAAAACTACATCTTAGTTAAAAATTTTACGGAGAAAAAGTTACTGATGAAGTTATATTGGAGAAGACATTCTCCACTTTTCATGTCCTACAGTAACAATATCGAGAAAAAGGGTATCCAAAATTGACGACTTTAACATGAGTTATTATTGAGAAATCATGAAGCCGGATGAGCGGCTCAACGGCACTCCCGAAGTGAATGTTGTTGGCTCCAGCGAAAGCCATCGTTATAGTCGTAGTTGTGGCGGTGGCCGTGGTTATGGTCATGGACACACTCGATATTTCCCTTATCACGAGAGAAATACTGGCCACTGAAGTGGAGCAGAAAAGATAATAAGGGAAAAAGATATTTCCATTAATAATAAGCATCACATCTTTTATTCATATCACTAGTGTTCATATGAACTTGAGGATACATGCTTATAGTTGCTCTTTTGTAATTGAGTGACAAATGTAAGATGAAGGTTTGTAATTGTTCTTTTTCAATATTTACATTAGAGGAAGACAAACAATTAGTAATTATGGACTTCAACTCCTCTTTTTCGACATCCTCCTCATTTTCTTTCCCCTTTGAGCCGACATCGAGACTAGCGGCGAGAATTAGCCAGTAAAATTACTGCGAAATGAGTCTTGAGATTTTATGATCTCCTTAAGTTTATTATAATTAAATTTCTTATTATATTTGGCCTTGAAGCATGCTTGTCTCAATTTACGTGTTTGGTCCTCTAGCTGCGTATTAGGACTTTCTTCCACCAAGCTGTTTTTCACATTCCAGTATCGCAATGGCTTCTTTCAACTTCTTCTCAGCCATATGTCCTCCTTCTTCTTTATTTTGCATCTCCTGTAAATCGAAGTGATATCATCGGTTATTTACTTATAAATCTTTCATAGTTTCATACTTGCAAATTATAAGTATGTATGAGAGAGAACCTGAACATTCTTGATTATGGTCTCCAAGCTCACCAATTTCTGTGAGGCCATCGACGAATTCCTAACTCCCTACATCTTTTCTTGAGACGGGTTATGCCAATATTCAGTTCTTTGGCTGCGCTCTTGATTGGTAGGTAAAAGTACTGCGAAATTGTTTCTCTTGATAGTGTCTGGGAGTTATTGCCCTTCTTCTCTCTCTGCCTCTTAATCATGTTCTTCTCCCCAGGAATTTTATCTGCAATAATATCTTGAACTTCGATATTATGCATTTCATGAGTACTTACTCTGACTTCGTTGCCAAGACCACTCATTATTTCTCCTAGAAAAAGAAAATAATATCAGTAAAGGTAATACCATTCAAAATCCATGTTTAAATGTATAATAACACGGAAACATATTACGGCTTTGTTCAAAATCCATTAGAGAGTAGAAAGGATCATGCACAAGCATATCCTCATTCAAAGGAATAGCATCAAGAGGAACGAGTATCAAAAGCGAGTCTCTTGTAGAGGCGGATCAACTTGGTCCAAAGCGGTATGTTCAAAACTTCCATTGATTTACATAAAAAACAAACCAAAAGAGAGTTTAATTTCATTATCAAGCATACTAAAAACAAATGGAAGCCCTCAAAGGTATCTTACCTGAAATTAGGAAGAAGCGGTTGGTTTGGAAAGGAAAACATATCAAAATCTTCTGTGTTCGAATTAGGCAGAAGCGGTTGGTTTGGAAAGAAAAATACATCAACATCTGCTGCAAAAACCGAGTCAAAATTTGACCATGTCTCAAATGAATTACGAGTCTCCATATCTGTTTTTGATGTTTACTAATGACTGATAACTGAGATATATATCGATATATATATATATATATATATATATATATATATATATATATCTGTATGAGGAAGAAGAAGAGGTAGATGGTAGGTAGAGGGTCGGAGGAGAAGAAAAGACAAGAGAGGAAGATGAAAAGTCGGTATCGGGAAGAGTGAAAAAAAAGAGAGATATTTTTCTTGGCATTTTCTGCTTGTCATCATTTTCTTATATTTCTTTTCTTATTCTATTGTGAAATCATTATTCCCTAAATTAGGGGGAGAACAGAAACAGTACAAGAAAGATCGTGATTGGACAACATCATTAAATTATCTTGATCCGCATACAAGCGCGTGTGAACTTGAAGTTCAAAAGATAATTCATTTGTAAAGCATTGCAAATCAAATGTCAGACGCTTTTGTTGACTCTAGAAGAATAACAAAATCGCATATGCCAGCTATAAATGCTCCTATTCTAATTGAAATTCCAATAGAACAAAAAATTTTACATATAGCTGCTGAGCCAAAAGCATGCCAGAAGCATGGCCGACCTCTTGGTTCTAAAGATAAAAATCCTCGAAAGAAGAGAGGATTAATGGTCCAAATGATCATATTAAAGCAAAGAATGATAAAGACCAAGAGAAAACTTATGACAAAGAACCAGACATAAATAAAAGTAACATTGAAATTTCTATCCATTATACCACTTCCGGTAGAAGTTGGAATCGGATAGAAACAATTATTGATCATATGTTAGTATATAATATCTCTTGATGTTATACAGTATAGTGATGATCCTGAACCAATATCAGTTGATGAATGTCGGCATAGAAAAGATTGGCTGCAATGGAAAGATGCGATTCAATCGGAGTTAAATGCACTAACAAAACGTGAAGTGTTCGGACCTGCAGTCCGAACACCAGAAGGTGTAAAACCTGTTGGCTACAAATGGATATTTGTGCGAAAGTGCAATGAAAAGAGTGAAATCGTTCGATATAAAGCGCGATTAGTAGCCCAAGGTTTTTCACAAAGACAAGGTATTGATTATGATGAAACTTATTCTCCTGTTGTTGATGCTGTTACACTTCGATATCTTATCAGTTTGGCAGTACATGAAAAGATAGATATGTTCCTATTAGATGTTGTCACTGCTTACTTGTATGGAAATTTAGAAAATGATGTTTACATGAAAATCCCCAAAGGATTTCATATGCCTGAAGCATATAAACATTATCCTCGTGAAAATTGCTTTATCAAGTTGCAGAAAATCATTATATGGCCTGAAGCAATCTGGGCGCATGTGGTTCACACGTCTTAGTGAATATTTATTGAAAGCGGGATTTAAAAATGACCAGATATGTCCATATGTTTTTATTAAGAAATCTAGTTCTAAATTTGTGATATTAGCTATATATGTTGATGATATTAATCTTATTGGAACTCCTGAAGAGCTCCAAGAAACAATTGATTATTTAAAAAGAGAATTCGAAATCAAGGATTTTGGTAAAACCAAATTTTGCCTTGGTTTACAAATTGAACATCTGGAGAGTGGAACATTTATTCATCAATCAACATATACAGCAAAAGTGCTAAAAAGATTTTACATCGACAAAGCACATCCATTGAGTATTCCAATGATCGTCCGATCATTAAATGTGGATAAAGATCCTTTCCGACCTCAAGAAAATGATGAAGAACTCCTTGGTCCTGAAGTACCATATCTCAGTGTAATTGGTGCATTGATGTATCTTGCTAATAATACACGACCTGATATTGCTTTTGCTGTCAATTTATTAGCAAGATTTAGTTTTTCACCAACACGACGACATTGGAATGGAATTAAACAAGTCCTTTGATATCTCCAAGGTACAATTGATCTCGGATTATTTTATTCAAATAAACCAGTCCAACATTGATAGGTTATGCAGATGCTGGTTATTTATCTGATCCACATAAAGCACGTTCTCAAACGGGCTATCTATTTACATGTAGAAATACTGCTATTTCATGGCGTTCTACGAAATAATCTATAGCATCTACTTCTTCAAATCATGCTGAAATTATAGCCATTCATGAAGCAAGTCGAGAATGTGTATGGCTAAGATCCATGATTCATTATATCCGAGAAAGTTGTGGATTATCATCAATCAAAGATATTCCAACTCCTCTTTATGAAGACAATGCAGCTTGCATAGCTCAATTACGAGGAGGATATATTAAAGGAGATCGGACAAAACATATTTCACCAAAATTCTTCTTTACTCATGAACTCCAGAAGAAATGTGAAATTGATGTGCTACAAATTCGGTCATGTGATAACCTCGCAGATATTTTCACGAAGACTTTACCGACTGCAACATTTGAGAAGTTGAGATATAAAATCGGTATGCGTCGGTTTAAAGATTTAAAGGAATCATCTCATCAGGGGGAGTAATAAATAGACATATAGAATAGTGTACTCTTTTTCCTTCACTAGATTTTTTTTTCCACTGAGTTTTTATCTAGTAAGGTTTTAACGAGACATATTCTTTATGTATGGATGGACATCCAAGGGGGAGTGTTATGAATTATTGGAATCTCCATTAATTAGTGGAGGCTCCACTAATTATGGATTTATGTGAATTATTAGAGAAGATTTTTATGGATGTCCACCATTTAGTGGAGACACCATTAATTGAAATTAGTTGAAGATGATGTATGCCATGATGTATTCCACTAATTAGAGCTCTATAAATAGAGTTATGCTCTAAGCTTGTAATACACCATAGAAAGATTAGTGAAAGAAAGATTAGAGAAAGAATTGTGAGAGAAAGAAAGAGAGAAGTTTGAAGAGAAATTCTTGTGCAAAGAATAGTTAGAATTTTCTTAGTGTGTAGTGTGTAGATTTTATTCTAACACTACCCTAATTTTATAACATTATATAATATGTGTGTCTATATATGTCTTGTACTATATCTACTTAATCATGATAATGTAAAATATATCTTGGTCTATGAAATTATTGATTCTTATATGAGATAATAATATACTTAAATCAATAAATTTGTAATTTTAATGCACTAACAAATAACATGCTAACAAATAATATAGTAGTTGGGATGGTAAGGCATTATGAACATTTTATTTCTCATTGATATTCTAATCATTATAATCTTTTTATAAATTTTAATTGATATTAATAATATTATTTTAATATTACTCAATAATTTATTCATTCTTATTTTTTCAATATTAAAAAAACGTTATTTATTTATTCTTATTTCTCTAATATTGTAAACATTATATTTTTTTTAATCTTTTTAAATAATTCGACTAAGAGTATGTTAGATAATTTTATTCATAAAAATTCTTATTCATAGATTTTTTTATTATTGTATATATATTTAAAAAGATATTTATGAAATAGTTACAATTAAGGGAAAAAATGAATGAGAAATTAAGAATGATATTGTAAAGTGGCATGGTTATAAGTTTGTTTCTCAAACCATTAAAGGTCTTGAGAGGCATGAGCAAAAAATGTTTGGTTTTTAAACTTATATCCTTAGAGTCATTACTTATTTTAAAATTATATTGTCATTTGCAAATTATGATTGTGTTGTATCTCATACTGCAATTCGAATTTTAT
Organism: Voacanga thouarsii; assembly: GCA_026120185.1. NCBI lineage: Eukaryota > Viridiplantae > Streptophyta > Magnoliopsida > Gentianales > Apocynaceae > Voacanga > Voacanga thouarsii. Next base: position 1,119,309 of record JANUWF010001125.1, read on the forward strand.
TTATCTCGAATTAATATTTTAACTTTAATTTTTTCTCACAAAGATAAGATACAAAATAGAATACAAATGGTAATAATATAAGATTTGACTATAATTTAAGATGAAAATGATAAATTTGATAAAAATATAAATATTTGTGTGAATAAAAGTTTGTTCAACATCAATGAGTATTTGTTCTGTTAGTAATAGAATAAAGTTGAAGTTATTTGAAACACAATTTCGTTCAAGATTGATTAATATTTGTTGGATTAGTAATTGAACATACCTAAATTTATTTACAAATGTTTAATTTCATTCGATTATTAATATAAAATATCTCACATTAACACACAAGTATATATTATTTCTAAATCAAATATTAATATTAGTAGTACTTATTTAGAAATTATTTAGATTTATTTTTTTGGCTAAGAAAATATAAATTTTTATTTTTATAAAATTTCAAAATCTATTTAGATTTTTTTTTTGTTGAAACCGAGGCTGGGCCAAAACCGGGCCCCTGCATCCCCTATTCCCCGCTGGGTCGAAACCGGACCCCCGCATCCCTGGTTCCTCGCTGGGCCGGGACCGGGGATTATTTTGTCCCCGCCGGGCCGGGGACGGGGATCCCTGCCTTTCCCCGTGTCGGGGACAGGCCGGAGGTGGGGATGCAGGGAGAATGCGGGGTCGAGATTTCTAGTCCCCGGTCCGACCCGATTGACATCCCTAGTTATGACCCGATTTTTCATACAGGTGGCCACATGACTGCGGCCCACCAGGATAATTGGCTTTCTTCCTTCCTGTCGGCTGACGCACTCCCCCATTGTGGGCTTTACCTTTTGACCCGATATGTCTAAAAAGAAAAAGACCCACAGGAATGAGGGCCAATCCAATTCCAAAACCCATACCGAGGCCCACAAACCTGATACCCAGACCAAGTCAAAGATGTAAGCCCAAAACCCCTTCAATGTTGTTCCTTCTGCTCCTCTTGAATCCCCGGCCTAATCACCCTCCTTTACCCCTGACACTAATCCCAATGAAAATGGGCTGAGCGATGTGCAGTCGAATCCGGGAAAGCTGGCCCAGGGACAAATAAGCCCTCTTGGGCTGATTTGTTGAAGCAAAAACAAAGGGCCTGATAATGGAATGACGCTGACCTCTATCAAACAGCAGGGGGATATTAATGGGCTTGACACGTCTCTCAAGATGTTGAAGACAGACTCGATGCATGCTTAACGAGTAGACAATGAGTAGAGTTATATTCGAGTACAAATAAATCGGGTAATATATTTTTAAGTTTAAATTTGATAAGAATTGAATATTATCCGACTTCGTTTATTTATTAATTGAGTTTGAATTTATATTCGAATTTATTTTATTATTATTTAATAATATTCAATTTCAATCATATTCGAATTTAAAAATTTCGATTAATATTTAAATTTGAATTGCTCGAGTTCATTTTTATAATTTAAAATATAAATAAAAATAATAAATATGATAACAAATTTTAATATTATAAAATATAAATAAATATAATATAAATTATATAATTATTTTTTAAAAATGTATAATATTTTGCGAATAACCATATATTAGCGAACATATTCGAGTTAGTTTGTATGTTCGTCGAATTTAATATTTTATTTGAATTTATTCATTTATTAATAGAACAAGTCTTATTCGAACATAATTGAGCTCAAACAAGTTTTTCTTCGTGAATGTTCGATTCGTTTATAACTCTACTAGTGGGATATGTTGTGGAAAAGTTTCTTGGAATGAATGTTGTCTAAGAAATGGTGAAAGGCTAGGGCGCTCTAGCTCAATTGTAGAGTGGATGGCTGTATTCTGATTTGGGAGTGCCGAACATAGGCAAACAGTGCTTGCAAGTGGTCCGTATTCACCCTATGGCAGCATCCTAATGTTAGAGGACATGTTGGGTTTCAAGCATGCAACATAGACATGCAGCTGAAAAATTAAAACATGAAACCCAGCCATGGATCACTCGTATGCAAACAAAACAGGTCAAGCAGGTCAAGAGGGATGGAGGATTACCTTTAGGAATTCTATAGTCTTTCAAAACTTTCAGAAATTCTAGCAAAATTGCAGATGTCTGCCTCCCAACAACAGTGTCACTGATCAATCAAGTCGCAGATGCCAATGGTGTTCTCTTTTTCGTTCAATTTCATGAAACCACCGCATCCCAAGTATAGAGGCGCCTCTAACAGAATCCACACGAGGCTAGTACTCCAAGAAAAAATTCTATTAAACTGTGCTAACAGATTTTAGTGCAACGATTGTTAGGGGTTTTTTTTTTTTTTTTAGGGAGAAGAAAGAAACCTTTTCAAACACTTACACACTGAGAACCGCTTCTCTTGCTATCTATTATATTACTACAATTTTCCTTCAAGGAACAAAATCGTATGCTTATGGAATTAGCATTTAATTAATAATAATTACAATTAGACCCTTTAATTATAACCACCTTATAATTTTCCCATAAGATTATTTTCTTCTCACAAATAATCCCAACATATTATCAAATAATATATTGAGTACTAAATCTTCTATTGTGTGTGACCTATTAAGTTTTACTATTCTATTGGTAGCAAAATATAAACTACTCTTATCAAATGTAAGATTAGTAATTCTCAATAATTATTATTAATTTTTCAATTAACAAATTCATATTTAGCAGATAAAGAGTGGTATCTAGCAATGTATCATGACCATCCAAAAGCTCAAAAAGTCAAGTAGTTTAACTTGAACCTTTCAATACAAAATATCAGTGCAATAAACTTATTTTATCATTTTATATCTCATTCGGCCTGGAGTATGAAATTAGTATCAATTCCCTCTAGAATATTATTAATTTTAGCTCGAATACTTCAATACTTATTTCCAGAATCCATTACTCAACTCGTATATCATTTGGAACTATTTCCAATACATAATTACCTAGGCCAAGGCTTCTAAAGTAATGATTCCCTACAAGTGGTCGTGAGATATATTCCCCTATTATTAAGAGCGATGAATCATTTATTGATCCTTTCAATTACTTTTGTTTACTTTACATTGCATCCAATATCCATCCTATATAGGTAACTCCAAGGATTGGAATCAAAGTGTAACATTCAATAAACAAAATACCTTGGAGATCTCAAGTCTAAGGATACTTGCACATCTGCTATAATGAGATTCTATCACTAGCACTAAATAGTTATCGATATGATTATCTCATAACTAAATCATCTAGATGTCATGGACGGCACCGTGACGACTTGAATGACTAGAGCTGCATGGGTTATTGGTGGTGAAATAGCCGACCCGTGACACAATGAACTCGTTCATCTAACAAGCATCCATATCTTAACCTTGAGTATCACAATACTTATGGATGTGAGAACCACCACTTGATCCAATCAAAAGGTATAACACGTGTTGGACTTTGTGTATTAATGATATCCTATCTCATTAATACTATGACCAAGGATAATTTTAGTACAAACACTATATAGCGTAATAGGAATCTCACATCATGATTTTCATCATAATTTCCTTAACATGAGACTTTATTTATCAGTTTGATACACATTTTTATATGAGATAATCAAATAAATTGAAATTAAAAGATAAAGAATGCCTTTTAATTAATGAATGTGCAAAAAATATTATGCAAATGATTGATTCTATGGAATAATAACAACAATCCCTCACTTACACTATAGTCAATCACTCATGTATCGAATACCAAATGACTGAACATGACTCTTATGTTTCTTTCGGGGTAATCCTTTTGTGAGTAAATCAGTTATATTCTAATCAATGGAAACTCTCTCTGTCTTTACATCTTTCCTATCCCATCTCTCGTATTCAGTGATAGCACGCAAGTACATGTTTGAATTGTTAATGAGACCATGGTTCTTTTACTTGTGCAATAGCTCTATTGTTATCACAATATAAAGATATTTGATCAACAATGTTAGATGCCCTCCTAATTCAATTATTAATTTCTTGATCCAAACCGCCTTTTTAACTACTTCAGAGGTTACTATGTACTCAGCTTTTGTATTTGAATCGACAATAGTGTCTTGTTTGGAGCTTTTTCAACTGACTGCCCCTCCACCTAAAATGAACATGTAGCATAATTGTGGTTTGTAATTATCCTTCTCATATTGAAAATTGGCGTTAATATATTATTTAACTTGTAAGTCACCTTCTCTATATACCGAGAATACATCATTTTTCCATCTTACGTACTTAAGAATGTTTTTAACATCTGCCCAATGACCTTCTCCAGGGTCAAATTAGTATTTACTCATCAAACTAAGAGCACATGATACATCGGGTTTTACATATCATAGCATACATAATAGATCCAATTGCAGAAGTATATGGTATTCTACTCATGCGATCTTTTTCATCTTGCGTCTAAGGACACATAAATTTTGAAAGACTTACCCTATTGGTCATGGGTAAGAATCTTCTTTTAGATTGATCCATACTGAAAATTTTTAGCACTAAGACTGAGTAATCTCTTGGATCTATCTCTATAAATTCTTATTCCCAGAATATAGGTTGCATCTCCAAGGTCTTTCATAGAGAAGTTCTTCAATAGCTATATTTTGACGTATTGAAGAGTTGAGACATCGTTTTTTATTAGCAATATGCCATCTACATATAACAATAGGAAAATAATTGCACTCCTACTAACCTTCTTACATACGGTTTATCCATATTTTGTATGAAATCAAATTCTTTATCTTTTTTATCAAAATGGATATTCTAACTTTTAGACGCTTACTTTAGTCCATAAATAGACCTTTGCAGTTTGCACACACGGGCATCATCTTTAAATATGAAACCTTCAAATTGTGTCATAATACTTCCTTAGTTAGATTCTTTTCATTACGGAAAGTCGTTTTCACATCCATTTACCAAATTTCATAATCATAGTGAGCAACAAGTGTTAGGAATATTCTTATGGATTTCAGCATTGCTATTGGTGCAAAAATCTCATCATAATCAATATCTTATTGTTGATGATATCCTTTAGCTACCAGTCGTGCCTTATAGGTAACAAATTAGAGATGAGCTTCTTCTTGAAAATCCACTTGCACCCTATAGGTTTGATTCCTTCAAGTGGATCAACCAAAGTTCAAACTTGCTTGTCATACACGGAATCCATTTCTAATTTCATGGCCTTCAGCCATTTGTCAGATTTTGAACTTTTCAGAACTTCCTTATAAGTAATAAGCTCATCTCTCTCTATAAATAATACACCATTATGATCACTAATGAGAAATATGTATCTCTTAGATGTCACACGTACCCTGTTTGATCTTCGAGGTTCTTGTATATATGAAGGTTCGTCTATTTTGTCAATAGATACAGGATTATTCGGCTAATCAATGTTTCTTTATTTTTCTTGAACTTCACTAAGTTTAATTTTACTTCTACTATCTCTTTTAAGCATAAATTCCTTCTTTAAGAAGATAGCATACTTTGAAATAAATACTTTGTTTTCAAAGGAGAGAAAGAAATAATATCCATATGACTCTTTTGGATATCCAACAAATAAACATTTATCAGATTTATTTTCAAATTTATCTGAATTTTCCCTCTTAACATAAATAGGGCATCCCTAATTTTTAAGTGAGCTAATTTTGGTCTCTTACTAAAGAATAACTCATAGGGGTGGTATCAACTATTTTTTATAGAACTCTATTTAAAAAATAAATAGCAGTTTCCAATATATCCCCAAATAATTTGGTTAATTCTACAAAAGCCCTAATAGTTCGAACCATATCTAGTAAGATTCGATTCTTTCTTTCCAATATACTATTGTGTTAGGGTGCATACGGAGGAGTCCACTGAGATAATATTACATTATCTCTAAGATAACTTTAAAACTCTTGATTTAAGTATTCATCTTCTCGATTGGATCTTAAAATTTTAATACTTTTACCAAATTATTCCTCTACTTCATTTATGAATTCTTTGAACTCGTAAAATGCTTCAAATTTGTATTTTATTAAATACAAATACCCAAATCGTGAATAATCATCTATAAAGATTTTGAAATATTGATAATTTTCTCTTACTTGTAATGTCATTAGCCCACATACATCGGTATGTATTATTTCCAACAACTGCTTAGCCATTTCTCCTTTTCTAGAAAAAGAGATTTTAGTCATTTTACCAAGTAAACAATATTCACATGTATCATATGATTCATAATCAAATGACCGTAAGTCACCAAATTTGTGTAACTTAGAAATATGATTCTTATTTACATGTCCTAAACAAAAATGCCATAAATAAGATGTGATCGTATTATCTTTTCATTGTTTTTTTATTTATATTGAGAATTTGATTTGCTATGTCTAGAATATACAAATCATTTATCAAAGTTGCAGTACCATAATGGATTTAATGAAAATGAATAACTTTTATTCTTAAAAATCAAACGAAAACCATCTATGTATAAACAAATAACTGAGATAATGTTTTTCAATAAAACTGGAACATAATAATAGTTTGAAAGTTCTAGAATTAATCCAAAAAATAATAAGTCTCTACAGTACGTGCAACAACCTTTGCTCTATTTGCAGTTCGTAAGTCCACATTACTTTTCTCTAACCTCCTCTTACTCTTTAATCCCTACATATTAGTGCATAAGTGAGATTCACAATAGGTATCTAATACCCATATATCATTTTTAAAAGCAGTATTAATTTCAATCATAAAAATATCAGGAGTAGAAGTAGAAGTACTAGCAAGTTTCTCCTTCTTCTTCTTCTTCATTTTCTTCATAGTCTCCAGGTAACTCTTATAGTTACGTCTTCAATGGCCCATTTTACCACAATGGTGACATGGTCTTTTGGTTGTAGTTTTTTTTTTCTTTGTTCCACCTTTAGGCTTGGTTGGATTATTCTTCTTATTGGGAACTTTTTTTCTTCTTAAAAGTAGTTGAAGAATCAACTTACATCACTGTATTGTTCTCTTTCATAATAGAACTTTCTACAGTCTTAAGAAGATTGATTAACTCAGGCATAGTGTAACACCCCACTACCTATGCCCCATTAGGGCTGGGGAAGTCGTCCCGTCCACAGGACAAGGGGTCTTTATAACGAGAACACACAAAATAAAATAAAAGAAATACTTCAAAATTAAACTTATTACAACCCAGCAATACATGAACAAATTCAAAAATAAATGTCTGCTAATGTCTCTCAAAAGTAATACATAGGGAGAAAAAAACAAAGAGTCTTCAAAGCATAAGCAATAATCTAGCTAATGACCTTCACAGCAGAATTGATCTGAAAACATGGTATAAAAATGAAGGATTTGAAAACAAACAGAGGAGCATGCACGGGTGAACAAAAATGGAGACAGAAAAATAGAAACAAAACATGGCAACAGCATGGAGGGATTAAAACCATACATCTTAATGCCTTAAACCTTGAAGATTGTAGGAAAGTTGATTGAAGCACAAAAACCAGCTTTCTTCTTCCCGTGGGTTGATGCTTCCTGTTGCCAACTTCTTCACCTCCGGTGAATGCTTAGCTTTCCAGTTCTCAGAATATTCCATAGCCCAACTTCTAGTTGGTGAACAAAGAAATGGGTTGAGAAGAGGATCAGTTTTTTTCACCATCTCTCGTCCGTTAGCTTGACTTCCATGGCTTCTTATGTAACAAAACAAAAGCCAGTGAAGAAAACCAAAAGCCACGAGAGACAGAAAGCTAAGAGACTCGGGGAGAGGTTTTTTTTTCTAAATTTTATTTTATTTTTTCACACAGAAAGCTAAGAGTTATGAAACCAAAAATAATTATTTTGATAAAAATAATATTCCCGGGATTTAATATTTCAAACACCCAAATATTATAAACAAAATAAATTTTGGCTCACCCTAAACTTTTCTGAACTGTGTTCGAAAAAATCCTATGGTCCACTCCAGGCTATTGGGCCAAAATAATATTTATTATTTTTCTTGGACTCGAAAAGCCCAAAATAATAAACATTAATTATTTTCCTTGGGATTAAATAAATAACCCAATAAATAATTAATGAACCCAAATGAACAAAAAATAATTAAATTTTAATTATTTATTTTTTGGGATTAAAACCCAATAAATAATTAAGTATTAATTATTTTCTTCTAATTTAAATCCCAGTTAATTTTTTAATTATTCAAACTGGACTTAGGCTCTGAATAATTAATTAACTAATTAAAATAGATAATAAATTTCTCTCAATTTATTTTATTACATACTGAATAAAATAAAATCCTCTCAACTGAGACCAATTCTTCAACCCAAAAACTAATTAAGACTTACGGGCTATTTCGAGGACCAAAAAGACATATCGTCTTGGCTACTAAAATGACCAAAATACTCCTACTATATAAATAGATGTATTTTGCATTTAAAATATTTTCTAATATCACCATAAGAAAATATTGACCCCAAGGACAATGCTGCATTAGCAAAGTCTCGACCTACAGGTAAAATGACTAAAATACCTCTTTACACATCGCCGTACATTTAGAGAGGAAGAAATGTACTAACACCCCTCTAAATGACATCTACCATCCTTAGACTTCTAGTCCAATGATCCATGACTTCATGGAGTGTTTCCACTTTCCAAGGGAGCTACCCTCAAGCAAACATCCAAGTCATGTTTCTCAGGGCCCTAGATATTTAAATCATTCAGACAGCCACAAGGGGCGATATAGTGTAGAAATTATCTTGTACAAGTCTGTCTTAACTAATTAGTTACACATATCCAACATACAAGTATATTGGCTCTACGATAGAACCCCAACTATAGCATATCAAAGTATATGCTTCTAACTTCGTCAAAACTACTAACTCATACTCAAGTCGTAGAGTACCAGTCTACGCTGTAGCGGTAATAGTTTAGGTTTCTACCATATAGTACTTTTAAAAAACCACTACTACAGGTCCTATTCTACATATTCGAAATACGCTTATGTCATAAAGTGAGTAGACTACTCACTGGCTAAAGGTAAGCTATTCCCTATTGGAATTCATAACATAATAACCTAAACATGATGAGATTTCCATTCTCATTAATCCGTTAAGAACAAATGTTTATGTGTTTAAATAACCAATGATCCATACCTTACTGTGAAAGACCGCCATTCACATGGATCACTTATTTAAACATAATGGGTCTTTTCCAAACGAAAATGTGCACAAATAAAAAGAAAATTCACAAACGATTTCATAAATAAATTATTTTATTAAAACATTCGATTTTTGTATATTAGAAACCTAGTCTAAGAGGGCACACATTCCAAAAATCTCCCACTTGCACTCTAAGACTAGGTAAATCCATAGGTGCCCACCCCTATGGCATCTAAGTGTCTCTTGAAGACCCTTTCAGCCAAATGTTTGGTGAATGGATCTGCTAGATTGTTCTCCGAGGTAATCTGTACCAGCACGACTTCCCGTCTCTGGATGAAATCCCGGATCAGGTGGTACTACCTCTCAATGTGCTTTCCCTTCTTGTGGTTCCGAGGTTCCTTAGAGGTACTTAAGAATATGCTTTACAGCATGCCAATGAACCTCCCCAGGGTTTGACTGATATCTGCTAACTAAGCCTACAGCAAAGCAGATATTTGGCCTAGTACACAGCATGGCGTACATGAGACTTCCCACAGCCGAAGCGTAGGGAATCCTATTCATTCTATCATTTTCTTCTGGAGACTTAGGACAGTCCCTTGAAGAAAGTGACAACCCATGTCTGCAAGTTATTAAAGTTCCCTTGCATGAGTCCATGCTGTACTTGGCCAGCATCTTGTCAATGTACGTGGCTTGAGATAATCGTAACATTCTCTACTTCATATTTCTAAGAAGTCTAATCCCGAGAATGTAGCTGGCTTTTCCAAGTCCTTCATATCGAATTGACTAGATAGCCAAACCTTTGTAGATGACAATGACCCTACATCATTTCTAATGAGTAGAATGTCATCCACATACAAGACAAGAAAAACCACATTAAACCCCTCAAGTTTCTTATACACGCATAGTTCATCCTCGTTTTGAATAAAATCGTAAGACTTCACAGTCTCATCAAAACGAATGTCCTATGCTCTCGATGCTTGCTTAAGTCCATAAATGAACATCTTAAGCTTGCAAATCATATGTTCTTGGCCTTCAGCAATAAAACCTTCTGGTTGGGACATATAGATGTCTTCGCTAAGATGGCCATTTAGAAAAATCGTCTCGATATCCATTTGCCATATCTCATAGTCATAATAACATGCGATGGCAAGGAGGATACGGATGGATTTAAGTATGGCCACAGGGGAAAATGTTTTCTCATAATCGATCCATTCTTTCTTAGTATACTCTTTTGCCATAAGTCTAGCTTTGAAGGTTTGCACCTTCCCATCTGCTTCCCTCTTTCTCTTGTACACTCAATGGGTTTCATCCCTTCAGGTGAAGCTACAAGATCCCAAACCTGATTGAAGTACATAGACTCAATCTCGACTTTCATCGCTTCATGCCATAAATTTACATCGACATCAGCAATAGCCTCCTTGTATCTAGTGGGGTCTTGTTCCTGATGGTAAGAGACCAACTCAAAAGCTTCTCCATACCATCTATCCGAAACTCTAAACACTCCCCCACTACGACAAGACACCATTTGTACAGACTCTTGAGGCTGTGCCTCTTCTTGTTCCATAATCGGGTCAGAAGAAGTTATTTCCGAAAATAACTTCTCCTCGAGTTCCAACCTAGTTGAACCTTTCGTGGAAGTACTTTGTTCATCCTCTAAGTATCTAGCATTAGTACTAATCAGTACTTTCTACTCCTTAGGATGATAAAAGTAATCACCCTTTAATCCTTTTGGATACCCAACAAAATAGCATAATTCTGATATTGGTTCCAACTTGTCTCCCTTAATCAGTACATAAGCTGGACAACCCCATATCCTGAGATAATTTAGACTTGGCTTACGCCCAGTCCACATCTCATAGGGAATCATAGGTATTGACTTGGAAGGCACCAAGTTCAGAATGTATGCCGCTGTTTCTAGGGCATATCCCCAAAAAGATACTGGAAGAGTAGCATGAGACATCATGCTTCTGACCATTTCCATCAATGTCCTGTTCCTTCTTTCAACTACCCCGTTCTGCTAGGGTGTCCCCGACGCAGAGAGTTGGGATACTATCCCATGATGTACCATATAGTCCTTGAATTCACCTAGGAGGCATTCTCCACCACAATCCGATCGTAAGATCTTGATTAATTTACCTGTCTAACGCTCCACTTCAGCCTTAAACTCCTTGAATTTATCAAAAGAGTTAGACTTGCGTCCCATCAAGTAAATATAACCAAACCTTGTACAGTCATCTGTGAAAATGATGAAGTACTCAAATCCTCCTCTAACTGGTGTAGACAATGGACCACACACATCAGTGTGAACAAGGCTCAGTACCTCCTTGGCTCTATCCGCCTTTGGGATAAAAGACATTTTGGTCATCTTTCCCATCAGGCAGGATTCACATTGAGGCTAATTTTCCAATCTCAATGAGCCCAAAAGCCCATCGTGGATTAGCCTCTGAATCCTGGTTAAGTTGATGTGACCCAACCCCAGATGCCAAAGATATGAGTCATTGACATTAGTCTTTCTCTTCTTCGTTAAAGGTTCAGATTGAACGTTATTTGATTGATTATTAATAGGGTTTAAATAGAATAGATTTCCATACATGTGCCCAGTACATAAAATTTCTCCATCTCTACTGATATAAATACCAGAATGGAAAGATACAGAATATCCTTGATTTATTAGTTTCGCCACTGAAATCAAATTCTGACGAAAATCAGGTACATATAAAATATCTATTAAAACTACTTTTTTATTACAATAAAAAACATGATCCAGCTCTCCTACTGCAAGGGCCCAGACTTGTGCTCTATTTCCTACGCGTTATCCATGTTCTCCTTTCTTGAGTCTTCTAATCTTTCTAAACCCCTGCAATGAGTTACAGATATAATCAGTGGCTCCTAAATCAACAATCCAAGTGGAGGTTGATCCAACCATTGATATAGACTTTAGATAAAAAATATTACCAATGGGATTTTTCTTGGCTTGAAGATCTGGACACTCCTTTTTTCAGTGTCCCTTCTTCCCACATCTGAAGCACTTGCCTTTTAGATTGTCTTTGGGCTGGGTCTTGGGTTGGGCTACTGCGTTTCCCTTCTTCCTTTTGAACTTTCTGGGCTTGGACCCATTTCTTGAGAAAGAAGCCTTAGCAATCATGGCATTTGATTGTGGCTTCATGACCTTCTCTGCCATCTGAAGTTCCTTCATCAACTCAGTCAAACTCATATTTAACTTGTTCATATTATAATTTAATTTGAACTGAGTGAAGGAACCCAGTAGAGATTCGAGAACCATGTCCACTTGGCTCTCGGGGTCAATGATAGCTCCTAAGATTTCTGCCTCCTTAAAAGCAGCAATTATCTTGAGCATATGCTCTCTGGCTGATGCTTCCTCAGCCATCTTAGTGTTTCTTATAGTTCGAAGAGCCTCCTGCCTTGCAAGCCAACTCTTGTCCGCGAACATAGTGGCCAATGACTGACTAATGTCATACGCAAAAGCCATGTGCTCATGTTTAGACTGGAGCACATTAGACATGGAGCCTAGCATATAGCAACGTGTCATTTCGTTAGCCTTCTTCCATACCTTCTCAGCCTCTCACTTTTCGGCGGTGGAACCTTCCCCGATAACAGGGTAGGTCTCGTAAAGGACATACTTATTCTCATCGGCTGTGAGAATTATATCCAGGTTCCTCTTCCAGTCCACATAGTTTGGTCCCATTAACTTATTCTCACGGAGAATAACGGCCAAAGGATTAAAAGAACCTCCCACTATTTCTAAAAAATCGAAAAATAAAAGAAATGATTTAGTTTGTGAAAATAAATTTGTGCACTGAAATTTATTTGGCTCTTAGAAAAACTAACATAACTTTTTTGGAAGATTAACAATTTCTTAAGCTAAGTGTAGTAACCACCACAAATTAATTTCATTTCTAGGTAATGATCTAGAGGATAACTCCATCGTGGGATAGCCGTTTCCTCTTATTTCCTATGGACATTCCTCGTATTATAACCTCTAATGTGGGCTGGTCGATTATAGAACGTGTTCCGAGTTATTAATTACATCCATCCATTAGATCTAGATCCTTGTAGTATCCCTATCCTATATGGGTTCACTCCCAGGGTGATGCGAGAGGACCCACGATCTCTAATGAGAATCGTGATGGAAGCTGTGGGTTCGTTGGAACCCCTCTCCCACTTAGTCTTTTAAAATAAAAATTTTTTTAAAAATATTCTTTTGAAATTTCTATTAAATTTTTCCTTAACTTAAAAATAAAATATCTAAATCCATTAAAATCTCTATGTCAATGATTATATCCTTTGAGAGATTTTTCCATGGACTAATTTTATTTAAGTTAAAACTTAATGATTTCAAAAATTTTTCAATAAAAACTTGCTAGAGACTTTGGTCTCAAATTTATTTGATAAAACAAATTTTCTTATAAAAAATAAAACAAAATTGCTTTCTATTTTAACTTACAAAAATATCTAAATCTAATATATTTTCTATGTTAAGGATTAAACCCTTTGAAAAAATATCTAAGGATTAATTTTTGTCCAAGTTAAAATAACCATTTAATTTTTATAGAGAAAAATATTTTCCTTGTATAAATATTCTCAAAGACTTTGGTCTTTGAGAAAACGCGCACATAGGTACACAAAAATAGCATGCGAGAAAATAGTAAATGTTTTCATGCTTTTCTATTTTTTAAGCCTAAGTACCCAAATAATAGAATTAAAAACATTAATTAATTAATTAATAATCTTATTTAATTCTAAAGTTCCTTACTAATATTTTTCATGCAAATATATTCAAAAAATATAAACTATTGCAAAAATATTAATTTCGCCTAGTATGGGATCCAAAACGGAAAAGAAAAAAATTAAAAATTAAAAAATTAACTGCTGGTCCACTGCACCCGATGCACCAGATCCGCGCTTTTGATCTGCGGTCCACTGCGCCCCCCGGTGCACCAGCCACACTGAATCAACAACAGCTTCAGCCCATGGATCCCGATCGCCCCGGCTTCTCTCTGCTATTGACTCGCGCTTCAACCCACGTGTTTATCCTATTGAGCCGCTCGACCCATGTGCATGACCCGTGCAAATCGCTGATTTGCAATTGCAAAACAATCGGCTCGAATTTTCCTTAGCAAGCTGGTGCGCGGACAGTGGCTCCAGACACAATTGCAGTGACAGCTCGGCTGCAGCTCGGCGGCTTAGGAATAGTATCATCTTCTCTGCGAATGTTTTTCTGCACTCTGTCGGCGGTTTTTTTTTCTTCTTTCATTTCCATTGGCTTCTTTGGACATTTTCATTACAAAAACTCATCCAAACCAAAACACAACCATCTATACCCATTTAAATTGGGTTTACACAATTAAAAACTCAAAACCAAAAAATTACAAAATGCTCTGTGAAGTTTACAGAAAACACTATCCCATACCAAAACAGTGAAGGATCACAGGTTTAAACACCAAATAATGATCTTCTCCATGTTTTATTAACTAATATGCTCCTTAAGCCAATCAAATCCATTGCTCTAATACCACTTGAAGGATTTGAAAAAAAATAGAGGAGCATGCACGGGTGAACAAAAATGGAGACAGAAAAATAGAAACAGAGCATGGAAGGATTAAAACCATACCTCTTAGTGCCTTAAATCTTGAAGATTGTAGGAGAGTTGATTGAAGCACAAAAACCATACCTCTTAGTGCTTCTTGTTGCCAACTTCTTCACCTCCGGTGAATGCTTAGCTTTCCAGTTCTCAGAATATTTCACAGCCTAACCTCTAGTTGGTGAACACCGAAATGGGTTGAGAAGAGGATCAGTTTTTTTTCACCATCTCTCGTCCGTTAGCTTGGCTTCCATGGCTTCTTATGTAACAAAACAAAAGCCAGTGAAGAAAACCAAAAGCCACGAGAGACAGAAAGCCAAGAGACTCGGGGAGAGGTTTTTTTTTTTCTAAATTTTATTTTATTTTTTCACACAGAAAGCCAAGAGTTATGAAACTAAAAATAATTATTTTGATAAAAATAATATTCTCTGGATTTAATATTTCAAACACCCGAATATTATTAACAAAATAAATTTTGACTTCACCCTAAACTCTTTGAACTGTATCCGAAAAAATCCTATGGTCCAGACTATTGGGCAAAATAATATTTATTATTTTTCTTGGACCCGAAAAGTCCAAAATAATAAATATTAATTATTTTTCTTGGGATTAAATAAATAACCCAATAGATAATTAATAAACCCAAATGAACCAAAAAATAATTAAATTTTAATTATTTATTTCTTGGGATTAAAACCCAATAAATAATTAAGTATTAATTATTTTCTTCTAGTTTAAGTTCTGGTTAATTTTTTAATTATTCAAACTAGACCTAGACCCTGAATAATTAATTAACCATTTAAATCAGATAATAAATTTCTCTCAATTTATTTTATTATAGTCTAATAATAAATTAGACTTCCTGAATAAAATAAAACCCTATCAACTGAGACCAAATCTTCAACCCAAAAACTAATTAGGACTTACGGGCTATTCCGATGACCAAAAAGACATATCGTCTTGGCTATTAAAATGATCAAAATACCCCTAATATATAAATAGATGTATTTTGTATTTTAAATATTTTCTAATATCACCATAAGAAAATATTGACCCCAAGGACAATGCTGCATTAGCAAAGTCTCCGACCTACAGGTAAAATGACTAAAATACCCCTCTACACATCGTCGTACATTTAGAGAGGAAGAAGTGTACTAGCGCCTCTCTGAATGACATCTACCATCCTTAGGCTTCTAGTCCAATGATCCACGACTTCTTGGAGTGTTTCCGCTTTCCAAGAAAGCTACCCTAAAGCAAACATCCAAGTCATATTTCCCAGAGCCTTAGATATTTAGATCATTTAGACAACCACAAGAGGCGATATAGTGTAGAAACTATCTTGTACAAATCTGTCTTAACTAACTAGTTACACATACCCAACATGCAAGTATATTGGCCCTACGATAAAACCTCAACTATAGTATATCAAAATATATGCTTCTAGCTTCGTCAGACCACCAACTCATACTCAAGTCGTAGAGTACTAGTCTATGCTGTAGCGGTAGTAATCTAGGTTTTTATCATATAGTACTTTTAAAAAACCACTACTACAGGTCCTACTCTACGTATTCGAAATACACTTATGTCATGAAGTAAGTGGACTACTCACTGGCTAAAGGTAAGCCATTCCCCATTGGAATTCATAACATAATAATCTAAACATGATAAGATTCCCATTTTCATTAATCGGTTAAGAACAAATGTTTATGTGTTTAAATAACCCATGATCCATATGTAATACCCCGCCCAAAACCACCTTTGACTATGGGAAAAAGTCATGCATTACATAGCATCTTGCATTTTATGTGGTAGTTAGAATAATTTTATTTGCATGGATGCATGTGAATTTTTCCGTTGCTCTTGCATTTGAATTAATTGATGTGAAATGGTTGTGTTGTTAAAGACTTGTTTAAGGGAGGTTTGGTCGAAGATTTGGAAGGATGAGTATTGGGGTGGTAAGAACTTCTTGTAGAACTTCTTGTAGCATTGGAGTTGTTTTGGAATAGCGGGGAGGTTGGTGATTTCCTTTAGTGACTCGAGTTCGAATCCTACCTTTTGTGAAGTAAGTTTCTCTTCTTGAAATTCTTTTCTTTAGACCGTTTCTTATCTTGGCCGAAAAAGAATCTAGCTATCCTAGAGAACTTTTAGTATTTTTACTCCAAGGAAATAAGTCTCTATATTTATTTCCTAAATTCAAGGACTTTGATGTGAATAAAGTTCACCCTTAATTTTCAGCTTGTGTTCCTTAGGATTTTCGAAAAAACCCCTAGCTAGGAGCCACTTTGAAGAATTTCAAGTGGTATAAAACTCTTCCTGATGAATATTAGAGTTAGGGAATATATTAGGGAAAAATCTTATTTCACCTCTTCAAGAATTCTAGCCATAATCCTTTTATTTATTTAATTGTTTTAGAGAAATATTTTAACTAAAGTCTTAGATATTTTCTTTGGGTTTAAACGCCACTTCCATAGGAGTAAGACTCTATATTTAACTCCTAAGTTCAAGGATTTTAGCTAAGGATGAAATTTGTTTTATTTTCAGCTTTTGTTCGTTCCCTTGAATTTTTGGAAACCATAAGCTGGAAATATTCAGGAAAATTTTCCAGATTTTGACCGCCAGCTTGGAGCACCTTTAGCTCAATCCAAACTCTTCTAGGACTAGAGGAAATATTATCCAAATCCTTGATAAAACCAGATTTTATTTCAATCCAAATTCAACTAGGATTTCTTCCTTTTCCTAGCTGAATTTCGGCAGCTTTGAATCTACATAAGCTGTCCGAAATTCCAGCCATCTTTAGCTACAATCCAACTCTGAAAATTCTAGCTCAAAACACCTAGAACACTCCTTAATAATTCAAGTACCTTAGCTACACAAAACCAGAATTTCTATCACCAAAAATTACTGATTTTCGGCAGCTTGGAAACCAGAAAAATTCGGTCAGCTTGCACAGAATTTTCGTCCAGCTGTGCACTCCAAAACACACGAAATTTTGCACTCCAAAACCTACCAAAACTCCTTGTTGATTAAGCCAATATTAGCGCCCAAAACCCTCACCTTTTCCCTGGAAATTTCGGCAGAAGTACAGCCTGAACAATCCAGAATTTCTTCTCTTTTTGTTCAGCGATTTCGCACAGCTTGCACAGGATTTTTCAGTCATCAACATCCACTCAAACTCTTCCTTGTTTGGCCCAAAATTCTAAACACATTCAGCCCTTCCTTTGAGCAGTGTTTCGGCCAGCTTAGAGGAGCAAATTGCAGAATTTTTTCCTCCATAAAACTCCCCTAAAATCGGCAACAAGGAGGCGTGCGCAAGCTGGAAATTTCGCCTTTGCTGTCCAAGAAACCTAAAGCCATTAGGAGTCTATCTAAACATCACCATCTAACCCTAAACCAATCTTCTCCAACTTTAAATCATAACCACCATTTACCCTCTCCATTCTACACAAAAATTTCAGCAACTTCTCTCTGCAAAATTTTCGAAACCACAAGAGTTATTCCAAGCAAAAATCGAACACACCCTAAGCTAAGCACAAATCCTTTCAACCTCTTGATGCCGTTTTCTCTAATGATTCTTTTCTCTTTATTCTACCCTTAAATCACGCCCTATAGAGGCTGATTTCCTCTTCTACCTAAATTTTCGGTCAAGTGAAGCAAAGGAGGTAGCTTTTCTCTTCTTCTCAAGCGAACTCGGGACGATCACCATAGGAGCATCGAGATCTCATTACCCGGTAGTTGCAAGGTAAGGGAATACCCTCCCTTGATGTCGAAAGTAAAGTGTAATGGTGTTTATTAGCGAGATAAACATGTGGTCGTAGTATTTGATCTTTGGGGATTGAATAGTTTACTTGGAATTAAATAGGAGATTGCGAATTGTTATGAAAATAAATGGGATTAGAGCATGTATGAATTAATTGAGACCCTGATCATGATATTATATGGTTTAGATCAGGAGGATAATTGAGGAAAGCCAGCTGTGAATTTATCGCATTTATCTGAGGCATATCAAGTAAGTCCTTGCATAAACTCTTTTATTAAATGCTGTGATGGTAAGCCCTTTTATAAACTGTTTTGTTAAAGGTTGTGATGGCGAGTCAATATTGTGAAGCTTTGTAAAGCTATTGTTAAACTGTGTTTGCTTGGGTTGTAAACGTGGATATTTATTCTTTAAACGGTTTTGTCAAACTAACGATTTTAGCAAAAAAACTATTCTTTTCCTTAAATTTTTAGAAATCTCTTTTAAAGAAAACCACGTTTTACAAAGCAAAGGTTTGGAAATATTTTGAATCAAGAATTGACGAATATGTTCCTTGAGTACTTAATAAGGGTAGGCTAATAATACTAGTCTTGGAGGGCTATCGTAAGTCTACTGGCAGGAGGCCACCTCCAGAAGATGAACTCTGCTTGAAAAGGCGACAGTGTTGGTTGGTCAGGCCAGTCTGAGCTAGCATTACGCCTGAAAGGTATTATTTATATTCCTGGCATGGACATCCGGATGGTTTTGTTGGGTGTAGAGATGGAGGAGTATCTCACCCGGTGGGCTGTACACTTACTTTGATCAGAACGCCCAACGTGTGGTAATCTGGTCCGGACAAGGTGCACAAAGTGTGGTGCCTTGGCCAATTTGTTTTCATGGAGCCCAACGTGTGGTGACATGACTTTTATCCGAGTGGAGGATTTATTTTGTACAAAGTGTGACATTGAGAAAAACCCACTCCTTGCGAAAAGAGATTGTTTGTGACTTGCCAAATTATTTTTACAAATGTTTTACACTTTGCATACACGTACTATTCAAAACACCATGTGCACACACATGACTTACTGAGATTTATTCTCACACCGTTTTACGTCATGTTTTCAGGAGATAGACTGTGCTAAGTCAGCGGGGCATGTAATAGTTGAAGCTTTTGCTATTTTCTCTATCCGTTCTAGGAGACATTTATTGCTTATACTTCTAAACAATATTTTGTTTTATTCCGTTTTGCTCCAAGTTGAGCCTGATGTAATAAGAATATTCTTTACTTATCTAAGTTGATCCTTTTGGAGATTGCCTTTATATTTTATACCTCATTCTAAAGACCCCTTGTCCTACGGGACGGGGCGACATCCCCACCCTTTTAGGGTACGTAGTCGTGGGGTGTTATACCATACCTTACTGTGAAAGACCACCATTCACATAGATCACTTATTTAAATACAATGGGTCTTTTCCAAATGAAAATGTGCACAAATAAAAAGTAACTTCACAAATGATTTCTTAAATAAATTCTTTTATTAAAACATTCGATTTTTGTATATCAGAAACCTAGTCTAAGAGGGCACACATTCCAACAAAAAGGTGGTGAGATAAAAATCTCAGTAGGCCTGTGTGTACTTTGAGTGTTTCAGGTAAAATAGTTCATGTATGCAAGTTGTAAAAGTTTCATAAAAGAAAGTGCTGGCAAGCATTAAATATGTATTATAAATGAAGAGTGGCATTTTGCTTTCCAAAATATACATGTGCACAATAAATACTACTACTCAAAAGAGGTAGCCATGGTACCACACGTTGGGCCCCATGACAATATAACGATCAGAATGCCGCACATTGAGCATACTAACACAATGTAGGCGTACGGCCTACCGGGTGAGATACTCCTCCATCTCTACACCTAAACTTACTGGTTGTTCACTCCAGAAACACACAATCCACTTGACTGAACTTGCTAGCTCGGACCGGTATGACCTACTGGACTGGCATCCTATTCGGCAAAGACTCACCTCTCAGAGGTAGCCACCTACTGAGAGCCTTACCCTAACCCTTCAAAGACTATAGTCCTAGTAGCCTACTCTTATTGAGTACTCAACGTTGTTTGTCCCACTTGGAAAAAAAAGTGCTCATACAATGATTTGCTTAAACATAGCAATTATGGTTTTTAAAATTCTTGCCAAAGTTGAGTTTCATGAAACGTTTAGCGTTTTGTGTATAGTCGTTTGCTTAGTTTTAAATAACTTGTTTGATTGAAAGGAAAGAAAAATTGTCCATAATTACTTTATAGTACAAATTCTCGTATACAACGAGTTGGCTTGCCACATTTGATCTTCAAATAACTCCATGCAGAAACTTACCTGATCCTTTACTCTTCTTGAACTCAAAAATCCTCCAAGGTCAACCTAACCCCGCTTAGGGTAAATACAAAGTATAAGATAACCTTCGAACCATATCTTCCTTACATAAATAATTCATAGTTCAACTAATCACAACCACAACTTACGTTGACCAAATGTCTTAGGCTTTACTACAAGTTGATAAAGTATTTTATAAAATAAATCTAGCTTGATAAGTTAAAATAACTAGGAATTCTAAAATAATTACTAATGAGTTATAGCTTCAAATAATAAATTATGAGTATTATTGCTAATAAATAAACTAGTGTCAAATATTGAATAATATTAAGTCCTCAATAATATTGGTAAATGGTAGTATATAAATAGTACTAAATAAATAAATAATAAATTACACGTAATTTTTAATTAATAATTAATGGATAATAAATGACCAATAAAATTAATAATAAATAAATTATACTTAATTTTTAAATAATAAATTAATTTTAATAGAAATAATATTTATGGATATAGGTAAAAGTTTTAGTTATGGTCTACAGAGTCATTTGATATTAATTAACTCTAATATTTTATTTATTTATATATTTATATATTTTTTAATAAAAGATTTTATTTATTATTATATATTATTATTTTTAATAAAATATATTATTTATTTGACTAATAAAATATTAATATTTTAATTAATATTCTAATCCAAACCTTCCTAGCCAATTTCGAATTTCATAGAGAAAAATATAGTAGTAATTCCAATTAAAGTAATAAAATTTGTTAATGAAAATAATTTTAGAACTAACAAAGAAAATAATCTTTTACCAGGATTTCCTATTGAAAGAAAAGATTCATGAATACATTCCCTAACATCAAATAATAAACTAATTCATTCATGAACATACACTTGAATTAACACATACTATCACATGGTCAATCTCCTACTAGGCATAATCATCATTCATGGCTTCATTGAAGATTAAGAACATAAAGGCCTATTCACCATAGGTGTCATAACATCTAACATGCTTCAAACATCCATAATCTCACTAATCATGATGAGCATACATTAATTCAAAAGAAAAATCCATAAAGCTTAATCATATATATCAACCTTTATGTCCTAACTCATCCCCTTCATCCACATACATATACTCAATTTCCCATTCATATTCAATCTTCCTATCAACATATAAGAGACATGAATTCAGAAATTAAAAAGAGGATTTAAGAAGAAATACTTAATAGATGATCACTTGATGAAGATTTCTTGATTAGTGAAGGTCCACGCGTTTGAGAGCCTTTAGTGGTTCAAAAAAAAAAAAAAAACAGCTATGGTTGATCATCCCATTTCGGCCGAGAGAGAGAGAGAGAGAGAGAGTAGTAGTAGTAGAATGGAACATTAAAAAATGAATAGAGGAGGAAGAATAAGAAGGTTGTTCTTGTTTTAATTTTTGATGTTCTTGGGACCTTCAAGAAAAAAAAAACCTGATTTTGATCCGTTCAAAAATTCTAGTTTGTGTGATTTTGTATTATAAAGGCCAGAAATGAAGTTTAGGGATTAAATATGAGTGATCTAGAGTATTTGATAGTGATTGGAGATGTTTAGGCTTGAAGAGGTTAAGTGTGTATTTTTGATGTTCTTGGTGTTTTGAGAGAGTTTAAGAGAAAAATGGCTCACGAATTTCTAGGATTTGTTGTTGGCCGAATGGCCTTATGTAACTAGAAGTCTCAGTTTTAGCAAGATGGAGAGAGAGTGTGTTCAATTATTTTTTTTTTAATTCAAATGGAGAAAAATGAGGAGTTATTTAAGGTAGAAGATTAGTTATTGGTGGTTGATTATGGGAGGTCTCTTTGCTCTTCAATGGTGTAGGCTGAACACGCTAGGTTTAATGCAAAGAATGGAGAGTTGTTCAGGTTTCAATGCTGGTCGAAAATGGTTTAGGATGGCAGAGAAATTTTCTGGTTAATCACTTGCTACAAAAGTGTTTTTAATGGAGCAAAAATTCTAGAATTATTTTGAAGTTCAAATGAATTTTGGATAGAGTGATCTTAGGAGCTTTTTGAGGTGTGATCATGGAGTCCACACACTCAAGGTTAGTAGGGAGGTCAATGGTGTTCAGTCCATAGCTGAACAAGGTCCAATTTTTAGAGGTTTGAATGGTGTTTTTGGGCATTTGCCTTGAGAATCCAAGCTGGAAATCTTCTGTTTTTCAATGCTCAAGAGTGCTTCAAATGATGATGATTTTTTGTGCAGAATTTTTACATTCTTTGGCCCGATTTGCAGCTGTTTTTCTGGGGTGTTTGAGGGTCTTTTAATGGTGGTTTTCCAGCCCTTTCTCTGAAGAAAATAGAGGGAATTCCAACTAATTTGATGACCAAAAGATGGCTTCAATTCCATATTCCAATGCAGCAAATTGCTGTAGGAAAATTTCTGGTTTGAGCAATCCGAAAATGCCCAAAATTTTCAACCTTCAACATCACATGGGATGACCATTTTTTTGGCAGCAAATGGGGTAAGGATGTTGGCTGAACTTTCGAAAATTATCTTGGCAGAAATTCTGGAAAATTTTCCAGATTTTCTTTTACCAAACCATGAACAAGATGAAGGTAGCATTGAAGGTATAACTATAGTGATTTATTTCTCTTAGGAACCCATCCTAATTCTTCTCCCTATTTTTAGCAATCCCCTATCCCTCAAGGCCGATTTTTGAATTTCAAAGCTAGGGAATTATCACAGAATTTTTGGAATTAAAAGAAGAGATTAATGGATTATGGATAATTTAAATTATGAAGATTCTAGAACAAGGCTAGAGAAATTAAAGGAACAAGAATTCCTCTAGAATTCTTTTTAGGACATGATCACATAACCAAGACATTCTCTTCATGTCTCTAAGAAAATAAAAAATTTAAACATAACTAAGATAATCATGAATAAAACTTAAGTGATGGAATTTGAACTCATGATCTTAGAGATTAATTCACAAAGCTCTAACCACTTAACCACACTAACTCTTGTTCTTAGTTTCTCACATAAATATCATTCTTATCTAAACCTCAAACCATCTTCCTATTTTGACCTGAAGTAAAATTACTGTTTTACTCTTCATACCTAATAAGCATAAATAGACCATTTAACCTATAGACAACAATTCTAAAGCACATATAATCATTCAAAAAGTATATTTTTATGTAGAATGTCATGATATGCATTTCAACCCCCTTACTTTAAGGTTGGCTTTAGGTAGGGTTTCACACATAGTGGACTCAATCTTATTTGTCTAGTAGTTTATCACGAATTGCGGAAAACTATTTGGTAAAGACTGAAGAATTAAGTCAACACTTAACTCATGGCCTATTACAAACCAAAGTGATCTAAGCTTCTCAATCAATCCCAACATCTTAAGTCCATGTATTGCCACTGAAGTGCCCTTTGCCATCTTGGAATGGAATAATTGCTTTGAAATCTCATATCTCTTTGTTCTGACTTGCTCATCAAATAATTACCTCATATGGAAGATGATAGAACAAGCATCCATATATTCATGCTACTTTTGAAGCTCAAAATTCATTGACATCAGTATGATGCAATATGCTATGTTACTGTCTTCTTTGTGTATCTTATGGACATCATACTCATCAGTAGAAGCATCAATAGCTAGTGGTAGTATAATAGGAGCATCTAGCACATAGAGCAACTTTTCAGACTTAAGAATGATTCTCAAATTTCTATTCCACTCCATGAAGTTAGACTCGGTAAGCTTTTTTGTTTTCAGGATGCTACGTAAGTTTAAATTGGTTGTCATGATACAAATGGCCTAGATCACTATTGGAATATGGCCGATCACCCATGACACATTCCGTGGTTGATCAGCTAAAATTCGTGGCTGATTGATCTCAGTCATGGAATGTTGCATGGCTAATAAATTAAATTTCGTAGCTGATTAATTCAAAATAATTAAAAATTATTTAATTGAAAAATAATGAATCAGCCACGAAAATCCATTTGGTGGGTGATTAGCCACAAAAAGTTTTGTAGTTGACAATAAAATTTCGTGGTTGATTTAATGAATAATAATAAAATTTTATTTAATTTAAAAAGTTAATCGGCCACAGAAACAAAGTTGCGGGTGATCAGCCATGGAATATTTTGTGGCTGAAGCTCACGTTTGTGGCTGATTCAATCAGCCACGAAATATTCCATGCTGAATTTGGTAATCTGCTACGGAATCTCGTGGCTGTTTATGTGGCCAAGTTGGCTAAAATTCAGCCACAGAATTTCCGTGGCTGATCCCTATATGACATTTTCAATCTTTTTGCAGGATATGCACATATCATGGCCTTACCAAAATCCTATAAACATGCACCCAACATATTAACAAACACCCAACATTTCAACAACTAAACTCCTGTAACCAAACACGCATCATAACAACAACCAAACTTTTGTAATCAAACACCCAATATATCAACAAACACCCAGACCACAAGGTACGAAATAGAATAGATTAACAAACAAAATAAAGACCAATAATATCCAACTCCCAAAAGCAAATATGGAATCACAAAATGGTTTCCACCATAGAATAGTAATAAGTATGTTGTGACAGTCGATAAAAATTAATTTATTACATAGATAAGTTTTCCAAAGCAACAATCATGTATCACCGTGAGTCCTCTCAGTGTCTGTGGCTCTTATAGATGAGCACGATCCTCAAGATGAGCACGATTCTAAGTACACCCTCATCGTGGCCATCATCTCATCCATCTGACGATGAGTCTCAAGTATGAGTTGCTCCTGACGCGACATCTCCTAAGTATGATTTACTTGTATCTCTTGCATTTCGCAACCGTAATCCTCATGCAGCTCCTGAAGGACTCTGTGATCAATATAGCTAGTCCCCGTAGATGTGCTACCACCAGACCTTGAACTCAGGATAGGCTGACATGCTGAACCAAAACCGGAGACACGTCATTTCTTTACATCCTCGGCTACTATAAGCATAATGCTGTCATAATCAACCACTAGAAACTCAGTAGCAGTACCAAGTTTAGTAGATGTTGAGACTGTAGGGGAGACTTGTGTCTCTGCCTTCTCAATTATCCTAATAACTCATTCCTAAAAATTGGGTCAAGATTTTAAAAAGGATCAATAATAATTCAATGAAAAATATTAAATCAAATATACTATAATAATAACTTACACAAAGATCTCGATGATATGGTGTGATGAATTTCGTCCTCCCTTTAACCTCGTGTTGATGTAATTCTCTGTGAAACTCAAGAGTATTCGGTAGAACACCACCATTCTTTGTTGCATGCAATAAATTTGTATGGTATTTATTTTTATGATTTAACTTACTAAGTATTCATATACCTAAAATTTATTCGACACTTACAATGTGATATGCATGTGCGAGATGTGGAATGGACCCATCTGTATGCATGCAAGAGACATTCTCTTCCTAGTTTCGGTGATTACGAGAATTCTACTATGATTGTGCCAGTGTCTCTAGAGTCTGCCAATATGCTACCATAGCATCAAACACATCCTCAGGCATTCATGAAAATTTAACTCTATCTTTCAAACATGCCTTTTTGGATGAAGCAATAATCCCTCGGAATAGCTCCCCCGCCTTGGAGTTCCAAGCTTTTTGGATCATTTCACTATCCTCTGCCTTCCATCTATATCATTTCTACAATAAAAAGGAATAATGTAAGATACTTTAACTCAAAACTTCCTAGGAGAGCAACAAGATCACATAACATTTAATTATTAAACACTTGCCTCTAATTTTTGAAACCAAGTATTCTTCGTGTTAATATCCACATGCAACCACCTTTTGTGCAGGGCATCAAATTTCAGCTTGATGCAGTTATGAATTTTATACTGAATTTCTATGGGTCTAAACCTAACACAAAGACATTGATCAAAACTTATAGTGATGCAACAAAAAGTATTGAAAATATAGTTTGAACTGTGGATAAAATTTTATATTCTCTGTAAATATATATGGTATACTTACACATTATCACTCTCCGGAAGAATGTGTATCATGGCTCGCTGTAACCAAGAAGGAATGGGTAAAGGGACAACAGAAGTAGCAGCATTATCACCAATAACAATGCTCCTATCTAATGAAGGATTCTGTGGAGTTTGTGATGGTGGAACATTGGAGGCAGATAGGGCGGGGTGCGCAAATTGAAAATATGAACTAGTCCGAGGCATTTCTGCAAAGCAAATGATTTGTTAGTTTGCAAATTTAAAAAAAATATAATAATATATGTAAGAAAAGTAAAAGATATGAAAATGTACAAAGAATATTTTACTCGTCCTCAATTTCAATCGATTCATCGACATCATCTCCCTCATTTTGATACTCATATTCAATCTCTCATCAACAGTTTCTTCATTACCATCACTCCCAATACCATCTTCTTCTACTCTAGCATCCCAATCACATAGAGGATCAAGTTTATCATGCTGAATTTGTAATAGTGTGCTAATGGAATGGTCATTTTGATAAGCGCGTTCAACTTGTGGCACATCAAACATCTCTTTTGCTTTAACATGATAAGCAACCCACCAGTCATGCATATGAGAATTTGTACTCCGATATAGAGCGTAGTATACCTGAATAACTTGACGGGCTAGCACAAATGATTCGTATTTTGGCCACCTTTTTCTATGATTTATTTTCACCAAATTGTATCTTGGATGAACTTTCATACTGTCGAGATCATGGATCAAACCATTCACACTTAAACAATACAATGCTTTTCTCTGGCAAGCTAGGATATTGCACACGGATTATTTCTAGTATCAATCCATAATAATCTTTTTTAGTTATTGATTGAGCATCAGTCGTGCCTCGAATGCACACTCCATAATTCATTGTTGATCTTCCTTCTCCACGGCTCATGGTGTGAAAATAATATCCATTAATATAGTAAATGGAGTACGCTTCAACTACCATTAAAGGGCCTCTTGAGAGGTCCTTTAAAAGCTGATTGTCAATATTATTCTCAATACCCAAAACCTAGTTAAATGCATGGCTGTATTAGTATTATAAAGAGTAGATATGTGATAATTTGCACAAGATGACATTATATACTCGGCTACAGAACCAACTAGCAAAGTGGGTCTCGATCTCCAATTTGTGGATGATGGGTGCACAATTGACCAATAAAATAATACTAAAATAAGCATCAAATACGACAGCTATAAAGCTATCATATTTGCTAAATAGGATGGCTAAATGATGGTTATAAGGCCGTCGTATTTGGTTTCGTCGCTTTTGGATGACAACAGCTACAAAACCGTTGTATTAGGCTAATACGATGGCAAATTCGATGGTTGTACAAAAGGGTCACTTTTTATCAACCGGAAGGTTTATTGACACGGTTCGAAATATCGTCGTATTAGGTTAATCAAACCGTCGTATTTGTTGAGCAAATACGACAACCATATAAGCAAATACGACGGCTATGACCAGAGCAAATACGACGGCTTCTGGCCGTGGTATTTGTTAATCAAATACGGCAGCAATGACCATCGTATTTGGTTTGTTAAGCCTTAACCAAATACGACGGTTGTGGCTGTTGTATTAGTTTTTTTAAATCATTTTTTTATTTGTATTTGATCTTGCACACATACAATTTCCAGCTAAATATAATATAATTAACTCATTCAACATCAAATATAATAAAACACAATTTTCTCATTGCCAAATAATTCAAAAGCAATATCCTCAATAATCAAATTATAAATAATCCATAAAGTCCCAAAAAAAATGTATTACTACATATACGAGAAGTAGGAAATGTCAAGAACTCAATCAGAAACAGTAGTACAAATACAAATAAGAAGGAAATCAAAGTATATCACTCATTACGGACAGGCTCATTAGGATTACATAAACCAACGGGTCGAGAAGTGGAACTAACACCAGGAGATATCGTAGAAGCACTAGATAGAGGTATAGGCACTACATGAAATGCACTTGCATCCATTCTGCACGATAATGGTTCCATGGTGTTCTGAAGCGTAGCTATACGTGACTCGTAAGCCTCTCGCTCACGCTGTATCTCAACTAGTATCTCAGCCTACATCGTATCTCGCATACTCTGCATACGTGCCTCAACCTCAATCCTGACAACCTCCTCAACATTTGTAGTAGAACTTGATGATTGACTGACTGAGATTGGTGTTGGACCATTTCCCTTGCACCTAACACGATCTCTTGTTTCTAGACCGAACAATCGCCAGAATATCTGATCCTTTACTTCTTCTGTGTGCTTAGACTCAGGCAATGCCTGCCACTCTGTCACTAATCGTTCCTACGAAATTAAGAAACATTATATCAAATTTATATTAGGTTAATGTATTGTCTTTATCATATTTTAATAACTTAGAAAAACTAGCATTTGAAAATTACTTACAATCATCTCCGCAGTCAAACTATCAGTTTGCCGACCATGCCACATTCGTGTGGCAAAGAACATATCATACTGTGATGTCGGTTGGCTTTGTGATGCCATCTGTAAAAATATGTGAGAAATTCCAAGAAAATTAAGTAAATTTCAACTGCATAGTGTATAAGATAAATTGAATACCTGATCTTGTATAATAGAATGTGGCATTCTTCCTGTGACTGGTGGATATGTCATATGCGATCGATTTTGTCTATTCCACTCAACCTCCAACTATGAATATTTAAAATAGTTAAAATATAAATCAATTTTTTGATTAAAAAAGTAAATAAGTTGTGAGATATACAAATAGTCAACTTTTATTATAACCTATGTATTCTCCTATTGTCAGTAATCCATTAACATCCTCCATTGATTTTCATCAATCCGTTTATCTCCACAAACAATAGGCTCAATACTATACTGCAAAGGAATGCAGTATTTTTATTTCAACTTCGATTTAAAATCCTTCCATGCTGCGCATAGAATCTTCATTGTGACACTACGTCTTTATGGTGGCATCGTGGTGTTGTCCTTGCACGTATTAAACAAATAATGAATTATAAAAAAAATGCTAACTACTGAAAATTTTTTGATTTTGTATATAGTAGAATAAAATTAGTTACCTGTATTTCTTCCCAAACTTTGTCCTTAAGTCTCTGAGGTATGGAATGCCAATCCATATAATTCAGAGGGATCCTACTGCTCATGCGTGCAAAACAGCCCACCATTGAACTGTAGCGAGATGCATCTACCCCTATAAGTCCTCCATGTTAGTTAACACTAACATCGTACTTTCGGAAGCCCGACTCACCCCATCCGGAAGGTAACTTTCCACCCCCATGAGAACTCTTCACCGTGGAATCTACATAATATCAACACGAAAATTAATAGAAAAAACAGTTAAGAAAGAAAAAATAGTCGGATAGTTGTATGTGATCTCTTATTAACTTAGTAGACCTGAGGCGTTAGGGTATGAGGAAGACGGTCCCATGCAATTGGGACCTAAATCAGAAGTATGTGTAGCTGTCTCTTGGTTGGACTCATGATCTCTGGATCCTGTCCGGACAGTTGTATGTGATCTATGACTAACCTCATGTACTAGTGCTTGTGTCTCCGTACCCTATAAGGAACTGGCTCCTGATCTCGAGGTAGCTATGATGTCCTGCATTGATCCATGTTGAGAACGTTTGACAGCCATCTGCAGAACATAAAGATTTAACATTGAGTAATAGATTTTAACAATTGAAGCACATTTAGTAAACGGTTAAGTGATTTAAGTACATTTAAATTACAGGTTGTATTCTTCTTCCATCTAAATTTTCTTCCTTCCCAGAAATCCCGTTTCTAACCCATACGGCATCTACTTCGCTCGAAACAAGACAAGAATCTAATTGGAACGCCAAAAAAGTTTCTAGACCATGGTCTCTTGATAATATATCATAATTATCTCTTCTCATCATTGGCATTACCACATGCCAGTCTCTTTCTTTAGGACAACAAGAATATCAAACTTGTTCCACTTAGTTTGCTAGTATAAATGGCTCATCCATCTCTCTATTTTTCAAGTACAAAAAATGATCCAGATTCACCAAAGTAAACCTTTGATCGTCCACTTCAATATATCGATGTACATCAACCCAATCACATTTAAATAATAGAAATTTCAGTTCACTACTATATCGAATCCTTATAATATTAGTAAGCAATCCATAGTAATTGACACCAGCTGCTACTGGATTCATATCTCTTGGACTGGAATAACTCGTAGTATCAGCTTTACACATAACACCAGAATTTTGGGTTGACTTGTTAGCCTCGTATGTTGTTGTATGAATCCGAAAGCCATTCACATTGCATGCATTTAGCATAACCCTTGATTCAAAGGACCATATGCAAGCTTTTTAACTTCAACAAGAATATCAGGACATTCTTTATTCTCATCAACCTATCATAAATATAAGTGTGATAATGACTAAATGTTCTAAAGGAATTACTCGTTATATTGGATATGTTTTGCTTACATAATGACTTAGCCACGTGTGAAATGTTTGAGAATGAATACGTTATCTGTCATGTTACCAAGATCTTGGATGCTCTCTATTTATGACAGACATGTGAAAGCTGCATATACACAAACGTGAAAACTTAGAAGTTAAAAGAAAAGAAGCATAAAAAATGAAACATCATGATTCAAAAGAAAACTGACTCTCTATATGGTTGAAAGATGTCAGAGTTGGCTAAAACCCACCGATGTGCTTACATCAATGTTAAACGATCAAATATTATATCAATCCCCTTTCCAACTGGTTTACCCATCGGGTTGTCATCATCAATATATCTTAGGGGCCTATTTTCTTTGCTCTCAATATCATCTAAATATCTCAACACAAATGTCATACATTCTTCCATTAAATATCCACTGGCAATCGAACCTTTAGGTCTAGCATGATTGTGCACGTAACACTTGAGAGTTTTCAAATATATTTCAATCGGAAACATCCATCAACATTGAACTGGACCAGTTAACAATGCATCATCGGCCAAATGTATCGGTAAATATTCCATTATATCAAAAAAATTAGGGATGAATGTCTTCTCAAGAAGACAGATTGTAACTGCAAAACGGTCTTGAAGATACTTAAGATGCATCTCTTTGTTAACTTTAAAATACAACTGCCTAAAACATGAAGCAATCTCAATCAAAAGTTGCCCTACATTTTTAGGCAAAGTTGTGTAGGCAGCTAATGAGATTAATTACTAGAGTAAAATGTGAGAATTATGACTCTTCAAATCTCCACAGTCTTTCTCCTCATATTTACCCATCGAGAAATATTAGAACAGTAGCTGTCAAGGACTCTCAATTCCTTCAATACTGATAAAAAAAACTTCAACTTCTGTCCTGCTCATTGTATAAGGAGCTGGTGGCAAATTGTATCCAGTTTCAGAGGGTTTTAAAATTGAATGTAAAGACTTTCTAATATTGTAATACCCCATATTAGACCACTTTTAGTAAGTGGGGAAAATTCATGCATGTCATATTGGGTTATACCACATTTGATTATTTGAAATATTTTCATGAAAATATTAATTTGTTGTCGTATGAATTAATTTGCTCTTGAAGTGGTTGTGGTAGTTGAGTTTTATTTTATTGAAGGGGATTTATTAGAAAAAAGGATGGAGTAAGTAAGAATTAAAGGAATTTATTAGGAGAATATTTGCCAAGAATTAATGTGGTTTAGTGGATAGAACTTGGTGTGTGTTCTTTGGTAGGCTTGAGTTTGAATCCTAGCTATTTCAAGTCATTTTCATTCTCCTTTTTTTTTTCCTTCTTCCCTAATTTTTCCTTAGCTTGGCCGAAATCCTTAGGAGAATCGCCACTAGGAAATTAATTTTCTAAGAAGAAAAAAATAAATTAGGAGAGTGATTTATTTGAAAATTATTTTATAAAATATTGGAGAACAAATTAAATTTTTGTTTCTAATATCTTATCATAATCTTTTAGAGAATTTTAAAGATTACTAATTTAGATTTTCTTTTAGCAATATCTAAATAATATATTAGTAGAGAAAAATATATATAAGAAAGTATATAGGTATTATTTTCAAGGAAATAAATTCCCATATTTTATCTTCTTTCAAATAATAATTTTTTTTATGGAAATAAAAGGCTTAGAGGTGAATTTAAATAAAGTATTTATCTCTTGGATAAATCCAGGAATTTTCGAAACCTTTAGGGAAAATTTCAGTAGATATGAATAGGAAACCAGAATTTTTATTACCTAATAACTATTTAATAGATATTACCCAAATTAATATAGGGAATTAATTAAACTATTTCCTAATTAGATGACCTAATTCTTTTCTAAGATTTTCTGGAAAACTCTCTCAAAACAGCCGCCACATAGGGTAAAGACAACTTACCTAAAACACTCCCAAAACCTAGCTAGGGTTGGCTAAGGAAACCCTAACCAATTAGGACTTAAATTTAGCCAAAAGGATACCAAAATTTCAACTCCATTGCCTCCAGAATTTCGTAATTGTTCACACACACACACACACACACACACACACACACTCATGAAATTTTCAGCCCAAAGCCTGCACTAAAAATCCCTCTAGCAGTCCAGCAAAAACAGCTACACAAAACCCTAATCTTTCCCCTCCTAATCTCGTCCAAGAGTAGCCAGAAAATCAGCATATTTCCTTCTCTTTTCCCTCTTACATTCGGCCCAGAACAACCAGAAACAGCCACCAAAAACCTCCCAAAACCTTACACAATTTTGTCCAAACCAAGGAGACCAAAACCTGTCACCTTTCCTTCTTGTGATCAAGAGCCCAAAACAAGAACCACCTCTTCCAAACCCTAAAACACCTTAGCCTAGCCTATTCTCTTCATCAAACCAGCCACCATCAAACCCTAAAACACTCTCTGCTGCTGCAGAATTCCAGCCGCCACTCTCTCCAAAGATTCCGTCCCTTGCAACCTCCAAGCATCTCCAAACTTGAAATCTAAACCTAAGGTGATTATTTCTAATAGAAATCCACACGGAGGATCACACTCAAGCACCAAGATTTTTCTGTGCTAGCAGAAAACAAAGCGGCGAGGGTTCTTCTTGTTTTTAAAAAAAAAAAAATGAGAGAGAGAGAGAAGAAGGAAAGGCTTTTTCTGGCTGTTGTTTTTTGTTAATCACACTTCATTAGGGTTTCGTGCATATACCTTATATGTCACGAAAAATCACTGAAAAACTAAAAATTCTAAAACAGTTAGAATTCTCTAATTGTAATTAGAAATATCAAGTTTTCATAATTATAATTTGGCCTATAAATTATAACTAATTATAATTTGGCTATAACAACTTCTCTTTCTCGCAATTAACCCACTATATTATCAAATAATATCTTGAGTATATAATCCTCTATTATGTGTGACCTATTAGATTTCTCAGTCAATTAGTAGCGAATATGAATTAATTCAAACGTCTTTGAGATTAATAATCCATAATTAATTAGAATTAATCATTTTAATTCTAATCAAGATTGGTTTATTAAGTCATCAATTAATAAACCCATATTTTGCATATCATGAGCGGTATCTAGCAACACATCATGATCACCCAAGAGTCCAGGAAGTCAAGTGGCTTAACATGAACCCTTCAATAACAAACTACAGCGTAATTAACTCATTTCACCATACAATATCTCATTTGGTTTGGAGTACGGAATTAGTGCCAACTCCCTCCAGAATGTATATCAATTCTGGCCCGAATATAATAGTACTTATATCAGGAACCCACTACTCTAGATGTGTATCAATTGAAATTGTTTCCAATACACAGTCGCCTTGGCCAATGACTTCTCGAGTAGTAATTCCTACAAGTGGCTGTGATATATTCGCCCATACTATTAGGAGTGGTGAATCCTTTATTGACCCTCTCAACTACTTTCGTTTACCTCACAATGTATCCAATATCCATCCCATAGGTGGCCCTCGATCTGACTCCAGAGATTGAAATCAAAACACAATGCTCAGCAAACAAAGTACCTTGGAGATCTCAAGTCTAAAGACACTTGCATGTTTTCTATATTGAGATTATATTACTGGCACTAAATAGTTATCCATGTGATTATCTCATAGTTAGGTCATCCAATAAACTTGTTCCATTAACAAGCATCCACGTGTTAACTTTGAGTATCTCAATACTTATGGATATGAGAACCACCGCCTGATCAAATCAGAAAGTCTAACACATGCTAGTCTTAACGCATTAATGATGTTCAGTCTCATAAATACTACGACTATGGACTATTTAAGTACTAACACTATACAATGTAGTAGGAATCTCATATCATGATTTTCTTAACACAGTGTTATACTGGGGACTTTATCTGATAGTTATATTACATAAAAGTAAACAAAATAAACTGAAAGATAAATAACGCCTTTTATTAAAATAAAATGCGTCATATACAATGTACAAGTGGGGTGCCTCTAGGGCATAACACTAACATCTGAGACATACTAGCAAAAAGTAATATGAAAAGTATCAAGCATATGAGAGCATGACCACACAGTAACAAATTAGTCTATTAACAAATGTAGCAAAAAATGATGAATACTGGAATTACCTCGTAGATATTTGCTTGGACTGCTATTATGATTAGCCTAGATACGGAAGGTAAATTTCAATCACCAACAACTGGAGTTGTTTCTCCAAATGCCTCAGCTGCTACAATTCATGAAGAACTTGAAAATTTTACAATAAATAAATATAGTCAAATATTGCAATTAAAAAAGAATGATTCAAATTAATCTCAATACTTTATTTATTATCTGTAAACTAAATGGAGCTCTTTGTAAAAGCTCATAAATAGAAAAAAAAAAAAACAACATTAAACAATACTGATAAGAATACCATCATCCATCTAATACTAATTCATTTTCAGCTGTAAAAATTCCACACTTAACAATATTACAAAATATTACAAAAATAATTTGGCCAACTTGTCAGTCAGTAGAAAAGAATTTCAAATATAATGATACAATTATACTATTAGGCAGAATCTTCCATGCTCAAACTTCTTTTTCCAGATTAAAAAAGCTAAACAAGTGAACTAAACCCCATAGTGTAACAATGGATCATTCGTCAAAAGACAAAAAATAAGAGAATGTGCGATTTCATTTGTTCTAACCTTTCTACTAAATCAAAAAAAATTGTCGAGAATAGGCTGCAATGAAATTGAACTTGCTTATAGAGAAGCTGCTTTTGAGCCAAGCTTTCTAACTTTCCCACCACCTTCTACAACCTGATTAGCGATTTTCTAACTAATTACAACCAAAATCAGAAATGCAATGCTCGATCAATTTACCAAGATAAGCATTAAGAAACTCACCATGATGACCACACCACCTCTTGCCTTTTGGCTCAAAGTCAGACCCAATGGCTTGTCAACTTCACCCTTAATGTTCTTTGAAGTAGCTGTTCTTGCTGTGATCTTAAGGCCTCTTCTTACTTTGCTAACATTGTTGATACTCTCCATCAAGAAAAATTTTGAGACACACTATTTTGGTATCTTGAATTGCTAGCCCTTGAAAACTCGATTTCTGTATGCAGAGTACAAAAAATACAAGTCAAATGCATTTCTTGGACCAAAATGATGACTTATACAATTACACATTTATCCTATATATACCAGGAATAGGAAGTAAGGACTGATGAGCTTTGGAGATGGACTTGAATTAGTTTTGATGGAGAGTTTCTTTCATAGGCAGCATCGTAGTAGAGCAAGAAGAGGGTGGACTTGGAGATCTCAGATCAACGGCACAGTAGCAAAACAACAAAAACGATCGAACGAGAGAGAGAAGCATGTGACCTTGAAGTGATTTTGTCTAAAAAAGATTTTTGGGTTTGTCTGATTTCATTTTTTTTTAATTTTTAATGTTTTAATATATTTTTTAAATTAAAATAATTTAATTAATATATATTAGTTCGGGTTGGGATGGGTTGGGTTGGATTATATAATTTTAAAAATCTGAACCAAATTATCGGTTCCTAATTTTCTTAACCTAACCCAAACCAAACCAACCTAAAAAATCAAATTTTGGGTTGGGTTGGTTCGGCTTTTGATTTTTCTAAACAGCCCTAGCCATAAGTTTAATAGTTTAACAAGAAACCTTAAACTAATTTTCAAACATGACAATAATTTTAAGATACTTAGAAATATTGTAACAAATTTCCAAAATATTCATGCATTAACACACAAAGAAATAATGAAAATTAAACACATTAAACAGTTATCAAAATGAAAAACCTTAACAAATATCACAATGATTAGATCTTGATTTCCTAGAATAGAAAACATTAAGACATGCAAACATAAAAAAGCATTGACTATAAAACCAGGCAGTGTTTTTAGACATTGGAAGAATGAAAAAACAGCATCTCTAGCCATTTAAGATAATTTTCATTAAAATGGTTTTACCATTTCTTGGAAGTAATATCCACATTTATACATAATTAAGACGGTTTATACATCATTTTTTATACAACATTATGACCGCTTTAAAACTACCGAAGTTAAAAATGCTAAAGTTAAAGATGAAAAACTCTACATTTAACCTATGACCATTAGTCAATATTAGCCATCTTAATGATGTTCTAGTGGAAAACTATTCTCCCATTCTGACACCACAGTTTATTTAGTAGTATGGAAATAAGATAATGTCCTTGTGGTTCCTAGCTCTTGTTTTTGCGATTATAGTTTAATGGTTTCTTTGTCCCCCCCCCCCTCCCCTTTTCATGTTCTTGTTACTCAATTGATGATTGTCCATTTTGTGATGTTACAACCTTTTTATTTGAATTAAATTACTTCTTTTTTTAATGGTTCTTTGCTGTTTATGAGGGGTAGAAAGAAAACAACATTATGTTTGGAATTATAAAAACTTGTGGGTTCTAATGGAATGATAAATGGTTAATTGATGTATCTACAAGTATTTATACCCAACAATTTGAGATCCATTAAATAAACAAATCCATTTCATCTACCCATTCATTTTATTCTTAGTCTAGTTCAATTTATTCATGAATTTTGATTATTAAAATAAAGTATATGGATTTAAGTAAATGTTCATCTAAATTTAACAAACTTAATGGATTTAAATGGATATTCATTTTAATTCATTTATGCCTATTTAAAGGTGAAAAAATTATCAAAGTTTCACAATTTGAGAGATGGTTTCACTAATCCTTGAATTTGTGTGATTCCATGATCACTTGTCACTCCCACCAAAAAATTATTGAAGATAAGGAATTAATAATATACTCCTTCAATTAAAAATTGATCTACCTTTTCTTTTTTCAATATTTTAAGATATTCAAAAGTGCATGCCATTTTTTTAAAATGAATTTATTATGTTAGCTCAACTAATCTATATATTTATTTGAATTTTAATTAAATTAAAGCTTTTTATTTGAATTGAGTAACAATCTGAGTACACCTACATCTCATATTTGTCCTTGCTTTCCAATTCTTCTCTTCTAAAATATAGTATATTCACATTTTATGTAATAATCTAGTAGTGGAATACATGACTCAATGGTTTAGGAGAGAAAAAAAAATCAAATACGGCTGGGCAAATGTAATAATCTAGCAGTGGAACATAGGACTCAATGGTTTGACATTGATTCTATGATGCTTGGGCAAATGTCTCCCTCCTTCCTTCCTTTCCTCCACACCCCCCCCGACCCCGACAAAAAACAAAAAAAAAAAAAGGTCAAGATCGGGGTGCCAGTTCAAGCTTCTTAGCAATTCTAGTTTTTCTAGTAAGCCTTTCCACTCTTTGGCCAAAGGCCTACACCGGACATACATCCTCAAAAGTCTTTTAGGAAGTTGGCTTCCTTAAAGATAATTTCACATATCCTACCCAAGTCTTCCCAAAAGTACTTGGTTCAACATTCCCAAGTGCCTATACTTTCTAAAAGACTTACGACAGCACATGTTAGGCATAGGCCCCTTTGGCATAAAAGCCCAAACAACACCAAAAAAAAAAAAAAAAAAAAAAAAAGAAGAATGCAACCAAACTAAGGAGTGCTTCTAAACTTCTACCTTTCCTCTCAGTTCTTCTCCCATTTCTCCTCTCTTTATAACAACAAAATAAAGAAAATTTCTCAGAAAGGATCTTCAAAACCATACAACTTTTATCAACACAATGTAAGACACACTCTTCCTACTATATTTCTTTCCACTTCTTTGCTTTTCAGTAACAGCTCCCCATAGCAGAAACTTTGATGAATTTCACAACTTCAAAGCCAAAGAAACAAAGAAAAGGGTTTGTGAAATTCATCAAATCTTTCTACTACAAGAAGCGAGAAAAAATGAGATAAACAGCCAACAGGCAAACTCCTGTTTCTCACACAGATTTTGTTTTAGTCGGCATAATATCTTGTACCAATAACAGGGTACAGTTTTAACCCACTGTAATCATGTAATAAATTAGCAAAAGCCACCATCTAAACAAGGTAAGATTCACTGACCTCAGGCATACTATATTTTCTCCATATACAGAAATGGACATAATTAAAAAAAAATCAAGAAATTAATGATTTACATAGTACCCACTATCCACAATGAATCACACCCAAATGCACCATTCAAAAAAATAGGCAAACAACAAAGTGCTTCTTTCTGCCACACAATTGAACACGCAGTTCACAGACCAAAATGCAGATTCAAAGAAATGAAGAAAAACAATTAAGTGAAATGTATTACAATTCTCCCATTTAGTCAGATCTCTATCCATCCACATATTCTACTTATTCTCTATCTATCCACATTACACACTCCAAAATGCACACTTTGAACACATATTACCACACTGCTCATAGACCAAAATGGTATAACACACATAAAGTAGCACCCAAATGCCGATTCAAAGCAGAAAAGAAAAAACCTTCAAGCTAAGCGGAAGTATCGGCTGACAGGACTGTGAGCTACCTCTACAGCGGCGAATCGGTTGACGGCGACGGCGATGGAGCAAACAAAGGGAAATGGGTGTGGTAGATAGAAGAAGAAAAGCTGATGGAATTGAACAAAGGAAATGGGTTGCGGGAATTGGATTTGTCAGCTATAAAATGTACTGTCTGCAAGGGAAAAATCCATGGCTATTTTGTAGCTATATAGCCATGGATCAGCCGTGACATAATTCAAAAAATTTTCAAAAAATATGTTGTGGTTGATTTGCAGCTGATTTGCTACGAAAT
This sequence comes from Voacanga thouarsii, assembly GCA_026120185.1. Taxonomy (NCBI): domain Eukaryota; kingdom Viridiplantae; phylum Streptophyta; class Magnoliopsida; order Gentianales; family Apocynaceae; genus Voacanga; species Voacanga thouarsii. The sequence continues at coordinate 1,159,368 of JANUWF010001125.1, forward strand.
AGCCATAAAATTTTTGAATTTGTGAAAAATATTCCATGCTTGATTCGTAGCAAATCATATGCAAATCAGTCACGAATAATTTCAATAAACATAGAGATTTTTTTAATATATGCCATGGCCGATCCGTTGTTGATTTGTTAATTCTTATATCAGTTTTAAAATTTTTTCGTGGTTGAATCACAGCCGATCTCACACGGATCAAACACAAATAATTTTGCTAACTTCTTGGAAAATTTATGTGGTTGATTCGTAGCAAATCAGCCACAGATTAACCACGAATAATTTTTATAATTTTAACTGAAAAAACCTTAGAAGGGGGGGGGGGTGAATAAGGTTTTTGGCAAACTAAAAGTTTCAAGAAATCTGTTATCCAGAATATTAATATTCTTCAAGTTTCTTAAACCAACTTTATGGCAACAAAGAAAGCTATCCAAGGAAACTTTGAGAAATATCCAGATTCGGACTAAGGTAAGAAATACAATGAAGTTAATGTTATATGCAGAGAAATGAGACATAGAATGTATAGTGGTTCGATCTACTAAGATTTGCATCCACTACCTTAAGCTTACACTTAAGAATTTTTCAACAAAATTTCATTTACCCAACTTAATGGAATCAATCTGCACCAAATACAAGAGAGGATCACCATACTTGGTTTTCTAAAACTTCTCAATCAACCAACAAATCAAGGTTCACCCCATATGGGTTTTACACCATAACCTTGTTATATAAAAGAGATTGAATATCAATGGAATAGTAAAAACTCACTTGTTTGAGCAGATGTGCACCAAAGAAAAAGCACAAACACTTTTACCTTAAAGACACATTTTGAATTCACTTGGAAACACTTTGATAAAGGAGATTTTTATTTTCTATAGAGTAAGAGTGTTTCTTAGAAAGATACAGCAAAAATCTACTGTCAAATCAAGTTTAGAAGCTTTATATAGAGACATAAAGTGAAATACCAACGGCTATAATTTTACTGTCAAATTTACCCGCATTTTGGACTCATATTTCAGACGACGATACATCCAAAGGTAAGTCCAAAATGGCAATTTTGCAGACAGAAATGATTTGAACAATTTACGGGATTTTGGATGAATTGTTTGGATGCAGAATCATCTAAACTACCCAATCCAAAATTCTGATATTTAAAACTTTGAAATCTTTTTGTTTGTGTGCTTTAAGGTAGAAATAAATTGAATTATAGGATAAAGAGACATAAGAATTAACAAAAAATACCTTAATAACAATTTCTAGTCTAAAGTTTTTCCACAATGACTTCTTGGTATGCAATCACATAAGCTTGGACTTCTTCTTAATTACTTATTGTTGAATTCCATTGCTCAAGAGTTGCTTAACAATCTTATTTGAATGTCTTAGAAGAACTGAAATCAAATATGTTCTATCACATATAGATCACACAAGTTAGTCCACATTAATGTTTGTCATAAGTCAAAACATAAGAGAAAGCTCTTAGGGCTAACAATCTCCCTCTTTTTGAGTGATGACAAAACTTGATGAGATTGTGAAATAAAAAACAATTATATGTACTGTATAAACATGTTAGACCGAGAGAAATAAGAATATTTTTCATTGAAATATAATCTCTCATTATAAAACTCAAAAAGTGCTTATGAGATTAAGATAGAAAATATATATATACTTCACAAGTATGGCTCAATGAGCCTATGGCTTAATCTATCTCCATATCCTCCTTTCTTCCATCAAACAATTATTTCATAAAGAATAACCGATACAATGATTTTTATAGAAGAGATATAGCAGATAAGTCATGAGATGAGATGCTCCCCATTAATATTTGCATATATGAATATTTGTAAATGATGAGAGAAAACTGGAGTCAATTTTGTACGTCTACAATGTACATCCAAAGCTATGGTGAAAGTGAGTATGAACTCTTCTTGAATGTGAGTTTTGGATGTTCAAAAGGTGTATCCACAATAGCATGAAGATTTTGAAGAAAATATTTTTGGACAAGATTTTTGGATCAAGAAAATAATTAGTCCAAAACTCCCCCTAACATAATGCATGAGATAATAGATTTTTCAGAATTTTGATCTATCCTGGTTTTCCAAAAGAGTTTTGATCCTTAAGGAAGCAATCTATCTACTTGAAATTTATCACAGAATCATGTCAACAACTTAAAAACCATCTTATTAATCACTCTAGTCTCAAAGATACCTTTATTACAGAAAAGAGTACTTTTGGACGATATTCAAGATATCAAACTGGTGTCCAATTTGGAAAAAAAAAAAAAACTGAGATCACAAATGATCAATATTCATATCAAGAAGTTCATCCAAAACTTGTTATGAATTTCATAGAAAGAATTATAAAGCCTTAGCTATATTCAGAGGCAATATGTTAGTGCAAAATATCAAATTAAAGCACAAAGTTTTCCTCGTGTAAGTTTATTACTCAAGGATTGTCAGGCAGACTGTCAATCAGTTATTCATAAATGTATTATTAACAATTAGGAACAGAGAGCATAGCATACTATCACATAGATAGATAATCAAATAAATCAGTACACAGCCCAGTCAACAGAGCCAATTGTAATGCTCACAATTATAAGCAGAATCTTATGCAGAAACTATCCCAACATATCCCAGCAGAAACTATCCAAACAAATCCAATCATATCCAGCCAGCTTTATAATCTAATCATATCCAATTAGTTTTATGTTTTCTCCCCTTTTGTCATCAATCAAAAAGAGAAATAACATAAAAGAAGTAAAAGAAAAAATATATATATATATATATATATATGCATATGAAGTATTTAGAATTTAAGCAGATAGGCTTGTGCATAAGTAAAGACAGAAAATTAAATTGTTCAACTGCAAAAAGAGAAATTTAGATTTGTTCAAGATAGTAGAGAGAATTAAGGGCAGTCAGGTTAAAGGACAGCTAGAGCGCATTCTACCAATTTGGTCACTTAAGATATGTGAATTGTTTCAGTTTTTTACCCTGCACCCTTTCGGGAGTATTGATCAGCAATCCTACTTGATTTCTTCTTAACCACAACATGTTTCTGCCTCTTCCCAGATGAGACACGAGGTTCAGAGGAGGCAGGGGGTGCTACAACTTTCTGAGGCGGGGACTTTTCATTGGCTTGCATAGTAACAGTCACTTCCTCTGCAGCAAGCTATTCTTGTCCAGGTTCTTCCTTAATAGTTGGTTCCTCTTCTGTTACCTTTGCTGGAGCAGGTGTTGTAGGAGCAGACACCGGTTCATCTGTTTTTGCCTTGTTCTCTACTATAGTTAGTCTATTGCCAAGATTTTGAAGTTCTGAACTGAGGCCATCCAATTTCACAGCCAAAGAATTGATGGCATCCAAAATGCTTTCAGACAGTCCCTTGTCCTGAACTTGTTCTTTTCCTTTAGCAGTGGATGTTTTTTAAGGATCTTCCTTAATTTTTCTTTTAGCTCCATCAGAAAGTGCATTCTTTCCTTCCACTTTTACTTTCAACAATTTTTCCTTTTCCTCACCTTCTGTGTCACGAACCAACTTCCATTTAGTTCCCATCCTCACATATCCTATACGCTCAAAGGACTCAAAGCTATAAATATTCATTTTTTATGTGCACAAGGGACTGAATTTAAATTAACATCAAAATATCTGAAGACCTTTGTTAATAGATTTCCAAATGGCAAGGCTTTGCTAGTGGTATTTCTTATTTGCAGCATCAACTTGGCAGCTAAGAACCCAAAACTAATTTGCCTTCCTTCAGCCAAAGCTAACATAATTACCATCTGCAAAATATTAATGGAGATTTTATGACCAAAACTTGGTACCACCATGGTAGAGACCATATGGTGTAAGATTCTCCCTACTCCATTTAGCCATTTAGTGTTTCTGTTACTGGAATTCTCAAAACTCCTCCCTCCAACAAATATTTCTTCAAATTCCTTTAACTCAAACATGTCAGATCCCTCTAAAAATTTATTTAATTCAAAATATTGAATCCCTCCGTCTCTTACTTCACATATTCTATTTAGCAAACAGTGATCAAACTCAATACTTTTACCTCTAACTCTAGAAATATACCAACGAATCATAAATCCTCCCCCAATTTTCTCAAGACGAAATTTCCTCAAATTGGCATAAAATTCCCAAATAAGTGGGGTAAATAATTTTTCATCGATAGACAGTAAACTACCCCAACCAATAGACTCAAACATGTCCAACGCATTGGAGAAATTCAGAAAAGACGATGGATTAACACGATACCCAGTAATAATAGTTCTATTTCTTGAAACCCAGTCATTATAATCAGACTCACTCTTTGAATCTATAAATCGAAGTACCTGAGTTTCAGAACTCTCTTGTTCCGGTGATGATTTTGAGGAATCATAATGTGAGGCCGAGAAGTCTGATTCTGGTGAAACTTCTTTTCCTTTGTTCGTTGTTGAACCCTTCTTCTTTATCTTTGGAGACATTTTTTGTACCTTCTTTGGTTTTGGTGTGGTTGATTTCGATTTTACCATTGAGAAGATTAGGGCTTTGACAGTCGGTTGTTTGGAGAGGAAGAACTCGAGAGTGTTTTGGAAGATGGAGTAAGTATTCGTCGGTTACAGAGAATGGAAGAGAAAAGGAACGAAAGTTCTTTGAATGCCTAGAAAGCTATGATAGAAAGCACATTGAAAAGACCACTTAACTCAGAGATTAAAAGAAACTATGTTGAGAAAAGTACAAGCTTTTTGAAATTTAAATATGGAAATATAGAAGCAGTTATTTTAAAAGAGAAATATGAAATATCAAAGATAATTCCGTTTTGGATTTCGACCCAATCTGAAATATACATCCAAACAGATTTTTTTCAAAAATGAGTTTTGGAGGTGGGTTTTGGACTCAAATACTGCATCTAAAACCTTTGTTGGTGCATTTTGGATACAAATACTGCGTCCAAAAACATTATCTTCACTAATCCTGCAAAATAAAGAAAACTTGTGCAACCAGGTTAGTTATGTGATTTTTGTAATTCCCAAACCTCTTCTCAAATTGTTAAATCATTCTTCGGCTAGAGGTTTTATAAAAATGTCGGTAAGTTGTTCATCAGTTAAAATATATTCAACATACATATTGCCTTTAAGCATATGATCACGGATAAAATGATATTTAACTTCTATTTGCTTTATCCTAGAATGTTGAACATGATTTTTAGTTAGATTGATAGCACTTGTATTGTCACATAATATAGAAAGTAATTAAAGTTAAAACCAAAATTAAGCAATGTATTTTTCATCCACAAGATTTGTGCGCAACAATTGCCGGCTGCAACATATTCGGCCTCAGTTGTGGATAAAGATACATATGCTTGCTTCTATGCCATAACACTGGAATGTGTCCAAGAAATTGATAATGGCCACTTGTGCTTTTTCTTTCCACTTTGCAGCCCGCATAATCTGCGTTAGTATATCTTATAAGATCAAATGTGTTAGTGTGAGGATATTATAAGCCATAATCATATATGCTGATTAGATATCGAATAATGCGTTTTACTGCACATAAGTGCGATTCCTTTGGACAAGATTGAAATCAGGCATAAAGACACACTGAAAATATAATGTCAGGCCGGCTAGTAGTGAGATAGAATAAGCTTCCAATCATACCTCTATACTTATGTTTATCTACCTTCTTACCCTTTTTATCTTAGTCAAGTTTTATAGAAGTACTCATAGGTGTGCAAATTTCTTTGGCTTTGTTCATACCAAACCTTCGGAGTAACTCCTTGGCATACTTAGCTTGATTTATGAAGATTTCATCCTTGGTTTGCTTAATTTGCAGTCCGAGGAAGAAGTTTATTTCTCCCATCATGCTCATTTTAAATTCTTGCTGCATTGTCTTAGCAAACATCTTGTACAAAAAGTTATTAGTAGCACAAAAAATGATATCATCAACATAAATTTGAGCAATAAGTAGATCACCGAATTTATCAGATTTGATGAACAAAGTGGTATCGATCAAGCCTCTTGAAAAACCTTTTGAAATCAAGAATCCACTAAGCTTCTCATACCAAGCTTGTGGAGCTTGTTTTAACCCATAAAAAGCCTTAGAAAGTTTGAAAACATGATTTGGAAAGTGCTCATGAATAAAATCAGGAGGTTGTTTAACATACACTTCCTCCTCAATAAAACCATTTAGGAATGAATCTTTGGGTGACTAATCTAGTTTTATTTCTAATCACAGTTCCGTTTTCATCAAGTTTATTTCTAAATACCCACTTGGTACCAATAACCGGACAATCAAGTGGTCTAGGAACAAGTTTTCAAACTTGATTTCTTTCAAATTGGTTTAATTCTTCTTACATAGCAATGATCCAAAATTCATCATGCAGTGCTACATCAATATAGTTAGGTTCTATACGTGAGCGAAAAGCAAAGTTTTCTATGAAATACCGTCTAGTTTTAACTCCATAGCTTAGATCACCAATGATTTGCTCTTTGGGATAACCTGTTTTGTATTTCCAATCCTTTGGTAATTGTTGGTCCATGGAATTTTCAGTTTGTTCCATTCCTTATTCAGTTTGTTGTTCTTCAATTTCTTCTTCTTTTGCATGAGTATCTAGTGGTGGAGCTTTGAGTTGGTCTTTTCTTACTTCCTTTGATCCTTCTATATCATCATCATCTTTCATTGGAGTATAAATGTTAGATTCATCAAACACAATATGTATAGATTCTTCTACAGCCAGTTACATTCTTAGAATTAAGCTTCTTGAAAATAAGAAGAAGAGAATGTTATGATTATCCTAGGCTACATATATTAACAAGATGCTAGCTAAATTCAGCATGGACTTCTGTAAGGGAACGTTAATCCCTTGTAGACATAGGTTATCTTTTTCTTCAAATGACTGTCTAAAGTCTTAAAAAGAAAAAGATAAAATGAGTAGGATTCCCTATGCTTCAGCTCTGAGAAGTTTCATATACGCTATGCTATGCACTAAGCCAAATATATGCTTTGTTGTAGGCTTAGTTAGTAGATATCAGTTAAATCTTAGGGAGGTTCATTGGCAAGCTGTAAAGTATATTCTCAAGTACCTTAAGAAAACGAGGGATTATATGCTGGTTTACAGGGTTAATAACTTAGTTCCTACAGGATACACAAACTCAGACTTTTAGACGAATAAGGAAAAGAGAAAATTCACTAATAAATATGTCTTCACCTTATCTGGAGGGGCTATTTCATGGAGGAGTATTAAGCAATCTTGGATTGCTGACTCAACTATGAAAGCTGAGTATGTAGCAGCTAAGGAGGCATCCAAGGAAGCGGCCTGACTATGGAAGTTCCTTTCAAAACTTGGAGTCATGCCACAGATGGACAAGCCGATTGTGATGTATTGCAACACCACTGGCGTGGTCTCACAATCCAAAGAACCCAAGAACCATAATAAGGGAAAGCACATTGAGAGAAAGTACTACCTGATTTGGGATTTTATCCAGAGACGAGAATTCATGGTGGAACAGATTGCCTTGGAGAATAATCTAGTAGATCCTTTTACCAAGCCTTTGGTTGAGAGAGCCTTTAGAAGACACTTAGACCCCATAGGGGTGGGCACCTATGGACTTACTGTAGCTATGAAAGATAAACAGAAGATGTGCATGCATGAAAACTGAACAAAAAATCGATGACACAACGCAGTAGAAGGTAAAAACAATACCTCTGTGCTTGTTATTCTCTTCACCTCTGAAGAAGCCAATGAAATTACTGGAAAAGCTCCCTCAATAGAAGATGTCTCAAGAACTGTTGAAACTTTCGGTTGAAAACTGGCAATCCGCCTACTCCTCCGTGGCATGAAGGCGCAGCCCTTTGCTTCTCAGAATATTCCACCACCCAATTTATGCCGATGAAACAACTTAGGTGAAGAAAGGCTCTTCTTGATCCTTTGCTATTGATTAGCAAAATCAAAAAGTCATAAGGAAAGAAAAACGAACGAGAGAGAGGAGAAGAAGGCTTTTTTTCTTCATGTGTTCTGTGTATTCTTCTCAACAAAGACCCACGACTATTCACTATATCTGATAACCAAAACACTGGGGTTTTGATATTTCAAAACTCCTAGAGACTATCAACAGAAGAGGTTCGACTTAGCCCAAACTCTTCTATTCCGTGAATTAAAAATCCATTTAGTTTAGGCTATTAGGTCAATAATAATTTATTATTTTCTTTGGACCCAATGAGCTCAAAATAATAATCATTAATTATTTATTTTTTGGACCTATTAAAATAATTCAATAAATAATTAATGAACCCAAATGAACTAAAATAATTATTTAAGTCTTTTATTAACTAATTTAGGCCCAGTTTAATTTTCTAATTATTCAATCTGAGCGCAGGCCCTGAATAATTAATTAACCAATTAAATTAGATAATAAATTTAATTTCTCTCGTTCTTATATTTTATTCTAGTAAAAAAATAATTAGACTTCCTGAATAAAATAAATTTTTTTTTTATTGTGATCATTTCTTTGACCTAAAATTAATTAGGACTTACGAGTTATTCTGAGGACCAAAAAGACACATCGCCTTAGCTATTAAAATGACCAAAATGCCCTTGCTATATAAATTGCTGCATTTTACATTTTAAATATTTTCTAATATTACCATAAGAAAATATTGACCCCAAGAACAATACTGCGTTAGCTATGCCATCGACCTATATGTGAAATGACTAAAATATCCCTCTACATACTACTGTGCATTTAGAGAAGAAACAGTGTATTAACACCTCTCTAAAAGATATCTACCATCCTTAAGCTTTTAGTCCAATGATCCACAATTTCTTGGAATATTTCTGCTTTCCAATGGAGTTACCCTAAACCCAATATCTAGGTCATATTTCCCAAGGCCGTAGATAATTAGATCATTTAGACAACCACAAAGGACGATATAGTGTAGACACTATCTTGTACAAGTTTGTCTTAACTAACTAATTACATATACCCAACATACAAATATATTGGTCCTTCTAAAAAACCTCAACTATAGTAAATCAAAGCATATGCTTCCAACTTCGTCAGACCACCAATTCATACTTAAGCTATAGAGTACAAGTCCACGCTGTAGCAGTAGTAGTCTAGATTTCTATCACATAGTACTTTTAGAAATCACTATTACAAGTCCTGTTCTACGTATTCAAAATATGCTTGTGTTATGAAGACTACTCATTGGTTAAAGGTAAGACATTCCTTATTTAGAATTCATAACACAATAACCTTACTATGATGAGATCCCCGTTCTCATCATTCGGTTAAAAACAACAGTTTATGTGTTAAGTATTCTATGGTCCATACCTTACTATGAAAGACCTTCATTCACATGAATAATTTACTTAAATATAATGGGTCTTTTCTACTAAAAATTGTGCACAAATATAAAGAATATTTCACAAACAATTTTCAAAAAAATTATTTTTATTAATACAAGTCAAAATTACATCAGAAACCTAGTCTCAGAGGGCATACATCCCAACACTTACTTAGTCTTAGAGTGCAAGTAGTAGATTGTTGGGATGTATACTCTCTTAGACTAGGTTTCTGATGTAATTTTGGTTTATATTAATAAAAATTTTATTCTCAGAAATTGTTTGTGAATTTTTTCATTTCTTTTGAGCACAATCTTGCTAGAAAAAGGCCCATTGTGTTTAAGTAAATAGAACATATGAATGGAGGTATTTCACAGTAAGGCATGGACCATGGGTTACTTAATATATAAACTATTGTTCTTAACCTAATGATGAGAATGAAAATGTCATCATGGTAAGGTTATTGCGTTCTGAATTCTAAATGTGGAATAGCTTACCTTTAACCAGTGAGTAGTCGTCTCATTTCATAACACAAACATATTTCGAATACGTAGAACTGGACCTGTAGTAGTGGTCTCTTAAAGTATTATACAAAAGAAACTTAGACTACTACTGCTATAGCGTGGACTTATACTCTATGGCTTAAGTATGAGTTGGTAGTCTGACGAAGTTAGGAGCATATGCTTTAATATACTATAGTTAAGGTTTTATTGTAGAACCAATATGCTTGTATGTTGGGTATAAATGAGTTTTACTTCCTTAACCTTAATACAAAAGCTGGCACCAATACCTTTTTACTTTTTGATTGATTCAATCTTACTTTGAAGCACAAATAAATAGAGAGATTTTTGTATTCTAAAGTGTAAGAGTGTTTCTGAACGAGTTAGCACAAAAATCTGTTTGAAAATCGAGTTTTAGAAGCTTTCATAGGAGCTAAAACTTCTAAAACTGAAATCCCAACGACTAGTAACGGCTAGTTACTTCTGTCATGATTTTCAGGATTTTGGATTCATAGAATGGAAAGATGTGCATTCAAAAGGTGAGTTCAAAATGACACTTTAGCAAGGAAATATATTTTAAAGAATGCTACAGATCATTGGATGGTGTTTGGGATTCAAAGATTCATCCAAAATTACTCAACCAAGAACTTTATAAAATCCAAATTTGAAAAAAATAATAGTAAAGGAAATTTATGATTAAACAAAATCATTGATTAATTAATGTGTTTAATTCTATTATTTGGACACTTAAGTTAAAAGAATAGAAAAGAATGAAAAATTTTATAGTTTTCTAGCATGTTTATTTCTTTTTGCACCCTATGTGCGCGCATTTTCTCAAAAACCAAAGCCTTTGAGAATTTTTGACAAAGAAAAATATTTTCCTTAAATTAAATGGTTAATTTTAATTCGAACAAAATTAATTCTTAGTTATTTTCTCAAAGGATTTTATCCTTGACATCGAAAATATTTTGGATTTAGATATTTTGTGAATTAAAATAGAAAACTATTTTGATTTATTTTTAACAAGAAAAATTATTTTTGTCAAATTAAACTTGAGATCAAAATCTTTCAAAAATTTTATTAGAAATTTTTGAAATTATTAAGTTTATTAACTTAAATAAAATTAATCCATAAAAAAATTTTCTCAGAGGGTATAAACCTTGACATAGAAATTTTTATGAGTTTAGATATTTTATTTTTGAGTTAAAAAAAAACTTAATTGAAATTTTCAAAGGATATTTTTCAAGAAAACCCTTATTTTAAAATATTAAGTGGGAGAGGGGTTCCAATAGTCTCATGGCTTCCATCACGATCCTCATTAGAGATCGTGGGTTCCCTTGCATCACCCTGTGAGTGAACCCGTATAGGATAGGGACACCACAAGGATCTAGAACTAATGGATGAATATAATTAATAACTCAGAACACGTGCTATGATCAGCTAACCCACGTTGAAGGTTTTAGTGCAAGGAATGTCCATAGGAAATGAGAAGAAACGGTCATCCCACGATAGAGTTATCTTCTAAATCATTACCTAGAAGAAAAATTAATTTGTGGTGGTTAATACACTTAGTTTAAGAAACTGTTAATCTTCCCAAGAGGCTATGTCAGTTTTCCTAAAAGCCAAATTAATCATGTTAAAGATAATAGTGATAGGGTTAACTATTATCGGATTTAATATGAGAATAAAAGTACAAATTATTTTTATTTTTCATGAACTGAGATTTCTTTTATTTTCGATTTTTTAGAAATGGTTGGTGGAGATTCTTTTTGTCCTTTGGCCGTTAATTCTTCGTGAGAATAAGCTAACGGGTCCAAATTATGTGGACTGGAAAAGGAACTTGGACATAATACTCACTGTTGAAGAATATAAGTATGTCATCTATAACACCTGCCCAGTTATCGGGGAGGGTTCCACCGCTGAAGAGCGAGGGTTGAAAAAGCATGGAAGAAAGCCAACAAGATGACTCGATGCTACATGTTGGCCTCCATGTCTAATGTGCTCCAGTCTAAACACGAGCACATGGCCACTGCGTACGACATTAGCCAATCATTAGTCATGATGTTCGCAGATAAGAGCCGGCCCGCAAGGCAGGAGGCTCTTAGGACGATCATCAACACTAAGATGGCTAAGGAAGCATCAATCAAAAAATATATGCTCAAGATAATTACCACTTTCCAGAAAGCAGAAGCCTTAGGGGCTGTTATTGACCCCCAGAGCCAAGTGGATATGGTTCTCGAATCTCTTCTAGGCTCTTTTACTCAGTTTAAGTTAAATTATAATATGAACAAATTAAACATGAGTTTAACCGAGTTAATGAAAGAGCTCTAAGTGGCGGAGAAGGTCATGAAGCCGCAGTCCAAGGTTATGATTGCTAGGGCTTCTTCTTCTAGAACTGAGCCCAAGCCTAAAAAGTTCAAGAAGAAGAAGGGAAATGCACCGACCCAACCCAAGAAACAGCCCAACAAACCCAAGGGTAAGTGCGGGCATAAGGGACACTAGAAAAAGGACTGTCTAAAGTTTCAAACCAAGAAAAATCCTACATGTATTGTTCTCTGTCTAGAGTCAATTTCAATGGTTGGATTAACTTCCATTTGAATTACTGATTCTGGAGCCATTAATCATATCTGTAACTCCTTGTAGGGATTTAGGAAGATAAGAAGACTCCAGAAGGGCGAGCATGGACTACAAGTAGGAAATAGAACACAAGTATGGACCCTTGCAGTGGGAGAGCTGGATTTTGTTTTTTATTGTAATAGAATAGTTATTTTGAATGATATTTTATATGTGCTCGATTTTATATAGAATTTGATTTCAGTTGCAAAGCTAATAATTCATGGATATTCTGTTTATTTCCATTCTAGTACTACTATCAATAGAAATAAAGAAATTTTATATACAGGGCACATGTATGGAAACTTATGCTTTTTAAATCTTATAAATAATAAAAATAATAATACTCAATCTAAACCTTTAAGTAAGAAGAAAAAGACCAATATCAATAACTCATATCTTTGGCATCTAAAGTTGGGTCATATTAACTCAATCAGGATTCAGAGATTAATTCATGGTGGGCTCTTGGACTCATTAAGATCGGAAAGTTGGCCTCAGTATGAATCCTGTCTTATGGAGAAAATGACCAAAAGGTCATTCACCCAAAGGCTGATAGAGTCAAAGAGATATTGGGCCTTGCTCATACTGATGTGTATGGTCCTTTGTCTACACAAACTAGAGGGGGTTTTACGTACTTCACCACTTTCACGGATAATTGTACAAGATTTAGTTATATTTACCTGATGAGGCACAAGTCTAACTTTTTTGACAAGTTCAAAGAGTTTAAGGTTGAAGTAGAGTGTCGAACAGGTAAATTGATCAAAATCTTACAATCGAATCGTAGTGGAGAGTACCTCCTCGATGAGTTCAAGGATTACATGGGATAGTATCCCAACTCTCCGTGATGGGTGCACCCTAACAAAATTGAGTAGCTGAGAGAAGAAACAGGATATTAATAGAAATGGTCCAAAGCATAATGTCCCATGCTACTCTTCCAGTCTCTTTTAGGGATATGTCTTGGAAATAGCAATATACATTCTGAACTTGATGCCTTCTAAGTCAGTACCTAGGACACCCTATGAGATGTGGACTGGGCATAAGCCAAGTCTAAATCATCTCAGGATATGGGGTTGTCCAACTTATGTACTGATCAAGTGAGACAAGCTAGAACCAATATCGGAATTATGCTACTTTGTTAGGTATCCAAAAGGGACAAAATGAGATTACTTTTATCATCCCAAGGAGCAGAAAGTACTGGTAAGTACTAATGCTAGATACTTGGAGGATGATTAAAGTACTTTCACTAAAGGTTCAACAAAGTTGGAACTTGAGGAGAAGTTATCTTCAGAATCAACTTCTTTAGACCCGATTATAGAACAAGAAGAGGTGCAGCCTCAAGAACCTGTACAAACGAAGTTTCGTTATAGTAGGAGGGTATCTAGAGTTCTAGATAGATGGACAAGAGAGACTTTCGAGCTGGTCTCTGACCATCAGAAATAAGATTCTACTATATACGAGAAGGTTATTGCTGATGCCAATGCAAATCTATAACATAAAGCAATGAAAGCCAAGATTGAGTTTATGTACTTCAATCAAATTTGGGATCTTGTAGCTTCACCTGAAGGGATAAAACCCATTGGTTGTAAGTGGCTATACATGAGGAAGAGGGGAGCGGATGGGAAGGTGTAAACCTTCAAAACTAGGCTTGTGGCAAAAGGGTATACTCAGAAAGAGAAAATCGATTATAAGAAAACCTTTTCCCCAGTAGCCATAGTTAAGTCCATCCGTATCCTCCTTACCATTGCATGTCATTTTGACTGCGAGATATGACAAATAGATGTCAAAACGGTATTTTTTAATGGCCATCTTAACGAAGACATCTATATGTCCGAATCGAAAAGTTTTATTGCTAAAGGCCAGGAACATATAGTTTGCAAGCTTAAGAAGTTCATTAATAGATTTAATCAGGCATCTAGAATATGAAACATTCATTTTGACGAGACTGTAAAGTCTTACAGTTTCATTCAAATGGAGGATGAACCAATCGTGTACAAAAAATTCGAGGGCATAAATATGATTTTTCTTGTCCTATATGTAGATGACATTCTACTCATTGGGAATGATGTAAGAACATTATCATCTACTAAGGTTTGGCTATCTAGTTAATTTAGTATGAAGGATTTGGGAGAAGCCAGTTACATTCTCGAGATTAAGCTTCTTAGAAATAGGAAGTAAAGAATATTAGGATTATCCCAAACGACATACATTGATAAGATGCTGGCCAAGTTTAGCATGAACTCATGTAAGAGAGCTCTAATTCCTTGCAAACATAGGTTATCTTTTTGTTCTAAGGATTGTCCTAAGTCTCAAGAGGAAAAAGACAAGATGAGTACGATTTCCTATGCTTCGGCTGTGAGAAGTCTCATGTACGTCATGCTGTGCACTAGGCCATATATCAACTTTGCCGTAAGCTTAGTTAACAGATATCAGTCAAACCCTAGAAAGTTCATTGGCAAGCTGTAAAGCATATTCTCAAGTACCTCAATGGTACGACAGATTATATGCTGGTTCATAGGGCTGACGACTTAATTCCTACTGGATACACAAACTCAGACTTCCAAACAGATAAGGATGAGAGAAAACCTACTAGTGGATATGTCTTCACCTTGTTTGGAGGAGCCGTTTCATGGAGTATCAAGCAATATTACATTGCTAACTCAACCATGAAAGTTGAGTATGTGGCAACTTGGAGGCATTCAAGGAAGCAGTCTGACTTTGGAAGTTTCTTTCAGAACTTGAAATTGTGCCACACATGGACAAGCCGATTGTGGTGTATTGCGATAACTCTGAAGCAATCTCGCAATCTAAAGAACTCAGGAACCATAAGAAGGGGAAGCACATCGAGAGAAGTACCACCTGATCCGAAATTTTATCCACAAACAGAAAATCGTGGTGGAATAGATAGCCTCGGAGAACAACCTAGCAGATTCCTTCACCAAGCCTTTAGTTGAAAGAGTCTTCAAGAGACACTTAAACGCCATAAGGGTGGGCACTTACGGACTTTCTTAGTCTTAGAGTGCAAGTGGGAGATTGTTAGAATGTATGCCCTCTAGACTAGGTTTCTGATATAATTATCAAATTTATTAATAAAAGATTTTATTCTCAAAATTTGTTTGTAAATTTACATTTTATTTGTGCATGACTTGCATTTGAAAAGGACCTATTGTGTTTAAGTAAGTGATCTATATAAATGTTGATCTTTCACAGTAAGGTATGGATCACGGGTTACTTAACACATAAACATTTATTCTTAAACGATTGATGAGAATAAGAATCTCAATATGTTTAGGTTATTATGTTATGAATTCCAAATGGGGAATGGTTTACCTTTAACCAGTGAGTAGTCCACTCACTTTATAGTATGAGCGTATTTCAAATACGTAGAACATGACCTGTAATAGTAGTTTCTGAAAGTACTATTTAGAAGAAACTCAGACTATTACTACTACAGCGTGGAATAATACTCTACCGCTTGAGTATGAGTTGATGGTCTGACGAAATTGAAAGTATGTACTTTGATATGTTGTAGTTGAGGTTTTTTCATAGAGCCGATATACTTGTATATTAGATATATGTGATTAGTTAGTTTAAACAAACTTGTACAAGATACCTTCTGTGTTATATCGCCCCTTGTGACTGTTCAAGTGATCTAAATATCTAGGGCCCTGGAGAACATGACTTGGATGTTTGCTTTAGGATAGCTCCCTTGGAAAGTAGAAACATTTCAGGAGTCGTGGATCATTTGACTAGAGGTCTAAGGATGGTAGATGTTTTTTAGAGAGGTGTCAGTACACTCCTCATCTCTAAATCTACGGCGATACATAGAGGGGTATTTTAGTCATTACACCTGTAGGTTTGAGACTTTGCTAACGCAACATTATCCTTGGGGTCAATATTTCCTTATGGTGATATTAGAAAATATTTAAAATGTAAAATATAACTATTTATATAATAGGGGTATTTTGGTCATTTTAGTAGCCAATGCAATGTGTCTTTTGGTCCCTGGAATAGCCCTTAAATCTTCACAGATTTGGGTTAAAGAATTGGTCTTGATAATTATGAATTTTATTTTATTTTGTTTAAGTAGTCTAATTTTTTATTAGACTAGAATAAAATAAAAAACCCAAGAGAAAGTATATATTTTTTTTAGTTTAATTGGTTAATTAATTATTCAGGGCCTAAGGCCTAAATTGAATAATTAGAAAATTAGCCTAGATATAAACTAAATAAAAGGTCTGATATTTTATATTGGTCTATTGATCTTGTTAATTATTTATTGGGCTGTTTTATGAAGCCCAAAAAATAAATAATTGAGACTTATTATTTATGGGCATTCAAGCCCAAGAGTAAATAATTGTATCTGACCCAATGATGGAGACCAAGAGTAAAATAAAATAAAAAAAATAACACGGGATGGATCCTGTATCATTTGGCATGAAAAGATAACAAAAAGGATATGGTTTTTGTTTTCAAACTCTTGCTCTCTCTCTGGAATTTTTTTTTTTTTTTTTTTTTTGAAGAAGAAGAAGAAAAGAAGGAAAACCATTCAACAATCCAAGTTTTTTTTTTTTACTTTCAGCGGCGACTATCAAGGAGTGGCCATATTCCAAAAGCTCAAAAGTTTCGCATGAATGAGAAAAAGTAGACGGCTTGCAAGAATGCAACTGGAGGTGTTGGGAGAACCAGTGGTTTCAAACATTCAGCAAAAAGTGGTCCAAACATCTTCTTCAATGCCAACAAGGTCATTCAAACACAGAGGTAAATAGCTTCCATACGATGCTTTGTATTTTTTTTGTTCAGTAAACATACTTTCGGTTTCATCGTTTTTGCCATATTAACCTTCAATTTCAAGTCAAGAAATTGGGGTACCTGGGTCTCAGAGCTTTCTTGTACAGGAAGCTTTTGCGATGAGTCAGACTGGGAAGTTTTTTCCTCGATAATAATCTTTTTCCCTTTTTATTTGGCGGCAACAAACTTTGTTTTTGCTACTGTTCTGCTTTTCTTGTTCTTCTTTATCTTTAGTTCAGTCCTTTTGTCTAATTTATGAAGTTTAGCCATGGCAATTCGAGAGAAGGGGATTTGGGTTTTCTGGTTCTGTGATAAAGATGGAGATCTAAAGCGAGAGAGAGAGAAAAAGATAAAGGGATTTTAATGGCAGTTTCAGATTTCAAGAGGAAAAAGAAATAGCTTTAGAAAAGCTTTTTGTGATTTCCTAGGTACTTGAGAGGCTAAGTACAATCAAGTACACTTAAAAGAGATTTCATCAGAGATAGGGTGAGCATTTTTGAAAAGTGCAGACGTTTTGAAAATTCAGAAAGAGAGTTCTAGACTTAGACATTTTTTCATCTAATCAGAAGAAAAATGTGAACTTTATACGATTCTAGGCTGCTGCTATTTTGGACTTAGACTCAGTCCAAATTTGTCTGTCCAAAACAAACTGAGAGATATTTTATCAAGGGGGTTTTGGATTCATATTTTTGATATGCTGCATCTAAAATCACCATCCGAAAGTGTATATCTTCAGAATTTTTGCAAGAATGAACAACTAACCTTGACAAAATTGTTAGTTGCATAATTTTGATAATTCCCTAACCTCTTCGCAGATGGTTAAATCTATCTGTAGCCAAAGGTTTAATGAATATATATGCAAGCTATTCATCAGTTGGAATATATTCCATACACACGTCACCCTTAAGCATATGATCTCTAATAAAATAATACTTAATTTTAATGTACTTAGTTCTAGAATGCTAAACAGGATTCTTAGTCTGATTGATAGCACTAGTATTGTCACATAAGATAGGTACGCAATTAAATTTAAACCAAAGTCAAGCAAAGTATTTTTTATCCATAAAATTTGCACACAGCAACTTCCTACAGCGATGTACTCTACTTCGGTTGTTGAGAGAGAGACACAAGCTTGCTTCTTGCTATACTAAGAGACAAAAGAGTGTCCAAAAAACTGACAGTGTCCACTAGTGCTTGTGTAGTCATGATTCTGTGATAAAATAAAAATTTTTTAGTCGGATGGATTGTTTAAAACATTCTTTGAAAAATCAAAAAATCCATTATTTCGTGCATTGTGTCAGGGGGAGTTTTGGACTCATATTTTCTTGATCCAAACAAATGTTCTTGTAAGAAGTCATATTGAATTGAAAACATACCTTTTGGATATCCAAAATCTGTATCCAAAATGGATTTCTAAAAAAGACTTATTTTATACACACTTGCAAAACTATTTTGGACATACATTTTGAACGTACAAATCTTGATTTCTGCTTTTTCCTCTCATGTTAAAATATTCATATAAGCAAAAATTTAAGGGGAGCATCTTATCGTATGACTTGCCTGCTATCTCTTCTTTATCAAATCATTTTGAATATTCATATAGAGATATGAAAGGCTTTAGGCTCATTGAGTTATGCGTACAAGCTAATGCTTTAAAAACATATATCTCACAAGCTCTCTTTGAGACCTATAATGAGAGATTGCAAAAAAAATTATTTGCATCTCTTTCGATCAACAGGTTCACTTAATACATAGCATTTTTTTTTTATGTTTGTCATCACTCAAAATTGGGGAGATTGTTAGTCCTATGGGTTTTCTCCTATGTTTTGACTTAAGACAAACGTTGATATGAACTAACTTGTGTAATCTATTGTGATAGGATATGTTTGACCTCTATTCTTCTAAGGCATTCAGATATGATTATTTGGCAATTCTTTCGTGATTGAATTCAAGTATGGAAGATCAAAAAGAAGATCAAAGTATATGGAGTTGCATATCAAGAAGTCCTTATAAGAAAAACTTTAGACTATGAAGTATTATTGAAGTATTTCTATTAATTCCTATATTTCTTTATCTTTTGATTCATTTAACTTTACCTTTAAGCACCAAATGAGAAGATTTCAAAGTTTTTGACAATTTTAGAATTTTGGATTGAATAGTTTGAATGCAAAATATTCGTCCAAAATCTTGTAAACTGTGTTGAAATGTTTTTGCCTGAAAAAGTGTCATTTTAGACTTACTTTTTGGATGCATCGTCATCTAAAATACAGATAAGTTTAAACAGAAAATTATAGTCATTTTTTTTTATATCCATTGGCACTTCACTTTTTGGCTCTATAAATAACCTCTAAGTGAGCTCCATTAGACATAATATTTTTAAAATACTCTTCTAAGAAACACTATTGCTCAACATTTTCAAAAATCTCCTGTTATCAAAAAACTTCAAAGTGAATTCATTTTGTGTCAAAGGTAAAAGTATTTGTGCTTTCTATTTGAGTGAACATCTACTCAAATAAGTGAGCTCTTTACTGTTCTATTAATATTCAATCTCTATTATAGTACAAGGTTGAGGTGTAAAACCGATTGGGGTGAACCTTATTGTTGTTTGAGAGGTTTTGAAAAACCTAGTGTGGTGATCCTCTCTTGTATGGTGTATTGTTTGATTTCATTAAGTAGAGTAAATGAAATTTGGCTGAAAATCCTTAAGTGTGAGCTTAAGGTAGTGGACGTAGATCTTGAAAGATCGAACCACTATACATATCGTGTCTTATCTCTTTTATTACTGAATTGCATTTCCATTTCTGGTCTGAATCTGAACATATATATATCAAAGAGTTCTTAGATAGATTTCCTTGTTGCTATAAAGTTGGTTCAAGAATCTTGATGATCATTGTTGTTCTGCATATTAGACGATTCAAATTTTTTTAGTTTGCCAAAAACCTTATTCACCCCCTATAAGGTTTTTCATTTGGTATCAGAGTTTGGTCTACATACTTTTAGTTTAACAATCTTGTAGAAAAGATCTTAATGGCAATCTCATCCTCTCTTCTATATGTTGAAGGGCCTTCAACGAATTGTCCTCCTTTATTTAATGGAAACAACTATACTTTCTAGAAAAATAAAATGAAAATTTATGTGTATTCTATCAACTTTGAGTTATGGAGTTTGATAGAAAATGGTCCTTTTATTCCGTCAAAGATGATTGATGGCATAAAATTACCAAAACAGAATAATGAGTTTAGTATGGAAGACAATGCTAAGATGACTTTAAATTTTCAAGTTATGAATATTTTATGTTGTGCACTTAATGCGACTGAGAACAACCGTGTTAGTGGTTGTAATTCAGCCCATGAAATATGAAGATTACTTGAAGTTACCTATAAGGGGACAAACCAAGTCAAAGAATCAAAACTAGGGCTTCTAATTCATGACTATGAATTATTTACAATGAAGCTAAATAAAAGCATTACTGATATGCTCACGAGATTCACTAATATCTCAAATGGTCTTAAAGCTTATGAGAAGGTTTATTCCTTTGGAGAACAAAACCGAAAAATTTTAGATACTTTACCAAAAAGCTGGCAGTCTAAAACTCTTGCTGTAGAAGAATCCAAGGATTTAAAATCCTTACCTACTGAGGACTGATCGAATCTCTTCTAACTCATGAGATGAAGCTTAAAAGATTTCATGAATCTGATGATTATGATAGAGGCAAACAAGGGATAGCATTGAAGGTTGAAAATAAAGATGAAGAAACAAGCCTATCGGAAAGCAGTGAGGGCATACAAATGGACAATGATGATTTGGCGATGATAGCAAAAAAATTTAGAAGAATGTTCAACAAAGGAGACTAAAAAAGATGAAGGAAGTTTATGAGAAAGAAAGAACAAACCTCAGGATTCAAACCTCAATGTTATGAATGTAAAAGCCTGATCACTTCATTGCCGACTATCCTATTGCAAAAGGTAAGGAAGGAAGAACGTTTAAAAAGAAGAAAGATCTGAAGGCAAAGAAAGGTAAAGGATTAATGGAAATTTAGGACTTAAATTAAACTGAGTCTGAAGATAGAGATTCTGAAGAAGAAAATGCCAACATATACTTCATGGCTTTGGAAAATGAGGTAAACTCTTCTACATCTAATTTCATGCTTAATTTGCTTATATCTATGACTGAAAAGTATGTTGATCCAAATGAGTTGTTATGTGATATGTTTCATGAATTAAAAAAAAACTGTCCAGAAAAAATAAAGAAATGAAGTTGAAGGTTAAATGTTTAATGGAAAATAACGAAGTATTGTTAAATGATAACAAAATGTCTCTTAAATCACATATGTGTGCTATCATTGAGAAAGATATGATCATGACTGCTTTGCAATATGCATCTTTGGAAAATAAAAATTTGTGCGATAAAATTCAAACTCTTGAAGGTATGATTAGCACTTTTGATGATATGAAAATTAGAGTCAATGATCTTACCAATTGCATTGAAAAATTCACAAATGGTAAAAGCAATCTGAAAAAGTTACTCGGAACTCAACATTAAATTGGAAAATGATAAAGACAAAATTTATAAGCCCAGATTTGTTTATGCTGAAAATCGAAGTGGCTTAGGATATGAACATGAGAATAAGAACAAAAAGAATAAATCTCAATATGTTAAAACTGCTCTATCTTACAGTATATACAAAGCTTGCACATATTGTGAAAAATCGGGACATATAGTTTCAAAATGTCTTATTAAAAGAAAAGTGGAATTCAATGGAGTTACATTCTGGAAAATCAAAGGAAATGATACTAACTTTCATAGACCCAAGAAATTGTGGGTACAAAAAATAATTCCTCCTTCTCATGTATAGACACAGTCTTTGAGCTTCACTAAGTGGTTCTTGGACAACGGTTGTTCAAGACACATGACTAGAAATGCAACTTTGTTAGAGGATATTCAGACCACAAATGACGGATTTGTTACATTTGGAGATAAGAAGAAAGGAAAGATATTCTCACCATTGGTAATATTGGTAAAGGTTCCTTGACAATTATAAAACAAGTTTTACTTATTGATGATTTGAAATATAACTTACTTAGCATTAGCCAACTTTGTGACAATGGTTGCAAAGTCATCTTTGAAAAGGATTCTTGTTCTATACTTAACAGTGCAAATCTTGAAACAAACTTTACTGTCAAACGTATGGAAAATATATATGTATTTTATCTAAATGATCTTGTAGCTAATAGTATTAGATGTCTATCCATACATAACAATGATGGTTATCTTTAACATAGAAGATTATGTCATGTATCTTTTAATTTTCTAAATAAATTATCTTCAAAAGAACTTGTTAGGGGACTGTCAAAAATAAAATTTGATAAACCCAAAATTTGTGATGCATGTCAGTTTGGGAAATAAATTAAAACCGCTTTTAAACAAAAAAAAAATGATTTCTACCTCAAAACCACTCGAATTAATTCATATGGATTTGTTTGGACTTATGAGGACTGCTAGTCTGGGAGGTAAGAAATATGCATATGTACTTGTTGATGATTTTTCTAAATTTACTTGGGCTTTATTTCTTGGACAAAAGGATGAAGCCTTTTCTAAATTTTCAAAACTGATTAAACGCATCCAAAACTCGATTGGATGCAAACTAATTTTTATTAGAAGTGATAGTGGCAAAGAATTCTGCAACAGTGAATTTACTCATTTCTGTGATGAAAATGGATTCTTTCACAATTTTTTAGCAGCAAAAACCCCTTAACAAAATGGTGTTATTGAAAGAAAAAATCGCACTTTGCAAGAAATGGCTAGATCAATACTTTGTGAAAATGTCCTTCCAAAATATTTTTGGGCGGAAGCTGTTAACACAGCTTGCTATATAATAAACCGAGTTATGTTAAGACCATTTTTAAGAAAAATTCTGTTTGAACTTATGTTTGACAAAACTCCACCTATCTCTTATTTTAAAGTATTTGGATGTAAATGTTTTATCCTAAATACCTGAGATAATCTTGAAAATTTTGATAGCAAGTCCGATGAGGCTATATTTCTTGGTGACTCTTCCAACAAAAAGGCATATAGAGTATACAACAAAAGAACTCTTTGTGTGGAAGAATCCGTACATGTTGTGTTTGATGAATCTAACATTTATACTTTAAAAAGAGATGATGATGATATAAGAAGTTCAAAGGAAGTCAAGTTAGATCAACTCAAAGCTCCATCTCTAGACACTCATGCAAAAGAATAAGAGATTGAAGAGCTGCAAGCTAAACAAGGAAAAAAACAAACTGAAGATTCTACGAATCAACAATTGTCAAAAAACTAAAAATACAAAATAGACCATCCAAAAGAACAAATTATTGAGGATTCAAACTATGGAGTTAAAACTAGATGGTATTTCATTGACAACGTTGCTCTTCTTTTAAATATTGAATCTAGCTGCATTGATTTCACATTACATGCTGAATTTTGAATTATTGCTATACAAGAAGAGTTAAATCAATTCAAAAAAAAAATCAAGTTTGGAAACTTGTGCCTAGACTTCTTGATCATCCTGTTATTGGTACAAAATGGGTATTTAGAAATAAAGCTAGATTAGTCGCCCAAGGATTTAATCAAGAAAAATGTATTGATTATAATGAGACATTCGCTCCTGTTACTAGACTAGAATCCATACGAATGCTGCTTGCCTTTACATCCTTCAAAAATTTTATGCTCTATCAAATAAATGTCAAAAGTGCATTTCTAAATGGTTTTATTGAGGAGGAAGTATATGTTGAACAACCTCATGGTTTTATTCATGAGCACTTTCTAAATCACGTTTTCAAACTTTCTAAAGCTCATTATGGATTAAAGCAAGCTCCAAGAGCTTAGTATGAAAGACTTAGTAGATTCTTGATCTTAAAAGGATTTTCTAGAGGCTTGATTGATAATACCTTATTCATCAAATCTGATAATTCTGGTGATTTACTGATTGTTCAAATCTATGTTGATAATATCATTTTTAGCGCTACTAACGACTCTTTGTGCAAGATGTTTGCTAAGACTAAGAGTAAGAATTCGAAATGCGTATGATGGGAGAATTAAACTTCTTCCTTGGATTGCAAATTAAGCAAACTAAGGATGTGATCTTCATAAATCAAGTTAAGTATGTCAAGGAGTTGCTCAAAAGGTTTGAAATGAATGAAGCAAAAGAAATCAGCACACCTATGAGTACTTCCATAAAACTTGATCAAGATGAAAAGGGAAAGAAAATAGATGAACATAAATATAGAGGTATGATTGGAAATCTACTCTATCTTACTGCTAGCTGACCAGACATTATGTTTTCGGTATGTCTTTGTGCTCATTTTCAATCTTGTCTAAAGGAATCACATCTATGTACAGTAAAACGCATACTCCGATATCTAATTGGCACATATGATTATGGATTATGATATCCCCACACTAAGACATTTAATCTGATAGGATACACTAATACAGATTATGCAGGCTGTAAAGTTGAAAGAAAAAGTACTAGTGGTCATTGCCAATTTTTTGGACACTCTCTTATGTCATGGCATAGTAAAAAACAGGCATGTGTATCCTTATCTACCTCTGAGGCTAAATATATTGCAGCCGGGAGTTGTTGTGCTCAAATCTTGTAGATGAAGAATACATTGCTAGATTTTAATCTTAATTTTAATTGCGTCCCTATATTGTGTGATAATACAAGTGCTATAAATCTGACAAAAAATCCTATTCAACATTCTTGGACAAAGCATATAGAAGTTAAACATCATTTCATCTGAGATCATGTGCTCAAAGGCGATGTATGTGTTGAATATATTTCAACGGATGAACAATTTGCAAATATCTTCACTAAACCTCTAGTTGAGAAAAGATTCAATAATTTGAGAAGAGGTTTGGGAATTATAAGAATCTAATAGCTAACCATTTTGCATAAGTCTTCTTTATGCAAGAGCTGTGAAGAAGAAGGTTTTGGAAACAGTGTCTTGCATCCAAAATGCACCACATCTGTTTTGGATAAGTATGATCCCTCATCCAAAATATATCTCAGTAAAACACTCTTTTGGATAATTATTTCGTATTGGGTCAAGTTCTAAAACGTATCATTAATATTTTTCCTTATTCCGAATTTTGAATTTCAAAAAATTAGTTTGTGCGTCCTTCTAAACTTCTGTGAAAAACTTATATTTTCAAAGCACTTTATTTCACATTACTTAAAGACATTCAAAGCACTCCGATTTTTCTCTCAAAGCCCTTGTAACCATCTCTTCCAAAAATTATTTGTGTTATTCTTCTTCAAAAATAGACAGTCCAAAAAAAAGCCCTAATCTTACTGATGGAAAAGATAAAATCTTCGATTCCAAAACCAAAGAAGGGTTACAAAAAATCTCGGAAGATGGAAAAAAAGAGTTTAGGTTCAAGCAAAGTAAAAGAAAAAGAAATTTCTCCTCAACCGGACTTCTCCGCATCTCACTATGATTCCTCTGAGTCGTCTCCTGAACAAATGAATTTTGAAAATCAGGTACTTCGTTTCATTAACTCTAAATGTGAAACTAAGTATAATGATTAAGTGTCAAGGGACAGGATGGTTATCTCTGGTTACCGTGTTAATCATTCTACTTTTCTAAATCTGTCAAATGTTCTAGATATGTTTGATCACATAAGATGGGGTAGTTTACTGACTGTTGATAAGAAATTATTCACTCCTTTTGTCTAGAAATTTTATGCTAATTTAAGAAAATGTAGACTTGAAAAAACTGAAGGTGGATTCATGATTCATTAGTATGTGTCGAGGGTGAAAGGCAAAGACATTGAATTTGATCATCGACTGTTAAATAGGATATATGATGTGAGAGATGCTAGGATTCAATACTTTGAGTTGAATAAATTTCCTGAAAGAAATGATATTTTTGTTCTGAAAAATTTTAAGAAAATCTTCACTAGTGAGAAGAACTTTGGTAACTCTAGAAACAGAAACACGAAGTACCTTAATGGGGTTGGACGAATTCTGCACCACATAATGTCTACCATGGTAGTACCAAGCTATGAGCATAAGACTTCAATAAGCATTTTGCAAATGATAATTATGTTAGCTCTAGCAGAGGGTAGGCAGATAAACTTTGGGTTTTTAGTTACAAAATTGATGTTGCAGTCAAGGAATACTTCAAGTAAAACTCTACCTTATGGAAACTTGTTGTCCAAAGTGTTTGGTTATTTTCAAGTTGATTTAAATTCTACTCCTAGTGATCCATCGAAGATAAATGTCTACAGCTTTGATTCTTTCGAAAGGATGGGTTATGTGATAGTAAATAATGAATAGAAACTACTGAGAAATACTGCTGGAAAGGAAAAGGAAAATTTGATGAAAATCAAAGATGAAGAAAAATATGTTCCTAGTGCAAGAACAAAAAGGAAAATTGATGATGTTCTTTAGGTAGAATCTTCTGCCAAAGGGAAAGATTAGGATGCAGGTTTATTGAGAGCATACTGGATGCGATTAATTTTTTAGCTGTGAAATTGGACATTCTCAGCTCTGAACTTCATAGTTTGGGAAACTGAATATCTGCAATTGAAATGTCTGCTAAAACTACTGCACCAGTATCTTCCCTAACATTATCTACTCAAGAAAAGGATGAACTTGTCTTGGAAGAAGAATCTAATTTGCCTGTTACAGAAAAAAGATCATGCTCCTGAACCAGCTCAGAAACCTTCTCCAATCAAGGAAACAGTACCATTTTCTGCTTCTCCTAAACCAAAATCATCTGAAAA
Organism: Voacanga thouarsii; assembly: GCA_026120185.1. Classification (NCBI taxonomy): domain Eukaryota; kingdom Viridiplantae; phylum Streptophyta; class Magnoliopsida; order Gentianales; family Apocynaceae; genus Voacanga; species Voacanga thouarsii. Next base: position 1,186,365 of record JANUWF010001125.1, read on the forward strand.
GCGACAGAAGCACATTGTGGTAAAAAGAAAATCCAATAGAATTGCGGGTCAACACTCTAAGAAAGGTGCCGGTTCAAAAGTTGAAATGATTAACATCTCCTAGGCGGATCTGTTGGGCAAAATGATCCTCAGATGATCTCTCAAGCAATTTACTTTCTACAAATTTGAACAATTTACTTTTCTGTTTTTAGATTATGCTTTGGGATAATTGTTGCTGCTTCTGGATATTTGTTTATTTTTCGCATCTTTCCTATATTATACATATTTCCTATCTGTTTTCTGTATATTATTTTCTGCTCTCTTTCTGATGTTCTTCTTTTTTATTGATGACAAAGGGAGAGAAAAAGATTGACTGTATGACTGATGATATATGGGTTATGTCTGATATGAACTGTTATGAGGAGAACTGATATAAACTGCGTGAACTGTCATGACTGTATGACTGATGATATATGGGTTATGTCTGATATGAACTATTATGAGAAAAACTGATATGATTATTGATGAACTGATAATATGATCCTATTCTGGAAACTGGTTGATTTACTGGATATGATTATTAGCAGATGATTGAAAATCTTCTGCTTGGATAGTTGGAATAATTTTTTACTTAACATCTGTTTATGATGTTCATTTTATGGTTACTTTTTTTTAATCCAAAAGTATTTTCTTTGTAATAAAGGTATCTTTGAGACTAATCTGACAAAATGTAGTCATGATTCTGTGATAAAATAAAAATTTTTTAGTCGGATGGATTGTTTAAAACATTTTTTGAAAAATCAGAAAATTCATTATTTCGTGCATTATGTCATGGGGAGTTTTGGACACATATTTTCTTGATCCAAACAAATGTTCTTGTAAGAAGTCATATTGAATTGAAAACATACCTTTTGGATATCCAAAATCTGTATCCAAAATGGATTTCTAAAAAAGACTTATTTTATACACACTTGCAAAATTATTTTGGACATACATTTTGAACGTACAAATCTTGATTTCTGCTTTGTCCTCTCATGTTAAAATATTCATATAAGCAAAAATTTAAGGGGAGCATCTTATCGTATGACTTGCCTGTTATCTCTTCTTTATCAAATCATTTTGAATATTCTTATAGAGATATGAAAGGCTTTAGGCTCATTGAGTTATACTTACAAGCTAATGTTTCAAAAACATCTGTCTCACAAGCTCTCTTTGAGACCTATAATGAGATATTGCATAAAAATTTATTTGCATCTCTTTCGATCAACATGTTCACTTAATACATAGCATTTTTTTTTTTTTATGTTTGTCATCACTTAAAAAGGGGGAGATTGTTAGTCTTAAAGGCTTTCTCCTATGTTTTGACTTATGACAAACGTTAATATGAACTAACTTGTGTAATCTATTGTGATAGGATATGTTTGACCTCTATTCTTCTAAGGCATTCAGATATGATTATTTGGCAATTCTTTCGTGATTGAATTCAAGTATGGAAGATAAAAAAGAAGATCAAAGTATATGGAGTTGCATATCAAGAAGTCCATACAAGAAGAACTTTAGATTATGAAGTATTATTAAGGTATTTCTATTAATTCCTATATCTCTTTATCTTTTAATTCATTTGACTTTACCTTGAAGCACCAAATGAGAAGATTTCAAAGTTTTTGAAAATCTCAAAATTTTGGATTAAATAGTTTGAATCCAAAATATTCGTCCAAAATCCTATAAACTGTGTTGAAATGTTTCTCCCTGAAAAAGCACCATTTTGGACTTACCTTTTGGATGCATCGTCATTCAAAACCTGAGTCCAAAATACGGATAAGTTTAAACAGAAAATTATAGCCGTTTTTTTTTTTATATCCATTAGCACTTCACTTTTTGGCTCTATAAATAGCCTCTAAGCAAGATTAGACATAAGATTTTTAAAACACTCTTCTAAGAAACACTATTGCTTAATGTTTTCAAAAATCTCCTTTTATCAAAAAGTTTCAAAGTGAATTCATTTTGTGTCAAAGGTAAAAGTATTTGTGCTTTGTATCCGAGTGAACATTTGCTCAAATAAGTGAGCTCTTTACTGTTCTATTGATATCCAATCTCTATTATGGTACAAAGTTAAGGTGTAAAACCGGTTGGGGTGAACCTTGTTGTTGTTTGAGAGGTTTTGGAAAACCTAGTGTGATGATCCTCTCTTGTATGGTGTATTATTTGATTTCATTAAGTGGAGTAAATGAAATCTGGTTGAAAATCCTTAAATGTGAGCTTAAGGTAGTGGACGTAGATCTTAAAGGATCGAACCACTATACATACCGTGTCTTATCTCTTTTATTACTAAATTGCATTTCCATTTCTGGTCTAAATCTGAACATATATATATCAAAGAGTTCTTGAATAGCTTTCCTTGTTACTATAAAGTTTGTTCAAGAATCTTGATAATCATTGTTGTTCTGCATATCAGACGATTCAAATTTTTTTAGTTTGCCAAAAATTTTATTCACCCCCTTCTAAGGTTTTTCACTTCCAAACTTGATTTCTTTTAAATTGATTTAATTCTTCTTGTATAGCCATAATCCAAAAATCATCATGCAAAGCCATATCAATGCAATTTGGTTCAATGCTTGAGAGTAAAGCAAAATTATCAATAAAATACCGTCTAGTTTTGGCTTCGCAACTGAGACCGCCAATGATTTGCTCTTTTAGATTGACAGTTTTGTACTTTCAATATTTTGATAAGTCTTGCTTTGTGAGCTCTTCAGTCCTTTATTTATCTTCTTCAACTTGTTGATTTCTAAATTCTCTTCTTTGGCATGAATATCAAGTGGTGGAGCCTTGTACTGCTCACTGCCTTTTTCTTTTGTGATTCCTATATTATCATCATCATTTCTAGAAGAATATATATTTGATTCATCAAACATAATATGTACGGAATCTTTCATACAAAAGCTCTTTTATTATACACTCTATATGCCTTTTTTTTGGAAGAATATCCAAGAAATATAGTCTCATCAGATTTACTATCAAATTTTCAAGATTATTTCGAGTATTAAGGACAAAACATTTGCAGCCAAAAACTTTAAAGTAAGAAATAGATGAAACTTTGTCAAATATGAGTTCAAAAGGAGTTTTTCTTAGAAATGGTCTTAGCATAACACAATTGACAATGTAGTAGGCTGTATTCACAGCTTCAGCCCAAAAATATTTTGAAAGGAAGTTTTCACAAAGCATTGATCATGCCATCTCTTGTAAGGTTCTATTTTTCCTCTCAACCACACCATTTTGTTGAGGAGTTTTTTCTACTGAAAAATTGTGTGAAACACCACTTTCATCACAGAATTTTGTAATGTCATGGTTGCAAAATTCTCTACCATTGTTATTCCTAATTGAAATCAATTTGCACCTAAGAGAATTTTGAACACGTTTAAGTAGTTTTGAAAATTCAGAGAAAGCTTCTTCCTTGTGAGTAAGAAATAAAGTCCAAGTAAATCTTGAGAAGTTATCCATAAGTACATAAGCATACCTCTTACCACCAAGACTAGTGGTCCTCATTGGTCCAAATAAATCCATATGTATAAGTTCAAGAGGTTTTGATATTTAAATTATTTTCTTGGGTTTAAAAGAGGTTTTTGTTTTGTTTTCCAAATTAGCAAGCATCACACACCTGATTTTTATCAAATCTCATTTTGAGCAGTCCTCTAATAAGTTCTTTTGAGGATAATTTGTTTAGCAAATCGATAGACACATGGTCTCACCTTCTATGCCAAAGGTAACTATCATAATCATTCACGAAGAGGCATCTAATATCATGAGCCACAAAATCATCAAGATAGAATATATACACATTTCAAACACAGTTAACAACAAAAATTATCTCATTGTTGAAACTATCCATAATAGTGCAAAAATCTTTTTCAAAAACCACTTTACAGCCATTATCACATAACTGACTGACACTAAGCAGATTGTACTTCAACTTATCAATCAACAACACTTGTTTGATAGTAGTAGAGAATCCCTTACCAATATTGTCTATGCTAAGTATCTGTCCTCTCTTTTTATCTCCAAATGTGACAACTCTATCATTTGTAACTTGAATGTTTTCTAACTGTCTGGCATTTCCAATCATGTGCCTAGAGCATCCACTGTCCAAAAATCACTTTGTGGAGCTCATCTTATACGATGAATGTTCCTATACATAAGATAGAAGAGTGATTTTTGGTACCCATACTTTCTTGAGTCCACGGGGGTTAGTAATATTTCCTTTAACTTTCCAAACTGTTTTTATACCAAATTCCACTTTCTTCCTAACATGACACTTAAATGCTTTATGTCCAGATTTTTCACAATATATACAACAAATGTGAGTCATGTATGAAAATGTAGCTTTTACAAAGTAGGATTTGGAATTTTTAGCTTTGATTTTATGCATATAGCCTAAACCATTTCAGTTTATAGCTACGTGTTGTGCACTAAATAATTTTTCCAAACTATCTTTCCCATTTGTGAATTTCTCAATGCATGTGGTGAGGTCATCAATTCTATTTTTCATATCATCAAAATTGCTTACCATAATTTCAAGAGAAAGTGCTTTGTCACACAAGCATTTGTTTTCAAGGGACATATAATGCAAAGAGGTTAGGATAACATCCTTATCAACATTTGAGCATATAACAGAATTGAGTAAAACTTTGTTCTCATCCAATAGCTTTGCATTCTCATCTAACAAGGAATCAATTTTCACTTCCATATCCTTGTTTCTTCTAGGCAACTTTTTTAAGTTCATGAAACATGTCAAAAAGTAGCTCATTCAGATCATTAGGCTTTTCACAATCAGAATCATATAATTCAGATATTAAATTTGGAGAAGTAGGATTTACCTTATCTTCTATGGCCATAAAGCAAATATTTACTTTTTCATTTTCAGATTCATTAGCTTGCTTCAATCTTAGATTCAACTTGGTCCCAAGTCCTAATGAGCCATTTTCCTTTCTTCATCTTTGTGTCCTTCTTTCTCTTTTTGAATTGCTTAGCTTCTTTTTCTTTAGCTACTGGACAGTCGACGATGAAGTGTTCTGTACTTTTACACTCAAAACATTGAGGCTTGAAAAAATAAGTTTATTCATTCTTTTTGATAAACTTCTTACCTATTTTGAAATGGCCTTTTCTGAGCATTTTTCTAAGTTTCTTGGCAACCATAGCCAATTCTTTAGTATCCAAATCAATACCATTATCACTATCAATTTGATCACTATTGTCTTCTTCTTCAACTGCTTTAAAAGCAGTTCTTCGTTTACCTTTGTCATCATCATCATACTCTTGAAACCTTTTAAATTTCATTTCATGGGTCAAAAGAGATCCGGTCATCTCTTCAGTAGGTAAGCTATTTAAATTTTTGGATTCCTCCACAACAAAGGCTTTTGGTTGCCAACTTTTTGGCAAAGCATCAAGTAACTTTCTATTTTGCTCACCAAGGAAATAGATTTTCCTATATACCTTTAGTCAATTCATGATATTTGTGAATCAAATGAATATATCAGTTATATTCTCACTTGGTTTCATAGTGAATAGCTCATAATCTCGGACTAAGAGTCCTAACTTTGATTCCTTTACTTGATTAGTCTCCTCATGGTTGACTTCAAATAATCTCCATATAACATGGGTAGAATCACAACCACTCACTCGGTTGTATTCATTTGCATCGAGAGCACAGTATAGAATATTCATTGCATGATAATTTAAGGTCATTTTAGCATTGTTATTGCTGTTGTATTCTTCACTTTATTTAGGCACTGTTTTGCCTTCAATTACTTTGGTTGGTATAAATGGTCCATTTTCAATCAAATTCCACAGCTCAATTTATTGAGCAAACACATTCTTCATTCTATTTTTTCAGAATGTGTAGTTGCTTCCATTGAATAGATGAGGTCTATTTGTTGAAGACTCTTCAATGTAAAGTAGTGAAGATGTATTTGTCATCTAGATCTTTTCTACAAAGCTGTTAAATCAAAGAAAATGTAGACCAAAGCTCTGATATCAATTGATAAACCTTAGAGGGGGTGAATAAGGTTTATGATAAACAAATGCAATTAAAAATTTTTTATGTCCTTTAAACAGAAAGCATACCAGAATGTGTTTAAAAAGAAGATTTACTTCACAGCTTTAAGAGTACAGTCAGGGAGCTTTTAAATCGGCACTAAATGATGAAAAGATGGCACATATTTAAAGATGGGTAGTTGAGCTATCAAGAATAGACTTACTATAGAACATATGAGTCTTGAATGGATCAATAATTTTAGAAAGAAAGATAAAGTATTTAAAATGTGATGACTAGAGAAATTGCAGTGAAAAAGATCAGACAAAATGAACAAAAATAGACGCAAAGATTTATAATGGTTTAATCTTTAAATGATCTACATCCACTACCTTAAACTCACATATAAGGATTTCAACACAACTTACTAAGACCTTTTTCCAAATCAACAATGACAGGCGATACCAATCTTACACAAGAGAATCACCACACTTGGTTTTATACTCAACCTCTTTAAACTCAACAATCAAGATTCATCCCGAATGTGTTTTACTTTCTTAGCCTTGATACAAAAGCTGATTAAAGATAGAACACAGAAATAGCTCACAGATTAAGTAAATAAGAGCAATTAAGCGCCAATACTTTTTTACCTTTTAATCGATTTAATCTTATTTTGAAGCACAAACAAAAAGAGATATTTGTGTATTCTTAAGTGTAATAGTGTTTTTGAAAGAGTTAGCACAAAAATCTTCTTGAAAATTGAGTTTTAGAAGCTTTTATAGGAGCTAAAACCAAAGTCCCAATGACTAGTTACTTCTATCAGGATTTTCAGGATTTTGGATTCACATAATAGAAACATGTGCATCCAAAAGGTGAGTCCAAAACAACACTATAGCAAAGAGATATATTTTGAAGAATGTTACAAATCATTAGATGGTATTTTGGATTCAGAGGCCCATCCAAAATTACTCAACTAAGAACTTTATAAAATCCAGATTTGAAAAATATTCTCTTTTTGAAATGATTTGTAGGTACTTTAAGGTAAAATTAAATTGAATATAAGATAAAGAGACATAGGAATTTATAAATAATACCTTAATCACAATTCCTAATCTACAAATCTTCACAAAACCTTCATGATATGTAATCTCTCGAGTTGGATCTTGCACTTTATCAATCATTCTTAGATTCCATTACTTAAGGGCTGCTTAGCAGTCCTATTAGCATGCCTTGGAAGAACTGAAGTCAAACATATCCCATCACATATAGATTACACAAGTTAGTCCACATTCATGTTTATCATAAATCAAAACATAGGAAAATGTCCTTACGGCTAACAAATATTATAGCTTTGTTATGGATGATTGTCGAGAATTTGAGTTTGTTAAGTTATTTTTGCTTTGTCTTAAGTGTTTACTTAGGGACAAGTAAAGGTTTAAGTGTAGGAGAATGTGATAGGGATAAAATGTGTTGATATTTTCCTAACTATTTTAGGTAATTTTGTGATGTTTCTAGTATAATAATTAGTCAATTTCCTTACAATTTGATATTTTACCTGTAAAAGAGTTTCTCTATGTTTTTGTGCAGAAACTGGAGATTTTGGTGCGGAAAAAGTCCATTTCCAAAGTTGAACTGACACTGGGCCAGTGTAGGTGAACCAGCCTTGGCTTGGATCTGGAAGAACAAAGTAAAACAGGGGGAAAATAGCAGAATCGGGAAATTCCAGAGTTGAATCGGTGCCGACCCAGTTGAAGTGACCCGACGCCGGCTCTAATCGGTCAAGGCGGTTTTGAAGTCCAATTTTGTGCTAAATTGGTAGATATCAATAATTATTTTGGTATTTACCTTATATTTGGATTAGAAGTCTTGAGGAACATTTTTGTCATCTTAACAAGCTATAAATATATATGAATTTCAAGAACTAAAGAGATATATAAGAGAGGTGGATACAAAGATCAAGAAGGAGAATCCATAAAGAATATGAGTATTATTCAAGAAGGGTTTCAATTGAAGAAGAAGAGGGTTTGTCTATGAATTCTTTCTATTTCCTTTATTTTCTCTTTCTTGAATGATGATGAGGTTAATGTTTCAATTGTATTTAGATGTTATTCTTGAATTCATGATGTTGTATTGATTTTAGTTTTTAAATCAATCGGTTATTATATTTGGTATTTTGTTATTTGATTTAATTGATGGATTGATTGAATGTTCTTCCTATCTAATAGACTTAAAAAGTGAAGTTATGAGTGAGTTCAATTTAATTGATTTTGTATTTTTTATGTCTTAGCTGGATTGCAAAAGAATGTTAAGAATAAGAACTCAAGTAATTCAAAGATTAGTAGATTCCACCTAAAGTATATGGTTATTGGCTAATTTCATGTTTATATCACCCAGAATATGGGGGTATTTGTGAAGACTAAATTTAATGCAGCTTTTAAGTAAGATTGGTGAGATATAATATATCTATTAAGTTACTTATAAAATAGGGAATCATGAATTGAAAAAGAAGTGATTCTAAGTTATTCTTTCATGATTCCAGAATAATAATTAATTGAGATATTTGCTAGTCAATCAATGTTATGTCTTTAATAATTTCTATCTATATACATGACTCCTCTCCTATATCTTGTAACAACTTATTTTCTTTTCTTTTTAATCAATTTTGTTAATAGGGTAAACAACATATATATGAACAACTAGTGTGTACTTGTTCCTTGATAATAATACTCGTTAATTCCTTATACTATATTTAATGATGAGTATACTTGCTTATATGCTTGATTTGGAGATTAATGTTTAAATTAAAACTTGATTGGGAATGAACTTTAAATTACATAATTTTTATAACCCAAATCTGGGCACATCACTCACTAGCTTAGTAAGAAAAAGTACTTGGGATTGAGTACGTTACATAATACTAATATGATAAAGATTAGAAGCATACAAATATGCTTATAAGAAAATCCTTTTGATGATTCATTGGCCTTTTTAAGAACAAATGGTCTTGGTTTAGAGAACCAGAACAAGCTTTTAGCTAACAAAGAAAAGTTACTTTAATCAAATAAGGATTAAAATAATTTTTAAAAAAAAACTAGGGAAGGACAACAGAAGAAAGCTAGCATTGCCAGGCTGAAGAAGCCGGCACAGTTGGGTGGATAGAGCCCGGGTTGTGCTGACTAAAAGAAGAAAGGCAGTGCCGACTAGTCGCACGAATAGCAAAAATGAGCAAAAACAGAGTATCTCATGCCATAATTTGTCATACCACGTGCAAAACTCATTCATGCCTTTTAAAAACTCCAAGAAACTCAATAAAATAACATATTTCAAAACAAAGATGCCATAATTTGCATTTAAATAAAAGATGCATTACCTCTTTTTTCATTAAATTTAAAGAGTTCATAACAAATTCTTTATCAAAGTTGAATCATACCTGGGGTACTGTTGTGATTAACTAATATCAATCTTCTAACTATTATTTCCCGTTAGGAGGAGGGCTAGAATAGAAAATAGGTATTTTATTCCCCTAACAAGGGTCTTACAGAAGATTAGGTATTATGTCTCTCTAACCAAGGACTAGAGCACAGAAAAGTTGGGGAGTCCCCTACCATAATTACCCACATGCATGAAGCGTCTTATGAACCAGAATTCAGTATGGAATAGAAACTTCATAAAATTCACATATATAGTTCAAAACAACCATTGAATTAGAATTCAAAACCTAAACAAGGCTTTATAATTTTCAAATGCATACAATTCATTAACTGAAAAGCAATTTATAACGTGGCAATACTCATTCTAATTTATACCAATATAGGTTTTCCATGAATTTAGGAAAGTTGATAAGAATTTCAGAAAATATGAACAACATATAAGAAAGTCAAATCTCCTTACTGGACAATTACACAATCAAAACTACACGCTCTTAACGCCTCTGAATTCTTTTACACACCTACAACCACACAATTCATAGACTACTATCACAATTACAGACATAATCTACTTCTCCAATTGAAAACCTAAACAAAACTTTACCCAAAACTAAACTAAAATACCATAAACTACCAAGAGATAGCCATAGAGAAAGCGATTAAGCCAGGACTCTGAAACAACGAAAGTATTACCGTGAATAAATGTGTAATTGACAAGCCACTCAGAAAAATAAAGCCTTTAAGTAAAACTATTTTCTAATAACCCATTATCCATAATTGAACGCCAGAACCCATGGGCTCAAGCCCACTACAAAATAAATCCTAATAATAGGAAGAGCCCATAACGAATGGAACTGTGTGCTTACAAAAATGGCTCGGTCAGAAGCTTGGCAATTTGCGAATGTGGAACTCAAATTCTACCAGCAGCTAGCTAAAACTAATCACATCGCTAATGCTGATCACTATACAAAATACTTCCATGGGCTAGTCAGAAGGAATGCTAAATGCAATTCCATTGAATCAATCACAAAGGCGGATAGATAAAAAACTGCAAGCATGGATGAGGTTGTGAATGAATTTGTGACATATTATAAAGGTTTACTGGGGATACCAAGATACTGCAGGAAGCTTAATGAACAATTTCTTGGTGCGGGTAACTTGCTCTCAATGACTAGAAGGTTGAGCTAGAGAAAGATGTGTCCACAAAGGAAATTAAGAGTGCTCTATGGGACATTGGTGGTAATAAAGCCTCGGGGCCTTATAGTTTTATGTCTTCTTCTACAAAAAAGCGTGGAATACCATTGGACAAGACATTACTCATGCCTATCTAGAATTTTTCGAGAATGGGATGCTGCTAAAACGGGCGAATCACACAGCGATAGCGTTGATTCTAAAGGCCCAACTAAGGGCGGCAATATTGAATACGACACGCCAACACGACATGAACACGGCACGATTATAGTGGGTTAGGATTAGGGTTTTGCGAGTTCGGGTTGAAACAGATCGACCCGTTTAACTTTAAACGTGTACAGGTCATAAACGGGTTCAACCTGTTTTAACCCGTTTCAACCCGCGAACCCATTTAATATTTTTTAATATTTATATTTAATACTTTTTGTAATACCCTATAAATTTTATTATAGAAAATTAGATAATTTAATTTTTTACATTAATTAATTGAATTAAATTTTATTATATGAATTAATTAAACTGTTTGTATGTCTATTTTGTTTAATTATATGAGACATTTTAAAGAAAATAAATGATGTTAATGTGGTTATTTGCTTGATATATAGTAAATGAATCATTCTTAATTAATTATTATTTAGTGTCTATAATAATAATATTAGTACGAGTTGGTAAGCAACGTCCTTACGCAAGTCTAAAGGGGAATGTTAGACCTTTAGAAAATAACGTATGTAATATGCCTACAGACCGAATCGAATATAGAATGAAAAAAAGCTCGTGTGGTGCATTTACCAGAGGGTAAGGTTCACTTAGCATCGATTGACCAATTCGTATACTATGCTATTTCTGATATTGGGATAAAGACAATTTGAATTACACCCTACAACGACAAGCCTTCCTTTTGTGCTCGTTTTTTGCTCTCCATTTGCTCTTTAAAATTCCTGGCATGCTACGACAAAAGTGCTATTCTAAATATCTAGAGAAAATAATTTCTTGAATAATCTAATTTTATTGCAAAATTACATTTGTTTAGATTTTTAAGATTAAATCTTATGAATTTATTAAGATTTCTAAATATTTAGCAGAATGGTTTGTTATTTTATTGGTTATTTATGACTTTACGGACTATTTTATTAGTTTTTTATTTTATATAATTTGATTTGCTTTTTTCAAATTTTTTGTGTAATGGTGCATAGATTGGCGGGTTTAGTAGATATTTGGGTTGACGAATTTAGTAATTATCTATTTAATTTTTGTGTCTAATTGTGTCATATCGTGTCAACCCGTTTTATAACACGAACACGACACGAAAATAAATGAGTTGATACGACACAACACGTTTATTAATCGGATCGTGTTCGGGTTGACCTATCAAGTGTAATTATCTCAAGTTAACACGACCCGCCAACCCGAATACGACACGATTGCCACCCCTAGGCCCAACACGTGAATAAAGTGGAAGATTATTATCGGCCCATTACCTATTGTAACATGTAAAACAAACTCATCTCTAAAGTCTTGGCTAACCGGTTGAAGGCTGTACCGGGAGATATCATAGATGAAGCACAGGCGGCATTCATAGGTAATAGACAAATGGCAAAAAACATCCCTATGGTCTTTGAGCTTATGAAAGGCTATGCAAGGAAGAGGACTGCGCCGAGATGCACAATCAAGGTTGACCTGCAAATGGCTTATGATAATATAGACTGGGAATTCATTTTGGACATGATAGCGGGTCTCGGATTTCCTCACAGATTTGTCCATTAGATCAGCCAATACATCACCACAGTCAACTTCTCCTTATCAATCTATGGTTATCTTGAGGGATCCTTTAAAGGGGGAAAGGGCCTCCGATAAAAGGACCCGATCTCCTTACTCCTCTTTATTTTGGGGGCTAGAATACTTATCTCGCAGGATCAAAGTAGAAATAATGGGCACAATGTTCAACTATCACCCCAGATGCATTATTGTAGGACTGATTATCTAGCATTTGTAGACGATTTACTCCTCTTTGCTAGGGCTGATGAAGTGTCAGTACAGATACTATTTGATTGTCTTAAAGAATTCCAAGAAGTTGCAGGGCTAGCAGTCAACTCGCTAAAATCTAATATTTTTATCGCAGGATTGGCAAAATAGGACAAGGCAAATCTTAAGTTTCTCTCTGGCTATTAACCAAGCTATTTCTTGTTCCGCTATTTGGGTCTCCCTATACCTGTAGATCGAGCTCCAGTTATCCTATAACAGCCACTATTGGAGAAACTATCCTATGCTGGTAAATTAGAATTGGTTCGCTTAGTATTGCAAAGAGTTGAGAGCTTCTGGTTTTCTGTGTTACCAGCATCAGTGGCTATGACCAACAAGCTAAACTAAATTGCTAAGGAATTCTTGTGGAACTCTAAGCAATCACCAGTCACATGGATCAATATGTGTAGATTAAAAAGTGAAGGTGGGCTGGAATTAAAGGATTTATCTACTTGGAATCTGGCACTTATAAAAAAGATCCTATGGAATCTTCAGGATGCACCACATATATCTTTCCAAGAACCCATCAATCCGTCACGAAGGGAACGGAGTGGGGAGGTACCCCTGTTAGCAGGGTGTCTCACTTTTGGAAAGAGTGAGGTTAAACATGACTTCGCTCCTGCCAATAGCGAGGAGTGCCTAGTTGCTCGTGAACTGCCCACCCATGAAGAAGTCAGAGGACCACATGAAAAAGTCATAGTTGCGTGGCCACGCAACTGGTCAGAGAACCATGCGACCAACTATCGCTAGGTCAGAGGATCACGCAACTAGCAGTCGCGTGATCCTTTGACCTAGTGACAGCTGGTCGCGTGGTTCTCATACCACGCAACCAGCTGTCATGAGGTCAAAGGACCATGCGACATGCAATTGGCCCATGTGCAATGAGTCTCCCGACCTGTCTCACTGCAACATCACGTGGAGATTCAGAAGAATCATTCTTTATTGGTTGATGAGATTTAAAAGAATATTTGAAAAGCAACCCTTTTCAGAGATTCTTTTGAATCACAGGCTGCATTTCAAATGAGGTCTTGCCTATAAATACCACATTTGCATTGCGGGTTATCTTCTTTCTCTGCTGAATTTCCCTTCTTTGCAATTGCTATTCGTTCTTCTCTTCTTTGCAAATTTTTTTCTTTCTCTGCTATTCTCCTCTTTTGTTTTTTCATATTTTGTTTGCTGTTAAAAATTATTTTGTTTGTTGCTAAAGAAGAAGAGCGCATTTTTTGGAGTAAAGAGTTGCTGTAGAAACTGTTCTAGACAAAAGGAGTTACTGCTGAAATTATTATTCCCGTATATTGGCTGACAGGGTCCTTCTTATATACTAGATTTTTCTTTTTAAACAATAAAATAGAAAATTACTTCTATATTGTATTTATTTAAAATTTAACTGAATATAATATTGAAATTTATTTTTGAATTGTGGGTAATATATATTTGAGATTATGTCGAATAATTTATAAATATATTTCTTGGATTTGTGTGGAACTAAAATTTTTATTGGATGTTTTTTTATTTGTATTGTGTTGTCTTGTGATTAATTATTTTGACATGTGAATAGATATGTACAAATAATTTTAACATAAATTCTAATAAATTGGATGAATAGTAAATTATGGCATAATAGCGTATACCATGACATGAATAGTAAATGAAGTTTTGGTGATAGTTATAGTTGTGGAGAGATTTTTGATGTTCTATATCTTAGATAATGAAATAAAGTAATAACATAAATTGATGGTGTAATGAATAGTAAATATTAATTAAAATTATTTTATTGAATATTTTAATTCAAACTATCACCAAATAAATTTAAATTATACATTACATAATTAATTAACTATGTAAACTAATTATGTTATTACTTTATTAATTAATATTTTGGTATTTTACTTAATTATAAAATACTTATTTAATTTAATCAATACTTGAAATTTTTAATTAATATTTATTTATTTATTTTAGTAAATTTAAATAATTAATTATACTTTACAAATTTTAAATATTTTACAAATTGACAGATAATTAAAATATTGTTGTATTTTAAATATTAAATATACTTTTAAAATTTAAATAATTTTTAATTTAAATTGATGAGGAAATAAATATTTTAAATACGTGCCATAAATATTCTACTATTTTAAAATCTATGGAAATATTTTAAATATATTAAATGTATTAAATTTTAAGTTTTCAAATATTTGGGATTTATTTTGATTTTAAAATTTTATGCTAATATTATTTTTTTTTTTTTGGAATAAAACAGCTTAATGTTTAATTTTAATTAAATGACAATAAAAGAATTCGATCCTCAATTTAGTAGAAAATATCAAAATAGTTTGGCATATATTTCTTTATAATGATTGTCGATATAGTATGATAGCTTTTTTCTTATATTTCTTTAATTTTTTTAATAGATAAATACTTGTAATTTTATATAGGTACAATGTCACTAGAACAACCTGTTAGATTATGGTTGTATTGGGATTGCGATATTATACGTACCGAATATGGTGATTTTTTTAATGGTTCTTGTCGTAAAGTATTGATTGTTAGAAATTGAGTTAATTTACTCAGTTTAGTCAATAAAATATGTGCAATCCGAAGATTTGATATGGGTATTGTTCAATTACAAATCACAATAAGGGAATACATTACTATTGGTACTGCAATAAAGTCTATAACAACTTTCATAATGGATAATGAAGATATGAAAGTTTGTGGTACGATTCATCTATCATGCAAAGATAGCCAATTGATTTGCATATTAATCATAAGATCATCCAGATCTCGAATATAGCAGGAACAGATAGTCAAGAGCAAAACCGCCTAGCAGACACCACCAAGACATTCACTAAATTATTAAACTTAGCTACTCCTGAGAACTTGCCTAATTGTGATTTAAATCTACATATACCTGTTGACCTCAATATTCAATCACATCTCTCGATTGACACTTTCCAATCCCTTCGGATAACATCCATTCTAGATACTCTAGTTGTTGAACCAAGCAATCAGTCATATTCAACCCCGACAGGGTTTGTTACGTCTCCACTTCATGTCAACACTCAACCCTTCCAACCAGGTACTACGACACAGCTATTTTTAGCCGTGGAAATTGGTGTACCATTAGATGTAACTCCAGTTGATGAATGGGTTGCTCGAGACCGCAATTGGGTGGGTGCACCAGAGGCGACGGTGGACGGTTTAGGACCTATATCTGATATTGATGGGCTACCTGCAGAAGATACTCCCGATGAGAATGAGGACCCCAAAGGGAGTGATGATGCTGAAGAACAAATTCCCAGTCCTTTCGTAATGCAGCAAGAGCCTGATAGACCCACTAAATCAGGACGTTTATATAATCCACCATATGCAGTGTACCTTGATAGGTTAGGTACTGCCCAGGAAATAGAAAATGAAGCGATGGATTGGGAACAAGTAGCAGTGTGATAAATATTTTGTCAGAATTGAACAATAATTTGAGGGTTAGCAAGTGGTTTATGGATAAAAATGAGTTACTTTGGGTTGTTCAGTTATGGTCAATTAGAATTGGTCGTGAGTTTAGGATAGTGGAAAGTAAGAGTGCACTGTGGATTGCCAAATGTAAAAATTCAACTCAACAGCACCCCTGTCCTTGGAGAATTCGTGCTCAAAAGAAGAAAAGTCATGACTTATGGCAGATATCTCACTGGAATGGAGAGCACTTTTGTCTAGTGCAAACAATGGGTAGGATCCATTGCAAAATAAGCGCAAAAGTCATGGCGAAGCACATTTTGACGGTGATTCATGATAATCTGAAGATTAAAATCAGTGAGATAAACAATCATATTCAAAATACATTGCATTTCACTCCGTCTTATAGAAAAGAGTGGAACGCTCGGAGGGTTTGTTGGAATATATGCCCTCTAGACTAGTTAATCTGATGTAATTATCGAATTTATTAATAAAAGAATTTATTTTCAAAATTTATTTGTGAATTTACATTTTATTTATGCACGATTTTCATTTGGAAATGACCCATTGTGTTTAAGTAAGTGATCCATGTGAATAGTAGTCTTTCTCAATAAGATATGGATCTCGGGTTACTTAACACATAAATGTTTGTTCTTAATCAATTAATGAGAATGTGAATCTCATCATATATAAGTTATTGTATTATGAATTCTAAATAGGGAATGACTTATCTTTAGCCAGTGAGTATTTTACTCACTTCATAGCATAAACTTATTTTGAATACGTAGAACAGGATCTATAATAGTGGTTTCTAAAAATACTATTTAAAAGAAATCCAAACTATTACTGCTACAACATGTACTAATACTCTACTACTTGAGCATGAGTTGGTGGTTTGATGAAACTAGAAGCATATACTTTGATATACTGTAATTGAGATTCTTTTGTAGAACCGATATACTTGTATATTGGGTATATGTGACTAGTTAGTTAAGACAAACTTGTACAAGATAGCTTCTACGCAATATCACCCATTGTTATTGTTCAAATGATCTAATTATCCAGAGCCTTAGGGAATATGACTTGTATGTTTACTTTAGGGTAACTCCCTTGAAAGGTAGAAATATTTCAGGAATCGTGGATCATTGGACTAAAGGTTTAAGGATGGTAGATGTCTTTTAGAGAGGTGTTAGTACACTTCCCCTCTCTAAATGTATGGTGATGCGTAGAGGGATATTTTAGTCATTACACCTGTAGTTCGAAGACTTTGCTAACGCAATATTATCCTTGGGGTCAATATTTTCTAACGGTGATATTAGGGAATATTTAAAATGTAAAATATAGCTTTTATAGTAAGGGTATTTTGGTCATTTTAGTAGCCAAAGCGATGTGTCTTTTGGTCCCCGAAATGGCCCTTAAGTCCTGAAAGATTTGGGTTAAGGAATTGGTCTTATTAATTATGAGTTTTATTTTATTAGTCTAATTTATTATTGTACTAGAATAAAATAAAATGTCCGAGAAAGTATTTATTTTATCTAGTTTAATTGGTTAATTAATTATTCAGGACTTAAGGCCCAAATTGAATAATTAAAAAATTAATCTGGATATAAACTAGATAAAAGATATGAAATTTTATATTGGTCTATTTGGATTTGTTAATTATTTATTGGGCTATTTAATAAAGTCTAAAAAATAAATAATTGAGATTTATTATTTATGGGTGTTCAAATCCAAGAATAAATAATTTTATCTGACCCAATGAATAAGACTAAGGGTAAAATAAAATTAAAAAATAATAATTAATTAATAATTAATTTAATTAATTAATTAATTAATTAATTAAAATAAATAATAAATAATAACACAGATTGGAACCCATGTTGTTTCGCTTGCAAGATAATAGAAAGCATGGATGCTTTCTGTTTGCACGCGGGTGGACTTTCTCTCGGGGGATCTGATAAAAATGAATGAAGAGAAAGAGAAGTGGTGAGGTCGGAAAAAAAAAAAAAAACAACAACAACAACAACTCAGCTCTTCGTGCTTCATTTGGTTTTCACAGAGAAAATAAAACCCAGAAAGCTTCGGTGAAGGTTCACCAAAAAGTTTATCAAAACTCAATTTTCAAGCTTTCACCGATTGTGCTACGGGCGCCATTTCGGAAGATCAAAGGTTTCGCATGAATGAGATGCAGTAGACATTTGCAAGAATGTGATCCAATAGTTTTAAGTATCCTTATACAGAGATATCTACACCAATGAGGAGATGATGAGACTCCGCTTTATCATGGAGGTCAAGATCAAGGAGGGGGAGACATGGCCATGCAAGGATAAGGACCGATGACGAGATCCAGGTCCAAGAAGCTTCAAGATGAGTTTCAATTGCTCATAAAACCATACTTGAGGATGGAAGAGGGTTGGAAGATTGAAGAAGCTAGCCAAGAGTTCATTTTGATGACTATCCAAGAAGGACCCTAACAAGAACTCAAGTCAGCAACAAAGATAAACGAAATTTGACGAAAGTGGGGCTTCCAGCGGACATTCGGTGCCGGCCCAAGCAGCAGAACCGGTGCCAACTTCATTCTGGCATCAATGGCTTCATTCTGGCATCAACCGGCCCGAAAACAGTGCGCAACTGGCGTCGGCTAGGACTAAACCAGCGCCGACTGCAACTTAGGCATCCGACGGTTGCCCCGCGTTTTTTATGTTTTCTCCGGTTTTGTCCAATTTTAAGTATTTGTAAAGACTTATTAAGACTCTAAACTGTAATAGAACTTCAGGGATTACTTAGCTAGGGTTAGGGTAGTATAAATAGAACTTTTAGTGATTTGACAACACAATTCACACACTTTATTCAAAATTTGAGAGAGAATCTTGAGAGGCCCTAACCTCCTTGTTCAAGACCATACTTAAGGGTTAATCCTCCTTATGAATGAGTCTATAAATCTTTTGAATAATTCAATGTGGTTTCTTTGAATGGGTCGTAGTTGCTTTGCTCTTCTAAGGTTTGTTTGAATTCCATTACTTGGGTGCCTATTTTCTCTATTCTATTTGTTCTTGTTTGCCTTTGTTGCTTCAAGGATATTGGAGTAAGATTACAGTAGAACTTTCTACTATTCTTGAGGGTCTTTGAAGCTTAGTTCTTCAAGGGTTTGATAGAGGGTATGTTATTATTTCATTTTCTCCTTTTGTCTCAAGAAGAATCTCTGTTTATGATCCCATTGGTTGAGCTGAACTCCTTACCAATTAAACCATCCACAACACCAAAAAAAAAAAACCCACTCAAGATCATATCAAAAAGTTTGGTATCAGAGTAAGGAAAGCTTTGATTCCGATCAAAGCTTAAAAGTAAGAAAAGGAGCCCTACAAAGTTGAAAAAAAAGAAAACAGAGAAAATCTCGTAACTCAAAAACATGCTCCAAAAATGTCATGAAATCTTTGTTATACCCTGATTTTTCTTTAGGGAAATTGCTTCTTGATGTTAATATAATCATTGGAAACAAATTTTTCTTGTGTTTGTGGTGAAAATTGGCTTTCATATGGGTGAAAATATTGG
This sequence comes from Voacanga thouarsii, assembly GCA_026120185.1. Classification (NCBI taxonomy): domain Eukaryota; kingdom Viridiplantae; phylum Streptophyta; class Magnoliopsida; order Gentianales; family Apocynaceae; genus Voacanga; species Voacanga thouarsii. The sequence continues at coordinate 1,206,012 of JANUWF010001125.1, forward strand.
TTGTTCTTAAGTGACGGGATTGCATCCAAGGTGTTTGATAAAAGTTCCATGAGAATGTTTCTGGCTATAGTTGGAAACTTTGATTTTTAATTTTCATTTCTTGGGATATTGGGACTTAGTATATTACTCTATTATTGAATTCCATACTCAATGAACTCAACTTTACTAGTGCACACTTATGATCATCTTGTTCTTCATAATTATAGTTCTAGTTGTTCTTGTTTCTTTATTCTTGCTAACTCTTGTTTGTTTCTTGGTTAGAAGTATTTCCTTGTGCGTCTAAGTGTTTGTTCTTGTGTTGATTGAGTCTACATTTCTTGAAATTCTTGATTAATACTTGATTACTTAAGGTGCCCAACAAGTGTTTGTTGAAATTCCCCTAAGACCCCCTAATTGGAAAAATTCATTGATTTTTGTGATTCACTAAGTTAGACTAAATCTTTAGCTATTAGAGAGAATTGGGATTAAACAAGAAGGCTTGAGTATTGAGAAAAAGGCAAGGGGGTGAGCATATTACTAAAAGAGCCTAAGAGAGCAAACACGAGCATGGAGTGATCAACTTTGAGAGCCAAAACGCAACGAAGTGAATTGAAGATCTATTTTTCTTTCTAATCTCTTTTGTTTTATAGATATAAGTAAGTAAATATTCCATCACCATGACCCATGATCAAGAGATCTTTAGGCCTAACCCAAGTGGACCTAGTAGACCTCAAGAAGAATAAATTGATGCTAGGGGTTTGCGTGAAGATTTGCAATCTATGATGAGGACTATGCAAAGTGAGTTCCAAAACATGACAAGGGAGTTGATAAATCATCTTGAACAATCTTCTATCATTGCACAAAGGAGAGGCCAAGAGCGATTTGAAGTACCTAGCCCTAGGATGAGGGATAGTGATGCACATACCCCTCCGTTAAATGCCCAATAAGGGGAAGAGTGAGATGAGCACTCAATCGGGGGATTCTAACAAGCTCCTATGAGAGGAGGACGAGGTAGGGGCCAAGGAAGGAATCGTGGGAACAACCTAAGGGGGTTAGAAAGAGAATTTGAGGGAGTTGAAGAATGGTATAAGGGGGAACAAGTTGAAACCCTTAGGGAACACCATAGAGGATGGAGCAATAGAAGAGGAATGAGAGAAGGAAATGATGAGGAGAGGGAGTTGAACCATATTAAATTGAAAGTGTCCATATTCTATGGCAAGAGTGACCCCAAAGCATATTTCGAGTGGAAGAGCAAGATGGAGATCTTCCTAGAAAGTCATACCTATAGTGGATGTCAAATGTGAGGTTGGCTATTTTGGGATTTTTGGAGTATGCTTTGGTTTGGTGGGAGCAAGTTAGTGCACAAAGGAGACAAATGGAAGTAGAAATCGTGGCTAGTTAGAATTTATTGAAAGATATAATGAGGATAAAGTTTATACCACACAATTACTACAATGATCTTTACCAAAGGCTCCAATCACTCAAGTAAGGGAACAAGAGTGTGGAAGATTACTATAAAGAGATAGAAGTAATGTTGATGAGAGCCCAAATCAATGAAGATCCTAGAGCAACGAGGGCAAGGTTCTTGGGATGATTAAATAGGAAAATTACCAATTTGGTAGAATTGCACCCCTATGATCGGTTGGAGGGTACATGCCGCTATAAAGATTGAGAGGCAATTAAAGAGGAGGGCATTTACTAGATCACCACTTCCAAACCCCAACACTACTAGCAAGGTACCATTTAAGAAGGATGAAGCCCCTAAGCCATTCCAAAGGAACTTCAACAAACCAAGGGAGGTTTGGAAACCTAGAGAGGATTGGAAGCCTAGGGAAGATTGGAAACTTAGGGAAGGTTGGAACAAAGACAAGGGAAAAGCAATGGAGAGGCCACAAAGGAATAGGGATATCAAGTGTTTTAAGTGCCTTGGATATGGACATACTTCCCATGAGTGTCCAAGCAAGAGAACGATGTATACTAATCCCTATGGTGAGGTTTCTATCGATGAAGAAGAAGAGGGAGAAAGGTACCAAGGAGACCAAGAGGGAAATAGAGCAGAGGAAAGTGATGAAGGGGAAATTGTTGGTCAAGAATACTCTTTGATGGGAATCACAAGAAGGCCATTGCATTCACAAGCCATTGAAGATCAAGATCACCAACAGAGAGAGAACATTTTCTACACTAGGTGTCTAATCAGCAAAACTCCTTGTAGTGTCATTGTGGATAGTGGGAGTTGCACTAACGTGATTAGTGCAAACTTAGTTGAGGAATTGGACATGAGTTGGATTAAACACCCCAAGCCCTACAAATTACAATGGTTGAACGATAGCAAGGAAATAAGAGTAAACAAACAAGTTTTGGTGTCTTTTGAGATGGGAAAATACAAGGATGATGTGCTATGTGATGTGGTATCCATGAAAAGCGGGTCACTTGCTCCTAGGGAGGCCTTGACAATATGATAGGCATGTAAAGTATGATGGGAGGAAAAATACATATTCCCTACTCAAGGAGAGAACTAAGTTTACCCTTACCCCCATGGCCCCTAGTGAGGTGAACAACGATCAAAGAATCATGAAGGAAAAAGAAAAGAAGAAGGGAGCGCAAGATGTTAAACAAAAACAAGAATTTGAGAGGAAAGAAAAAGAGTTGAGAGAGAGGATGGATAAATAAGTACCTTTGACAATCAAGGATAGGAGTGAGTAAGAACAAGAGAGATGAGGTAAAAGAAGAGTGAATTACTTTGCAAAAGAAAGTGAGGTTATAGAGGCTATAGAAGCTAAGGAACCAGTTATTCTTCTTTTATGCAAAGGTTCTTATGTTTCTACTAATGAATCTACATTGTCTTTACCTAATGAAATTGCAGCTATTCTTCAAGAATTTGAAGATATTTTTCCAAATGAGGTGCCTGGGGGATTACCACCCATAAGATGGATTGAGCATCAAATCAACTTTGTGTCCGGAGCCGTCATTCCCAACCGACCGACATATAGAAGCAACCCAGAGGAGTCCAAGGAGTTGCAAAAGCAAATAGAGGCATTGCTTGAGAAGGGACATGTGAGAGAGAGCCTAAGCCCATATACGGTTCTGGTTCTCTTGATGCCCAAAAAGGATGGGACATGGCGTATATGCATGGATTGTTACGCTATCAATAGCATCACGATGATGGCAATGATTCAAAGACGAATCATTTCCAATGAGGGAGAATGAGACTCTGCTTCATCATGGATGTCAAAATCAAGGAGAGGGAGGCATGACCATGCAAGGATAAGGACCAATGACGAGATCCAGGTTCAAGAAGCTTCAAGATGAGTTTCAATTGCTCATAAAACCATGCTTGAAGATGAAAGAGGGTTGGAAGGTTGAGGAAGCTAGCCAAGAGTTCATTTTGATGACTATTCAAGAAGGACCCCAACAAAAACTCAAGCCAACAACAAAGATGGACGAAATTTAACCAGAGTGGGGCTTCCAGTGGACATCCGGCGCCGGCCCAAGCAGCAAAACCGGTGCTGGTTTCATTCTGGCATCAATCGGCTTGAAGACAATGCGCAACCGGTGCCAACTTTAGAGTCCTAACTGGCGCCGGCTGCCCTGCATTTTTTATGTTTTCTTCAATTTTATCCAATTTTAAGTGTTTGTAAAGACTTATTAAGACCCTAAACTGTAATAGAACCTCAAGGATTACTTAACTAGGGTTAGGGTAGTATAAATAGAACCTTTAGTGATTTGACAACACAATTCACACACTTTATTCAAAATTTGAGAGAGAATCTTGAAATGCCCTAGCCTCCTTGTTCATCTTGTTCAAGACCATGTTCAAGGGTTAGTCCTCCTTATAAATAAGTTTATAAATTTTTTGGATAATCCAATGTGGTTTCTTTGAATGTGTTTTAATTGCTTTGCTCTTCTAAGGTTTGTTTGAATTCTATTACTTGGGTGCCTATTTTATCTATTCTATTTGTTCTTGTTTGCCTTTGCTGCTGCAAGGATATTGTGGTGAGATTATAGTAGAACTTTCTACTATTCTTGATGGTCTTTGAAGCTTAGTTCTTCAAGGGTTTGATAGAGGATATGTTGTTATTTCATTTTTTCCTTTTGTCTCAAGAATAATCTCTATTTATGATCCCATTGGTTGAGCTGAACTCCTTACCAATTAAACCACCCACAACACCAAGAAAAAGTCCACTCAAGATCATATCAGAAGAGGACCATTTAATTACAGAGGTAAATTTTTCGTTTTCCAAGCATACTTTCGTTTTGATGATTTTTATTATTTTAAACCTTCAAGTTTGCTATTGAGATGATATACAGAGATTAGCCTAATTCGTTCGCCCAGCTACTACAGTATATGTTAGCCTTACAAGATGCAAATTCTGGTTTCTTCGTGGCGTGGCATTTCTTACCCATCGAATCCAATGGGGCCAAGACATTTGGGCATGTTTTTTAGACATTCAAACCATGCATTGATATACATTTCTTCACATAAAATTGGTTGTCAATGTTGACAAGACATTTCTTAGGGGCATATATAAGGGAAAACTTTTAACAGCAGTTGGTCATGATACCAATAATCATATATTACCCATTGCATTTGCAATCGTTGACGAAGAAACGAATGACAGTTGGGGTTAGTTTTTGTCTTTACTCAGAAAGCAAGTACTAAAGGATCAAAGAGTGAGTTTAATATCAGACAGACACGTCGGGATAAAGAATGTTCTTGATCGACTACCTAGTTGGCAAGAGCCAATGGCAGTGCACAGATTTTATCTTAGACATATTCGGAGCAACTTCAACGCAAAGTTTAGGAACCATCGGCTGAAGAAGTTGATGTACTCAACTGGGGATCAAAGTAAAAAGCGCAAATTTCTAAAGATTATGAAAGAAATAAGTTTAGTAAACCCTCAAGCGAAAGCATGGCTAGATTTGATCCCAAATAAGCAGTGGACACTTGCTTATGACGACGGATATTGATTTGGTAATAACAACTAATATAGGAGAATTATTTAACATGTTGTCAAAGTCATACGTGCTCTACCCATTAAGGTGATTGTCGAGTTTTCTTTCAAAAAAATAATCAAATACTTCAACGATCATAGAGAGGAAGCTAACTCTGGTAGATATTACTTTACTTCTTGGATATGGTCCAAATTTGTGAAGAATGAGTTGAAGGGGAGAAGCCACCGTGTGTAAGCTTACGATCAAGGCCGGGGCATTTTTAGTATTTTATCACTATTTCGTGAGCATGGGAAGGGAAATAATTCATACCAAATTGATCTTGATTCAAGGACCTGCAGCTGCTGCAAATGGTAAATATACGGAATACCTTATTCGCACGCATTTACAGCTTGTCAACAAATAAGGTTGAATCCAGGGGATCTCGTGTCACCCTTAAACACCACAACCTGCTACCAGATAACTTATTCAAGACAATTCAGACCCATTCCACATGAGAATTATTGGCACAATCCTCCTTTTACATTGGCTCCAAATGTTCATCGGTTCAAGAATCGTCGTCACGATCGCATGAGGACATCGCACATCAGGGACGATCGCAACCTTGACTTGTCTCCTCGGTGTAGAAACTATCATCGTACTGAATATAATAGGAGGAATTGTCCCAATAGTGTAATATAGGGTTCATGATGTATTTTTTACTGTAGATTGTATGACTGAAAATTATTGTATCATATATCTCTAATTATTGTAACAACTTTATTCAATCGCATTTAGTAATATGGTCTTAGTATTGTTTTAATGTAATTAATACATTCAATTTTTAACGTCATATATTTCCTCCGCTTACTTTATATCTTTAGCTGATATTTTACTTCGTTTTATTAAGAGATAAACTTACTACTTCTCTAAATATGTCGTTGTTTCAGGATAATATGATCGAACCTACGGCTAAGAAAGTCGATCTTGGAGACATCGATCGACTTTTATTTGGGCAGAGCAGTTAGAAGATCAAGTACTATATATAATGCGTCATGACAGTACATTTTGGGATGCTCAACCATTCGATCCTCGCATCGTACAGCTTATGGATATAACTAGATTCGGTGGAATTATCTGTCTACCTTATATAAAAATTGACTATCTACTTATTATGGCACTGGTAGAGAGATGGCGCCAAGAGACACACACATTCCACCTCCAGTTGGTGAGGTGACTATTACACTCCAAGATGTAGAGGTCCTATTCGATTTACGCATCGATAGTAATCCAATTAATGGTCATGGGTTCAACAGCCCACAAGATGAGTTGTATGCCTTGTGCAACTTGCTCTTCGATTTTTGACTCCCAGACACGGATCTAGACAAGTCTCGATTGAGATTAAGCGCACTCGAGAGAGTCCTGACTTAACCCTCCCACCAAATGCCACTCCAAATATGGTTGTACAGCACACACAGTGTCGCATCATGCAGCTTCCTAGCGGGTTCCTATTCTCAGGCAAATTTAGGAATCGTGTTCATTTGCGTTTCCTCAGATACATCCGTAAGTTAGATTTGTTGGAGACCCTTAGTTGGGGAAGTGCAGCACTGACATATTTGTATCATTGTACGTGCAACACTACTTCATACACTGCGCATCAAATCAGTGGTACCCTACTATTACTTCAAGTACAAAATAAAAATAATTATGAGATCTAATTTTAAACTTATTAGTAGTTCATTGTAAAAATAATTATGAGATCTAATTATAAAATTATTATTACTTTTGCAATAGTTATGGGTATGAGAGCACATTCCTACTATCAGATCGGATAGAATACGTCCAATAGAGGATGTTGCACAATATGTGCTGATAAGGGCAATATGGCATGGTCTGTTAAAACTTTCTCGCACCCCAATACATGTCCTGATTGTGTGCAAGGATCAGTTGGATCGATTGTGGCACAATCATGTAAGTATTATATCTTTGAATGCACAATCATGTAAATATTATAATGGTACTAAAATCGAGTTAATTTGTGTAATTTATTTGGCAACCATACAATGAGCACACGTTGACATCTCTCTTTCCATATTGCGCGCATGAACGACAAATCTAAGTGTCTGTCACATCACTATTATGTTTGGGAGACGATAGAGTTGCATCGACCAATAGAGTTAGGCAACAATTTGAAATGGTGCAATCAATTCCTAATGTTGTTGACGTGAGATCAAATTTGCACCAGCGTGACCTGCATACTACTAGTGCTAGGTGGGATGAGGTTGATGTACTGTACCGTGCTAACTGGATAAATCGCTACGCATATGTTACGGCATGATAGCTCACTTTTGGACAAGTTGTGGTTTCAGCTGATTATGCTGTGTGGTATTGGACTCACATACAGTGATTGGTTGGCAATCTGATCATATAATAACCGAACCCCATGGGTTACCAATCTACTAGTTCAACACTTGAAATTTATGTAAATAAATATTTTCTTGTGCATGTAAGTATATATAAATTATAATTTATTTATATTTTTTTATTGACATTCCTGAAAATCCATATGCAGACCAACGCACTACACCGGATCTTGCACATAAGCAACGAAGCGTCTCAACATGATGATACATCAGACGCTCAGCAAGGTTTCGGAAGAATATCGAATATTGTCGGCGTACATTGACTGCTTGTGGCGAAGCAGATCGTCTACATCGCATGTTGTACGAGCCATACAGATGATCGTATTCTTCTGATTCGATATCACAGATTCCACAACAAGTCTCTTGAGAAGAACTAACAATTCAAAGGGGCAGTAGGCGAGCACATCGGTGTACTGCAACTGATGAAGTTTCTCAACAGAATCACTACTCACCTATGTCGGCGGATGAAGGTGATTATGTGGTAGGTGATCCTACAGCGATTAATGATTTCATTACTCTACAGCACCGAATTTTCGATATTAGGCGTCATTCTTCTGTTGGTGAGTATGATATTGGTCCATCTATTGAGTAGTTTCTCAAACAGCATATGTAGTTTGAAGAGAATGCAGGTCCCTCATATGCTACAGAAGAACACAATGAGGGACCATCTAAACCATAACCTCAAGAACAACCTCCAAGATGGGTTCAACCTCTGAGGAACCGTCGAGGATATCATTGTGGGATTAGCTGGTATCCTTCTATTTGATATTTTTATGTATAATATGGCTACTTGATATATAATTCGATATTTTTTTCAAGTAATTCATTTATGTCTTTTACATTCCATTTTGACAAGTAATTAAATTCTTATTATTAATAGCATCTTTAAAGTGATATTATATAATTTAGGGTTTAGAAAATTTAGAGAGAATTGCGGATAATATTTTTATATTTTATTCTACAGATAATTATTTAAAATTATTTAGAATTTTAAATTAGAAAAAAATAATACAAATTTATTCAAAACTTTTACAAATAATTAAATTTTAAAATTAATTATAATTAATATTATATATATATATATATATATATATATATATATATATATAACTTGACTTTAAAAAACTTAGTTTCATAAAAAAAATTAAAAATAAACAAAATACGTAAATATGCATGAAATATTCAATTTAGATAATTGAAATTTAAAACTTTTATATTTTTAGTAAATTAATTGATATTTATAATCAATTGTAATTAAATACTATAAATTAAACATTAACTTAAAGCTTACCCACTCATACTTAAAATCCCACTCTTTTTTTTCTTCAACCAAATAGCTCGCGCTTGGCATATGCGAGATCCAATAAAATTTATTGCAATTAAATATTAAATATAATCAAAATTAAAAATTAGATTTTATTTTTAAGTCATTTTTTTAAAATTAAAATGTAAAATAATCATGAAATATTCAACTATTATTCAATAAAATATTTAATAATATTAATTAAATCCATATTACATTCATTCTTAATATTAATTAAACTCATATTTACTGAAATATTTTATATTAATTAAATACATATTTTCAATAGTTGATTAAAGTTTTAAGGACTTAAATCTTTTTAAATAAAAATTAAACAAAAAATTATATGTAAATTAAATCATTTGTTGAATAATTATTTTCAAGATATTTGATAAATCAAATTCTTTTGATTGTTTTTGTAATCCATAATTTATTCTACTTAATAAAAGGTATTTTTAATGAAATAAACTAATATATAGATATAGATATAGATATATATATTGTATTAATATATATAATCATAAAATTATAAATAATTTATACATCAAAATAAATATATTTAATAAATATCAAACTCGTGACCAGTCCATTTAATAAAACAAATCTTTTTGTACATCCCATTTAGTACTTGAATAAGACCGGTAGAAATGGTAAAACGAGAGGAATGTGGGGTGATGTAAAACGGTGAAAGAGAATGTGGGGAACAGAAAGAGATGAGTATCAACATGAGAATTAACATTTAATTGGTCTTCCACAGTATAAAAGTTCAAGCATGTAGTACTACTAAGCAATAATAAACATAGTTTTTCTTGAAAAGGCAGTTCAAAGTGTTGAATGACGTTAACCGGAAGCAATTCAAGCAGAAAAGTCGCCCAGCAGAACGGACTCGGCCCCGACCGAATAGCCTAACCAAGCATTGGTCGTGGTCTGTAAACTTTCTCAGATTTTTGTTGCAATTACTGTTCACCCAGAACAGATCCGGCGCCGGCCGAGTAACCCGACCCGACACAGACTATAGTCTGTGAAGTTTTTATTTCTTTGTCAACAGAGTATTGTTCCTCGACTCGGCGCCGCCCCTAGGAGACCTACCCGGCGTCAGACGTGCTCTAGAACCCGAACGGGTAGGTGCTTAGTAGGCATGATGTGCCTACCAGGCGCGAGTTCTGAAGACTCCGGCCACCACGCGGGCAGCGGGCAACATATCCTTTTTGCGCTATTGGCAGGCGCGAGGTCTCGTCTGACCTCGTGCTTCCCAATCGCCAGGTACCCCTCTTAACATGGGTACCTCGCCATCTCATCCTATTCGCGGTGGATTGATGGATTTTTTACTCTATTTGGTCAAAAACCCTCTTTCCAATGGCTCAATCTGGGACTGGACAAAGAGACAGAGTCAATTACTGTTCTTCAAAACATTTTTGGATGTTAGAGACAAAATTACATCAGTAGTGGGCTCAACTAAAAATACACAAAAATTGCTAAAATCCTAGAATATTAATGGCAATAGGTTCACCAATATGTCCTATGACTTTTTCTGACACAAGCACCATATTGTGCCATAGGGGAAATGTTGGAATGTATGCCTTCAAGACTATGTATCTTATGTAAAATTTGAAGTAATAAATAAAAAAAAAATTCCCAGAGTATTTGTGTTATTTACTTTAATTTATTTTGCACTATATTTGTTGAAAAATATCTATTGTGTCTAAGTCATCCATGTGAATGGAGGTCTTTCACAATAAGGTATGAATCATGAGGTACTTAACACATAAACAGTAATTCTTAAGTGGTTGATGAGAATGAGAATCTTATCAAGACAAAGGTTATTATTCTATGAACTCCAAATGGAAAATGGCTTACCTTTAGTCAATAAGTAGTTCTCTCACTTCACGATATAAGCATATTTAGAATATATAGAACTGGACTTGTAGTAATAGTTTTTAAAAGTACTAAAATAAGAAAAACTCAGACTACTACTATTACAACATGGAATTATACCCAACGGCTTGAGTGCGGGTTGGTGGTTTGGCAAAGCTAGAAGCACGTACTTTGATATATTATAAATGAGGTCATATCATAAGATTAATATACTTGTATGTTGGGTATGTGTAATTAGTTAGTTAAGACAGACTCATATAAAATAGTTTATATGCTTCTAAATGGAGGAATCACCCCTTTGTAATTGTTTAGGATAATCTATATAATTCAGGACCCTGGAAACGTGACTTAGTATTGTACACTTTTGGGTAGTTCCCAGCAATATGCGAGTACATACTGGAAGTCATAAATTATCGGACTATATATCTATGAATGGCAGATGTCATTGAGAGAGGTATTAGTACATTTCTCCTATCTCAATGATGGGCGTTATGTAGAAGGGTATTTTAATCAAAACACTTGTAGGTCAGAGATATTGCTAAGCGTAGCATTATTCTTGGAGTCAATATTTCTTTATGGTGATATTAAAAAATATCTAAAATACAAAATACAACTATTTACATAACAAGAGTATTTTGGTCATTTTAGTAGTCAATGACGATATATATTTTGGTCCTTGAGGTAATTCGTAAAGCCTAATTAAATTTTAGGCTAAGGATTTGATCTTTAATAAATAGGTTTTATTTTATTTAGTAAACCTAATTTATTATAGGGTTGAAATAAAATAAAAGGCCCAAAGAGAGAATTAATTAAAAGTCTTGTTTATGGGTTAATTAATTATTCAAAGCTAAAACCCATATTGGATGATTAAAGTTAGCTCAAGCTTAAACTAGAAAAGAGGTTAGGAGAAAGGAAGGGTACATTTGGGCATTTAATTATTTATTTTGGGCTTAGCCTAATCTAAGATTAAATAAATAATTAAAAGCTAACCCAAAAACATGGACCAAAGCCCAAAGGAGCAAGTTGGCCAAAAAAGGGCTTGGACGGCTAGGGCTTTTAATTAAGCCACAGCTGGCCAGTCTTGTATGATATATATATTCTTTATGTCAAGGAGGGTTGGCAGAATTGAATAGAGATTGTTTCTGTGACTTCAGAGAAACCCTAAGCCCTCAGTTCTTCACCTTTAGCTACCTCCCTCTCCTCTATTTCATCTCTCTTTCTATCTACCATAGGAAAACTTCAAGCTTTCTAGTCTAGGTAGTGTTCTCTTGATTTCTAATCAATAGAAATTCAAGAGAAAGGTTTTCTTGACTCTGCTTTGTATTAGTGAGTCAAGAAGATGACCATTGACCCTAACCCTAGACTTTCACTAGCCAGTATTAGGTAGGATCATACCTTGAAAGATCGAAGGTCAAAACTTATGTGACGTGTAGAAGATTGATTGGACAAGAGATGGAATCTTCAAATACAACCTACATTCTCCGCAATTAAACCAAAGAGAAAAGGTATAATTTTAAAGTCTTCTGCCATTTATGTTTCTCTGATTTACTGCCATGATCCTTTCAGGAAGTTAGTATGGACGAAAGTCCTTACACCAAAGCACTCGGTGATCGTCTGGTTAGCTGTCTTGGGAAGGCTGAAGACAAAAGATCACCTACCATTTCAAACTCAAGATCCTCTATGCCTATTCGGTTGTGGGGAAAATGAAACATGTTGATGTCTATTTTTTGCGTGTTCAATCACTAAGAACATATGGCATGCTATCAAATAATAGACCAAAATTTGGAGGGACGTGTCAACCTTGAGCAGTAGTCTTAAGTGGTTAACCAAAGAATCTCGAGGGACAACAAGGAAATCAAAGCTAAAGTTTTCAACCTTTGCATTTACCATGTATGCAATTTGGACAAGGAACAAGACTATCTTCAAAGCAACTATTTGCCAAACAAAGAACACACGAAAGATTAAATCACAAGTATACAAAGTCTTATCTATCTTGTATTCTAATATTTTAACCTTATTTGAGTCTAACAAAGGTAGTAGTTTACTCTAGTTTCCTCTACTTTGTTGTAAACCAACTTTGCACATTCTCTTTTAATCAATATACAATTTCATAGTTTGGTTAAAAAAGTACCAGAGGTATCCCAGTAACGCTTTGAGGACCCCATCTCCCCATTTAAAGGGTCGTAGGGTTAGGACAATCGATTAGATCTTTCCCTAAATACAACTCGTGTAGTGATACGATAACTTTACCAAAAAATTAAAAAAAAAAATTAGAGTTTGATAAACCTTATTTTTTATGTATAAATAATAAAGAAAACACAAATTTATATATATATAAACACTAAATTGGTTACAGATATGAACTTAACCTTCCTTATGGCCAAGTCCAACATTAAACTAAATTGAATAAGTGGAATGACTTCATTTTAGACTTCACAGTTCATATTAGAGGAATGATAGGTGGGATTTGAATTATGGTGAGAAGAACATTCGGAAGGCAAAGCAAAGGAAGGGGATTGAGAACTGTGGATTAGAGAAAAAGAAGCAAGCTGGCCAAGAGAAGGCTTAGATGGCTAGGTCTTTTAATTAAGCCCTAGCTGGCCAGTCTTGTATGATATATATATTCTTTATGTCAAGCAAGGTTGGGGCTTTTAATTAAGCCCTAGCTGGCCAGTCTTGTATGATATATATATTCTTTATGTCAAGCAAGGTTGGCAGAATTGAATAGAGATTGTTTTTGTGACTTCAGAGAAACCCTAAGCCCTCAGTTCTTCACCTTTGGTTGCCTCCCTCTCCTCTGTTTCGTCTCTCTCTCTATCTACCATAGGAAAACTTCAAGCTTTCTAGTGTAGGAAGTGTTTTCTTGATTTCTAATCAATAGAAATTCAAGAAGAATGTTTTCCTGACTCTACTTCGTAGCAGCAAGTTAAGAAGAGGACTATTGATTCTAACTCTAGGCTTTTACCGGCCAATATTAGGTAGGGTCATACCTTGAAAGATCAAATGTCAAAACTTACGTGATGTGTAGAAGATTTGCTGGACAAGAGATGAAATCTTCAAATACAATCTAAACTCTCCGCAGTTAAACCAAAAAGAAAATGTATAATTTTAAAGTCTTCTACCATTTATTTTTTTCTGATTTAATGTCACGATCCTTTCAGGAAGTTAGTAGGGACGAAAGTCCTTACACCAAAGCACTCGGTGATCGTCTGGCTGGCTGTCATGGGAAGGCTGAAGACAATAGATCACTTGCCATTTCAAACTCAAGATCCTCTATGCCCATTCGGTTGTGGGGAAAATGAAACAAGCTGACATCTATTTTTTGCATGCGCAATCACTAAGAACATATAGCATGCTATCAAATAATAGACCAAAATTTGGAGGGACATGTTAACCTTGTGCAGTAGTCTTAAGTGGTTGACCAAAGAATGTCGAGGGACAATATGGAAATCAAAGCTAAAGTTTTCAACCTTTGCATTTATCGTGTATGCAATTTGGACGAGGAGCAAGACTATATTCGAAGCAACTATCAGCCAAGCAGAGAACATATGGAAGATTAAAACACAAATATACAAAGTCTTATCATTCTTGTATTCTAATATTTTAACTTTATTTGATCTAACAAGCGTACACTACAACAAACTAAACATTTAGAGACGTTAATAAATTTATTTTAGGACGCTAATTTGTATCGTAAAATTGTTTACTGACGCTTTATAAGTATCTCCATATGCGTTGCTAGAAGTAGTGTCGCTAAAAAATTTTACGATGCAAGACTTTGCGTCAGTAAATTAAGTTACCAACACTTTTTATATAAGCGTCTCTAAATTTACCAATGCTTCTTAAAAGCGTCTTTAAAATTTTCAACGCTTTTTTTTAAAACATCTCTAAATTTACTACTCTTAAATTTTTTAATGTCGTTAACATAATGACATTTTATTAAAGTGTCCCAAAATTTACGACATAATTTTTTGATTCTGTCTGTTTTTCTGGCTACGTTTTATATTTATAGTGTCTCAAAATTGACGATACTTTAGTCTATAAATATCCCCAAATAGTGATACATAAATACAATTCCGTCCCCTTTTTTACGATACAATCAATCATAGGGTCCCAAAATTTAATGACCATAGTTTGGAAGCGTCCCTAAAATAGCTATGCTTATTTATAAATGCGTCCCTCTTTTTGTCACACTATATAAATAGTGTCCTAATTTTTATTTTTTTAAAGCGTCACAAAATCCATAATTATTATATTTTATTATTTGATAATTTTTTCCAATTTAAAATCCCATACAAATATTTCTTTTTATAGTGTGTAATAAAAAGATGTAAAACAATGATAATTTTGAAACAAAATGAATAATATTTATTTAAATAAATCGTATAAATTAGAACAAAATTTAAATAGTCATACTCAAAAGCATTTTAGCAAATGTCTAACTATAATATAAATCAGACTAAATATAAATATTCAATTTTATTGGCAAAAAAAAAAAAGAAAAGGTCTTCATATTGCTATGAATTGATAGAAAGTCCAATAGCCCTACACATCAAATAAAGAAAAAAAATGGTGAACATTTAAAAGATTTAAATCAAATTACTAATACAGTTAATAATTACAAGCTAATTGAAATAATTTGAGAAGATATCTCATTTACTTGAAGAGAATTAAAGTATGAGTCACTCTGGAGGTTCTGCACTATTTGCTCCAAAAAAGAGATCAAATTTATAGTCAAAGATCACTGGTAGCTCAAGACATGAGATCAGAAGCAGCTGAAAGCTTGTCCTTCAGTACTTCCTATTTAGTCATCCTTTTCTATATATTTATTTTGTATTTTTTTTGGGGGGCGGGGGGGTTCACAAACATCATCAAACAAAGATTATTAGTTTGGATAACTGTCTGCACAATATCAGATTGCTATGGGATGAAGTGAACTGATGCTAGTACATATATTGCACTATCAAGGTATTGTGCCCTTGCAAAATTTGAAGTCAAATATATTTCATTCTCCCTTCTTATTTCTTTCTAGATCCTCACACTCATTCACCATTATATCTCTTTCCATTGTGATTAAAGTCATACATTGAAAATTATTACTGCTATTCCTTTTGTCTGGTGGAGTTGGTTGATATTGGTTTTAAGAGGAGTAGAGAAATTGGAGGATTATACTATAACACTGATAGTCAGTCTATTTTATTCATGTGTTTAGTCTTTGGGACTGTTAGGGATAGCTTCTAGAGGAGTCTACCTTGAATCTGAATATGTACTTAATTTTGATCTAAAGACTGAAGCCTTTACGGGTAAAGCCATGTATAGAACCAAATCCCCCAAAAGGCTTAAGCATTAGATTTTGGTTATATTCATATCTTCTCAGCCTTAATTTCTTAAACTAATGTAGACTAACATTAACCCCTAACTATGGATCCTGACAGTTGTACAATAGTCTTGGATACTAAAGCTTAATGCACAATAATCAATTGCTTAGTGAACATTGGTGCTATTTGAGCAAGTAAATATATAATAGCCAGTAATGAGTGGAAAACTTGAATGGATCATAACTAGTGATAAGCCTGCACTATTAACAAATCACAATATTGCACTACTAGTCTACTAATACTTGCTACTTCTGCCAGCCTCTCTTTGCTCTTAGGTAGAAGGGGCTTAAGAATTGCTCTCCATCTCCCGTGAACTCTGTCTCAAACACTAGTCTGACACATACACTAGAACCTTGTGTAATGCATACATCAACAAATCTCAGGCAGGCACAACTCGGTGTAGCTCAAGGTTTATTGTCTGATGGCCATTAGCATTGATCAGTGAAGCATGAAATCCATAGAAACAAGGTAATTAAGTGAGATATCTCCATTAGCATTGGCCATTAACATTGATCAAGGTTTATGACTACTCATTTAATATTAGCTACATCACAGAAACAAGGTAAAATACATGTCAAAGCTAGGCAAACATAGAAAGTTTTTTTTTTTTTTTTTTTTTTTTTTGCAGTGCTCCATTTCAAGTACTTTTGCTTTGCTTTCAAGTACTAAAGAAGACTATGTATCATTTTCTACGATTGACCAAAAAGGAGAAAAAGTTAAATTGGCATCTACTGCTGACCATACCACTTCCTCCAAAAGCAAAATCAAATCTCATTCTTGAAGCCTTAACTCATCAGGATCTCAAATAGGAAAAAAAAATAAGAGAATTTAAATTTTTTTTTAAAAAGTTATATATTTCTTTTATTGAAACAATGAATCGGTTATTTTAAAATGTTCTTTACATTGGCAGAGAGCAGAAGACTGCACCACTTAATGTGCCGTGATTTTAGCAAAAATCAACAAGCCACAGTTTAGTAGCAGCAAGAGAGGACCTTAACAATAATCATTTAGCCTGAGAGAATGAAGGGCATAACATTTGTACATTCATGTAACAACAAGAAAAGTGGACCCCGACATTCAACCCGCTACTATAGTGACAAAGTCTCAATTCTCAAGTACAGTTACAGAATCCAATCTAACATAAAAAAAGTGGAAATTCACAGACTTGAACCATGCCCAAGGTATCATAACTTCGTCACACATTCCCATCTAAAGCATTTCAAATGCCATAACCATCACCTAGAAATGAGAACAAACAAACGAATGATCAATATTGTGGTTAATAGAAGGATATGGATAAATAACAGAACTGGGACTATTATTCTGTGCAAATTTCAGAACACCAGACCAGAACCTCTATAGAAAACTTGGAGCAAACTTAATAGAAGAACTACTCCAATTTTATTTATTTCATAGGATGCAATTATTCAATCTAAGTTTATAAGATACGATCACATTCCTAGTTGCAGAAGATGAAACAAGTGGAAGAAATTATGATATATATCAAAAGGTTAATGTCTCTTCCAACAACTTCAGATAGCACAAATAAGGGGCCTAACTGGTAACCAACATAATTTCACCTACCATGAATAAGACTTGATAGAAAACCTTTATTAAGAACATCACGAGCAAAATGAAATTCTCACTTGTTCATTAGGTAGGAAAGATAGATTTAAAAGGAAAACTATTTTGGAAAAATTTTCCACAAAAAAATCCTTTCATATATAATTTCACCTGGCGAACAAATTATTCACTTCATTGCAAGCATAAAACAAAATCTTTCTACATAGTATTCAGTAACTATACATATTTCTACAGCCAATAAACCCACTAAACTGAATTAAAATGTTAACTAATCTTCAATCTTCAAAAAGAACCCAAAAGGAAAAACAAAAAACCATAATTCACCGCAGCTGCCAAATTCTGGTAGCACGCTAGAAACTCACCTAGTAGTGAAGGGCCAAAAACCTCTGAGGTGGCGATTCTAGTAGCGATGGCGATGGTAGCGGCATTGATTTTACTTCTACAACAACTGCGATGGTGGTGGAAAGGACCACTGAGGGACTGGCAGTAGTGAGTAGGCGCCTGAGGGAGGGAGTTTTCTTCTATGGCAATAGTGCGTCTTATTTCTCATTTTAACTCTCTCAATTGTTTGTTTTCTTAACTTTTAAAAACTTATTTTCGAAATTCAACTGAAATAAGATAGTGAAATGCTATGCCATAGTTACTGTCACGCCCCGCGCTCGCAGGATGTGGCACGGCCGTACCACTGAGTCTCAACCCAATAATACGAAGCCTTACATCAAAACTTAACAACAAAACACCTTTTCTTCCAAAATGATAACTAAATAATTTCATAATTAAATCTTCCTCAAAAAATTTATATCAAAAGCCATAAAACTCATTCTTATACTTGTCTCATCGAGTACTACAAATATAGGTAGAACTTAAAATAAATAAGATAACATAAGTCACTGAGTAAAATCCTGAAATTCGACTTCGTGCTATACGTCCAATACAATCTTAGTAGAAAGGGCTTTCGCACCATTGATCATCATTAAAATCTGAAAGAAGAAAATATTGAGGAGTGAGCCAACCACATGCTCAGTAAGTAGTAATAAATCACTTCTCCCGAATAAAGTTTATTACATACTTTTACATAACATACATACATGCACATTATATTAATACTTACTCTTACAAATAATAATAATAATAATAATAATAATAATAATAATAATAATAATAATAATAATAATAATAATAATAATAATAATAATAATAATAATAATAATAATAATAATAATACTAATAATAGCCAATAACTCCTATTAACTATTTAGTTTTAAAACATTCTTATAATATACTAGGAAGAATATCGCCTTTGGAAAAAACTCAACAAATCTCAAATTATTTTTATGAGACATAAGTTTTGGAATATTAAATCTACTGATTCATTTCTTTTGCTCTAAAACTCAAACCTATTAGTTTAACAACATTAATATAAGTATACTTAGTGACTTCGCAAAAGCATGCAACAATATCTTGGGTCGCAAACCAAACTTCTTGACACCTAATTAAATTATAAGATTTCAAATTATCCTCAATTCAAAAGAATGTCAAACACTTAAAATACCTTCAAGTAATTTTTATTATCTACTTTTAAAATTTAAATTAACCAAATACAATAAAACTTACATTTATTATATATACATATATATATATAAAAATTATATATATAAAGAAAGTCAACAGAAAGTGAAAATCACTTCTGTTAAACATTGATTTGGTGAGGGTTGCAAGTGCAACCCTCTGCCGCGATTTTTTTTTTTTTTTTTTTTTACAAAGTCACATAATAGCATGAAATCATGGCCATACACACCGATGCTCTGGTGCGAGACAGCACGTTACAACCTTTTTTTTTTCTTTTCTCAAAATTCTCTTCTTCAACCCAGAAATAATCATGAATACAAAACATATTAGAAACATTTGTTCACACAAATTCATACAATTATTACCTTCTTCTAACTGAATTAACTTATTCAGTTAGGAAAATCCAAAAAGGCTTAACCCGGCCTTAGCAGTCCAAAAAGGCTTAACCCAGCCTTAGCGGTCCAAAAAGATTGAAACCTTCGTCCGGCATAAATCCAAAGAGACGAATTCAATCTTAACATTATTCCAAAAAGGTTTAGCCCACATTTGAGGCATCATATTCAAACAACATAAATAGATCCATCATGTATCAAATCCATCAAATATATTCATACGGAACTATGTATTCATATAATACGAACATCGAAATACACACTATACATCAACCAATCGTTAAAGCTTATACTTTAGAAAAATACCATACTTTATTTGGGAATTTTTTTAACCAAGGTAACGCTTTTATTCCATAATTTTTACAAGAAAAACGAAGAGATTCACCCATACTTACCTCTTAATATCGACGTTTGAAAACTGTACAGCCTACGGTATTCTTTTCCTTCAAACCCTAGTTGAACTCTCTCCCCCTTTCTGCGCCTGATGACGGCTATTGAAAAACAACGATGTTTTCTATAGGTTTTTTTATTTAATAAATCGTAGGGTTTCCTAACTTTTAAATAATTTCAATTAGGTCCCTACTTACTTAAAATATTAACCCAATAGAATTCTATCTTAACAAATTTTAAAATATCTCCATAAATAAAGACTTCCTAAAAAAATGTGGGTTTTACAGTTACTATCTTTATTTTTTACACACTTATTACTACTATTATACATTTTTTAAAAATGTCCTTAAAATTTTGAATAAAATGAAGTTTAAGTATTCCATTAGTTAACATGATTAAATTGTTATTGTTTCAAAAAAATGTCAAAAATATTTTTTTATTCTGATACATTTTTTTTGTTAATATCGGGTATATATACAATATGATGACTAATTTAATTTACTATCAAAAAATTTTTAATTAGTACACATTTTATATTAAAATGTCATTAATATCTATATTATTGAGACACTATTAATTAATGTCAGCCAAAAAACTCTCTTTAACGCATAAAATATCCCAATGATTTTAGTTGGGACGACACTTATACAAAAAAGCGTCGTCGTTATTTGACATTATTTAATTACACGTCATCTTTTTTAAAGAGTGTCGGAAATATTTTTAACAAAATGATATATTTTTACTAATGTCAGAAAAAATATATAACATGCCAACACTTTAATTGAAAAAATGACGAAATATTTTTTATTCATCGACGTTTAATTCTAAATGTTGCAAATATCTTTATTATAGGGAAAGTTTAAATTAATGATGTAAAAAAAAATATAGTTAGAATATATTTTTTATTAATGTCAGGTATATATAGATTATGTTGACACTTTTATTTTACATCATAAAATTTTTAATTAGTCAATATTTTATATTAAATGTCGAGAATATTTATATCATGAAAACGCTTTTATTTAATATCGGCCAAAAAATCTCTTTTGATTCAGGACAATTAATTTTAAAGTGTCCCCATAATTTTGAATGAGACGACACTTATATCAAAAAGTATCATCGTTATTTAATAAACGTCAAAAGTTTTTTAATTAAAATTTACTTTTTTAATAAACGTCAGAAGTTTTTTTAAATATTACGACGCATTTTCATTAACGTTGAAAAAATATATAAAATGCCGACACTTTAATTAAAAATGACGGTATATTTTTTATTTATCGATATTTTATTTTAAACGTCGAGAATATCATTATTATAGGGACATTTTTAATTAATAACATAAAAATATATAGTTATGAGTGACTTTTGTTGTAGTGGTAGTAGTTTACTCTAGTTTCCTCTCCTTTATTTTGTACATTCTCTTTTAATCAATACACAATTTCATATTTTGGTTAAAAAAGAACCAAAGGTAGCTGGTAAGGCTTTGAGGACTCCATCTCCCCATTTAAAGGATCGTAGGTTAGAATAATCGATTAGATCTTTTCTTAAATACAACTCGTGTAATGATACGATAACTTTACCAAAATTTAAAAAAAAATGAAGTTTGATAAACCATATTTTTTATGCATAAATAATAAGGAAAACAAGAAATTATATATATATATATATATATATATATATATTTATTTATTTATTTATTTATTTATTTATTTATAAAACACTAAATTGGATACAGATATGAACTTAACTTTCCTTATGGCCAAGGGCAACATTAAACTAAATTGAATAAGTGGAATGACTTCATTTCAGACTTCACAGTTCATATTGGAGGAATAGCAGCTGGGATTTGAATTATGGTGAAAAGAACATTCGGAAGGCAAAGCAAAGGAAGGGGGAATGACAACTGTGGATTAGAGAAAAAGGTCCCCGATCTAGTTGGAAGCCTATTTTGCTATCACAAAAAGGCTTTCGTTTTCAAGACATCACACATGATTTGAATCTTCAAAGCAATGTTGTACATTGTTACATATCTTACTTGATAAAGCTTGTATATAACTGTAAAGACAGTTCCATCTTCTCTTCCTTTAGTTTTATTTAAAAAGAGTGGAATACTGAAACAGCCCATGAGTGATCCATGAATCCAATGAAGATCCAAAAAATATTAACTTGTAGTCTAGTACAATTAATCAGAATAATCTATTTAATATAGTGCTAATTTAATTATTTAGAAATATTTTGATTTAAGCGACAAATTCAGCAAGAAAAAAAATAGGAATAATCTGCTATAGCAATTAGTCTAATTTCTAGGGGAATATTATTATTAGTTGCATGTTGTGTCCTACAAAAGTTTCCAGATTCTTGGGAAATAATTACTTCCTTTTTTTTTTTTTTTGGGACATTAGGAATGAAGATATGAACTCATAAAAGCATTATTACCATGTCATAAGAAAAAATTTTAATTTATTTAACTTAATACATATAGACACTCTTAACTAATTGAATTATCATCTTATTACACCAAAAAAAAAATTATTGACTTAATACATACAGAAAATCATATTTCTTTTCCTTTATTTTGCTATTTCTTTTCTACGCTTTCGTGCATAATTTTCTCATCATTCAAACAAAGACTGGAAAAAAATCAAACACGATATGTCAGGCGCAAAATTCTGGAAGTAACTAGCCACAGAATGCTTGCTGGAGAAACTGGCTGCTATCATTTCCACAAGATACCACTGAACCTGTTACGTCACTTATTTGTTCTTTTTTTAAAAAAAAAAACTACTCATTATTGATTGATCCATTCCTTTTGAAATGTTATTGAATATAATTTCTTTATGAAATTCTCATTTATCAAAGATTTACAACCTTTGCAAAAATTTATATCACTTTGCAAGATCCTCAAGCATAATAAATGTATACATTCTGAGAGAGAACCCAAATTTGCAAGTTGTTATAGTCCACAAAATTTAGTTCCTCAAAGAAAAAAAAAATGTCCACAAACTGTAGTTAACTTTTACAATTAAGAAAAAAGAAATACCTTTGTGTTAAAAAAAATCATTTAGGTGGAATTGAAATTTTGTTTAAATTTGAAAGTTTTGAATAAATAGTTCTTAATACATTTTATTTGTCGGAAAAAAATTAATTTTTTTATGTTTAAAATTTACAACTTATTTATTCCTATTTTATATAATTTTTATCATCTTGAATACGATAGAATTCGGTAGACACACTACGTGCACATGAATTTTTAAATAAATGATAAATTTGATAAATTAATTTTTTAACTTGTAAACTACAAATCTACTAATCACCTGATCCAGGTCACAAAAATTCAATTATTTGCATTGCTTCTTCTCCTTATTCTTTGTCTTCCTTGAAAAATAAAGTCATTCTATAAAGAACAAATCCTCCTTCCGATGAAAAAACAATTCAATCCTGCAAACTCGGCATAACAAAATAAAGATTCCTGCTCACATAATGATTATTTGAAGAAAATATCTTAGATAACGCCGGTTTTGGGTCGGGAATAGAGGACCCTTTTTAATATAGGACACCATATGATGATTACGGGTTTGATTTATATGATGAATTAATGCCACAAAGGGTGAGCGGATGCAGCGACCACATTGTCCTTCTCTTCTAATCTAATGCACCCTTTTTCATCTAACAACACCATCTCTCAATCAATCTTCTTCCATTAATCTCTGTCAAGTCCCTCTCACACCATCCCACTAACAGAAGCAACAATCGCTGCTGCTGCTGTCAATTTTCATGTACAACAAAACTTACAGAGTACAGAGGTCCCTATCAATGTCAAAGTTTAGCCAGATGCAATAATAGTAGCAGTAATTTGGAATGATGGGGCAAGATGAATTTGGAATTGATTCCGGTGGCAGCAGGCCGCAGACTACAGTAGATTAGAAGAAACCTCTATTTCGTAATCACGCACACAAAACTAGTAACCTTTGTTCTTAGGTTAAAGTAAACTCAATCAAAAATGAAGGGTTTTGAATTGTTTTTATGTCCAATTGAAAGTGAGTTAGGCCTTGTTTGATTACTTAATTCAACACTTATAATTAAATGATTTAAGTATATTTGATAATAAAATTTTGTTATTATCTAATTGATTAAAACGTATTGAATTGTTATTATTAATTCTAAGTTTAATTTCGCATTTAGTTCTTAAGCTTTTTTCTTCTATCATGATTGGTCTCTAAATTTTATTTTTAACTTCTTATATCCTCAATTATTTTTCGTTTGACATACTTGGTCCTTCTATCAAAATTTTCGTTAGTCAATATAACTGATTTAACTTTTACTACATTTATAAAAGTATTTTCGATATATAAATTTTTTCAACTACCATAGTTGATCTCTATACTTTATTTTTAATTTTTTAGATCTTTTATCATTTTTTCACTGCAATGTTTGGTTCCTATTCTTTATGTTTTAACTTTTAGGTCCTTTATCATTTTTCGAATGACATACTTGATCATTCTGTTCAATTTCTCGTCAGTCATAACTATTTAGTCATTGGTACTAACAGAATTATAAGAAAATAAAAAATTATTTGGTCACGTCCTCCACCTTTTGAAAATTTTTATATGTATCAATTATTGATAAAAATATTTCTCATCAATTGGGTTGTTATAAATTTTATTTATATATTTTTTCTCTTCTAATGTATTAAAAAAGTCTACTTTGTTAAAATCTGTATTAAAAAATAAAAAACATGATTTATTAGCATTATTTTTTCACTAAAGAATAAATTTCGCGACATTTATAATTTATTACATTAAAACTTCCACAAGAAAGAGTGAATATTTATTATTTAAAAATAAATATTTCTATACAGATGATATTTATGGATCATTGCATTAAAACTACACCCTAAATATTACATCTTACTATATTTTTAAAAAATAAAAAATTTAAATTATATAATTTACGGGCATCAAATCTATGTGAGATATTTTTATTATTTAAAAATTATTTAAAGAGTAGATGGAGTTAGTTCCACAAAAAAAAATCTTACCACTAATTAGCATTATCATTCATTTGTACCGTTAGATCTTTAAGAAACGGCCATATACTAGTAGATCTTCTCAAATGTGGAAATGAAAGGAAAAAAAGGAGGCTCAAATGTGGAAATGAAAGGAAAAAAAGGAGGGGAGGGGGGATATCCATTATGGTATGTTAATACTAATGGCGTAATTCTGCTAAAATCTAATGTGAAAATAATAGCAGTCGAATGGCTCTATACAACTTATCCCTTAGAATTTCTGAGTCCAAACAGTATCAAATCATTTATCAACTAACTGGAAGCAAATAAATAGAGTCTCTACTCATTCTCCTTGTGTCCGTGCAATATCCTATATTTCCTCCTTCTCCAGTTTTTCTCTCTCTACATTTTCACCAAAAGCTATCCATCTCTCTCTAGAACTTTAACTTTACAAAGCCATCGTAAATTGAATAGAAAGACCAAGTATGTCGCTCGAAAAAGTATAAAGGACTTAAGAAGTTAAAAAAAAATAATATAAGGACCAAACATGGTAGTCAAAAAATGATAGAGGATTTAAAAAGTTAAAAATAAAGTGTAGGGACCAACTATGGCAGTCAAAAAATACCCTTATGAGTATGATAAAAGTCAAACTAGTTACGTTGATTTGCGTTGACTAACAGGAATTTTGACGGAACAACCAAGTATATCAAACGAAAAATGATTGATGACCTAAAAAGTTAAAAATAGAGTTTAGGGACCAACCGTGGTAGTAGAAAAAAGTTCAAGGACTAAATGTGAATTAAGCCAAAATTTTAAGTGATTTGAAATTTATTTAAATTTGAAGTCTGAATATACTAAATATTTATTTAATTATTAATATATTTATTTATTTAATTTAAATTGTAATAACATACAGTGTAAATATGAATTATAATTAATTCAGACTTCAATTTTTAGATTCAATAGTTAGACTTTAGTTTACAAAATTCAATACTTAAATATTTAAACTTCAATATTCAGAATTCAGTATTATCAAATGAGCCCCTAATTTGAGTGATTTACTTATGGCATGTTTGATAACCCAATTCAACACTTAAAATTGAATGAATTAAGTATTTTTATTTTACTAAGTGTGTTTAATAATGACTAATATTAAGTACTTAATTAATTAAGTGTGTTTGATAATAGTTTTTTGTTATCACTTAATTGATTAAGACGTACTAAAATTTTATTATAAATTTTCAATGAATTGAAAGTTACATAAGTCTAAAGTTTGAATATGTTAAATACTCATATAATTATTAATATTTATTTATATTTAATCTAAATTTTAATAAAAATATAGCGTAAAAAAATGAATTATAATTAATTCAAACTTCAAATTTCATATTCAGTCTTCAGTCTTCAACCTTCAAAATTTAATTTTATCAAACGAGTCCTTAGAGCCTGTTTGATAATTTAATTCAACACTTAAAATTGAATAAATTAAATACTTATTTTATTAAGTGAGTTTGATAACGACTAATATTAAATACATAATTATTAAATGTATTTGATAATAGATTTTAGTTATTACTTAATTGATTAAGACATACTGAAATTCTATCATAAATTTTAAGTGAATTGAAACTTATTTAAGTTTGAAATCTGAATATATTAAATACTTATATAAGTATTAATATTCTTTTATATTTAATTTAAATTGTAATAAAATATAGCGTAAAAATAAATTATAACTATTTCAAATTTCAAATTCAAACTTATCATTTAATTGATTAAGATATATCGAAATTCTATTATAAAGTTTAAGTGAATAAAAAGTTATTTAAATGTGAAGTTTGAATATATTAAATACTTTAATTATTAATATTTTTTATATTTAATCTACATTGTAATAAATTATCATGTAAAAATAAATTATAATTAATTTAAACTTCAAATTACACATTTTAGATTTCAAATTCAATATATACACTTCTAATTTTTAAATTTTAATACTTAAATGTTCAAATTTTAATTTTTACATTTTAATTTTATCAAACAAGCCTTTATTCGGAATCTAAAGTATAGCTTGGGTGATAAGTTCGGTTGAATCCTATTGCATATGAAGGGGTGAGAATTATAAAAACAT
Source organism: Voacanga thouarsii (assembly GCA_026120185.1). Classification (NCBI taxonomy): domain Eukaryota; kingdom Viridiplantae; phylum Streptophyta; class Magnoliopsida; order Gentianales; family Apocynaceae; genus Voacanga; species Voacanga thouarsii. The sequence goes on from JANUWF010001125.1 coordinate 1,232,970, forward strand.
AAATACACGAATTTGAAACTTTTAAAATTGATAAAAAAAAATTGAAATTACTTAATAACAAGTAAAATAGATTTAAAATTATTTATGTAAATTTATTTTTAAAATTTTATTAAAAAAATAAGAAATTAAAATTTTTAATTAAAAACAAAAGAGAGGAAAAGCGAAAAAGAAGGAGCTGTGGCCAGCGGCCACCACGAAGAATGATGAATGATAGCTCCCACGACGTGTCACTGTGGCCGTACATCCAGATGGTTGAGAGAAGAAATCCGACGGCTCGGATCTCTTCTTCCTCCTCATTATTAACCCGATAAATTTCTCATTCCGCAGAGAAAACAGAGCTCCATCCCTATATACATTCTCGTTTGTGTGTACACACACATTTCTACGCCTTCTTCATTCCCTGCGCCTGCATTGTTTTTCTCTCCGGCAGCCTAGCCTTCTGTGTCCGTCAGCCAGCGCTATTTTCATCTTCGTCTCGTTTTTCTCGATCGGAAGGTACATTTCAATTGCATTCCACCTTCCGATGGGTAGATCTATTAATCTCTGCATTTGTTTCGTAATCTCTTTCCAATTCGATTTTTCGTTAGAAGTAGTTGCTGATCTGCAATTGATCGAGCTCAAATCACATTGTTTTGTGTGAAATGTAGTTAATCCTTAAAAAAAGAAGGAGAATTGTTTATTAAATTCTTTAAATTGTCTGCAATATGCTAATTTGATTTGGTTTGCAAACAGAGCTGTTTACATCTCGAATTATGCTGAATGGAAAATGCGTGTTGCTGGAATTGTTGTGTTGTAATTTTGTTAGTTCATTTTCTACTGTAATTTTGAGCATTGCGCTTTGTGTCGTAATCTTTAATCGTGTAAATGTTGATTATTGATATCCTTACGGCTGCGTAATATGTTTTGATCCAATCTAAAAGATGTGACCTTAACCTGTTGTAATGATTGTGACGCTAATGCAAATTCCAAAGTTTTCACGATGTTGCCGGTATATTTTACTGGTTCTATCATAGAGGGTTGATCAATTTTCCTTTTCATTTACGGAAGCAAATCAGATTTAGGTTCTCCTTTTTGTTTGCAGTTGCAGATCAATTTGATTCGAAGGATTTTTAAATGTCAAGACGTGATTGTGGCTTTAAGTCTGTATTCTGAAACTTTGAGATTTTTTAGAAACATTTTTGGAGTGTGTGTGGATTTTGTGGGTGGGGTGGGGTTGATTACACTAGGGTCCGTCTTTTTGTGATCAAAATGTGATGTTCATGGTACACAGCATTGAACATATCTTTCAACATTTTCCTACTTGTTTCCCTTCTTGACATGATAAGGGGGGTGGCATTCATTATATGCCTGAAAGGTTGAATCTTGGACTGTCATTAAATGCGAAACAGAGTTGATTGTAACTATTGTGCGACATGCATTACATAGTTTTTGCTATTTTTACAGGGGGAAATCCATGGTACACTCAAGGAAAAGATATTGAAGAATTTGGTTTCAATTTTCTCTTTAGCAGATCAGATATGCTTAATTACCCATTTGTGGGGGAAATTTTTTCATTTCCCTCTCCATCATGTATGAATTAAGTGTAATTCTTTGATTTCTTAAACAATGCACAATGTGATCTACCTTAAGTCAGTGTCTTTCTTCTCTTGTTTTGGTTGTAATAAAGTATATTTGGCATTTTAGTCATGTGTTTAGGGGCTTTGCAGTTTATTTACTATTATGACTGTTGGATAAGTATTCTGACTTGCATAATTGTTACAGTATCTTTCTGCATTAAAAGAATTGCTTCTAATTTTCTACTGTATTTGGTCCAAAGAACGTAACCCTGATTCAGTTTAATTGACAACCTTTTCATAACTTTATCTTCACAAAAAATGCAAATAGACCAAGGAAAACTAGATAATAAGGGAAAATAATATAGGCCACTTGTGTATTTGATTTGCTAAAACAGTGGTACATGTTCAGGTGGTGGCAGCATAAGATGGCAGAAAATGAGGACATTCAGCCACTCGTGTGTGACAATGGAACTGGAATGGTTAAGGTAGATTATGCATATATGCATCTACTACTGCTTAAGCTTGTGCTACTTCGGAAGTTCTGCTTGTTTTTTTATATTCCGTTTGTTGATCTTCGAGTAGATAGTTATGCTTGCCTTTGTATTATGTTTAGGCTGGGTTTGCTGGAGATGATGCTCCACGAGCTGTATTCCCAAGCATTGTTGGTCGTCCTAGGCACACTGGTGTGATGGTGGGAATGGGCCAAAAAGATGCCTATGTAGGTGATGAGGCTCAATCAAAGAGAGGTATCTTAACTTTGAAATACCCAATTGAGCATGGTATTGTTAGTAATTGGGATGACATGGAAAAGATATGGCATCACACTTTCTACAATGAGCTCCGTGTTGCCCCTGAAGAGCATCCTGTCCTTTTAACTGAAGCACCACTTAACCCCAAGGCTAACCGTGAAAAGATGACTCAAATAATGTTTGAGACGTTCAACACCCCTGCCATGTATGTTGCCATACAAGCCGTGCTGTCCCTATATGCTAGTGGTCGTACAACTGGTAAGCATTAATCAGCAACTCAATCAATTTGTTTCTTTTGATTTTCATCTACATAGCCTCACTGCCTCTGCCCTCTTGCAAAGGAAGAAAAATTGGAAATGTGTTTATCAAGTTAGTTTACTGGATGAAGTTGATCATGTTACATGTAACCACTTGAAATCCTCTGGTGGAGATTTTATTAAGAATTAAGAAAAAAATTTCACTTTAATTGCTCTTTTTCAGGATGATTCACATTTGTCAGTTGATGCATTCGTAGAAAATCATTTGGATGTCAAGTATATTGAATTTGGTTCGTTTTTCCTTCTACTTTGCTGCTTCTGTTTCTGTAGGTATTGTGTTGGACTCTGGTGATGGTGTCAGTCACACTGTCCCCATCTATGAGGGGTATGCTTTGCCACATGCCATCCTTCGTCTCGACTTAGCTGGTCGTGATCTCACAGATTACCTAATGAAAATTCTTACTGAACGTGGTTACTCTTTCACCACCTCAGCAGAACGGGAAATTGTGAGGGATGTGAAAGAAAAATTGGCTTATATTGCCCTCGATTATGAGCAGGAGATAGAGACGTCAAAGACTAGCTCTTCTGTGGAGAAGAGCTATGAGTTACCTGATGGACAGGTGATCACCATTGGTAACGAGAGATTCCGATGCCCTGAAGTCCTCTTCCAACCTTCAATGATTGGAATGGAATCAGCTGGAATCCATGAGACAACTTACAACTCCATCATGAAGTGCGATGTTGATATTAGGAAGGACCTATATGGCAACATTGTGCTCAGTGGTGGTTCTACCATGTTCCCAGGCATCGCTGATAGAATGAGCAAGGAGATCACCGCATTAGCTCCCAGCAGTATGAAGATTAAAGTGGTGGCACCACCAGAGAGGAAATATAGTGTCTGGATCGGAGGCTCCATCTTGGCTTCCCTCAGCACCTTCCAGCAGGTCTGTTTACTTGCATTCAGAATACATTGGCAATTGTTTTTTGAAAAATAAGTATGATTTGATTTTCTTTGCTCTTTTGTTTGCAGATGTGGATTGCAAAAGCAGAGTATGATGAATCTGGTCCATCAATCGTGCATAGAAAGTGTTTCTAATTTTGCCAGGGTGACAATGTTGAACTTTCTCCTGCTGGGTCAGAAATGCAGCTTGCAATGTTTTATTCTAGATTTGCTTTCTATATTTGCAGTTCTCTTTGTGGGTTGATGACCTTGAGAGGGCGAGGAGTTGGTTGTTGGATGTTCCTATTCTTTGATTTTATATAATGTAGAAGTTTTAACTGTTTTTTTTTTTATTATCTCTCTCTCTCTCCCCCTCTGTGCCTAATCCACCCTATAGTGTTTTTGTTTCAATGGATAGCTGTGACCGCCTAATCCACTCCAGTGTTTTAGTTTCAATGGATAGCTGTGATTTGGGGTACAATCCTGGAGGAACTAATAGCTAATATCTGGCCAAGGCCCCAAGGTATAAACACTTGCCGAAGATACGATTTGGTTCATCCTTGGAAGTGGGTGCATTTATTAAATCAATATTGCTAACAAAAACATGGAAGAAGCTAAGGTGGGGATGCATGAGAGAGGCTCAGCGGTTGGCTCCGCCTAAATGTTAGCTCAAAACGGAGACAATATCAACTATAAGTTTAATGTTTCTAAGGTGTGATCAAACACATAAACCAAAGGAAAGAAACAAACGATGTACAATCCAACTTTTCTGCTTCACATCAAATAACCTACCATTAAACAAATATGCTCTTGATTGTTCAGCGAAGGTTTCTAGGAAAGCCGGGAGACTAAAGCCTGATTCTCTTTGTTATAGAATGGATGATCCTCTTCAACTACATCTTCATTTCCCAGTGATGGCTTTTCAGATGCTGTATTTTTGTACTCACCATGAGTCACATGTAGTTTCTCAATGGTGCCTGCTTTTGAAACTAAATCTGCATCATCCCTGCTTTGATAATCGTTAAAGTGAGAGTTACACCTCACATATTTTTCAGAAGCAGCACCATCTTTGAAACTCCCATCTGTTTGAATTGGTCGATTGCAGAAACTCCCAAATCCTTTGATCCCACTTGTTAATTTCCGCTCTCTGGCTCTCTCTTCTTTGAGAAATGAACCATCCTCAATCAGCTTCACCACCCTCTCAGCTTTTCTTTTCACAGTTAAACCCCAGTTGAATCTGCATATACAGGTGAACAGAATTATTATTGACATTCAGAACTCAACTTTGAATCCGAAAATGAATGCAAAGAAATATGTACATATTAACGAACCCTTTCTCATCAACATAGTGAAAGTTTTCCATCTCCCTAATAATTTCTTGATCACATACAAACTCCTCTGCAACTCTTGCTGGTCCATGTGTGAGAAGATGTTCCAGTAGAATTAGAGCCTTGTAAGAAGCTCGCCAGTTTTGTCTATCATATTTCCTCAACCTGGTGAAAACGAATATGAAATTATGCGTGGACCTTGCACATGGAGATCTAAAAAAACGAGAGAAGTTCTATAATACATGCAAAGTTGGGTGACATCAAATGCAAACAGCTGACAGAAAACACCTTTTATGAAGAATATCCACAATTCTCCAATAATCATCGACTTCAAAAGCAGCACGCGATATTAGTCTCATGGAACGTGTATCTGGTACTGAGGAATCGCCATCCGTAACTTCTTCTGTTAATCTTTCATTCCAAACAGGAAAAATCATCAGAAATATTATCTGAAATAAAACCAAAGGAACATGCATTGAATCAAAACCAATATGAATGAAGGGGAATTACAGTTCTGCTGGAGTAACATCGGTGAGAGCCAGCCGGGCAGCTTTGATTTTCTCTTTGAAGAAGAAGGAAGCTTGCCTCTTGAATTCATCTAATAAATGAGCATCCATGTTTGTTAAGATGAGGACAACTGAAAGATCAATTTAGCTGAAATAAGGCATTTGATTCATCTACGCGACAAAGAACTGCAACTGCTCCATTACAATGACAAAACATCAACTACTCTATAAAAGTGGATTTGCTTATGTAATTAGAAGAAGATAAAGTAACTTGAGGGATAAATTTATGCCATGAGAGAAGTTTTAAATGCTTCCAAGTTTGACAACAATCGTGTAAGAAAAAGGCGGCGAAACCATTTTAACGTGGAATTTTCCAAGTCGATTTCATCAGGTTGGCTTGTCTTTACGTATATGTTTCCATTATGTGTAGACTTTGACGGATTGTGCAGTTAGTTTTCGAGGACAGGAGATTAAAGTAATTCGCACTGGTATTAACCACGAAATGAAATGTCACCTTCTGCTTCAAAATAAACAGTCACATTTAACCTTCCCTAAAGATTTTGACATTTTGTAACAATAAGGAAATAATGGGCTTGTTTTTTTTAACGAAATTCTGAAAGTGAGGTGGTTGTGGGTGGAATGGGAAGTCGCATTCAGGATACAACCATAGTTACCTTGCCAGAGTTATCTACACATTGTTACTAGAAATTCCATTAAATAGGTTCTTTTTTTAACAGAATTTTGAAAGTGGAGGGGTCGCAGGCAAAATTCTCAATTTGGGAAAGTCACATTAATGTTATTATAAAAAAAAATGGTCGCATTTTCAGGTAATGTGACCGATTAAAAAAAATTATATTTTTAAAATGAGATCTTATTACACTAAAATAATTTCTTACAAATTTAAAAAATGACTATATATAGACAAAAATCGCATGGTGAGATATTAAAATCTCATTTTTAAAATGCAATCTCACTTGAAATATAGATATATATATATATATATATATATATATTTTTAAATTCCAAATGACATTACCTATCACATCTTTTAACAACAGGTCACATTTTTACTTCTTCCTCCCATCTTCTTCCTGTGAATTTCCGGACCACCAGAGCATCTTAAACCCTTTTGCTAAGGAACTTAGTTTTAAGGTAAATCTCTCCAAATCCATTTCTGATAATGAAAACTTGTTGTAGTAATTTTGGATCCACAAAAGCTTCAGAATTTTGTTGATTGTTATTTCTTTGTCTTGCTCAAAGATCCAATAGACACAGAGACGTTATTGAAGCCACAAAGATACCGAACTCTTATCTAATACCACACATATATACATTTATCACATAGAAAAAGAACACAAGACACAAACAAACCCTCCAACACTGAGCCCACTGAGTTTCTCGATATACATGCATGTGGAGGGGTAGTATAGCACAGCAAAATGACACCCTTTTATGTGGATGAGTTGTCGCATTTCGAGAACGAGATCTTAAGGTCTCATTCTACTACAAAAAATGAGGTAAATATGACAATACTTAAAACAGTGGCCAAAAATCATTGCTAATATAAGATGGTTTAAAATCATCGTACCATATAAAATTTATATGGTGGTTATGTATAAACCGTCATATTAACTAAACTAAATATGACCGTCAATAGGAACTATTGTATTTTTTCACAACTAATATGATAATTTATCTAAACCGCCTTATAAGATTGACTGCATACTACCGTTACATATTAATCGTTGTATTTGGGAATCAGAATATACGTGATATTATTGAGAACAAAATATGGCGCTTAGTTAACTGTCGCATGTGTTGATACGACGGTTATAGGAACCGTCGTTTTTGGTTTGATAAATTCCACAGTTCAACGTGTAACTGTCATTTATGTTGGACTAATACGACAGTTAGGATCGTCGTTTTTGTTTCTGATTATAACAAAAACCTTCAATAACAATCCAAATTGTATTCAATTATTTTCAAATTTAGTCATAATATTTTTGGTAATAATTTTAACAAATCTAACAGTTGAATCATTAATTTGATATCCTTAAGTTGGAAAATGCACTAAATTCTTTTACTATTGTATAGAGATTACCTGAAAAATATGATAAAATATAACACATGACCTTCAAATTTGGTCACAATTTTTTTTAAAACTTTATAAATATATTTAACGGTTTGATAATTGATTTGTCAATTAAAATTATGTATACATCTTAGATTTTCAGATATTTGTATTAAAGATCATAGATTGCGTTTTTATTAGTTATTCTAATTAACTATATTCTTATATGCTCCATAATATATCTTTCATCGATTAGTAAATATTAAATTAATATGTTAGAAAATATAAATAATTATCAATTATTTATGCACATATGTGTGTGTATTTAATATACTAAATTAATACGTTCATTCATACATAGACATTATATGTGTAATTGTTTTTGTAAAAGTAAAACATATATATATATATATATATATATATATATAATTCTAAGTAAAAAATTATATAAAATTAAAAATTATCAATTACGACTGTTGTCAACCGTCTTAATTAGTTAACAAAAATGATAGTTATTAAACGTCGTATTTACATTAAATATGATGGTTAACAACGATCGTATCAGAGTAATAAATCCCTCAACCGTACAATTTTGTGACAAAAAGTTATCAAATCCTCTTCCTTTCCCCCATTTCTGACACATCTTCCTCTTTTTTGCCTTCTTTCTTCTTCTCCGGCACTATGTGTCTCATCATTTTCCACTTTCCTTCCCCTATTTCCAGCCACTATTGCCACCTCCTCCATAGCTGCTGCCACTAGCTCATCCAACTAAAAAGCGAGCAGATACTTTTGCCAGCTTTGTTCTCCTTAATCGGGAAAATCATAGGGAAGAATATTTCTCACCTTCAATTTTCAAGGAAATTTGAATAGAGATTCTGCAATTACTCTGGTCTGTTCTGAATTTTTACCTAGGATCATTCTTAGAATTACTGAAATGATTTGCCTAGTACAATTTAATCTGTTTAAGTTTTCTTTTGGTAGATTTTGGCTTGTTCTTTTGATTCCTTTTTATTTTGTTTTTGTTTAAGTCAGCTTTTATTTTTGTTCTTCTAAAATGAATTTTTTGATGGTATTGATGGAGAGCAAGCTTTCATCATTTTGTATAGCTTTGAGGCTGATTTTTTTTTTTTATTTGTTGGGAGTAAATATTTAATGAAATTTTGTGTCTTCTAGGTTTAAGGAGCAACTTCACTTTCATGCTTCTGTTAAGTTGCTGAATTTTTTGTTGTTTTCTTGTCACTTAGTTTGAAAATACTGTTCAAGATGGCCCTGTGATCCTTATGTATTACTACAAATTTGCAGTTTTAAATTTGAAATTCTATTCTTTAATGTGATCAAGTTCAGGTGAGTGAAGTCTTTATATGTGTTACTTTCTTATTTTTATAGTATTTTGGGTTCTCTATACAGACAGCTCTATTCTAGAACTTTATGTTCCTCAACACATTCTGTTGAAATATTTAATATTTTCATTAAGCAATATGAAATTAAAATTCCTTATTGATATTCTGAAAATTTCTTATAGATGATTTGGCTTTATTTTCTTGATAAATAGTGCCAACTGAGAATTTTGCTTGTGTTTCAAGAGCTAACTACTTGTTTGACTCTTAATTGTGTTGCCTTATACATAGCGAGTTTAGTTTCAGTGCAAATTCTTTATGTTTTCAAAATGTTTGAAAGTAAGTAAAATCCAAAAACCACATCTAACTATTTGAAAGTTTTGTTGCACAAAACATCATTTCAGTTGCTGTCAAAATTTGGCTTGGTGAGTAATATGGTTGATCTAACGTAAATTACTTGCATACAAAGTAAGGAATACTGTTAGAATATTAATTGGATTGAGAAGTTATTGCATTTTTATGTCTCTATCACTTGTTGACAATTGCTCATTTGAACTAGGGACTGTTGATACTGAAAGTGGATCGGGGCAAACAAAACATAAGAAAATTACACAGCGGAAGTCTTCAGAGCATTTATACCTCTGTGCTAATGCAAAAAACTCAATGCTTAGGCTGAATTGGTGTTGGTTAAACGGATACTAGTTCACTCATGGAAGACTCTAGATCAAAGCCTACAAGACGTTAACTTCTCCTTGGCATGAACGCTCAACCTTTAGCCTTTTGGAATATAACCACCCCCTAATATATGCTGGTGAAAGCAAGTAGGCTAAGGAATATTGGTCTCTTCCTTCTTAACACTCTGCTAACAAACAGTATTAAGAAGAACTTTTTCCCTTTAACTACTATAGGAGAAGACAAGGGAAAATAGAGAGAAAATTGGCTATCTAAAGAATGAGAGAAAAAGCACTAATCTTTGTGGCTTGATCGTGTGTATTCACTATTACCCAACTATACTCTGATAAGAAGATAGAGAAACCCTCAAGGATAACATCGAAAATCACGAATCCCCTTGAGCTTAAAAAACCTCCTAAATCAACAAGTATTTATTAGCTCGGGTTTATACAAAACCTAACCATGTACACGTCTCAGCAAATCAAAACAACCAACCCTACCTAGCCTGGGCTTGGGCTTATTTCTTGGACTGCTAGTCCAAGGATTGAGTCAGGCCTTAATTTATTTATTTAATCTAGGACTAATGCAAGCCCATAAATAAATAATTGAACGACCCAAATGGACCAGAATAATTTCTCGAGCCTTATGCTAGTTTAGGCTCTGGTTAATTCTAATTGTTCAATTTGGGTTCAAACCCTGAATAATTAATTAATCTGCTAAACCAGATAATTAATTTATTCTCTCTTTTGAACCTTTTATTTTATTCTAACCCAATAATAAATTAGGCTACTTAAATAAAATAAAACCTTCTTTATTTAAGACTATTTCCTTAGTAAAAAATTAATCAGGACTTACGGGCTATTTTGAGAACCAAAAGACACATCGTCCTTAACTACTAAAATGACTAAAATACCTTTATTATAAAAATAGTTGTATTTTGCATTTTAGATATTTCCTATTATCATCATAAGAAAATATTAACCCAAAAAATAATGTTACGTTTAGCAATATCTCTGACCTACAAGTGTTATAACTAAAATACCCCTCGAAGTAATACCCATCCATGAGACAAGAGAAATATACTAATACCTCTCTCAATGACTTCTACCATCTTTAGATATCTAGTTCGATAATTTATGACTCTCATTATGCATCTGTTTATCTCTGGGAGCTACCTAAAGCATACAATACTAAATCACATTCTTAGGGTCCTAATTTATATAGATTATATTGGACAATTACAAAGGAGTAATTTCCCATTTAAGAGTATAAAAACTATCTTATATAAGTTTATCTTAACTAACTAGTTATGCATACCTAACATATAAGTATATTAGTTCTATGATAAACTTCACTTACAGTACATCAAACTATATGCTACCAATTTCGCCAGATCACTAACCTATATTCAAACCATAAGATATCAGCCAATGCTATAACAGTACTAGTCTGGATTTTTTTTTATTTTAATACTTTAAGAAACTACTACTACAAGTCCAATTCTACGTATTATAAATACGCTTATACCATGAAGTGAGATGACTACTCACTGGCTAAAGGTAAGCTATTTTTATTTGGAATTCATAGTATAATGACCTTTGTCCTGACCAAGTTCCTATTCTAATCAACTGGTTAAGAACTATATTTATTTGTTAAGTAACCTATGATCCATACCATACTGTAAATAACATCTATTCACATGGATTATTTACTTAAATACAATGGGTCTTTTCCAACAAAATTATTCACAACTTCATTTATTTCATCGAATTTACATTAGATACATAATTTTGAGGGCATATATTCCAAAAAATAATGCATATAAGAGAAAAAGATGAGGGATGGTATCATTTACACAATCATGGGCATAAGGAAGAGGCAGTGACAATTGTAATTGCTAGAATTTGTTCAATCTTATTTGTTAGTGATAGATATTTTAGTTTTACTTTTGGTAATGATATTACTCTTTGGGCTTTGGGCTCGATTTATGATGAATACATTAGCACCTCTATTTGTTTAATTAATTATAATAGACAAAAGATATAGTAACTTAAAAGTACAAGCAAATACTTTTGTTTCTCTGAATCAAAATGCATATAGAGTGTTATGTCATTATTTAGGAAATCTTAGTCCTCCAAGTTGCCAAGAATAATCAAATTAGTTTTACGTTGGATGCTATTTTAGTGGAACTTCATTCCTATAAATGTTTGATACTGGAGAGAACTTGCTAGGGTAAAATATATGCTTTCTACAAGACTTAATTAACTTTGAAGAGGATTTTATCTTTGAACCTCCAAGAGCTTCTTGATCACTTGAAGAGAAGTTTGGCCAAGGTAAATAGCTAGGTAGCTCTCTATATTCAGTATCATATAAAGCCGTAGTTCTAGTTTAAAAATTAAGAGTTTTTAAAACTAAAATACATGAAAATAGGAATTAGAATAGTTAGTACAATAGTGCTTAATAATAATAATAATAATAATAATAATAATAATAATAATAATAATAATAATAATAATAATAATAATAATAATAATAATAATAATAATAATAATAATAAAAGAGATCAATCAAGACTTTTTCCATTAATTCTTACACAGTTACAGGATAACTCTATCTTACAAAATAGCATTTGAAATTCTAGCTATAAAAGCGGCAGCTAGCTAAGGAAAAAGTGTAATCAAGGAAAACATCCAGACAAATAGTTGGCTAATTTGTGTGAATAGGCCCATAAGAAGTATTCTTAAACTTGCAAGCTAATGCATAGCAATGAACTTTTGCTAATTATTCAAAATTACTCCCTTTAATAATGTGCTTTTGTGCTTTTATTTTTTTTTCCTTCTTAGTCTTATTCTTAGTTTGACTAATTAAGTAGTATTTGCTATCTTGCACAAATTAGAGATACAGTTGTTTCTTTAACTATCCAGATCATTATTACTAAGGTAAGAAAATCATTTTCATCTTTCATTACTAGATTCTCGTGAGTGATAGGTGAACACTTCTTGTAAGTAATGGATGATTACCCTTAAGTTAGTTTCGTGCTATATAGACTTAAATTAGTTTTATTGAATAATTGAATTGATTTTTTGTATTTTTGTTTGTTGACTTGAATCTTTGACACATCTTGAGGTAGTTCAGTGCCTGGAAAATGTTCAATTTATAGAGATAACTATGTTAATTTTTTTTTAAAAAATTAAAATTATATTTGTATTGATCAATTTGTGTTTTTAAGAATGAAAAGAATATGATATTTTCCTAAAAAAAAAAAGAATTTGAAATCATACTTGGCAATAAGTTTATCATAACGAAACTTGTATATTGACTAAAAATATGGCAAAATGATTAAGTGGATGGACCGGTCGTAGATTGACTTAAAAGACCGTTTAGATGATAAATATAATACAGGTTTGGACATCTTTGTAGAATTTGCAGTCAAAGACAAACCTGATGAATCTAAAATTCATTATTCTTGTATGAAATGCCAAGATAGGTATCTTCATAGCACAATAAAGGTCAAACAATATTGTCAAATGTGGGATTTCATGCATCAGTACAAAAAAAATGGAGTATTTATAGGGAAACATACATACCTTCTCATTATACAACTACTAACATTCCTTCGACTGAAAATGCACAAGGGGATAATATGGTTGGGATGGTTGAAGATACTGTTGGCATTAATGACTTCGTTAATGTAAGTGAAGAGTCTAAAGATTTGAGAAAGATATTTAAATTGTTAGAAGAGGATAATATGGAATTGTATATAGGTTGCACTAAATTTTCTTCTCTATTATTCATCATGAGATTATTACATTTAAAAGTCCTCAACAGGTGATCAAATAAGCCTATTGACATGTTACTTGAGCTTTTAATAGATGCTTTCAGTGAGATGGGAGTGAAAATTGCAAAAAATTACTGTAAAGCTAGTAAGATTATGAATGTGCTAGGAATAGAATACAAAGTCTCGAATACTTGTCCAAACATGGCATGATATACAGGGAAAAATGAGGTTATTACTCATTGTGAGGTATGCAATTCTATGAAGTACAAGAAAGAGGGCAATATAGTTGCAAGCAAGCATGTTAGATGTTTCCCATTACCTTTAGGATTGAAACGATTATTGATGTTTCACAAAACTGTAACTCTTATGAGGTGGCATAAAGAATGTCATATGAAATATGGAGTCTACAGATACCCAACTGATTCTAGGGCTTGGAGAAAGTTTAATAAGTTTCATTTGAAATTTGCAAGTAACTACCAGCATGTTAGACTTAAATTGACTTCAGATGGATTTAGTCTATTTTTAAATATGTACATAACTCACAATACTTGGTCTGTTGTCTTAATATTGTACAATTTGTCACCCTGGCTATGCATGAAGCAATTTTATTTTATTTTGTCAATTGTTATTGATGGCCTCAAAAGTCCAGAGAACAAGATTGATATTTTTTTACAACTATTGATTGAGAAGATGAAAGAATTATATCATGACAGTGTGATTACTTATGATACTAGGGTAAAAGAAATGTTCTATTTGCGTACAGCTATTATGTGGACCATAAGTGATTTTTCAACTTATGACAATATGTCTGGCTATAATGTCCATAACAAGAAGGCTTGTCAAATATGTGGTGTTGACTATTTATCTTCTCGCTTGCTTAATGGTGGTAAATATTACTTCTTATGTCATTGTAGATTTCTTGAACCGTCATATAAGCTTCATAGGGACAAAATTTCTATCTATGGTGGAACGAAAATACGACAAGCACAAAAAATGAGCACGGGAATAGAAATATTAACACAACTTGAGGGTTGTTTAATAGAATATGTAATAGATGATATAAAAATCAAAATACAGCCTGACTATAAACAAAAATTTGGCTTATACACTATTGGAAACTGGGTAATGTACCACGGAAATCAGTTGTAGAATATATGTGTAGGTGATTACCACTATGACGGCTACGTTTCAACAAAAGAACGAAAGATGTTGGCGATTCGCGATGTTGATCTGTGGGAGCATAAGTTCAGACATTATTAAAATTTGACAATAAAATATCCGTGGGTGATTTGTAGTGATCACCCACGGATCGGCTATGAATATGTTCAAAATTTTTTATTATATTTATGAAAATTTTTCATGGCTGATTCACAGCCGATTTGCTACGAATTAGCCACTATTATTTTTTTCTAAATTTAATTATATTTATGAAAAAATATCCACGTCCAATACTTGGTGAATCGCCTGCAAATCATCCACAAACATTTTTTAAATTTTTATTAAATTTACAAAGATTATTCATAGTCAATCCATAGGAGATTTGCTACAAATTAGCCATGGAAATATTTTGAACATGTAATAGATTCTAAAATATAATGGTGCACTCACCCACAGATCGGCCATGAAAATTGTAAAAATTTTCATTACATTTATGAAAAACTTTTGTGGCTAATTCGTAGCTAATTTGCTAAAAATCCACCACAGTTGCTTTTTTAAAATTTAATTATATTTATGAAAAAAATATCTGTGACTGATGTGTGGTTGATCACTTACAAATCGACCATGAGCATTTTTTAAATTTTCATTAAATTTATGAAAATTATTCGTAGCCAATCTATAAGAGATCTACTACAAATCAACCACAGAAATATTTTGAAAATGTAATAGGTTGTAAAATATAACAATAGACTCACCCACGAATCGGCCACAATTTTTTTTTTAAAAAAATCATTATATTTACGAAAATGTTTCTTGGCTGATTTGCAATTGATTTGCTACGAATCGGCTATGGATGTTTTTTCTAAATTTAATTATATTTATAAAAAATATATGTGGTTGTTGTGTGGCTGATAACCTACGAATCGACCACGAATATTTTTCAAATTTTCATTAAATTTATGAAATTATTCGTAGTCGATCCATAGGAGATCTACTACAAATGTACCACAAAAATATTTTTAAAATGTAATAGATTCTAAAATGTAATGTGAACTCACCCGCAGATTAGCCACAAAATTTTCAAAAATTTTCATTATATTTATGAAAATGTTTCATGACTAGTTCGCAGGATATTCACATTTTTGTGATAGTATGAAAATTCATCCGAAGTACAGATTTGTGGAAATAAATCATAGCTTACCCATCAAGCATTTCAAGTATACTATGATGTGATATGTGTGACTGGTAGGCAATCCCGTCAAGCAATTCAGGAATACTATACTCTATATTTGAGTACAAGATGTGATACATGTGACTGGTACATAGTATTTCATGTTAAAGCACGAGAGACTTTTGATGTACCACAAGTTGATTATGCTTATCATTCCATTGAATATGAGAATGAAAATAAGAGAGCCGATGCTAACGTCGAAGTTGAAATTGAGGTTGAGTAAAATATTTTGCTTACATATTCATATCTTTTACTATTCTTACATATATTCTTATTATTTTTTTTATTTTGTAAAATAACATTTCATTTGCTTTGCAGATATGCCTCAGAATAGTTCATATTTCAATATGAAGCATGCCTTGCCATCTACCTCCAATGTTCCTCCATTAGAACCTTCACAAAATCCTTTATCAAACAGCAATGTTGTTGTTGATGATAATGCTACTGCTTTTGTTGTCCCTCTACCTATTCCATCTCCGTCATAGCAATCCATGATACATATTCTTCCGGGAAGTTCTGATGTGAAAGTATACCATATATGATCATACAAAATATAATTTTTCATTGACTGTTTAATTTAATTTACTTAACTTTTTTGTTGAATCACTCTAAGTTTCTCATTTATATTTGTATTAGATATGGACCAATATAGATTCAATATAAAATTCACAACTACATTTCAAACTGCATCAAGCTAAAATTTGATGCCCTACACAAGAAGTGGTTGCATGTGGATATTGATACGAAGAATACTTGGTTTCAAGAATTCGAGGCAAGTGTTCAATAATTATATGTTATGTCATTTTCTTGTTGCTATTAGACAAGTTTCAAATAATGATATTCACATTATTATTATTATTGTTGTTGTTGTTGTTGTTGTTGTTGTTGTTGTTGTTGTTGTTGTTGTTGTTGTAGAAATGACATAGATGGAGAGTAGATAATAGTGAGATGATCTGAAAAGCTTGGAACTCTAAGGCAGGGAAGCTATTTCAATGGAGTATTGCTGCAGCCAAAAAGTCATGGTTGAAAGATAAAATTGAACTTCTATGGATGCCCGAGGATGTGTTTGAGGCTATGGTACCATATTAGCAAACTCCAGAGACATGAGTACGATTAGAGCAGAATTCTCATAATCGTCGAAAACAAGGAGATAATGCCTCATGCATGCCATAGGCGAGTCCATTCCACATCTAGCACATGCATATCATATTGTAAGTATTGAATAAATTCTAGGTTTTTTAATACCTAGTAATTTAAGTTATAAAGTTCAATTTTACAAATTTATTACAGGCAGGAAAGAATAGTGGTATTCTACCAAATAGTATTGAGCTTTACAGAGAGTTACGTTAGCATAATGTTGAAGGGATGAGGGAGTTCAGCATACTATATCATCGAGATCTTCATATACTATTTTAAATTTTCTTTTTACATTTTTAGTAGAATAGTTACTATTTCTTTTTAAAATCTTGACTTAATTTTTAGAAACAAGCTGTTGTGTTTATATTTGGGTATAAAAATCATATAAAAATAAGCGAATTCCCAATCAAGTTTAAATTAAAACTTTAACCCCAAATTGCACATATGAGCAAGTGTACTCATCATTAACATAGTATAGGATTCAAACGAGTTTTGATCCTCAAGGAACAAGTATGCATTAATTCCATTTCTTTCATTGTTTAACCGACTCAATAAAGTGAAAAAGAATAAAAAGAAAAAGAAAAAAATAAAATAATATATACATGTCAAGGATGGAGAATTATGTAACTTAACCCATTATTTTGACAAGCATGATCTTAAAGCACCTAATCATTATCATAACTAATTATTCTCTTGGCATCATGAAGAATTAAGATAGATTCACTTCTTTGATCAATCCATAAAATCACTATCTTCTAAATAAATTAGCATCACTTGGCATGTCTCAACTAATTCACCTAAAAGATGTATTAAACACAATCATTAATTAAATTTTCGTGGCTTGACAAATTTAAAATATGAAACTAACCAATGAATCCTTGGCCTGGCAGACATTGATTAATCTTTAATTACTCAATTCTTAGCAATCAACCTCTTTGGTCAAGCAAGTTAAGAAACAACAAATATGAAATCAATGAATTGAAACCACCATCAACCCCTTTGGTCAAGCAAGTTAATGGAAAGAAACAACCAACTAATTTTGTAATTAGCACAAGTAATTAAATACCAAGAATAACAATCAATTAATCAAAATATTAAAGTAACTCTAAAAATCATGAATACCTAAAACAATGTCAAATTATAATAAAACAATTAACACATCATTGTTCAAGAAAAAGAAAACAAAGTAAAAGAAAGTATTCATAGACAAACCTCATTCTTCTTCTTTTGAAGACTCTCTTGCACAACCCTCATTGAATTATTTCTCTCGAGAAAATATTGATGATCCACTCTAAAATATATCTAAGTCTCTACATTGTGCACCCCCATTTTCTATGTACATTGGCCTTTATTTATAGGCTTACAAAGTTCCTAAAAGAGTTCTAAGTAAAAAAAGAAGTAATTACCTAAAAATCCAAAACCAAAAAGGAGTAATAAAAGTCTAAAATAAAAACCTAAATACAAATTAAAGAGTCCACCGCCTTTGACTTTTGAAGTTGTGAAATTGGAAATCTTCCTTTGTTGTGTTGTGCTGAAGGCCTTCAATTGATGTTGAATTGTGATTGTAGAATTCGGCTTCCAATTGAGCCACCGAAATTTGCTGAATGCTGAGTTCCTATTGTTGTCGGCTCATCCGAGCCGCTTTCTGTTAGCCACACGAAAACTTTCTTCTTTTGCTGTTGCAGAGCTGACCACCGAATTCCCTTTTCTTCCTTTGTCATGCTGTTGCAATCGGCTCAATTGAGCCGCAAATCATTTCATACGCAGCTGCCGAATTTCCTTCTCTTCTCCTATTATTTCATAGCTCAATTAAGCCACAAATCATCACTGAATTTGTTTTTCTTCCTTTTGTCCTTTTTCTTAGCCACTTTTGTTGACTTTCTCTTTCTACCTTGGCCCCACCAAAATTCCTTTCTCTGTTGTTATTGCTTTTGTTTCCTTGATTGAGTCGTGAACCAATTGCTTCCTTTTCCAAGCAATTTCAATTGCAATTACTTTATACCTTTGTGCTTTTCTCTATTCTGCCAGTACAAGACCGGCGCTGACTCTTCCTTTCTTGGGCCGGTGCTGGTCTGTATTGAAAAATCACACAATTAGCTCCAAATTTTCTTTATTTTTATATAAAATTACAGAAAAGCATTTTTATAAGGGAAATATCAAATAGAAGGAATATAACTAGTTATTGTATAAAATATATCACAAAATAGTATCAAATAACTAGAAAATATATGATTAATTTAGACCATATCACGAGCTATTAGGATGGTTGAACAGGCAGAGACATAAGTACCTTCTACAACCTCGACAGATGGGACCTAAAACTGCTGCGAGTTTTTAGTGGTTGATTATGATCTGATTATGATTACAACAGGTGGTGGTGTCAAGAAAGGACATATTTCTAGTCTTTGTTCAGTATCTCAGCCTATCTTGAGTGCAAGGTCTGGAGGTAGAACTTCTGTGAGAAGTACTTATTTTGATCACAGAATCCTTCAGCAGTTGCATGCAGATTATAGTTGAAAAACGTAAGAGATGCAAGCAAATCATTATCTGCAAATGTCTCGTCAAGAGCAACTCATACTTGAGACTCATCGTTAGATAGATGAGATTATGGCCACGATGCGAGTGCACTTAGAATTATGCTTATCTAAATGAGCCATAGATGCTGAGAGGACTCAGGGTGTTAGATCTGATGCATGATTATGTAGCTTTTGATAACTGTTCTATGTAACAGATTCTTATGATAGAGTATTACAATATACTTAGTACATTTGTGATGCTTTATTACTATTTTGTTGTGGATATTATTGGACTTTATTTTATTTGTTATTCTATTCTTATTAGATTCTTGTGGCTTGGGTGATTGTTGATTATAATTACAGGTTTTCAGAAAAGCGTTTTGAAATGTATATTAAAAACATGTTTAAAAACCATATAGGTAATAGCCACGGAAATTCGTGACTGATTTTTGGCAAAAAATTGGCCACGTAATAGCCATGACATTCCGTGGCTAATTACAAAATAGAAAAATTGGCCACGTAATAGCCACATAATATTTCGTGGCTGATTTGCTAGGAATTTTGCAATTACATCAGCCACGAAATTTGAATTTCAATAACAAAATTTTCTGTAGTAGATCACCCCAAATTTAGTTTCATGGTTGATTCATTTTTCAATTAAACAAAATTTCATTATTCAAATTAAATCAGTCACGAATTTTGAATTTCAACTACAAAAATTTTCGTGACGGATCACCTAAGACAAGTAATCTCGTGACTAATTCCCTTTTTCAATTAAACAAAATTTATTTATTTAAAATTATGTTAGCCACGAAAATTGAATTTCAAAACTACAAAAAATGGTAAAAAAAAGTAATTTTGTGACTGATTTTCTTTTTTAATTAAAAAATTTTAATTATTTGAAATTCCACTAACCACAAAATTTAAATTTCAACTACGAAATATTCCATGGCCGATTACCCACGAAAATTATTTTCGTGATTGATTAACCAGCAACGAGGAAATTGCCTACGAAATATTTTTTGTGGTTGGTATGTGGTTATGGTCTATCAGTCACGAAATTCTGGCAATTACCAATGAAATTTGTCGTGGGTGATAGGACAGATTTTAACAGTGATAAATCTGTATAATTGGAAGAAGAACAAGAGCATTTTTTGGGAGCTACCATATTGGGACAGCAATTTGATAAGATACAATCTTGACCTAATACACATAGAGAAAAACTTTCCATATAATATGTTGTATATAATATTTGGCTATAGTATTTTTTTCGAAAGATAACTTCAAAGCTCGTCAAGACTTGCAGGTAATGAATATTAGAAAGTCTTTACATCTAATTTTAAAACCTTTTGGAACTAGATATAGTCTGCCACCAGTTCCCTATACAATGAGCAAGTCGGAATTAAGAATTCTCGATAGCTATTGTTCTAATATTTTTCAACAGATAAATATAAAGAGAAATACTTTAGGAGGCTTAAAGAGTCATGATTATCACATTTCACTCTAGCAATTAATCTCATTAGCTGCCTGCACAACTTTACCCAAGAATATAGTGCAACTATTAATTGAGTTTGTTTTATGTTTTAAACAGTTGTATTCCAAATTTAATAAAAAGAGGCATCTTGAGTATCTTCAAGACTAATTTGCAGTTACAATATGTCTTATTAAGAAGACATTCATCCTAATTTTTTTTTTATCTAATGGAACATTTATCAATACATTTGGTCGATGATGCATTGTTAACTGGCCCAATTTAATATTGATGGATGTTTCCAGTTGAAAGATACTTAAAAACTCTCAAGTGTTATGCGCGCAACCGCGTTTGCCCTGAAGGTTCTATTGCCAGTGAGTATTTAATGAAGAATGTATGACATTTATGTTGAGATATCTAGATGATATTGAGAGCAAAGAGAATAGGTCACCGAGATATGTTAATGATGATAATGAGAAGGGTAAACCAGTTGAAAAGGGAACTAATATAATATTTGATCGTATTACATTGATGTAAGCACATTGGTGGGTTCTAGCTAACTTCAACATCCTCAAACCATATAAAGAGTTAGTTTTCCTTTGAATCTTTATATTTCCTTTTATGTGCTCCTTTTATTATTACTTCTAAATTTTCACATATGTCTATATGTAGTCTTCATATGTATGTCATAAATAGAAAACATCCTACAGCTCGATTACATGATAGACAACATATTCATTCTGAAACGTTTCACACTTAGCTTAGTCATTATGTAAGTAAAGCATATACTATATAGCTAATAATTATTTTAAACATATAAAGCATAGAATACTTATATTTTTTATTAGTGGATGATAACGAAGAATGACCTGATATTCTTGTTGAAGTTAAAAAGCTTGCAAATTGTCCTTTCAACCAATGATTGCTTTACAATGCATGCAATGTGAATAGTTTCTAGTGTCGTACAATAATCTACAAGGCTAATAAATCCACTCAAAATTCTGGTGTTATGTGTAAAGCTGATACTATGAGTTATTCTAGTCCAAGAGATATGAATCCCATAGCAGCTTGTGTCAATTACTATAAAGTGCTTACTGATATTATAGGATCCGATATAGTAACCCCCTAAAATTTCTATTATTCAAATGTGATTGGGTTGATGTATATTAAGGTGTTAAAGTTGATGACCTCAAGCTTACTTTGGTGAATTTAAATTGTTTATTGTACCGAAAAAATAAATAGATGGATAAGTCATTCATACTAGCAAATGAAGCGGAACAAGTTTGATATTCTTGTTGTCCCAAAGAAAGAGATTGGCATGTGGTAATGCCAATTATGAGAAGAGATAACTATGATATGTACTCAAATGACCATGATCTAGAAACTTTTCCTGCACAACAACTACATTCTCATCCTATTTCGCACAAAGTAGATGTCACATGGGTTAGGGATGGCATTTCTTGAGAGGAAGTGGATTGAGTTGGAAGAAGAATACAACCAGTAATCTAAACGTAATTAATTACTTTCTCATTTATTAAATATGCTAGAAATGTTAAAACTCAATTATTTTTCCAAAATTCCCACCAATTGCACATTCATAAACATCTTTGAGTAAGTCAGGAAAAGTCACTTTCAAACTATTCTTCTCAACAACAAATCTACCAAAACAAGACACATACAATAGAAACCAAAAATACAGAAAGAACTCTAGATTTTCCTTCATTTTCAATCTCATTTTCCTTCAATCTCACGAGCAAAAGAAGGTAACGAAGATCAGATAACTAACAATACCCTCCAAAAGGTCTAACCCAGAAGAATTTACATTCAATGCAGAAACAGAAGAAGATTAAAAATTGAATCTTGGATCAATTCTCTTAGCAATAAAGTATAAAGATCAGTCCTTTTATGAGTATTGAGATGAAGTTTTGATAGGAATCAACCCGGCCACAAGGATCTAGCTCAAGAAGGGGGAGAGAACGAGACCGAATCCAAACCGAATTTGTCTGGTCCGTTGACGAGAGCTTGTGCCAAACAATTCCAACACAACCTTCGAGCATATTTATAAGCACATTTCAAATAGAATAGCAGATGGGCAATGCCAAAATAGGAACAGGAGCAGACCTTGCTGCTGGTATACGAAGAACAACGATCAGAAGTTGCTCATGCAGAGACAACGGCCAGCAGAGCGAACCCGGTGCCAGCCCAAGTAGCCTGACTCGGTGCTGGCTGGGGCCTGGACTAACAATGAGATTCCCAAGTTTTTTGTCACGAGGTACTGTTCCTTCAAAGCGGACTCGACGCCGACCCGAGGATCTCGACCCAGTGTCAGCTCAAGGAGCCCAAACCGGCATCGGTCGTGCCCTGAAATCTAAATCCCTGACATTTTTCAACTATTTTGAAGTTATTTTGTAATATTTAAAAGTATTTAATTCAGGAACAGAATACCCTTATATAATGTTTTTGTATTATAAGAAAACAACTACATATATCACATTTATAACTTGAATGAAGAATTCATCTTGAAGGCTTGAAGCACGGAGAGACTCATTGTTCAACTTCAATCCAAGACTAACTTAAGGGCTTAATCCACTCTTGAGTAAGTGTCTATAAACTCTAAAGATAATTCAATTAAGAAATCAACAAGGGTTCTTCTTGTATGTCATTTGGGATTCTTGTTGTTTCTTGTTTGAATGCCCACAATTGCCTATCCTTTTATTTCTTAATTTCTTGCTAAGTCAAAGGTTCTAAGGTGTTAATGTGGTAGACATTTATCTACTAAATTTAGGGTTCTAAAAACTAGTTCTTCTAGAATTCCTTGTTTGTGGGAAAATGTGCTACTTTATTATTTTTCTTGATCTCTTTATGTCCTATCTTATTTGTTTTGTTTGTCTTGAAGTCCTTCTACGTTGCTAAAGTTCAAACAAAAACCACTTTTAGATCTTAAAAGACTTTCTCTCTCAAGCTCATATCAAATTTGGTATCAGAGTATGGATAAGCTTAGATTTCTATCTTAGTTTGGATCTATGAAATCTAGAGTGAAAAACAAACAAAAGGTTGCAGCCACAAATTGTGCCAAAAGGGTCTCATTATTTCTTGTTTGATTTTAAGTTTTCTTGAGAAAAAAAAGAATGACTTGTTGCAGAAAGATCCTTGGGAATATATTGATTATTATTGTTGTGACTATATTGGGCTTGTTTGGGAAGAAATTTGTTTGTAAGTTCCATAGGAAAATCTTGCACATAAGGTGTTTGATAAAATTTCTCAATGACCAAATCTTATGAATACTGTGTGTTTGATGAAATGTCTCAAAGAAAGAATGTGGCTTCAACATTAGTGTTATTCCTACCAAATAATTCTAGATCTCGTCTTATAGTATTGTCCTACTTAATTCAATATCCTTGTACTCATTCTTTGGAATTGGTGTAAACATTGTCATCTAGTTCATTGTGTTCCTTAAACTATCTTCTTGTTGTATATTGTGAACACCTTGTGCTCAACTTGTTTTTGATCTCTAAGTGTTCACTAAATTTTGTTGTCCTAAAACCCTGCCCTTATATTGAAGCATCCTAAGAGTTAATAGACTAAGGTGAATTGAACTCTTTGATGTCGGGGAGGACTTTGGTTGAATAAGTGAGACATTGAGTGAACGAAAAAGGCAAGAGAGAAAAATTCTTATTGAAAGAGCCAATGAACATAAACACGAGAGTGGAATGTAAACACTTATGGAGTGAGTGAGGAAGCTAATTTTTATTTTTTCTCTTAACTCTTTTTGCAAGAATATCAACCTAAATTCTAATGATGACTCAAAGAGAGGAACCAGCTAGACTAAATCTTTGTAGAGCAAGTAGACCACAAGAGGATCCGGGAGATCTTCAAGAAACACTTACTTCCTTGCAAAGGAGTATGGAAGGCATTTGGAGGGAGATGATCGAACTCCGAGCTCAATAAGGCCAAACATCTACAGCTGATCAAGGGAGAGGACAAGAGAAACTGGAAGCCAATAACACACCTCCCGTGAATACACAACCTGGAAAAGAATGGAATGAATATTCAATTAGTGGATATCAATAAGTTCCTATGAGAGGATGGAGAAACAAGTTGAGAAGAGATAGAGGAAGAGGTTGAGGGAGATTTGGTGAGAATCCTATAAGAGGAGTCGAGAAAAAAATATTGAGAAGGAATTTGAGTGAGAAGAGGGATACCCGGAGGAAGACTATGGAGAATAATATCGGGGTAATATGATGAGAGGTAGGAGGAGAAATGAAAATAAGGGAGAACGAGAATTGAAAAATATTAAAATGAAAAGTGATCCCGGGGCCTATTTTGAATGGGAAAGAAAAATAAAAAATCTATTTGATTGCCAGGACTATAGTGAGAGAAATAAAGTAAAATTGGTAGTATTGGGGTTTCAGACTATGCGTTGGTATGGTAGGAGCATGTTTTGGCTAATAGAAGGAGAATGGGAGAAAATGCCATTGGGACATGGGAATTGATGAAAAATCTCATAAGGGCGAGGTTTATGTCACATCATTACTACAACGAGCTATATCAAAGGCTTTAAATACTAAGACAGGGGAATAAAAGTGTTAAAGATTATCCCAAAAAACTTGAGGTGATAATAATATGGGTGGTTTTTCATAAAGATCCACGTGCTACTAAAGTGAGATTTTTAAGTGGATTGAACCGGGAGATAGCCAATTTAGTTGAGTTACATTCATATGAAACCTTGGAAGAAATGGTGCACATGGCTATGAAGGTAGAAAAACAATTGAAGAAAAAGTCATTTGAAAAGAGAGGAAGCCAACCAACTTCATCCCCTAAGGAATTCCTTAAGCCGATACCTAAAAAGAAAGGAGTCCTAAGGCCGCCACTTAGGGAATTTAATAAACCGATAGAAGAAGGGAATAGAGATAAAGGAAAGGCTATTGAGAAGCCGAGATATTAAATACTTTCATTGTTTGGGATATGGACACACGGTACATGAATGCCCAAGCAAGAGAGTGATGTATACAAATGTTTATGGTGATATTTCATCCGAGGAAGAGGAATATGAGAAATTGGAAGAAATTCAAATGGAAGAACAAATCTCAAGTGAAGAAAATGAAGAAGTTGGACAGGTGTGTGCATTACTTGGTGTAGCTAGGAGATCTTTGAATACACAAGTGAAAGAGTATGAGCATCATCAACAAAGAGAGAATATCTTTTATACAAGATGCTTCATCAACCAAGTACCTTATGGTGTAATCATCGACAGTGGGAGTTGCACTAACGTTATAAGTGCTAGTACGGTGGAAGAAATAGGCTTGGAAACAAAGAAGCATCTACAACTATACAAGCTGCAATGGCTAAATGAAAGTGGGGAATTAAAGGTTAATAAACAAGCCTTAATTACAATTGATATGAAAAAAATATAAGGATGAGATCTTGTGCAATGTTGTTCCTATGCAGGCAGGCCATCTACTTTTAGAAAGACCATGGCAATATGATAGGGAAGTAGTGCATGATAGGAAGAAAAACACTTATATTGTGTATAAGAAGGGAAAGAAATTCATTCTTCTACCTATGTTTTCAAGTGAAGTGAATAGAGATCAAAAGATCATGAGAGAAAAGGAGAAGAAAATGAGTGTTAAAGAAAATGAGAAAAAAATCGAGAGTGAGAACACTGAGAAAAAAGAAAAGGAAAATAAGATAGAAGAGATAAGAAACGAATAAATTTCTTTGCAAAAGAGAGAGAGGTGGTAGAAGCTATTAAAGTTAAAGACCCAATGTATCTCTTAATTTGTAAAGGGGTTTTTATAACTACTACTGATAGTATTTTCTTTTTGCTTTGTGAAATTGCAGGTCTTGTTTAAGAATTTCAAGATGTATTTCTAAAAGAAGTACCTGAAGGATTACCACCCGTCCAAAGAATAGAGTATCAGATTGATATCATCCCAGGGGCTGTCATTCCAAATAGATCAGCTTATAGATGCAACCCTGAAGAAGTTAAGGAGCTGCAAAAGCAAGTTGAGGAGTTGCTCAAGAAAGGCCATGTTCGAGAGAGTTTGAGTCCAAGTGCGGTTCCAGTATTGTTGGTGCCTAAAAAAGACGGATCATGGAAAATGTGTGTTGACTGCAAGGCCATTAACAACATAACAGTAAAATACCGTTACTCTATCTCTAGGCTTAATGATTTATTGGATGAATTGCATAGATCATGTGTATTTTCAAAAATTAATTTGAAATTCGGATATCATCAAATCAGGATTAGGGAAGGTGATAAATGGAAAACGGCATTTAAGACTAAATACGGTTTATATGAGTAGCCTATGATGCCATTTGGGTTATCAAATGCACCTAGTACTTTCATGAGATTGATGCATTATGTGTTGCGAGAGTATATTGAAAAATTTATTGTGGTGTATTTTGATGACATTTTGATTTACAGCAAAACTTATGAAAATCATTTGCATCATCTTAAATATGTGCTTATTGCCCTTAGACGCGAAAGGTTATATGCAAACTTTGAAAAATGTTCATTTTGTTTAGAAAAGATAACTTTTCTTGGTTATGTTGTAAGCTCGAAGGGTATTAAAGTTGATGAAGAGAAGGTTAAGGTAATACAGGATTAGCCAACACCTACATCTGTGACTGAGGTAAGAAATTTTCTTGAGTTAGCCAGTTTTTACAGGCATTTCATTAGAAACTTCAGCACACTAGTTGCTCCATTCACTGAAGTTATTAAAAAGAATGTAGGGTTTAGGTGGGGAGAAGAACAAGAAAATGCTTTTATTACTTTGAAATCAAAATTAAGTGAAGCCACATTGTTATCCTTGCCTAATTTTGAGAAAGCTTTTGAAGTGAAATGTGACACTAGTGGAATCGAAGTAGGTGTTGTGTTGACTCAGGATAAAAAATCTACTGTATTTTTTAGTAAGAAGCTATCAGGAGCACCCTTAAATTATTTAATTTATGACAAGGAATTGTATGCATTATTGAGGACCTTGCACTATTGGCAACATTATTTGTTACTTAGGGAATTTATCATCCATACTGATCATGAAACATTAAAGCATCTTAAAGGCCAACAAAAGTTGAACAAAAGGCATGCCAATTGGATGGAGTTCATTAGTACATTTTTATATGTGATCAAATACAAGAAAGCTAAGAATAATGTAGTAGCCAATGCATAACCTTATAGGTATGTGCTTTTAAATTCCTTGGATGCAAAATTGCTTGGTTTTGAGTTTATTAAGGACTTATATGCTAATGATAATGATTTTGGAGAGATTTGTCATGCTTGTGAAAAATATGCCTTCCAAAAATTTTATAGGCATAATGGTTTTGTTTAAAGATGATAGACTTTGCATACCAAAAGGATCATTAAGAGAATTGTTGGTGAAGGAAACTCATGGAGAAGGTTTAATGGGACATTTTGGGATTTCAAAAATATTGAGCATTTTGCAAGAGCATTTTTATTGGCAAAAATTGGAGGGTGATGTAGAGAGGCATTGTAATTCATGCATTACATGTAGAAGGGCCCAAGTCTAAAATACTACCTCAATGTTTAAATACACCTTTACTCGTCCCTAATGCACCTTGGTTAGATATTTTAATGGATTTCATATTAGGATTGCCACGGACCAAGGGGGTGGGATTTCATCTTTATAGTTGTTGATCGATTTTCTACGATGGTTCATTTTATTCCTTGTACAAAAATTAATGATGCTACTCACATTGCAGGTTTATTCTTCAAGGAAGTTGTAAGATTGCATGGATTACCACAGAGCATAGTATCGAATAGGGATTCCAAATTTTTAAGTCATTTTGGAGAATATTGTGGGCAAAACTTGACACTAATTTTTTTTTCTACAACTTGTCACCCACAAACGGATGGACAAACGGAGGTTGTCAACCGGACCCTCACGCAACTATTATAGGCAATCATCAAGTGGAACCTGAAAACTTAAGAAGAATGTCTCCCACATATAGAGTTTGCCTATAATAGAACTATCCATTCTACTACTTTATATTCTCCATTTCAAGTTATTTATAGGTTTAATCCATTAACCCCCTTAGATTTATCTCCTTTGCCTGTAGATGAACGATTGAGTCTTGATGGTAAAAAGAAGGCTGAAATGGTTAAGTCCGTGCATAAAAAGGTTAAATCTCTAATCGAAAAACGAAATGAGGTTATTGCATGCAAGCGCAACTAATGAAGAAAGAAGGTCATATTCGAGCTAGGAGATTAGGTTTGGGTGTATTTGCGCAAAGAGAGATTCCCCACCCAACGCAAATTAAAACTCGAGCTGCGAGGAGATGGTCCATTTCAAGTTCTTGAGCGATATGGAGACAACGCCTACAAGATTGATCTACCGGGTGAATATAATGTAAGTGCTACTTTTAATATAATTGTTCTTTCTCCTTATGATATAGGTTATGATTTGGGGACGAATCTATTCCAAGAAGGGAAAAATGATAGGAATAAACTCGGCCACGAGGATCGAGCTCAAGAAGGGGGAGAGGACGAGACCGAATCAAAACCGAGCTTACCTGGTCCGTTGACGAGAGCCCATACCAAACAATTCTAACACAACCGTCAAGCATATTTACGAGCACATTTCAAATAGGATAGCATATGGGCAATGCCAGAAGAGGAAAAGAAGCAGACCTTGCTATTGGTATATAAAGAACGACGACCGGAAGTTGCTCACGTAGAGACGACGGCCAGCAAGGCGGACCCGGCGTCGGCTAGGGCCTGGACCAACAATGAAATTCCCAAGTTTTTTGTCACAAGGTACTATACTTCAAGAGCGGACCCAATGTCGGTTGGGGACTGGTGAACGTCCCGTTTTTTGTGCACGAAGCACCAGTCCACCAGAGTGGACCTGGTGTCGGCTCTAGGAGCCCGAACCAGCACCGGTCGTGCCCTGGAATCCAAATCCCTGACATTTTTCTGCTATTTTGAGGTCATTTTATAATATTTAAAAATGTTTAGTTCAGGAACAGAATACTCTTATATAATGTTTTTGAATTGTAAGAAAACAACAACATATATCACATTTTTAACTTGAATGAAGAATTCATCTTAAAGGCTTAAAGCATGAAGAGACTCCTTGTTCAACTTCAATCCAAGACCAACCTAAGGACTTAATCCACCCTTAAGTAAGTATCTATAAACTCTAAGGATAACTCAACTAGGAAATCAACAAAGGTTCTTCTTGTATATCATTTAAGGTTGTTGTTGTTTCTTGTTTAAATGCCCACAATTCCCTATTCTTTTAATTCTTGATTTCTTGCTAAGTCAAGAGTTCTAAGGTGTTAATGTGACAGACCTTTATCTATTAAATTTGAGGTTCTAAAAGCTAGTTCTTCTAGGGTTCCTTATTTGTGGGAAAAGTTGTTACTTTGTTAACTTTCCTTGATCTCTTTATGTCCTATCTTGTTTGTTTTGTTTGTCTTGAAATCCTTCTACTTTGATAAAGTTCAAACTTCAAACAAGAGCCACTTTTAGATCTTGAAAGACTTTCTCTCTTAGGCTCATATCAAGTTTCAAAGAAAAATTGTATTGTATGAAAAGTAAACTCTACAAAAGAAAACAAAATGTTAAAAAAATAGAAAAGCAAAAAGGGGTTGAATTGCAATTGGAAATTAGTTGCCTTCAGGTGCAGAGATGGCTGAATTTACAGTTTACACACAAGACTACAATTATAAAAAAAAAAAAAAAAAATCAAAGGTCGTAAATCACACGGTTTTCATATTATATTATACAAATGATCTTGTACCAAACATAAAGTATACAGATAACATATAGTATATTTGCCCTGGGCTTTAGAAAGAAAAATATGTTCTAGAGCTTCTTTGAAAAAATTAATGTAACAAATTTTATGTTTAAAAATATTACTATTTTAATTATTTGCTCTGAATACATTATAGTTTTGATCTATAAACTAATAATTTTTTTATAAAAACCAATATTTATATATTTAAAAAATTATCGTATAAATCCAATACAAATACAATACTTTATCAAATGAAAATAATAACTCAATTAATTAACATACTAAAGTTAAAATTTGACATACGTGCTATGGATACAAAATCAGGGGCTTTTTTAATGGCCATGAAGTCACCAGAGGATCAAGACCATGAAGGTCCTGATAGGCTTTTGCCATTTTAAGCCAAGGGTGTTAGCGAAGCTTAAACTTGTCTGAATGTTTAAGAACAAATGAGATCTCTGGACAAGCCATACCTTCTGATTTTTAGCTAAATAAATAATTTTATTAATAAAATCAAACCCGTTATACAATGAGTTAAAGTGTGAAGTAAATAGGGAAAAAACTACATCTGAAAAGTTCTAAACACTCACATATGGTTCCTATACGTGAGTGTTTCAAATTATTTTATTACGAATAAATCAAGCATGATAAAAATTATGTTTAAAAGTTTTAGTATAATTAATATTTAACTACAAATTTTATTAAAAAATAAAATTATTCACAAATTCAAATTATATTTAAATAGAGCAAATTCTGCACATGTTGTGCGGAGACGTCAACCGGTATTGTCCAAGAGAGGATTGAGTCTGCCAGCCAAAATTGTAGTGATGACCTTGCAGATGGCATTACAAAGAGCTATGGGGCTAACTGCTCCAATTTATGTGTCTTATCTCCTTCTTGAATGACAATGATGAAAGTGTGATTGTTAACTTTGCAAGCTAAGATGCAACACGAGTAAGAGGCTTACAAGTTACATATAACAACTCTTCAAACTATCATAGAAATATTATCTTGTAAATTTGATATATGTGCATTTGTTACAGTGTCTATACCTCCATCTAGTGCATTTACAGTATCTTTCGATATTGATTCCATTTATCAACCCATTGGATCATGTGATGCTGACGAGACTGTCCATGATGAAGGACATTTTTTTTCATTTTCTTCTTGTTTCACATGTACTACTACTTATAATGCATATATTCCATTTCCTATTTCTCATATATGTAGTATTACTTCTTTTGTAAGGACATTATGGATTATTTATCACTTGATTATTGAGGAAATTGTTTTTTATTTGTTTGGTATTGAGGAGATTATGTTTATTATATAATTGGTGTTGATTATGTTTATGGCTTGAATGAGTTGGTTGTGTTCTTTTGGTTTGAAATTGCACGCGGATAGGGTTAAATAGTCAAAATATTATTAAAAAAATACACAAATACAATAGTCAAACGTATTTGGGAAGGTTGAACTACGACGTATTAGTTTGACCAGTTGTCGTATTTAGTTACCAAATACGACGGTTAAACACCTTCATATTTGTTACCAAATAAGACAGGTAAACATCGTCATAGCCGTCATATTTGTTCATTAATACAACGATTTTTTTTTTATTTAATACGATGATTGACTAAACTATTACATTAAACTATTCAAGTTGAATATGTACAATGTTTTAGGGGCGCTGTCGTGTTAAACCATCGTATTAAGCTAATACAATGATTTTTGAGTCGTCATAATTTAAAAATGACAAAAATATTTCCGATGGCTATAGAACTTCGTTTTAGGCCAATATGACAGTCTTTTTATGGCCGTCTTTTAGTAGGAATTCTACCTTCACCTATATATATATATATATTCAACATTTCTAAAAGTTTGAGAAAAGCAATTTTTAGTTTATTAGAACGTGACCTCCTTTTTTTTTTTTTAATCTTTTTGTGTTCCCATTCTTTTTTTGTCCACAAACGACAACAACCTTCTCTTTTGCTTTTGTTTATACAAATCTACACTTCTTTGGCATACTTTCTTTGTTACTCCATGTTCTTGAGGTAGGTTTATTAATCAAACTTGCTTTGAGCCCTCTCTCCAATTTTCCTCCTTTTCCCACGCAATTTTCAAGAAATTGATACATCTAGGATCTTCAAATTGTTGCTCACGGCACTAGATGGTGAGTTTGGACATCTCATGCCAAGGCTGTTCATAGATGGTGATAAGGAAGCTATGAGGGATATTGATATATGTTTGTTTTATTTTCTATTTCTTGTACTACCATAACAAAAAGAAAAAAATCATTAAAAAAAAAGAAGAGATTGCTCTTGTGACTCGGAATGAACCTTTGGAAATGAATAGCGATGGATTCCATAGAGCATCCAGGACCAAGCAGATTCAATCGGACGACGAATTCTAGCAGCAGGACAGGAGTCATATCTATCTGCCTAGCTTTCATCTCGTGCCAGATGCAACAAAAGATGAGTCCTTTTACCTTCTCGAGAACCACGGGAGCGCCTGGTGCCCATACTAGAGACTTACGGATTCCTATCCTTTATTTCCTCTTCCCTATCTCTCCTCCTTTTGCCTTCGGCTATTACCGGCGGGCTACACTTGGCCCAACATTGGATTTGTTTGAAGACAACCAAGGTGGCGTTCATTCGATCAAATCTTTTATGTCCTAATTTGACTATTTTTGGAAAGGAAGGAAAATTATTTTCTATTTCTTGTACTTTGCTCACTTAAAGTTTGAAGTGTAGTATTTCTCTATGAATCGAGTAGTCCATCTATGTAATTTATATATTTTTTATGAATGAATGATTTTATTTAAGTGAAAAAAGAAACTACTATATAGCACATGATTCGGTGTAACTCAAACAGCAAACTAAGTGAAAAATAATTTTTCGACTCGTTTGTAAAAAAATTTAATTCAAATGATTCTAAACTGTATCTACTTACAAAACATTACAGATTCTTTTGATCTTGCATTTTTTTTTTTCAAAATTTAAATTTCTTCTCAACTCAAACCAATTGTTCTCAAATAGATTGCTGCCCCAAGTAATTTTTTAGGTTTAAACTACTAGTTCCTTTTTACATGTTATTGACTGAGATTTGAAATTATATCGATACAAAGAGAGAATCAATTCCTATAAAAGCTTATTCCCTACAATGCCCTAACTGACTTCAATATCAAAGGAGTTACACTGGGAGAGCCTGCCTTGTCTTCTTTTTTGTATTATAGTGCCAAAGCCAAAGCCAAAGCCAAAGCCATAGTTACTCAGGTTAAACCGTATTGGCTTGTATTTTACAATACTTATAATGGTTGGCCATTTTGGTATCTAATCCTCTTTTTTTTATAAGTGTTTCAATAAATCTATTTCACCATCTGAATTATTTGGACAAAATTCTAATTAATGGGCCAAATTATTAAAATTAAAAGTATATAAGACAATGTGATAATGGCTTCCTAGTTTTGGGTGGTTAAAGTAATTAATCTTTTTTTAAAATAAAGAATGGCATTATAAGTATTTCACTGAATCTATTTAATACACCCCAAATAATTTGACCGAAATTCCAATCGATGAGGCCAATTGTCAAAATTAAAAATACATGGAGTGATGTGACAGTGGCTCCCTAATTCCGAGCAATTGAAATAATTAGTCATTTAAAAAAATAATAATAAGAATGGCGTCAAGATATTTCAGCAGAATCTATTTAGCACCGTCTAAAATTATTCAAACGGAATTCCAATTGATGGGACCAATTGTTAAAAATTAAAAGTATATGGAGTACCAATTGTCAAAATTAAATATACATATGGGACAAGGATCCGGACCACGCCAGTTGGGATATAGAACTTGCGTGACAATTTGAACAATTTACATGATTTCATAAACAATTCACACGATTTCATAAACATGTTACACAACGATTTTGAATGATCAAAACGACATCATTCAACTAAAAAAAATTTATACGCGATTATTTTTTTACACGTTAAATTTTCACATTTTTTTATTTGAACTGTGACAAGAACTCCCTAATTCCGAGTGATTGAAGTAATTAATCATATTTTATATTTTCAGCTTATCTCTAGTTATATTTTTATATGTCTATCATGTTTGAGAAGGTTTTCACATATATTTCTCCAGCCCTCTATCAAATGAGACGATGCATATGTAGGTGGGAAATATTTATTCCTAAAAAATAGTTTTCAAATATTTGGAAATGAAAAATGACCTTCATTTTACAACCGATAGTGAGCATTGGTTATTTCCTTTAAGTATCCGAGCTGTTGTTCTACTTTGCGCAGTGAATTACTTGGGAATATTTGTAAATCCAGAAGATTTCCAGTCTCATTGTACCTGCATTTTCGGCGAGCTGGGACAAGACAACTGATCTTGCCGAACAAGAAAAAGTTTATCCCTGGGCTACTCCACTGCTCTTAATTGAATTTCCAACTCAAGTTACCTCTCAAGATGGATCCCTTTAATACACTTTCAAGTCAAGATTTGCAACGAGCCAAAGAAAAAAGAGTACGCGGCAGAAAAATTCCAGAAAACAAGTGAGGGAAGAATCATCGGAGCCCTTATTACTTACTTTCATCCCACAAACAACACCTCCCCCACCCCCACCCCGAGTTCTATGGCCTTTTTTGAATATACATTTGAAAGTTGAGGATAAAAATTAAATTCAAAACATATATTGTCAAATAAGAAGCTCTTTAATCAACTGAACTACTATATTATTGTTTTTAGTTTACTTTATTATTCTGCATAAAGGAGGCGTTCAAGGACAATTGAACCCGACGTGCTTATTGGTATTTACCAGAAA
The DNA here is from genome assembly GCA_026120185.1 of Voacanga thouarsii. Lineage (NCBI taxonomy): Eukaryota > Viridiplantae > Streptophyta > Magnoliopsida > Gentianales > Apocynaceae > Voacanga > Voacanga thouarsii. Next base: position 1,268,259 of record JANUWF010001125.1, read on the forward strand.
GGGAAATGTCACTTTGGTCCAGGTAAAATGTCTTTGAGCCTGTTTCATATAATTTAAACGAGAACAGGATCTAAATCAAAGCGTATTTTGTGGAAGAAGGCTCATTAACCCAAACCTAGGACAGACATCTTCCTTGGTTTGATTTGCCAATCTTTTGCAGTGCCGTGGAAAAACCACAACTGAGGTAAGGAGGCAAGGAAAACTAATGAACTACATAACCGGAAAACACCAGCGGGTTCTCCCATAAGATCAAGCTGCTGTCACTATTAAATGGAAAGAACAAAGACGTACTAATTGCTATAGAGAACCGAACAAAACAAAGAAACAATGCTTTCCTGTAATATATATGGATGCAGTTGCCTATAATATGTTCTCTCAACTATGTTCTGCAAATGGCACAATCGTCCGAAGAGAGCAGTAAGATTTTCCATATAAAATTGATCCATGAAGTGGAAGTTCTCCAGTTTTATCGTTGGATGTCAAACTAAAACGCACTTTCTTCTCACCGACTTACATTAATTAAAACTGCCTAAGATATGATGGTCTCGAGTAGCTCTGCTCTAATGGCGAAAATCAGCTGTAGATTTTCCAGATGCCCGTTCTGTAACCCAGAGACATTATGGCCAGCTCCCACAACATGTTAGGAACGCTTAATAGATTAACCTTTGACCCAGGAATTTCAGACCAATTAACTGATATCTCGAGCATGGGAATGTGAAACAGTTTACACAAGTAGACCAATTCAACATCAAAGCACCACCTGGAAAAGGCAGTGGCAATAAGTTCAATCCAGGAAGGTACTATATTTTAAAATAATGAAATCTGACTTGCACCAGCACTGTTAGAAGAACAATAAAGACGACAAAAATGTCCTAACTGAACTGAAGAAAGTAAAGGCAAATCAGAGAATCAGAAAATGAAGAAAGACTCAGTTTGGTGAAGTTATGTTTCTCACAATGGAGATGTCCTTGGATTTGGATTTTTTCAACCCCGTCAGTGAAGGGACACCTCCGTGGGATTATCTACCACACCAAATCTAGACAGCATTTGAATTGTAGATTCAATCTGAAGATTTAGTGACAACGCAACAGCAAATATGTGCACAGGGAACTATTATATATGCAAGCAGCATTATCAGGAGGCTTGTTGACCATAAGGGCATCCCATTGTGGGAAACATATTTCCTTATTGGCCATTGCTTGATTCTATGGCTGACTTTGTTCACACTAAAATTTATTACCTGACCACATACGACTACCATGGGAAAGGAAATTTAACAGAGGTACTTTGTGGATTTACCCAACAAAATTTTGAACAAATATGTTGCAACATAAGAAGCACATACATATAATGTACCTTTTCAAACGGATATTGGTGAAGAGCTTCCGAGCAGCAGCTCTGGTAAACATCTTAAAACCACACTGTCAAACCATGTACTAGTTCAGAAACCAAATAAAAGCGTCTATGACAAGGGGGAAACAGTAGCAGGGCGAGAAGGGAAAGCACATATTCCAGAGCCACAACATTACCTGTGTATCACGTATTCCAGAGCCACAAGCCAAGAGAACCACAACATGGAAACCTTTCATCAAGAAATTACGGTACCACTTTCTCTGAAATATAATTCAATAATTCAAGCTTACTTACCAAAATCTCTAAGAAAATCATAACAAAAAAACAAAATCATACGAGTGGAATTAAAAAACTTAACTGTTGCTAGAGCCTTTTCCTCAAGATGAGCACGAGAACCAAATGCCACAATTGGAACACTTGAGATTTTTAGAGTTGAATCACTAGCTACAGCATCTCCAATTTGATGTTCCTTTCTAGCAACTGCATGGATCTGACTATCATATCATTAGACACTTCAAAGGAATTCAAATAGGATAAAAACATAGATCCCACACACGTATCTGTTTCCATCCACACTGTTGCAAAATCAAAACAGCCACCAACCTGATTTTCAAGCTTTTCAAGGTCATTTACTTTAGTTGCACCATCTGCATCAAGCATAAGAAGTAATTCCCCACGTGCGTGAAGCATTCCCTATTTAACAGCGCTTTCGCACAAGCAGAAGCTTTAATCAATTCCCAAAAAACAAATATAGAAATCCAGAAGCATCATTGTCAATCCACACAAATGAATGTATCAGGCTGATTAGACTCACTTTTCTTATAGCTTCTCCCTTCCCATGGTTCCTTCCAAGAAGAATTACTCTTACATTCTCTACCATGTACCTTTTCACATAGTCAAAAGCTACCCTTTTTGTTCCATCGGCACTTCCATCATCAATTATTATTACCTATTCAAATGATAATCCACAAATCACATAAAATGTCAATCAAATGCCATCAAATAGGCAGAAAATAATGCCAAAGTGGGAAAAAAAAAAAAGAAAAGACTACTTGCATTCATTTTGTATCTAACACCCCAGCCCCCAACCAACCCAAAAAAAAAAAAATTCACGGGAGAAAAAAAGAAATCAAGTCAGAACTAAAAAGTTTTTTAAATAGATATTACGCCCTCCAGGGAATCATGAAAGAGGACTGAAATAAATAGTATTTGCAATACCAATTTCTTATTGTGGTTCAAAAAATGCATAGCATGATCATAAGATGAAAGCAGTACAAGGCCATGGTGCAGTGAAACATAATTCTGTTATTTCCATTGGTATATAAACTAATTGCATAGCCAAGAAAGACAATTATATCAGCCAAAGGCCATGACTTAACTATTAATTTAATTATCATGAAACATTAATCAACATAATTTTCAACATGTTAAGTTATGTTTTTTTAGGAGAAAAAGATAAGAGCATTTTTGGTTTCCAAGTTCAATATATAGAATTGCTTTAGCAATCAGAGGTTCATCTTAATTTTGGGACCATTTGATTTGGTCAAAACAACAGAAAAGATCTATAGAAGCAAAGTTCCATAGGTGAATAGATATGTTACTGTGGCAACATTTTTTATTGCTCAAGGAAAGCTAATTTTCACTGATCCACTTAGCAAACTCAGTCCAAAAAGAACTGAAGCTCTAAACAAGTAGCTTGATTCCACAAGCACTTCCAAGGAATGGTGCGAAAGGGATGTCTCAGCCTCACCAGCAGTTACTTCATTAACCTCAAAACATAAAATTGTGATCGTGAGGGATTAAAAAAGGAATGATTAAACCTGCACTATTTTAAGAGTAAAACAAACATGACAAGCTGAACTCAAACTGGTTATCCAGTCAACAAATCAGTATGTCATCCTTCTCTAAGGAACTATTTTAGAGGTCATATCCTAAGCTAAATCTAAAGCCACCAAAACACATTGCAAATTTTGCAATACTCTACTGGACAACCTGAATTTCGCATCTGCAAAAGGAAAATGTTGCAGCTATGCACTAGATTCTTTGTCCTTTTTTTTTGGGGGGGGCGGGGTGGGGTGGGGGTGCGTAGGTGGTTGTTCATATATTTATCTTGCTCATCTGGAAAAAGATAAGACATGACAATTAAAACATCCTAGAAACGATAAAAAGGAAAATACTAAAACTCCAAGCGCAATAGGAAGCTTTGAGTCCATGACTCCAAGGTCCTCGGGAAAAAAAGTTTCATTTCATCTCCTATTTGATTGCAGAGCACAGGCAAAGTTTTCCTTAATGGATTAGTGTTGGCAGGAAATCAACCAGCCAGTATTTTGTTACACATGCAAAATAAAATTCAAAAGCTGCAAAAAGAAAACTAATATGACAGAATACATCAATACATTGCATATGTCATACCTCATATGAAAATGACTTGTCCTTTGCAGCACGCTGTTGAAGATAACTACAATCACAGACCCAAAATAAATCTCAAATCTCCTCAAATTACAAAAAATTATCATATGATATTCCGCCAATTCAAGAAGCATAAAACAAGTAAAGAACATCACTTGAGGGAGTCCCCATTGGGATACCAAGCTACCTCACAATTTAAAGATTCAGAGGTAAGCTTGCTCATTAACCACGAGAAACTTGATACAGAATTACAGGGATCAGCTTTTAAGTGTTCAATCTCCTTTAGAAGCCTGAAGGAAAACTCCACCGTGATGAGCTTTGCTACCAGAGACTAAGTTTCACTTTTTTCATCGAATTTCTTACAGCCATTAAAAAAGAAAATGACTTATGGGCCAAAGCTTTTCAAGCAAAGGACAAACGACATCACCTCATCTATTAACTTGAAGCTTTAACTGACCTCTCACTCTCAGAGGAAAATCAAGAAATTCTAGTGAACAATTGGTAGCTTTTAGCAATCATTTAAACAGGTTAAGATTTTTCCAACGTAAGCAGTAATGATTAGAATTGCTAAAGCATGTAATTACATTTATATTAGGTATTCATCTGACATCTAAATTGCTAATATTAGATCAGTGTATTCACATTTGCTGCAAACACAAATGCACAAGATTCCATTGTAATTCTAGAAAACCTTGCCTTGAAAATAGTTATTCAATCAAGAGTACCATGTTGCAATAAAAGTACTGGACATATAAATAAGGTTTCAAAAGGCCAAATTGTTGCAATGCTTCAACTGACAATTGTTGGAAATTTCTACTTATTACACACATCAGCTGTATGACAAAATAACTAAAAATGAGAGGATTCATAACCCACAAGCAACAAAGGAGTGTACAATGTGTTCTGATCACCTAATTCCAAAAGGGGTTAAAAAGTTACAATGTCAATAAACCAAAAGAGCACAAAGATGAAGCAAAGCAGGTCAAAACTGCTCCAGATTCAACTTACTTGAGAGTTTCATCAAGGGCGCCAGGCAGCCGAACCTCTTCATTGTATGCAGGAACAATCAATGATAAATACTTTTCCGCAGGATGAAAAATATGAGGACAAGGAACCTGGAATAAAGACAAACACTGTAACATTCCAGAAAAAATACCTGTTAATCATACAACATGTATGAAAGGCTTGAATTGGTGTTAGTCTTGTAGTTGGAAATGGTGAAAAGCTAGTGAAAATACTAAATTCCTCTCCGCTTCTAGGTCCAATGGCCTTCCTTGAATTGAACTCAAAATCTTACAAATAAAAAACAAGCAACTTCAACAATCCACCTAATTGGTTCTCTTCAAGTCATGGTTATCTCGAATCCGTTGTTTTTAATATAATACCAATGGAAGAATAATTCTAAGTAATACTATAGATCACGCAATGTAAGCACATCATATTCTCTCTTTGGTCCTACCGGAACCCTACATTGACTCCACATATATAATAATTTTTTATTACATTCAAACAAGCTCATCAATCAAATTCTTAATTAGTATTACCAGACAAAAATTACAGCTTTCCATGAAAAGCCACACCAGCTATATATATTATTAGACTTCCCGTATATTCATAAGAAACATAAACATCCAAACTCAAAACCTATGCAAACATGATTGAAATGAGGAATAAGATTATTATGCCCTTGATCAAACTCATTACTTCAATCTACCAATTACTTATATAAGCTTCTATTCCCAAAATTTATGTAAGAATTTCCTCGCTGAAAATTGACATAAAGCAATTGGCTTAAAAGATTGCACAAACATCTAATAACAGTTAAAATTAAAAAAAAAAAAAAAAGCAGCCGCCAAACTACCTGCTTCAACGAATTAGGATCTTCGAAGACAGGAGGAGCTTGAACGTGACTGCAAAAATGAATCAAAATTATTGTTCGTAAAAGCATACAAAACATAGAAAACCAAAATCGCAATATCTGAACTGCGAATTCGATTATAGGGAAGGACAATGAAAGAACATAAGAATAGGCAGAACAGAGGCATACTTGTGATTGAATCTTCTTCTGAAAGTTTCGAAGACGATGGCGAAAGCTAAAACTACTCCAGCAATGGAAACTACGATGAGAAGCAGCCCAAACAACGTCCATATGGCTCCCATTTTGGGTTTGTTTGTTGAGTTCGCGTCGGACGACTTTCGTCTTGGATCCAAGTATCCAACAGGGCAACATCACGCAGGGGATCGTACCCAATTTAAGGTTAGATTTTAGTAAACAAAATAATGTTAATAAATTTGTTTTCGGCCACTGACAACATAAAGCGCGTCTAGCTCAGTGGGTAGAGCGCAAGGCTCTTAACCTTGTGGTCGTGGGTTCGAGCCCCATGGTGGGCGGTATTTTTCTTGTTCACACCTTTTTTTGTTTTTTTGGGGTGGATCTGGAGTCCAGTCGTTTGTTAGTGGTGGCATCACTGGGCCTTGAGAGTTTTGCGAGGCCTGCAGTTAGAATTTGCTTTCCCCACTCCTTTGTTAATTTTGGATCTGGAGTCCAGTGCAGTCTTGGGATGACAGCGGCGTCCCTGGGCCATTCGAAGTTTTGATTTTCAGCCCAAATACATATAAATTACCCTTTTTTTAATCAACTTGAGAGCCACATGATCGCAAGTTGCAATCCAACAACTTAGTTGGCCTATTTGGAGGTTAAACATGAAATTTTATTTTCCTACTTCTATAAAAAAAAATTTGAAAGAAAAATTTCTACAACATGAAATTTGATTAGTAATGGGTAAACAACCATTCAGTTCAATTAATTAAAAATATTTTTATCTAAGAATTCAATTCATATATCATTTTTTTAATTATTAAAAAATTATCATTTTAGATATATCTCTTGCAAAATTGATAATATCACACTTACTTGTAAATCCCAACGGTTATTGGTACTTACAATTGCTAATATCATAGGGTACCCTATTTTTTGTTATCTACAAAAGGTCATGCTGAAATTTAAACTACTCCTCTTGTAAACAATCTTCCAAAGGAAAAACTTTGAATTCTATATCTGAATGGTCCACAGATCGGGTCGGGAACTAAAAATCCTGGTCCCGCCTCTACCCCACCCTTATATATCTTTCGTTTTTTCATCCCTGTCCTAGAAAAAGGCGAGAATTTTCGCCTCCAGTTCGCTAAGCACAAAACAATCCTCGGTCCTAATCCAATGGGGAAGTGAGGAAGTGGGGGTTGAAAATTTTTCTTAAAGATATTTTTTTAAAAAAATAAATTTGGCCTCCAATATATTTTTATTCAAAACTTTTTAATCATTTTGAAAACTTTTGTGATGGTTTCTAATAATTTACGTATTAACCATATTACTAAATTAGTAAAAAATAAAAATAAAATTGATATTTTATAATTTTTCTTTTTTTTTCTTCTCTTCTATTTATATATATATATATAATCTATCTATAATTAGTTTATGGAAAAATAGATGGTTTTCCAAGCTAAGGTTGAAGAACTTAATCTTACTTGGACATGGGTTTGCCTTGGATTAGAAATGCTTGCTGCTTAGTTTTTGTTGAGGGAGGTTGCATTTTATGGTAACTTCTAAAAAGGAATCTACATTGGCTTAATATAAAAATAAAACAAAATACATACCTTCAACCAAAACCGTTGAAGTATTGCAATATTTTCACCTTTCTCTTTGCAAAGAAAAAGAGCAGCAATTGAATTGTATGGAGTCTCCTAGCATATGTTTATTCATCACAGGCTGATGTTATGCGTTTATATAAATAGGCAGACTAAAGGCCATAGATTTCATTGTACACACGTTTTGTAAAGATAATAATTGGACATTTATAACCAATGACTAGATTCCAAAATCATTAGATACAGAGAATGTTAATTCAAAGGTTATCTCTTGGTTTAGTCAAGATAATTAATGTTGAGATTTCTATATCAACATTAAGATATGAGTCATGCGTGTACCTTTGAGTAATTTCTTTATTAATAAAAAATTTATTTGGGTAGCAGATGCAGATTCTTTTATTAATAAAAAATTTAAAAAAATTCAAAGGTTGGTTTGCAATGAAAGGGGAGAGGAAACGAAAATACTTTAGTTAAAGGAAGTATTTTATTTTTTAATCTTCCTTTTATTTGGTATATGAGACCGAAGAATAGGAGAGAAGAGAGAAAAAAAATTAATAATTTAATTGATATTTTTATCTTTTATTCTCTTTTTTATTTAATTTTATTAAAATAAAAAAGATAAAGTCAAGTTTATCATTTAAATATCTTCTACTTCTCCTAACCCATCTAATGTAGGAGGAAAAGAAATACCCATATAAATGAGAGTAAACTTTTATCAATTTATTTTCCTTCCACATTTTGCCTTAAGACTGTCATTTACATGTATATTTATATTCTCACCTCTTTTTAGTTCCCACATTTTACTTCTACTAAATCTATGTTGGGATAAATCAATTGGTTAATTCATTAAGTAATGTAGGCCACGCCTGACACCATTAGCCCATCCCCGCAGGCGAGCAGTACTGTCTCCCGCTGAAAATGCTGGGCTCAATTGGAGGAAAAGTTTCTGAAAACCCCAATTGAATTATCCTTCTCATGGAGTCCTCGAAGCATTATTATCTTTTTTTTTTTTTTATAACCCAGGTGTCTAAGCCAACACCTCAGATTTATAATGATATAAATTCAAATTCAAGGTAGCTTATATCCAAACGATTGACCTAATGATCAACCATCTCCCTAGTTTGTTAGTTGGTGTGCATTCTTATCTTCTGCCTAAAGGAAAAGAAGACAGAAAAAGGAAGGGACGGAGTTGCAAGTTGCAGTATAAATCAGTGAGAAGGCAGTGACACTGTGCCAGAGAGGAGTTAGGCCCCATTCCAGCAGCAGTAGCACTGAATGCACTAGACGCTGCAATCCCATTCAACACAGCTCGACTATCACCAATCGACAGTTCTGTTTAACCAATCAAAGGCAGAGAAAAGGGCCCGTCCACACTTCATGTGACAAACTAACACAAAGCTAACTGATACAGATAAAAAGATGGGCCAATTCTCCAGTTCTCATGAAATGATTAAAGCAAATGCACAAGAAAAAGAAGCTTCTTCTTTTCTCCTTCACTCTTTCCATTAGGGGACCATAAAGCCATCAAGGATATGGATTCATGGGCCTCTCTTCCTTCTTTCTTTTTCAATTTTCTTGTACTAAAAAAGTCTCATAATTTATCATCATCAGAGCCACTCCATCCACGCATCATGTCATCATTCTTGCAACTATTTCTGCTCCTCTGCACATTGCATTGCTTTCTTTTCCTCATGCAGCCACTGATGTACTCAACCGACAAAATCATAAGGCTAAGGTTATTATAGTACTTAGAACGTTTGTTTTCAGCTGCAGTAACTAAGAAGATGAAATTTGTGGTTGGTATTAGCAGGATACCATAGGTAAAAAGAACTATTTTTTTACCCTTTCGAGAGACCTTTTAACATGGCGAGTTGCAGAAATATAAAATTGATTTTGGCGGATTGTCACTTTGGCCTTTGGGTTTCACGGGTCAGATCTTAGCTCAAGTCACGAAATATAACAGTGCTCACAGTCTGGCAATGTTCAGACTGACATTGTATTGAGTGGATAGATTAGTATCTCCCTTTTACATGAATAATTTAAGTACCACAAAGTTCTAGAGATGGCAAACAGAAAAACAAAGTAAAACTGTAAAAGTATATAAGCAAAACTTGGATTCGAAATTCAGCTTGATACTCATCTGTTTAAGCTTTGGAAAGTCATAGAATCATCCTATTTGCTTGGCTAACATGTTTCATTCTTGAGACTGATGGTAGAGAATATGAGAGGGTTCAGTGTTCTCTGCTCAGACTGAGGTCCAGTGGTATAGAATCTGTAACTGGCAAGCATTGATACTAGTTTCACATGACAACTGACCAGTGGCACCCCAATTCATCCATCTATGGAACAATTAAAACCTAATAAAGTAGGTTGTTGAATTGATCAACTTTTACAGTAACAGTATACGCAAGGCAAAAGATTGTCCGCCATTAAATTTGAAGTATTTGCTTCTGGACAATAGTATGAATAGATGTATACTAGCCACCAGTTTAGGTCACCAACCTAATCAACAATGGCATGGATATAGAGAAGCTGGCAAACATAGTGCTAAATTAAAATAAAAAACCTGATATCAAGGGCTCACCAAGAATTGATCCATTCATCATTTTTCAACACCTTTACAGATTTTGTGATAGACAAATTCAAATGCAGAATGCTTTGACTGGACAAAATCTTCTGAAATTCACATCTAAAACCTTCAATTTATTGATGCTAGATTACAGGGAAGAAGATACGGAAACAAAATCCCCCCAAAAAATTAAACAATCCCCCACCAGACAGAGTGCTACACTAATCCAGGTCAACATAAAAGAAAAAGAAAAGCAAAAAGGTGGTCTTCAGAAGAACAGAAAAGATTAAAGATGAACAAGAGATGATGATAATAATGAGAAACATGCCTAATGAACCATGGCAACCGGCGGGCCATAATTGATGCTTCTCTGGTTAGGCATGGCCAGCATGGCTGTGTGATCCAAGAAATCTTTAAGGGCAACAACAGATTGCAATATTGTTCTCAGATCATCTGCACAAGAAAAACCCAAATTCCCAACTCTCCGAACTGCATAAACATAGAATGTGATGGCCCCCTTTCTGAACTTGAATCTAGCCATTTCGCATCCAGTTAGACCCCTTATGAGCTTCTTGTTCACTTCTCCAAGTGGGATTTCCGGTGGCCATAAACTGTCCATGGCAGCCTTCATATTCTCCGATTCAAATACGAATAGCAGCACCTTAGACTTCTTTGTTCCGAGGCCTAGTGTCAGTGTATGCCATGCATGGTGTGCCAAGATTGTGAAATTTGTGGGCAAGAAAGCTGTGGTAGAAGGAAAAGGGAGCTTGTTGGTGGTCTTTTCCTGCTGGTGGTGGTGGTGTTGGTGGTGTTGGTGGTGGTGGACTGTCGGCGGAAGAGAAAGGAGGCGAAGGAGCTCCAGAGGCCTCGCCCGCCTGATTGTAAAAGATTTTACAATGAACTGACCGCCGAACCTTAGACCTTTAACTTCAGAACTGGGCTTAAATGCAAAATCTGAGCTAGTTTTTGTGGTTTGATCATTTGGATGCTGGTATTTTTGCTTCTTGTTCTTCTTGTTCTTCTCCTTTTCCTCCATGGAATGCGGCTGTGACGGTGGTGGTGGTTGAGGCGTTGATCCAGGGTTGCTTTTGATCTTCATGATATACTGTTAACAAAGGAACCAACCTTCAACCTCTGATAATGATATCGTTTCGAGTGTGTACTGTATTTGATTATCAGTTATCTTTCCAATTTCAGGGAACCACAGAAAAAGATGGTAGCTAGCTGCTTCCTAGAATATCAATGTAAATATTGTTTTTTATTTAAATATTCCTTTATTTTACTATTCATTTTTAATTCTTTTTTTTAAATTTTTAATAAATATAGTATTTTTATTAAGTACCTATTCTCTTTTTTTAAATATATAGAAAAATCTAATCTTGTTTGGTTTATTATATAAAATAAAAATTTTCAAGTGAATCAGTTATTTGTGTATCTTTATATTGCTAGCATATCTCATAATTCAACCCTTTGATACCCTTTTTTTCTTTTAATTTTTTGTCAAATATATTACACAACATATTTTTTGCGATAACGATATGATATAATATCATTTATAATTAAAATACATTTTAAATAAATAAATAAATAATAACATATTCCTTTATTATTTCATGATCAAATTATAATTTTCATAATATAATAGTCATATATTTGACCGTTTGATCTCTGAAGGTATGTTTGCAGATTTACCATTAGTATGACAATTTTTATGGGTGACCCTTTTTATGATATTGAGATAATAAGTATTAAACAAAAGGGTAATGTAGTAATTAACAGAGACAAGGAGCGTGCATGTGCACCTCAAATTGCTTGGGGCCACAAACTATTGTTGTTTTTCAGAAGCGGGTCGGACATTCAATTGAAAATTTATTGATTCACGATATAACGATTTAATTACAATTAAATTGTAATTGAGTCGGTAATATTATTATTTAAAAATTAAAAATATAATATTTTTAAAAATAAAATTAATCAATAATATAGTATAATTCAAATCCATAAATATATAAATAACAAAATTAGAAGAAAATATAATATTTTTTCTATTACTATAGACTATTTATTCTATTTGGATAGCTTATGTCTTTCCTATAAATATATTATTTTATTTTAGAGGAAAAAAAAAGAAAAGGATTGGTTCAATTGATTGAACCGATCGATTTACCTGTTTACCGGTTGAATTGATCGATTCAAATCGATTTGTACAAAATAAGTCAATTTTTAAAATTTTTAATTCAAAAAGAAGAATCAGATCGATTTGGAGATCAGTTCACGATCCAATCGATCCGATCTATTGATCCGATCCGATTAAAAAAACAATGCAAACTATAATTAGTACCCCTTAAAATGGTATATGCACAATGACTGAGGCTCTGGACCCCGATATGTTTGCCTTGTTAAGTAGCTTATACTCGACTTTCAATCATATCAAGACCGTTGGATTACATGAATCCCGCGCTAAGTCATTGTATCCAATGGCTGACATCTTGTTTTATTATACGACCTGCTGGTTAACACTGAAGTTTTTGGTATGGGATAATGTGCCTGCGAGCAATATAGTGAGAGCAGCGATGGCAAGTTTTTAATCGAGTTTAATAGATTATTAATTGTAATAGTACATTTTTTTGAAAGGATTTGATTTTAATTACACTCTCCCTTTTTATTTATTTGTCATAATTAAAAAATTATATATCTCTTTTTATCTTTATCACATTAAAAAAATTTAAGTGTTATTAATATTAATTTTACTAATATACCTTTGTATTAAATAATTTTAAAAAATAAAAGTACAATAACTTTAGAAAAAAAATTAAGCAAATAAAATAAAAAAAAACAGTTATAGAGAATATTAAATCTAATAGTAATTTTGAAATGTATAAACAAAATTGTATAAATTTAAAAGACTAACTAATTTTTATTAAAATGTATAAAGTAGTTAAATATAACAGATAAATAAAGACGAAGAGAGTATAATATTTATATAATTTATTTTTATTTAAAATTTAATGTCTTAATACTTAATCGATAATGGTATGATATCCATAAAATATTTGTAATAATAATAATAATAATAATAATAATAATAATAATAATAATAATAATAATAATATTATTATTATTATTATTATTATTATTATTATTATTATTATTATTATTATTATTATTATTATTATTATTATTATTATTATTATTATTATTATTATTATTATTATTATGAGAATGTATTGTTAGTGACGGAAATGGAATTTAGGGAACGAAGGCGGCGTCCGCCTCTCAAATTTTCTTAAATTTTTAATTTTTTTTTAAAAAAATATTAAATTTTACATTTCGTCTTTCTAATTTTTTTTTTACAAAATTATAATATTATTTATAAATATATTTTTAATATTATTTGTCTTCAACTTTAAATTTTTTATTCCGTTATGGAGAGGATAAAATGAACGGTTGGATACTTGTCCTGAAACGCATCTTCTGTTCATAAAAAGCATTTAAAAAAAAAAAAAAACCGCTCAACTCTGGCAAAATTATAAAGAAAAAAGAAACTGAAATCCCACCTCCTTGGAAAGAGGTGAGTTTATACTACCATGAATGTAGGAACCTCTTTCACGTATTAAAGTACAAGCGGTTACAAATGAAGGAGACTCTATATTTTATAACAGGGTATTTTAGACATTTGAACAAATATTATTTTTATTTTTTATTACTTCAAATATAAAATTTTAATATTTTTAATATTCTTAAAATATTCAACCATTGAATTATACATTAGCCCAGCCCTATTGATGCTTATTGAGAAATTGTTCGAACATGAATTGAGCGAGCGATGGAGAAAGGAGAGGAATGTCCTCAGGCATACATTTCAATCGAGACATATGAAGTTTTCCTTTTTTTTTTTTATGCATTAAAGAGAAGGAAATATGAATTATAAATTTAAAATTGATCATTTAGTAAAAAATATTTTTTAATTAGGGTTGCTATCAAAATAATGAGCCGATGTAATCAGGTATCGGCTACTCTTCCGATAAATACAAACGATCCGATATGGTGAAATAGAAAACGGTATCAGATCTTTTTTTAATCAGGGATCAGGTTCCTTGAACTTATTATAGAAAGAGTTCAAGAAAGTCAGCTAAAAATGCACAACAAAAGGACTTTTCGTAACAATAAGTAAATAACAATAAACAAATACGTGTATTGATGCACTTTAAGGAAAAATTACAGAAAATATCTAAATTTCGACAGAAGAATGGAAAGTTGTAAAGAAAGTTGGAAACAAAGCTGTAAAGGAAAGCCGTAATAAAGCTGTAAGAAATTGAGTTCTTAGACTAGAAAGTTGTAAATGACGATGAAATAAAAGAAATTGAAATTTGATGCTGTTGGTTGATGATGGTCGTATCTGGGTTCTGGGCAACGCTCCCATTTTATACTTACTGCAATCGAGCCACTAATAGATCGTGGAGTTTCTTCCGGCCAAAGAATACTCCCAATGATCGTGCAGAATTCTTGTGCCGAAAGATCAATGTTTTTCTTCTTATTGGCTTCGTGGTGCCGATGTTAACTATGACTATCGGCTGTTTGAAATGTTGACTTTATTGGCTCGACAAAACTTATCGAATCGCAACGGCTCAAAGTAACCGTTGTGTCAACTCGGCAAAGCTGACGTCAACACATGCCCCCCGAGTCCAGTTGTTTCAGCAGCCGTGAGTTAGTGAAACGATTGGAATCGTACAGCCATTAATAGCAGCCGTTTCTTTTCTGACAAAAACGAAACGCCCTGAACGTTGTGGAACATTTGTGACGCCTCGGCTTTGGAACCCGCGAACGGCTCAATTTTCAAATTCCCTTATAAATAGCAGTGATCCCCAATTGGAACTCCTCACTTCCTACGACTTCTATTTTCTTCAGAATTCTACTGCTTAAGTGATTCATCGATCCTTTATCTCCTTGCGATTATTTCTTGTGATCTGTGAATTTTCCCTCAGTAAAAGGAACAAACTGCAATGGCAACCCCTATTGACAAGAATATCATGTCCCCGGTCCAAGCCGATGCTAACCTGTTTACCTTGGGCCCCCCGTCTTTTACCTGCAGAGGTTACCGCAGAACACTTACGGTTTGTCTTACCTGCCGATTTTACCTTCCCTCTACAACAGAACACTTTTACAACCACCAATCTCCCCACCTCCTTCCGTCATTGGCCTCGCAAGCTCAAGAATTATAGAGAATGGCGGGACCGCTGCTATGCCCGATTTGGGGCCATCTAGGTACAGTGGGGAATTTCAAACGCCATCATGATGATTGACTTTGAAATGGCGTTTGACCGCAACCTGTTCACCACTGTTCTTCCCTTTTGGTCATCGGCGATTAATGGCTTCATCTTTCCGCACGAAATGTTTTCTCCTACCATCCTTGACATCTGCACCATCCTCAGCTTCCAATGCGATGGCGACGAGATTCCAAGACTCCATGATGAAGACAACCTACCAGCCATTGAGGCTCGTCTGAACAAGGCCTCCTCTTCATACGGCAACTTTATCGCCGCTCAGAGAAGGGTGAATGACACTCCTTCAAACTAAGAGCAAGCGACCTTCCTATGGCTCTGGTTATGTAAGTACATTATCTGCTCCCATTTTGCCAGTGTTAGCAACGAGTACCGATACTACGTATCAGCTCTCTTACGAAGCAAAAGGCGTTGCGACTTTGCTTCTCTGGTCCTCGCCCTGGTCTATCGCACCATTAACCAACTGATGACTGCCCTTTCCGCTGAAGAAGATCCGACCAACCTAGGGGGCCCGCTCTGGATTGCCCAACTTTGGCTATACCAGTATCTGCCCAACTTTGGTGTCAGCCGAATTACAGGAGCCCACGTGAGCCCTTCTGAACAATCGACTGGCTATCGGCTGTTGCGGGTCCCCCTGAACACTGCCTCTGCCGAAACATCGTCTCGTACCTCTACCAAAATCGAGACTTCCATGTTGCTATCTTCTTTTCGTATGCTGCCTGCCAAGAGGGTCCCCTCTGGTTGAAGGGCCTATCGGAAAGCCCCGAAGCAACACAAGAAACTTTATGGGCCCGAATTTTATGCCTCGAGAAATTCTTCTGGGGGCCAAGCCTGGAGCCCGAAGTACTAAGACCTCCTGTGAGAGGTACAATCCCTATTGCTTCTCCCGCCAGTTTGGGCTAATATAAGACATCCCTGCCTATCCGGGGCACGTCTCCTCCTTCTCCGTGAAGCCAGTGCTATCGACTGAGGATGTACAAACCTTAGCCGATAGCACCCAGGCCATCCTGCGGTCCTTCAAATTCAAGCCCTTCCAAGTGGTGTTGGAGACTTCTCCTAACTTCAATTCATGGTGGAGACTGCTGAGTAGGGCCCTATTTTTCGACCCCGTAGGTGTCTTGCTTTTGCGAATTCCTGGGCCGACCATCATTTTGCCTGAGATATCATCTGCTAAGAAAGGAAAATAGGTAAAATATCCTGTAAGTCTTATAATAATGTCGGCCTTACGTACTCCCTTGGTGCAAAAAACTACTGCTGCTGCTCCCGCCGTCTCGGAGGAAGAAGAAGAAAAATAGAGATCCCATCCCTGCTTTGGCGATAAAAAAGGAAGCATGAAACACCGACTCCTCCCATTTCCAAGGTTTGCATCTGTCAATTTTTGTTTTGCTCGACTTCCTCAATATTCAATTTGTCTAACTACCAGTTTTAATCTTTTCTGTAAAAGCGTAAACAAGGGATGAGACGTTCCGTTATCATCGACACTTCTTCTGACTTAGAGGAAGACATTTCATTCCGATCTCTAGCCGAAAGGGCGGCTAAAAGAGCTGTTCTTCCGATGACAGATATCTCATCGGTGGAGGCTATGGCTCCCCTTCCAATGGCTGACGTATCGGCTTTCCCACCAGCGGCAGACCTTCCATCGGCTGAAACACCGGCTCCAAAAAGTCCATCTCCCATTCTGTCAAGGCCTGAAAAAGAGCCAGTGGTCGCTGTTATAGAAACAACTTTGCCTCCCCCCAGCCAGGGAACTGAAAAGGCTACTGCTCATTTACCGATGACGACGTTAACCTCAGCGCTGGACTTTTTTTATGGCTTCATCAGGACCTCTTTACCTACTGAGAAGTCCACCATTGATAACGTGAGTCGCGCCCTTTTGTGGATTGTACAATCAGCCGATCCAGACATGCCCCCTACGCTTTGGGACTTGGCAATTGGGTACCTGGGGCAAATGGGCATGGGTTTCTGATTGTACGCCCTTGCTACCTTCTCCTTGTGTCTTTTTATGTTCTCCAAAGTAATCCAGCGATCCTCCTCAACTTGATCTAAACTTAGGGCTAAAGCTGTCTGATATTCTTCAGTCGTTAGACCATGCTGATAGGCTATCTAGGCTGATTGCAACGATAACTCCACAGGTAACACAACATTTTGCCCATAAGTTAGTCTAAATAGGGTAAAGCCAATAGCAGTCTTAGTAGCATTCCGATGGGCCCAGAATACTTCCTGCAGTATCTCATGCCATCTCCTCAGAATGTCTTCTATTGCCTTACGGATCATGCTGATTAAAGTTTTATTTGTTGCTTCTGCTTGTCCATTAGCCTGTGCATAATAAGGAGAAGAGTGAATCAACTTAACTTTGAATTAGGTTAGAAAATTACGTACCTGATCCCCGGTGAACATCGTTCCTTGATCCGTTGTCACTGTCTCTGGGATTCCGAAACGAAAGAGAATGCTCTGCCGGAGAAAGTTGATGACTGTCGTTTATGTCACCTTGATCAATGGTTGCGCCTCCACCGACTTGGTAAAGTAATCCGTCGCCACCAGTATGAATGTGTATCTTTTTCTAAAGGTGGATAAATCTTTTTGATAATGTCCAAAGCCCATCTACGGAAAGGCCAAGGTTTAATGATTGGATGCAATTCCGTGGAAGGAGTGTGTAATAGAGGACCATGCTTTTGGAAAGCTTCACAGCCCATAGCATAAGTATTACAATCTGTGGTCATCGATGGCCAAAAGAAACCATGGCATTGAAGTGTCCATTTTAATTTTAGGCCCCCCCTGATATGCTTCGCATAGGCCTTCATGTACTTCTGTCATAGCCCGCAATGCTTCTTCTTTTGAAAGACACTTTAAAAGAATCCCGATGTGACTCCGTCGGAACAAATCATTATTGATCAAGGTAAAGCTGAGGGCCTTCCGTTTTAAGTCGCGAGACGTTTGACCAGTCGGGTTTCGTAGGTAAACAACAATCTCCTGTTGCCAATCATCCTGATATTCCGTCTCTGCTATCTGTTGGCACATTATGGCTTTCTTAAAACCTGAGGCCATCTGAGCTAAATCATTAGCGCCTTGATTTTCTGATCTAGAAACGTGAACCAGAACAACCTCCTGAAAATGCTGAAGTAACCTTTTTACTTCCTACAACCTGTCTGACAAAAACGGGTTAGCACATTTATAATATTTTAATACCTGTCTGACAACCACCTGAGAATCTCCTAAAATTTTGAGTAGTTGGACCTCCAATGCCTTCAGAATTCGTAGTCCTAACAAAAGGGCATCATATTCCGCCTGATTATTGGTTGTTCTTTTTTCAACTCAAAGTAGACCTTACCTTGATGTCCATTTGGAGATTCGATAACCAAACCTATGCCGGCCTTTTGTTGGGTGCTTGAGCCATCAAACCGCAAAACCTAAGATTTTAAAGAAACGTACCCCTGTGTTGTACCTCCTTCTGTTTGTGGTACTTCCTATGGTACTTCTAAAGAAGGATGTTCGGCTAAGAAATCTACAATAGCCTGTCTTTTAACTGCCCTTAACGGCACATGAGTTAGGAAAAAAGCATGCAATTTGACTACCCACTTCATAAGCCGTCCATTTAACAGGGGACGACTCAGCAAGAATTTAATTAAATCTATCTTGCACAAGACATGTACTTCCCTAAATAACAAGTAATGTTCCAATCTTGTGCACGCATAGTGGAGAGATAAGCACAATTTTTCAATAGGGGTATACCTGGTCTCTGTGTCCGATAGATTCCAACTAAGATAGTACACTGCTCTTTCAATTCCTTGTTGGTCATCCTGAGCTAATAAACTACCGATAAATTCTTGTGCAGCTGAGATGTACAATTTCATGGGAGACCGGTTGTGGGGAGGTGCTAATACCGGTGGATGTGACAAAGCTATCTTTATCTGATCAAATGCTACCTGATGCTCAGGCTATCAAATAAAATCTTGAGACAACTTTAATCATAATAAAGAGGAAAAAGTCTTCTGTTTACCTACAGAATTTGCAAGAAAATGTCATAGAAAATTTATCTTTCCCAAGAAACTCTGAAGTTCCTTCTTCGTCTGAGGAGGTCTTACTTGTAGAATGTCTCTGGCTTTGTTCTAATCTATTTCAATCCCCCTCTGGTGTACTAAAAAGCCAAGAAAATTCTCAGCAGTAACTCCAAATGCACACTTAGCGAGATTGATCTTCAAATGGTGCTTGCGCATTCGGAGGAACGCTTGTTCCAAGTCTCCATTGTGCTGCCGATAAGATCATAAAAGATGAGATTCATAGCCCGCTGAAAAGTGATCCCAGCGTTCTTCAAACCAAATGGCATAACTACCCACTCGAACAAACCGATAGACCTTAGGTAACGAAACGTTGTTTTGTGTGTATCCTCCTCAGCTATGAATATCTGGTTATACCCTGAATAGCCATCCATAAAACTTAAAAATTGGTTACCTGTAGCAAAATCCACTAATATATCTGCCATCGGCATAGCATACTCGTCTTTCGGAGTAGCCAAGTTTATGTTTCTGAAGTCTATGCAGATATGTAGTTGACCATTCTTCTTGATGACTAGCACAATGTTAGATATCCAATCTGCATATTGGCACGTACGGATGAATCCACACCGAAGTAACCTTTCTATCTCCTCCTTAATTCTGGGTAACAACGAGGGATTAAAACGTCTTATCGGTTGTTTATGAGGTTTAAAGCCTTCTTTAACAGGTAGACTATACTCTACAATGCTTTTATCCAACCCTGGCATCTCATGATAGTCCCACGCAAAGCAATCTTTTTACCTGCAAATTAGACATGTCAACATATCTCTCTGCCCAATAGATAAATGTAGACTAACCTTGATTATTCTATTCTCCTCCGGTTCTCCCATGTCTACTTCTGTTAATGGATCCTGAGCAACAAAACCAGGAGCTCGCCAGACCTCTGGATCCTCAGGTCGTAGGCAGTTTCCCCTTGGTTCTTCAGTCGTGATCAGGTTATGAGCCATAGTTAACTTGGCATACTGGCTTGGATTAAAGGTCGGATGATAAAATACAACCTCGTTCATGTGGATTTCTGCTGAAAATGGATTGTGATCAGTTGGGATTTGTTCTACCCGGTCTCCATCCCAGATCAACATCATTTGATGTAAAGTGGATGGTACGCAGCGGTTTGCATAAATCCAATCCCTGCCCAATAAAACAAAATAAGTTGGTTTTGCATTAATTACAAAAAAAGACCGTCTTACTGGTTTTGGACCCGACTGTAACTTCAAAAGTAACAACGCCTTCTGCCACAGCTGCTTCTCCAGTGAAGTTAACCATTTGCACATCGGTAGGAGATAAATCTGTCCCATTTTTTCCCAATCGTTTCAAAGTAAAGAAAGGCATTACATTCAGGACAGCTCCACCATCAATAAAAATTCGAGTAAAAGGCTTGCCATCGATGTGTGCTTTGATATATAAGGGCCTGAGGTGGTTGGCACTCTGAGCTGTCGGAATTGGAAAGAGCATCCCTTCTGGTGGGACCTTGACATCCACCAATTCCACTGCCGCTTCTTCCTCCATATGAAAATCCTCTTCCATGGACTCCTGACGAGAAGTAGCTCGAAAACTTGTCAGCAAGACACTGAGCATATTTGACCATTATCATGGTGTAATTGTTCTTCAACCCAAGCATCCAGAAGCCGCCTTTGTTGTGCCCGCTTCCACTGTTCTCGCCTTTTTTGAAATTTTGATGGTCGGGAACAACGGCCAGGCAGAAATGGCTTCTCTTGGAGCACTTGCACTGTTAGTTTCTCTTCTCTGCTATGGAAATGTGCTACAAATGAGGGAGGAGATAAATAGGTAAAAACAGATGGTTTACCATCCAATCTTTGGAATCCTTTCCCTATGCCCTCAAGCTTGTTGTTTCCTATAGGTTCTTCATAATTCCTACCCGGCTCTGTTTGCAGCATATGTGCATCGGCTAACGGAAACGGATCCGTGTCCACTAAAGTCTCTTTCTTTTTATTTGCAAACTTCAATCTTCCATCCTGGATAGCCTTCTGAATGGTATTTTTGAAATCAACACAACTGTTAGTACCATGAGAAAAAGAATTATGCCATTTACAGTACTTTTTTCCTTTCAACTCTTCTTGACTCGGGATCCTGTGTCCATAAGCCAAACGGATTTGCTTATCTGCTACTAGTTGGTCAAAGATTTGTTCAGCTTTTGAGATATCAAAAGAGTATGATGGTCCTGATGTGACAACTTTCTCATTCCTTTTGCCGGGCTTCAAATGTGGACACGTATAGGAGGAACCCTTTACCCGCCATTACTTCTATTGCTTGCTCTTCATCGTCCTCATTGGTATCGTCTATGACTGATATCATTGTCTGGCCGTGGGAAAACTTAACGGAACGTCTCTTCTCTTTCTCCTTGATCATCTCTTCTATCCTGACAGCATGAGATAATAAACGGGATAAATCCGAGAAATCTTGGAGAATGAGTCGTTCTTTGAGTTGCGGATACATTCTGCTAATAGCAATTCTTGCACATTCTGTTTCTGGCAACTGGGTTGTGCATTTGGACTTAGTCAGCTGGAAACGCTCAATAAAACCTGTAACATCTTCCGATCCCTTCTGTTTTATGCTAAAAGATCAGCAATGGAAACTTTTGGTGCAGGTTTAAAGAACCGTTGGTGAAAAATTCTTTCCATGTTAGCCCATGAGTATACAAAGTTAGGAGCTAGATTGGCATACCATGTGAACACTGCCCCTGTTAAAAATAACGAAAACAGTTGTAATTTATGCCATTCATTATTTCCCAACTCACCACATTGTGCCGTGAACCTTCCGATGTGTTCTATGGTGAACTTATTATCCTCACCAGAGAACGTAGTAAACTCCGGTAGCTTAAAACCTCAAGGGAGTACTGCCATGGAATCTACCCAATCGGGATAAGATTTTTGGTATACGAGCCGATCACGTGTCTGCCGACGAAATGCTTCCGTCATTACATCAACCGGCTGGTATGGCTGTTGAATCTGTGGCGAAGGACTTTGCATGACCGGTCGGGAACCTTGCCCCATGAAAGGCTTAGCACTTCCGACCCCCTGCCCTGGATAAGCCGTTGTCGTTGCTGGATATACAGGAGGATAAGGAGCAGAGTAATTCGGCTGTCCCCCGAAAGGTGGCATGTTTCCCCTAACAAAGGTTGGGGTTGCTTCATAAGTTGTAGGTAATCCCGTTATCAGACCAGGATTCCTTCTTGGGAACACTTCTGCTGGCATAGTGTTTTGAGCCACCACTCTTGGAATAACTTGATGTCCCCCCGTAGCAAGGAAAGATATTTCTCTGCGTAGAAGGTGAACTGATCTATGAGATGGTGCGCCATCAGCCGATGGCATGGGGTACGCCGGTGCCATGGTTGCCCTTTGCGCAGGGTAACCCGGTGGCTGAGTGAAAGTTTGCATATTTTGCCTCTGTGCAAATTATTGGAGCTCATTCTGAAGCAGAGGTCGAAAAATAGTAGCAAATTGCAGGATAAGACCCTACAAGAGCTCACCAATACATTTTTCCATAGTATGTCGGATGGCAGTCAGAGAGGTAGATGTCGACTGAGACACTTGTGGTGGGGATGAGGACTGACACCCTTGCTCCGGAGGAGTAACCTGAGTATAACTAGAAGTAGTAACAGAAGGATCAAAAACTCCCCGGAGAGCACAGACTGGGAGTCGTTCAGACGACTCTGGTACAGGCGGCTGCTGTGAATTGTTCGCCATCAAACGCCCTGACCGCAATCGCATGCGAAAACTGACCTTAGGTCCCACTAGGCGTGCCAATCTGTGTTGCTGTCAAAATAATGAGCCGATGTAACCAGGTATTGGCTACTTTTTCGATAAACACAAACGATCCGATATGATGAAATAAAAAACGGTATCAGATCTTTTTTGAATCAGGGACTGGGTTCCTTGAACTTACTATAGGAAGGGTTAAAGAAAGTTAGCTGAAAATGCACAACGGAAGGACTTTTCGTAACAATAAACAAATACGTGTATTGATGCACTTTAAAGAAAAATTACAGAAAAGGTCTAAACTTCGACAGAAGAACGGAAAGCTGTAAAGAAAGTTGGAAATAAAGCTGCAAAGGAAAGCCGTAATAAAGCTGTAAGAAATTGAGTTCCTAGATTAGAAAGTTGTAAATGACGACGAAGTAGAAGAAATTAAAATTTGATGCTGTTGGTTGATTATGGTCGTATTTGGGTTCTGGGCAACGCTCCCATTTTATACTTGCTGCAATCGAGCCACTAACAGATCATGGAGTTTCTTCCAACCAAAGAATACTCCCAATGATCGTGCAGAATTCTTGCGCCGAAATATCAGGAATTTGTTTTTCTTCTTATCGACTTCATGGTACCGATATTGACCATAACTATCGGTTGCTTGAAATGTTGACTTTATTGGCTCGATAAAACTTATCGAATTGGCAACGGTTCAAAGTAACCGTTGCGTCGGCTCGGCAAAGCTGACGTCAACAATTAGCAATCAAATTATCCACGAGAAAGAACTTCGGGAAATTGAGAAAAAGGAATGTAGACTAACAAAAAATAATAAATGTAATTATTTAGTAAAATTTTATAATAAATATGATAAAGATGTATGTAAATATATTTTTGAAACTTTAAAGTGATAAATTATTTTAACTACAAGTAAAAACAGTAAAGGGAGTAAAAGTGGGGCAACCGTCATAAATTCAGGCATCTCTTTCCAGATATGATATTTTGGGTTCCTTTATGAGCTTTGCTTTTTATTTCTCGTGATAGTATCTCTTTCTTTGGTGGTGGGACAAATTAATGAGACTTGAACCAAACTCATATATTTTTTTCAGAAGAACAATACAGCTTCTATGTGACCACTCCTAGTGGGCCTTAAAGTTATACTATAACAATCCAAGAGGCTTCCAGCTCAAGATTTGAAATTGGAATTTTTCTTTTGAAGCATTTCCACTTAGTCCAATAGCGACAGCCCAACGGATGCCCATGACCCTTTCTTTATTAAAGGGTGGAGAGAGAGAGAGAGAGAGTAAAATGCAGTATAAATGGTTCGTTTCTTCTCTTCTTTTATTACTAAATGGCATTTAAAGATCGTTAATCTTTATGTAAAAAATAAAGTATATCAACCTACGGTTGAGATTAATAAAGCACTCTTACCATATCATATAGTTTAAAATAGACTCTTCATAGTGAAAAAAATAAAATGATATAAATAAATTATAATTAAAATCACATTAACCTTCAAATGACTTCAGAAACTTCAATGGGCTAAAGTCACATTAACCTTTGAGTTTTTAGTGTTCCTTTGATTTGAGTGGAAGCAGACAAGTATTTGTCAGTGCCGGTTTAAGTGTTAATTTATTTAACGAACTTGATAAGTGTAATTGGTGAGTGACATCCAATCATCTAAAAGAAACAAATCAAGGAAAATACTGGAAAAAAAAAAAAGAAAGTCAAAAAATGGATAACTAATTCAATCTGAAGTGTCATATGGTACATCTTTGGTCATATGAATTTACAAAGTAAAAGAGCCAGGGCAAAAAGACTACGATCTCTTTTCTTTTCCATTTTTTTAAGAACAAGAAAGGACTAAAATCAATTGGTTAAGGAATAATCGAGTGAAGAAAATAAGTGTAATCAAAATCCTCATCTTCTGCTTCCATGCTTAAGCGAGAAATTTGCATGTGCCAGTACCTGAAATTGCAACACACAAAAACTAGTTAATATCATCTTATTATTATTATGAATTTTATAAAATTCTCGGGATAAAATTTAGAGTAATAGGATGGTGTCATTAGTGATTTGGAAATTAGACTTACTTGGGTCGGTGGAGGTAATTTGAGCAGTTAGAGAGAAATTACAATCGAAGTCATTGCGGCCTTTGGTCTGGTACCATGAGTTCATGACATAGGCGGCGTGAGCCCTGATGTTGTTGGGTTGGAAGCAGGCACCGCCGGCCTGAATTGGCTTGCAATCCAATCCGTGACTGCAAACGTATTCTATGTTTGCCTGCAATTGAGCATCGGTAACCCCTGCTTTCGGCACGCACCACTTCTTTCCCGTTCCCGGTGGAGCAGGCTGTTTAATAGTATTTTGTAATCACAGAATAAAATTTCCATTACTTTTTGACCCCATATGATTAAAGGGTATAAGATCTCATCGTGAATTTCATTTAGTAACATGAGACCAGGAAAAGCATTTCTTTTTTTTTGCTAGATACCCAGGAAAATCATTTCGAACAAAGCATTTGGCTGCATCGGACATGATTTAGTAGACTGGCCCCGGGAAAAGCAAAAGAAAACATCACAACGGGCAGACGAGAGGACAAGATTCGAATTAAAGATCCAGAAAACATGAGCCTTATCAGTAAAAAAGATTGTCTTATTAGCAAGTTTTCCTCTCAGAAGGGCACCAATAAAAAATGAATACCTGTTAAAACCCTGATAAATATAATCGTAGGACAATGCCGTAATTTTAATTTTTTAAGTTATAAAAAATACATTGTACTTAAACAGTTATTATTAAATATTTGATTAATTTGTGAAAGATTTGAATATGATAAAAGCCTACTTAACCCACCACTAAGCATTTGATCAATTTATAAAAGCTCACACCACTTAAAAATTGAAACAATTCAACAATCACTTTGTATTAGCAATCAATACAAAAGATTATATAATTATAATGAATGCCATTTACCAAGAATTATAATAAATAAAATATTTAATTTAACAAAAGTTGTTATGATAGTGTGAAAGGGGTGATAAAATCACACATACAGCAGACAAAACTTTGTGCGTCCCAAAATGATGATAAGAAGCAAATGGAATCACGAAATTGCTGCAACAATAGTAGTACTTTGTACTGCATGTTCAATCGTGTCCTATCTATTTCTTCACCGACGAGTTTACTAAGCAGACAAGTGTCACGTTTTAAATAGATGCACTCAGTTGACCACATTACACATTATTATGCCATCCTAGAATAAGCTAGTACCAAAAAATGTCCAAATCAATGTGATAGTGTCCGGAGTGATTAATGAAAATCGTAGCATTTCAGGAAATTCTTCTAGGTGGATTATGCACTTTAACAAATTATGAAGTTATAAATTTATATTACATAAAATATAATTTATTAAAATCAGATCTGTTAACACTCTAATTTCCGCATTTGAAGAGCAAAATACCATTTAGCAATAAATTCGGTAGCACAAAGACATGGGAATTGAAGAATTTCAATCTGCAATTGAAACTGGGAAACTCCATCGATAAATGTATGAATCTTTAAGTTCTTACCTTTACCGGGAGAGGGCCTCCGCGCATGATTCCAATATCATAGACGGGAGTGAAATCGGGCTGGAACAATCCCCAGTTTCTCTCAGCCAAAGAACCTGGTTTTAGATTCTCATTGAACAAGGCGAAAATGTAGGTCTCAAACTTCTTGCGGGGCATCAATGGAGTCCCAGCTCCACTGTTGAACTTTCTCACCAATCCCCCATTGTATGCAGCTGCATTTGCAACAGTACACTGTGGCTCAAATGTCTCGCCAAGAGATGGCCAACCGGTCTCGCCTATCGCAATCTCAACATCTGCATACCCCAATCTCTTCATGGACATGAATGTGGCATCCATGAGCACATCAAATCTGTTGCCGTACGTCCTCTTCGTAAACCTATCGAAGTATTTTTGGCCAGGCTTGAAGAGATTGAAGTCTAATTTCGCGGGGTCGAATCCAAAGTATGGATATGGGTTCACCCAGAAAGCTGACTTGGTTTCTCGTAGAAACTGTAGCATGGGAGCTAAAACACCCACGTCCCAGCCGGGCCTGAATTTGCCTAAGCTAGGTGGCTCAGCCCTTTCAAGAATGCCCAGGGAATGCGCAGTCGAAACCTTGATACCTGCAATGCCACTCGTGACGAGAGCTTGGTGAAGTGTTCTCATGGCGGAAACAAGGTTATCGATCAGGTTCTGAGGTCCCCAGTGAAGAATCTCGTTGCCCATGAGAATGTAATGGATCTTGGTTGCAGGGTAGAATGGTTTAATGTTGTCATTGACCCAATTTTGAGCATACTGGAGGTTAGTGAGGTTGGGAATTTCGCCATTAGGAACAGTCACCGTAAGAAAGATCCCGGTGTTGGCAAAGGCTCGGATGATATCTGGGTTGACATCAAAGATCTTAACGCGATCTATGAAAGTTTTGTCTTTGAGAAATTGAGCAACTTGAGCTGGCGGTGGAAGGTTGTTTCCGAGGGTGCCATAATTAACCCCTATACAGTTGACGGCGGAGAAATGCTGAACAACAAGAGAGGAAAGCAGGAAGAGAGCCAATAATGGAGACCGTCTTCTGGACATCTCCATTGTTGATAGAGAAATCGACACCAGGATCAATGGAAGAAGTAGGGATCGAAGTTAATGAAGCATATAACGGGTTTTAAATATGGATATTGTTGGAAGAAGGCCTAAGGCTGACCTTTAAAAATGGCAGGGAAGGTTGGTTTTGACTGGAAGGCTCTATTGTGTGGGGGGCTTGAATGGAAAAGGCAAAAAGGACAACGGCTTCTGTTCATCATCAATCACCATACGCGGTTTACGCTGTACCACGTAACTATGGAACATCGCGTTATTTTCTTCTCTGCTTTTTTAAAGTTAAAGAAAAACAAAAACGAGAACAGCGCAGCATTACCCGGACAGGAATCTATTTGTCGGAACGCAAGAGACGCCACCCCACCACCTCTCAAATTTGTATTCCAAATATCAAGTGTAAATTTAAATATATAGTATACTCAAAAACTCATAAAAATATTCAATTAATTAATATATAGTTTATTATAAATTATTTCATAATTACAAAAGAAAATAGACGAGCATGTTGACAGGGGAGCTGTAGCAGTGCTGCTTAAAATAGTCAGGCAGAGAAGACAAAGATAATAGGGCTGCCTTGCGTACGGTGAGGCTACCCTAGACTTTGTACTCTTAATGATAAGGGTAACAGTGTTCGTCAAACCTAATAGTCTATGGGACAAACCGACAAACTGATAACAAAAAAATTACTTATAGAATAAATTGAAATTTTAGTTAAACCTCAAGGTGATCTACTTATAATAATTCAAAATTCTGATAATTACTATGGTATAAGTAATTATTGACAAATTACATTATCTAGAGTGTAATTTAATCAAAGTAAATAAAGATTTAATTAAAATTATTTTTAAAATTTATAAATTCTTAATTTTTATACATAAATTTAAAATAATTTATATTGTAAAATAAAAATAATTAAATTTTATTAAATTTTAATAAATTCATCTCAATCTAATTTTTATGTAAATATAATTTAATTTAATTAATCATCGGTATGTTTAGCAATGGAAAACAAAATAAAACCTCTGATTTTTCCTGTTGTAGAAACCCATGAATTTGTTTGTTCAAGCGCCAACCTCAAAAATGAATACTAGTATCAAATGGATATGGATTGCGGGGCGCCACAAAAGTTGACTAATTTTTTTGTGCTTTGACTTCCGACGTTCAAAGCTCACGTGTTCCAAATGCCTAAATTAATAGGTAAGTCCCCTATTGATTATGTTTATTTTGGAATTGTCCCAACCTGCCGCTCTTTATTATTACGAAAAAAAAAAACTCTTCTAGTTGATTCGTTGAACGCCAACTTTTTGTAGCGGAACTGTTGTATTAATTTGAAATGTTTGAATTTTGATATGTCCTATATTCGGATGAGGGTAAAGAGAACAGTGCCAGCGCGCCAAGGGGAGAAATAAGGACAATAATTATTGCAAAATTTTAATATTCGGCATAAATCAAATTTGATAATTTCAACTAATTTTAATAATTTCATTTCATTACCTTTACTTACTTTGTCCTTTTGGAAAAATCAATCTAACTCTCCAAAATTAATAGGTAAGTCCCCTACTTTATAATCACAAAAAACATAGACATTCCTTCCCTTCCCTCTTTTCCTCTCCCCTTAAATTTTCTTAAAGGCAAAAGGAAAAGGAAATATAAGCCTGAGTCAACCTTCCATACGTAGGTAGCCGGCTTCCTCTATCAACCTCTCGGTCCATCAGCTGGCCTTTTTTCGTTTTCTTTTTTTTAATATTGCTTTAGTTTTTTTTAATTGAAAATAGATTTTGTGCAAGTAAATTTTATTTATGAATTACTGAAAATTTTATTATTCACTTAACATAAATGGTAATATAGATTTTTTTTTTAAATTCATAATAAAATTCAAAATAAAATTTACATTAAAAATTAATTATAATCTCAACTCAAATACACCTTTATTTAGTAACAAGAAATGAAAAATAAAACGCAAAACCAGCTCAAATAACAAATTTCCAGTACCTGATTAATATGGCCAATAAAAATGTAACCAGAATCATTTATAGAATACAATAGCCATTAGCCAGTAAGGCCAGGCCAATTCCACTGACTAAAACCGAAGACAGCATCTGATCACCCGAAAAACCAAAGAAATCCTACTAAGTTACTAACTGACGAGCGAGGAAGTGCGAAGGAGCTCAAATTTGACATTTGCCGGGGAAAACTGTATGAGACCGACTAAAAAGGTGCAAAATTTTTGCCAGCTAAAGAGGCAAAAAACATAAACTAGTTATACGATGCCGAGGATACAAAATACACTATAGAAAGGTGCTCCATCATCAAGCAAGTACCAACTGCGGGATGGCAATGCCGATGAAGCACGACAGGCCTGCAGGATATCCCCAAGGATCCCAACTTGATATTCATGCTTTCCTCTGGAGCACAAAAAATGAATAAAACTGCATAGACCAATCCCGGATGGGAGTAAGGAGAAAAAACATTCCCATCAATAGTAGCACGTGCTATTACTATCTCTGCTGCTATACGACTTCATCATCCTCTTTTTTATTCACATAATGACTTATTTATATTCCGACAAAGAATCTCCTCAACATTTAGTCTACAAAACCCTGGCGTGGACACCTAACGCTGATCGTTCAACATCCAGGACAGCATTTTGCACATCAAAGTTTCATGAATGAAGATGGCCGCCGCCAATCAAGCTTCATCATCCGATTATCACGGTTTACAGGTTTCAACATTAGCTGAGTTTCAATTTCAGACTGCAGGGAAGATTGTAGTTGCTTTAAATGTCCAAAGCACCTTTTATGCTCAAAGGAAATGGGATGATTACTCCTTGGTTCAACAGGACTGAACTTCCTCTGATAAGGGGACTGCCACTTCGCTTGCAAGTAAGCAAGAGATCTCCACGGTGGGAAAGGCATTGAATTCTGCTTCAAAGAAGATCTGGCAGCTTCAACCATAACCTGGAGCAACTGTTTCAGCTTTGACAGTGAACCCACATAAATCACTGGAAGTGAATTCAATATTCTGTCATAGGAGTCCACAGCTCTAGCAATCTCAAAGTGGCTACGAAAGTCGATATCAATTATCAGACGCTCAGAGCTCCCAGCATTGTTGTAATTGACCACATCAATGTATTCATGGTCGCCTGCATATAAAGCAGAACGAAACATGTCAGTGATGTCACCCAACTTGCTCACTTTTCCACTAAATTCTTCTAAAATATATATAAAATTCCAGGGTTCAACGGCAACAAAGAAGAGAGTATTTAGCAGGACAAAAAGGACATAATAGCAGTTAACTAAAGTATCACAAGGCGAATTGAAATACAGCAGTTCAACAATGGCACAATTATGGTAGATAGAGCAAAAAAATATGTCAACTTTCACATGTCCACAGCCATAAACATGGTCTTCTGAGTAGTAGTTTTTTTTTTTTTTTTTTCCTTTCCCCAGTTTGCCAGCAACATACTTCCAAGATAATACAGAGAAACATATGAAAGATATGCATGCTAAGAAAATTTCCCTTTTTTCCTCTGCTAATTATTCAATGCACTTCCTATCCATAAATGACATCTGGAAATAATGCAAATGGCCTAGATTTTACCTCCTGGAACTTTTGAAGTGCCTTGCCATTTGGTTGAACAGACACCAGCATCATAGCCAGAAAGCCTCAGAAGCTTTACCAGGGAAAACCTGATGCAGCTAGCATTGCATGAACCAGACTCATGGCGGAGCTCCTGTTCACCGAGCGAGAGCATCAGCGAGTTAACCACGGACACCGTGTCTCTCTCATATTGATCTGTTGCCAACATGAAATACTGCACAATAACCAAGACAATAACTCAGAAATTTAAACACCAATGACTCCAAGATACATTAAAGAAAGGATCAACAAGAAGCTAATTAGCATATATGAAATAAGTTTATTTTTCACAAGTGAAAGATGATGTTCCAAGACATAAAGAAAATAAGACCACAGCATGGCAGTTAATTAGCATTTGGTTGCAGTTAATTAGCATTTGGTTGATACTAGATGAAGAAAATAACAGCATGCCTTCAAAAAAGAGGCAAAGGTAGCTTGGACAATTGAAGAAAAATACTTAATATCAAGCAACAAGCTCAATCTACAGGCTGTAAACTAGGACCGTCTATGGGCCAAGCCTTAATCGAGCTATGCGAGATCAACTAAAATTCGATATTTTTTACGAAGTCAAATTCCAGTATTACTATTAGACTCGAATTTTTAATCGAGTCAAGTTCAAACACCAAACTAATCTGCTCGAAAGCTCACAAACATGTCTGATTAGATATATTTAATATTATTTTTTATACATATATAATAAAATATCTATATAAAATACTTATTTTTAAAATATTTTAAATACTTTATAAAAACTGAAATTCAAGCATGATTTTGAGCTTTCATGCTCGTTAATTAGTCAAACTTCAAATCAATTATATTTCGTAATAAACTAAAATGGGTACTCCCTCCATTTCAAAATACTTGTTCATGAAATTTTTTTGTTTTGTTTTAAAATACTTGTTTATGTACATATTTCTATAACTAATGATTAGTTTCTTCCCATTTTACCCTCATTTATTCTAAATCAACTGCACAACTTTCCAAAACTCTAATTTCTTCTTACTTCTTAGAAATTTTCACCAACCAATAGATATCATGTTTTTAATATGGGTAGAATAGAAACTTTATCTAAATTGTAGTATTGTTTTCAACACCCTTAATCTGTGTACAAAAGGCTTCATGAACAAGTATTTTGAAACGAAAAGAGTAATATATAAACACATGCCCAGATTCCCAGTCATCCCTTTCGTCAAGGACATTAATGTTTGACGCTGACACACATGGCAATGCACTGTGAAATTAACTACAAGAAGTTAAAACAAATGCTTTTCAACCCGAACTGTTCACATAATTTTGTTGAACAATATCAAAAGTAAGCAGAGTTATTTGTACACATGCAAGTTATACATATGATTCAGAATCACTCCCTCTTTAGTTTTGCCTCTTCCACCTACACCCTTGGAAATTATAAGCCCAATAAACATCCTCTTACCAAGGGGTGGGTCATCATGGTAAAAGAGAAAGTTTAGTTCTATATTTCTAGTCTTACAAATGGAGATGTTGTATAAATATTTAGAAAAACGATGAAGGACATTAATCTAAGAAAATAGAAGAATAAACGAGGAAAAAAGGAACTTCACAACACTTCACTAAAGAATATATCTTTATTGAATTCCATCTCCACAATTAAACTCTTGGCAAGGGCAAAACTAGGGACTTGATGTTGTGCGAGTATGTTGTTTTGGTTTTTTTTTTTTTTTTGGGGGGGGTGGGGTGGGGGCGGGGGCGTGGAGAGGGAGGTGTTGGCATATGAAAGACACAGCAGATGAAAATGTAATGGATATTGAAAACATATTAGGGGGTCAAAAGGTAAAATTTATAAAGAGGTTTCTAAACATAATTTTGTTAAAGGAAATATGGGTTTTTCAAAAATTTAACCATCTCTGCCTGTTGGACTACACAAAATAGCATAATAGATAATGATCGTAGTCCCTTTATGCACTAAAATGAGGTGCATGGGGCCAATTGTAGTGTGTGAAAAGGACTGGGCTGTTTTTTTCGTATACCTCAAAATCATAATGCAAATGTCTTCATAAGCCATAGCAACAAAAAGTTGCTAGCACATAGCACACTGTAGAAACATCAGCAAAAGCAGCCTCAAAGCTTATGGGAAGACAACAATATTTCCGTGATAAAGGAAGCTTACACAAATCTAAACAGTAAGAACTCTTAAAGGCATATGTATAGAAAGCATCCCCATTGCAAGAGACCAACACTGAACTCTTCACAATTAATTTCCATGTAATCTTATTACACAACAATCATAACCTAGACACCTCAAAATCCAAAGAAGCAACAAGGATAAAGCTAAGACTGCAAATGTAGAGTTTACATATCTTTTTAGGGGAAAATGGAATTTTCTAAAACATTTCATTAAAAGTTCTAGATAGTAAATCAGATTTGATATATCTTGATAAACTTAATAAGAATCTCATTTATCTGAGAATTTTACAACAAAAGAACAGAAGCGAATGCCAGCACATACACTTGAACCTTTCTAGTGAGATAAATATTATTTTGCATAAGGTTTGTCATCTTCTGATAATCACACAAAGATCAATACAGCAGTTTTTAGTACTTGATATAAAATTTGAGATCAATAATACTTCTCTAACTTAAAAATTAAGAACATTAAGGATCAATAGAAATCTTTTCTTTCTTTCAATCTTGATTAAGTCAGTCTCAGACTGAAATTTTGCACCACGGTTTAAATAGTTTTGGAAATCAGAGTTAAAAAATTTAGGACAGCAAGTTTGCCCTTACCTCAATCAATGTAAATATTTACCATTTTTTCAACAGAATACAAGGTTTATTCTTTCAACTCTTAAACAAACTTTGAGAACTGAGAGAGTGAAAGTTTTAAGCAGACAAAGAACTGGACAATTAGCAAGTGTCTACAGAATCTCCAACAGGTCAACCAACAAAACATGTGCACCAGGAGAAGCCATAGTTAAATGTGGATACATCACACAGCAACTATATATTCAGCCCGTTTTGTGCCATTCATGTTTAATGTCAAGATCGAAGTTCTTACTTTTCCTACCTCTCCAGCATCAGCTCCGAGAGATTAGCAACCTAAATTCAATAAATTCCCTGAAATGCCAGAAAATTTCCTTTACCAACTTTGCACCTTTGCTGAATGAAAGGCATGGATTAGGTATGAGGAATAAATATATCCTGGAATTTTTTATAATATTTCCCTAATTATGTTTCTCCAATATTCACTTTTGTGCATATAGAGGCTAAACCTCCCCAGCCCCATGCCCCCGGACCTCTCCCTTTTCAAAAGATAAACCATAACCAGAAGATTTTAAAAACAAATTAAATTAAACACCGGAAATGAAAGCAGAAAAGAAAAAGGTAAAAACAGTGGACAGAGATAGGAAGAGACTGACAGAAACTTTGTCAGCAAGGTCAGCGAGATCGCAGAACCCAGAGTCGCTATCACTGCTGCACCTGGAGTCAGTCCCGCTGCTCCCGTTCTCCAAGAACTCACTCACCATCATCGCCAGGTCATGTTCGCTTTCATGACTAAAGCCTCCGGCGATCTGTCCCACTCCAGCGCCAGCACCCCCGCCTCCTCCACCGCTGCCACGCCCACCAGCTCCCAGTCTCGCCCACCACAAGTCCCCCGAAGCTGGGAACACCCTACAGTCCATCCACAAACCAGCGGTTCTCTCGCTCGCCTTCAAAATTTAAACATTCCCTTTAATACCAAACAAGAAGAACCCAAAAATGTACAAAAACATAGTTAAAACCAAAGATAAAGAAAAATATTGTCCTAATCAAACCCTAAAAACGAAACCATTGTCCTAATCAAATTCAAACTTCCTCAATTTTACCGAATACAGATAACAATCCGAAAATCATCAGCTAATAGCTATAAAAACCCTTAATTCAATAAAAACCTGATGGCTATAACTACAAATGCGAAATTTTTTTACTCCGCAAATTCGTAAAAATCGAATCATTTCGACTCCAATAAAACAGAAGATCAAAAGACAGCAAACGAACCAGCATAACGTGTAATTAACAAAGAAACTCTTCCAAATATTGAAATTGAATGGCTCAATAGTAGTTCTTAATTCGGAAGACTCAGAGGGAATTTCGTTGATCCAGAGAGGTGGGGGAGAATGGAAAACAATTCAGAGAAGCTGAAACGCGAAGGATAAAGGCGGGGAAGGGAGGAAGAAGCTGATTATAAAAAACGAGAAGACTTATGAAATGACTAAAATAGGTTCGGGCGACTACATTTCGTAAGGCCCAAGTGAAAGAATCACGGGAGTTTCGAGGGGAGAAGGGAGAAATCCGGGATGAAAAGAAAAGCCCTAAAGTGTATGTGGACAGATAGAGGAGCATAATCGCTTCAGGTTCTAATTTAGAATATACTTTTGCCTGATAATTGTATGGCAATTAAAACCGTTTCCACTAAAAGGTCCCCCCCCCCCACGCCCCTCCCCCAATCTTTTTAGTAATTAATGAGTCTTTACTAGTAAACCACTCAAACATAAATTACTTTTTTATTTAATTTGTGGTATTGACATCTAATTAATAGAAGTTGTCAGCTCTAGAAAAAGAGTTATCTCTTTATTATTTATACAAAAATTTAGAAAAAAAGATTTTTTTTTATGTTAAGGGAATAAATAGGATCTTGTAATTTTTATCAAATTTGTTGTTTGCTTAGGGAGGGGGGTGGGGGTTGGCTTACCCTGTAGAAGAAAACATTTGAACTCCATGACCAATAAAGAAGAATGAAAATAAAATAATCACAAAATACCATAATTAGATTTTTAAAGTTATTAAGCTTAAAAGAATTATAAAGTAAAAAAAAAAAGTATTGTAAACACATGAGTCAAAATAATAATTCAGTTAGTGATAAAATTATTATCAAATTAAAAAACTTTCACATATCAATGAAAAAACTTTTGAATAATTAAAATTTTTAATTTAAATAACAACACTTCTCATAGTTATTAAATTACATCTATTAATTTTTTTCGTTTATTACTTGCATAATGAAATAAATTTCTTTCTCAAGTTAAAAAAAACAAAATTTCCTACTTGTTATTTCAAAAAAATTTCTTGTATTGAGCTTAAATTTATTTTTTTAAATATAGCACAAAAATGTGCTGGTGGTAATAACAAATTGAGAAATAGGAAAAAAAAAAAAAGGGGGGGGGTGGAAGAACTCATGGCACAAGCAAAGAGAGGCATATAGGGCATTGAAATTTTGACATGCATGGTAATTGCATGCAATGGCCAAATGGGAATATATGCAACCGGCCGAGCGAAGAAAGAATAATTACACCAAGCCGGTGGAGGGTGGTGACGTGTCTCGTGCGGCAGTGCCCCGGACCCGACGTCGAAGGAAAATGAACTGTGTTACACAGTTGACTTGTGACTTGACTCCGGTGGCGGACACGGAGATGGAGACTAGTCCACGTCCCCCCCACCTCCCCAATCCCCCCGCGGGCCCCATCCCACCAAGAATGTGCTACATCATTAAGTTACTGCTAATTTATTGCTCCGCCGCGTTCCTTCCAGCCTTACCGATCTGCCGCCAAACCATTACGAAAAATGTGACAAAAAGACTTTTATTTTCGACGAAAAGGCCGCCTATGGACTTCAAATTTTTAAATGGGCAGAACCGAAAACAGACATGGTTAGAGTGGCTTTTGTTGTAATTTTTGGATGACTTATATTACGGTGTAATTGTATTAGTAATTTAATTCATAAATTTTTTTATTTTATTTCAAAAGAAAATTCAATTTAAGTGATTTTTAATCTTTGAGAATTGTTATGTTTAAAAAAAAAATCACATTCCCACTTTATAGCCTCGCTTTTTTTTTTTTTAAATTTCAAATTCTTTCTCAAATCACACAATTTTTTTAAAAATAAATTACTACTCAATTAGACCCTTTAACATAAATGAAATTAATTACATATATATATAATAAAAATATAAATTAAATTCAAAACTTATTATTTAATCATTCATAGAAGGAGTTAGTTAAAGTAGAGGATAAAAAATTTTTATTGTGCATACTTTATTTAATATAACTTATTTTCTAATGTACTTTGTATGTTATTGTATGAAACATGATTTATTTAATTTAATATTCATTGTGAATTTTTTATTTAAAAAAACACACATACACCTACAAAGAATTCAGTCCTTATTTTGTTCACACATAACAACATATTTAAATATTTTACTACTTATAAAAATGAATAAAGAAAAAAAGAAATAATTCTAGAAGCTTGTGTTTGTTAAGGAACATAAATCACTAGTGGATAACAAGTTGTTGCACATTTCATTCATGAAAAGAAAGAAAAACGCAAGTTGTTGCACTATGCACATGCACATGCACATGCCCTCTCCCTTTCCGTTGCAATGGCCACACCTTTTGGAATATCATTTTCTACTTCTACTAGTGGTAATGAACAATTTTCCACGCAAACACGTTTGTGGTCTGCTGTTGATCAAGTCTTATTCAGTTATTCTCACCCTATTAATACTTATCCACCCTTAGGATATTGGCAAGAAAAATGTATCCAAATATTTGTCAAACAAATACTAAGACTTGTTACAAACAGTGTTTTATAATGAATTAAAAATTATGTTGGAATGAAAAATGGTAATGAATATTTTATTAAATCAATTCAAATTTAAAATTTACAGTCTGATCACAAACGTTTATATTTATCTTATTTCATAATTAATAAATATTTATTTTAATTTGCAAATGAAGGTAGAAAATTTATGCAAATTCAAAACGAATAAATTGCATTAGTAAAATATGGAATTAGGCATAGAAGGTTTCAAATGTGACGCGCTTTCTCTATGCTTTTGCCACTTTCAAATGTCTACATCCTTATCTAAGCTGTCGCTAATCGG
Source organism: Voacanga thouarsii (assembly GCA_026120185.1). Classification (NCBI taxonomy): domain Eukaryota; kingdom Viridiplantae; phylum Streptophyta; class Magnoliopsida; order Gentianales; family Apocynaceae; genus Voacanga; species Voacanga thouarsii. Next base: position 1,306,441 of record JANUWF010001125.1, read on the forward strand.
ACTTCGGATAAGTGCTGTCTTGGTCCATGGGCAGATTTCGGATAAGTGATGAATTGGTCTATGTTCATCTCAAACAATATCTCAATAAAATCAACAAAATTTAGCTACTAATTTGCTTACAATGTACAATGAACTTTTTTTACATAAGAGTTTCGATTTTTTATAATAATCTAGTTATAAAATTGTTTATTTTTATTTTAAAAAAATTAAAAAACTTAAATTTAATTTATGTTTCTTCTCCCATTCCTTGAGAATTCGAGCTTTTAGATGGCCCCATTCGTTGTTGGAAGCCGGGGAAAAAGGAAAATTCTTATATGTACTCGGTGCACGTGTACCGATGCATCGAGATATTATATTATATATACACAATATTTAATATATAACAAGTGCTACAGGTAATACAATATTTCAATGCATCTGGTGTACGTACACTGGATGCATATAAGAATTTTTTGAAAAAATATTCCCATCTTAAAATGTACGATCATTTTTTTTTTCAAACAATTAAATTATATTAAACTTTTACTACTTGTATCATCTATAAAGAATTATTCAAAGGTCACAGCTGATACAATGGAAATTTTTTATTTGGTGGCCCGAAAGAATTAAAGCTAACCATCTTTTAGAACATAATTTATCTTATTAAAAATAATTATTATTTTAATATCGTGACACATGCTCAATAATTATTTTTGCAATAACAATTCTTCAATATCATTTGTTCAATCACACTACACAATGCTACTCCCCACCTGTTTGATGCAGAGCTACAATTATTAAAATTCTCCCCATATGGTTGGCAACAAAGAGCTGTAAAGTGTCAATATGAGCAATTGAGCTATCAATATAATAAGTTGAATTTGGATTTAAAAAAGGACAATTTAAAAGCTCACAGCTTCCCAACCATGTCCATAAAAGATAGACCATCAAACACCTTATGAGATTTAAAATTAAAAAAAAATTAAAGAAAACTTAAAAAGACTATGATTGTCCTTGTTTTTGTTTCCTCTATATCTTTAATCATAACGAAAGAATACAACTAGTGGAAAATAATTCAATATTTTTTTCTCTTCAATAATTAAGTTATTCTTTCTGTTCAATAGTCCAAAACACCTTTTAAGTCCAAATCTAAATCTAGGGTAAAATATGTCAGTCATTTCAGAAATTTCATAAATTTTGATTATCACTTTCGAATTTTAAAATGTGTAATTTTAGCTCTCGAACTTTTAAAACATCTAAAAAATAGCTCCTCCATCTATGACTATTAAGTACTCACGAAAGTTCATCACATGATTTCCACGTGATATATTTTATAGGTATTTTTAGTTACTCAACCCTCACAATATGGTGTCATCCTTCTAATTCTTACAAAGTAACTTCTATATATAACAAGAAAAGACTATTGCGACTCCCACGTCTCTCACTTCTCTTTTTAAATTTTTTTTTTTTTAGTAATTCACTTCTACTTTCAAATTTTTTCTTCCTTTCTGTAGAGATGCTAAGAAAATTACTATTTGTCAAAAAGTTAATCGATTTTTTTTCTTCATCTTTATGTCTTAGTTTTATTTATTAAAGGGTAAAATGTGTTATTTTTGTTGTATACTTAGATTTAAAAAAATGCAAAAAAGTAATCTCAAAATTGTTAAGTAGCATAAAAGGTTTGAAGTTAAATTTTAAAATTGTTGTTGATAAATAAAGAAATTCGAAGAGAAGAGAACGAGATTAAAGTTGAAGAATAATATTTTAGAAATAAAAAACGGAGGGAATGAGAGCTAAAACAAAGTGATTTTGTATTGTACCTGAACTTTTATTGTTGAAAAGGTTATTTTTTAGATATTTCAAAAGTTTGAAGACTAAAATTACATATTTTAAAATTTAAAGATAAAAATAAAAATTTATGAAAATTCAAAAATAATTAGCATATTTTATCCCTAAATCTAAGACTAAGACGCAAAACTACAAGCCAGGCCCATTGAAACCAAGAGCCATGAAATCAAAGAGAAAACACTTACCCAAATTTGATAACTAGAATTATCAGAAAGGTAATCAGATTAGGATTAAAAGAGAGATGTTTAAAATAACTTTGGGGTTAAAAAACAATTAACGGACATTTCCAGTCTTTAGCAGAATTTGAAATCTATAACGCTTTAATAATCAAGGGTGGCGCCCACCTGTCGAGCCATGATTAACTGGTTCATAATTTAAGCAGTGGAACACATGCAGGGAACAAGGAACATGTTAGTACAGTCCGTTGAGGAATATCCTCGGCTCCTTTGGCCCCTCCTCACCAAAGCAAGCTGGATTCTTCTTGCTGACTTCTGCAATTTGAGATATTAGGACATATGGAACAAACAACAGTAATATAAATAACAGCTACAACAATCCAAGGACCACAATAGTCTGCCAGATTCAGCACAGCAAATCACATGCAGATAATACATTCCAACATCCTCTTTGAGCATCTCCATCAAGCTTATGAACATCTATGTGAAAATATTGTTTTTTGTTAGAGTGCAGGGACGAAATTAGAACCTGGGACTTGAGGGATAAAATTATTTTTTAAAAAAATACAGGATAATGCTATAAATTTTTTTAAAAAAAACATAGATGTAGACTATAGAATTTATATTTTTTTTCAGTTAATTTTTTCAATGGAAAAAGATTAAATTTGAAAATGTTAGGGATGGACAAATCCTTCTTTTGTTGGATGCAAAACTTTCCCTACCTGTGTAAATAGCGATAAAAAAATTAAAAAAAAAAGGTCTTCAAACATGCACAGAAGAGAAATATGTCAAAACAGAAAATCTTGGCTTGTCTCAGATCACATCCTTCTTTCGATTTAAAGCAGAAGGATACAGAAACAAGTCTAATACATGACCCCATCCCCCACCCCCACCCCAAATAAAAAGCAAGATAGGCTAACCAAGATGATGTCTTGGTCTTTGCCATTTGCATTTGTAAATTGATTATGGTGAAGTAACACTGTATAAAAATCTATACGTGCATCATATATGCATTACGCAGCAGAAATTAAGGATTCTATATAAGAGGTCCGCATGCATGTGAAATAAACAGATCAAAAGCAAGAAGATATACCTTCAGTGATGTCTCCGTCGTTCAAAACTTTCTTCCTTCTGTTGAGGCACGATCCAGCAATACCAGAGATTCTCGTCATCGCTACTGGAGTCCAAGCGTAGAACTCCCTCTAATAATATCCACACAGAGAACACTCAAGATGTCAAACACAATCTGTGTGCTAGCAAAGAAAAGAGGCGGCTAGGGTAAAACAGAGAAGAAAAGAAGAAGATTTATCGTGAGGTCTTTCTTTTCACTAGGGAGAGCAAAAAAAAAATCCTTCTATATCTCTTAAAAGATAAAAACAATCACCCACGTTCTCAAAAAAAAAAAAAAACCGCAGAACCTCACGTCAAAAACTTCCTATGTGAATTATAATCAAATTAGAATTCATTAAATTGTAATTGGAACTTTTACGTTCTCATAATTATAATTTGGTTTAGAAATTATAACTAATTATAATTTGGCCCAAATAACTTCTACTTCTATGATTAACCCAGAATGTTATCATATAACATCTCGAGTACATAATCCTCTATTGTGTGTGACCTATCAGGTTTCCTAGTCTATTGGTAGCGAATATAAATTAATCCAAACATCTTTGAGATTAATAATCCTTAAAAAGAATTTAGAATTAATATATTAATTCCAAACATGATTGGTTTATTAATTCATTAATTAATAAACCCATATTCAACAGATCAAGAGCGGTATCTAGCAACACACCATGACCACCCAAGAGTTCAGGAAGTCAAGTGACTTGACATGAACCCTTTAATAACAAACAACAGTGCAATAAACTTTTTTCACTATACAATATCTCATTCGATTTGGAATACGAAATTAATGCCAACTCCCTCCAGAATATATATTAATTCTAGCCCGAATATATTAGTACTTGTACCAAGAATCCACTACTCTACATGTGTATCAATTAGAACTATTTCTAATGCACAATAACATTGGCCAAGGATTTCACGAGTAGTAATTCCTACAAGTAGTCGTGAGATATTCGCTCCTACTATTAGGAGTAGTAAATCCTTTATTGACCATCTCAACTACTTTCACTTACCTTACATTGTACCCAATTTCTATCTCATAGGCGGTCCTCGATCTGGCTGCAGAGATTGGAATCAAAGTATAATGCTCAGCGAACAAAGTACCTTGGAAATCTCAAGTTTAAAAATACTTACACATTTGCTATAACGAGATTCTATCACAGGCACTACATAGTTATCCATATGATTATCTCATAGTCAGGTCATCCAATGTACTTGTTTTATTAATAAGCATTCACGTGTTAATTTTGAGTATCTCAATACTTACGGATATAAGAACTACCGCCTGATCAGATCAGGAAGCCTAACACGTGCTAGTCTTAACATATTAATGATGTCCTTATTTCATTAATACTATGACTAGGGATTATTTAAATACTAACACTATACAGTATAATAGGAATCTCACGCCATGATCTCTATTATGATTTTCTTAACACAGTATTGTACAAAGAACTTTATCTAACAATTATTTTATATAAAAGTGAAGAAAATAAATTGAAAGATAAATAATGCCTTTTATTATAAAACAAATGTATTATATACAATTTGCAAATGATTGCCTCTAGAGTATAATACTAACAAACTCCCATTTGCACTAGAGCCAATCATTCATGTATTTAATACCGAATGACTCAACATGTCTATCATGTTTCTTTTGGGATAGCGCTTTTGTAAGCGAGTCAGCTATGTTCTCATCTATGGGAACTCATTCTATCTTTATATCATTCCTATCTATGATCTCCTGGATCAGATGACAACGTCGTAGCACGTGCTTGGATCGTTGGTAAAACCGTGGTTCCTTTACTTGTGCAATGGCTCCGTTGTTGTCACAATACAATGATATTGGACCAACAACGCTAGTGACCACACCTAATTCCATCACAAACTTCTTGATCCAAATGGCTTCCTTAGCTAATTCAGAAGTGGCTATGTACTGTCGTAAAATTTGCAATAGTTTCTTGTTTGGAACTCTTCCAACTTATTGCCCCTCAACACAACGTAGACACGTAGTCAGATTATGACTTGAAATCATCTTTGTCAGATTGAAAACTGGCATCAGTATACCCGTTTACTTTCAAATCACCTTCTCTATAAACCAAGAATACATCTTTAACCCTTCGCAAGTGCTCAAGGATGTTCTTTACAACCACCTAACGACTCTCACTAGAGACAGATTGGCATCTGCTCGTCAAATTGAGATCACATGATACATCAAGCCTTGTACATATCATAGCGTACATGATAAATCCAACTGTCGAAGCATATGGAATCTTACTCATTGATCCCTTTCAACTTGTGTCTTGGAAGACATTAACTTTGAAAGGTTTATCCCATGGGACATGGGTAACAATCCCTTTTTGGATTGATCAATGCTAAACGTCTTTAGCATTTTATCTATGTATGTAGACTGTGAAAGACCTAGTAACCTTTTTTACCTATACATATAGATTCTTACTCCAAGAATGTAGGTTGCTTCTCCAAGTTCTTTCATAGAGAATTTCTTGGACAACTAAACTTTAACTGATTGTAGGACAAGTACGTCATTCCCTATTAGCAATATGTCATCTACATAAGGCAATAAGAAAACGATTACACTCCCACTAACCTTCTTGTACACACAAATCTCATCCATATTTTGAATGAAATCAAACTCTTTGATTGTTTCATCAAAACAGATGTTCCAACTCCTAGAAGTTTGTTTAAGTCCTAAATGGACATTTGCAGCTTGTACACTTTTGTACTATCATTGGATGTGAAACCCTCAGGTTGTGTCATATACACTTCCTCAGTCAGATTTCTATTTAGGAAAACTATTTTCACATCCATTTGCCAGATCTCATAATCATGATAAGCGACAATGGCTAGGAGTATCTTGATGGATATTAGCATGGCTACTGGCGAGAAAGTTTCGTCATAGTTAATACCATGTTGTTGACGATAACCCTTTGCCACTAGTCATGCTTTATAGGTAACTATGTTACCATCCATGTCAGTTTTCTTCTTGAAAACCCATTTGCACCCAATAGGTTTGATTCATTTTGGTGGATCAACCAAAGTCCATACTTAGTTGTCGTACATAAAATCCATCTATAACTTCATAACCTTAAACCATTTGTCAAATTTGGAACTGTTCAGAATTTTCTTGTAAATAGTAGACTCATCTTCATCTATGAGTAATACGTCGTTGTGGTCACTAATGAGAAATTCACATCTCTCAGGTGCCACAAGTATCCTACTGGACCTATGAGGACCTTGTGTAGTAGAAGGTTCATCTATTCTCTCAATAGATATAGGATCAGACGATTGATTTTTATTCGTTTGTTCTTCTTGAACTTCACTAAATTCAATTTTACTCCCACCGTCCCCTCTAAGCCTGTGTTCCTTCTCTAAGAAGATAGTATACTTTGAAACAAACACTTTATTTTCGGAGGGGAGATAGAAGTAATACCCGAAAGATTCTTTCGGATAACTCACAAGAAAACAGTTATCAAACTTACTTTCAAGTTTGTCTGACTGTAGCCTTTTGACAAAAGCAGGACAACCCCATACTCTCAAATGAGATAATTTTGGTTTCTTGCCAAAGAACATTTCAAATGGGGTAGTATCAACCGTTTTTTATGGAACTCTATTTAGAATATAAACAAAAGTCTCTAGTGCATACCCCCAAAATGATTTTGGTAAGTTTGCAGAAATCATCATGGTCCATACCATGTCTAGAAGGATTCGATTCATTCTCTCAGATACACCATTATGTTGAGGTGTATGTAGTAGAATCCATTAAGATAATATCTCATTATCTCTAAGATGACCTTGAAACTCTTGGCTTAAGTATTCACCTCCTCGATCCGATCTTAGAGTTTTGATACTTTTATCAAGTTGTTTCTCTACTTCATTCTTGAAGTCTTTGAACTTTTCAAAAACTTCAGATTTGTATTTCATTAAATACAAATACTTATGTTGTGAATAATCATCGATAAAGGTTATGAAATAGTTATAACCTCCTCTTACTTGTATAGACATTGGGCCACATACATCAGAATGTATGAGTTCTAATAACTCTTTGGCCATTTCTCCCTTTCCAGAAAAAGGAGTTTTAGTCATTTTACCTAATAAACAAGACTCGCAAGTGCCATATGGTTCATAATCAAATAACCCTAAGTCGCCAAGCCTGTGTAACTTAAAAACACGATTCTCGTTTACATAGCCTAAACGGCAATGCCATAAATAAGAGGTGTTTCAGTTATCAATCTTTAGTTTCTTATTATTTATATTGAGAATTGAATTGTCCATGTCTAGAACATATAAGCCATTAACTAAAGTTGCAGAATCATTGTAGATATCATCCAATGAAAAAGAACATTTATTCTTAAAAATTAAATGAAATCCATATAGATCTAAACATGCAACTGAGATAATATTTTTTAATAAAACTGGTACATAATAACAGTTTTGTAATTCTAAAACTAATTCTGAAGGCAGGTTCAGCTCATATGTACCCACAACAAGTGCAGCAACTTTTGCTCCATTTGCAATCCGCATATCCACGTTGCCTTTCTCTAGCCTTCTACTGTCCTTTAGTCCCTACAAGTTATTGCACAAATAAGATCCACATCCGATATCTAATATCTATATCTCATTTCTAAAGGTAGTATTTATCTCAATCATAAACATACTAGGAGTAGAAGTATAAGTACCCGCAAACTTCTCATTCTACTTCTTTTCCTTCACGGTCTCCAAGTAGGCATTGCAGTTGCGCCTCCAATGGTTCATCTTGCCACAGTGATGGCATGGGCCCTTAATGGTTGCGTCCTTCTTCTTCACACCACCTTTGGGCTTAGTGGGAGTCTTCTTCTTCTTCCTTTAAACTTTTTTTTTAGAAGAAGAAGATTCTACCATCAAGACCGCATTGGAATCCTTCTTCATAGAGGACTCCGCAGTCTTGAGAAGATTGATCAACTCAGGAATTGTGGACTTAATTTTGTTCATCTGATAGTTAATTACAGATTGTGAAAACTATTAGGTAAAGATTGTAGAATTAAGTCAACACTTAATTCATGGTCCTTCACGAACCCAAGAGATCCAAACTTCTAAATCAAACCCAACATCTTCTGCCCATGAGTAGCCACAGAGGCACCCTCAGCCATTTTACAACGGAACAGTTGCTTCGAGATCTCGTATCTCTATGTTTTGGCTTGGGTGTCAAACAGCTCTCGAAGATGAAGAATCATCGAATGAGCATCCATATGCTCGTGTTATTTTTGTAGCTCAGGAGTCATTGACGCCAACATGATACAAGATGTTGTGTCAGCGTCCTCCTTGTGCTTCTTGTGGATAGCATGCTCATCAACATGAGCATCTTGAGCTGGTGGTAACGAAATAGGAGCATCTAGCACATAGAGCAACTTTTTCGATTTGAGAATAATTCTCAAATTTCAATGCCAGTCGAGATAGTTTGATTCGTTGAGTTTGTTTGTCTCCAAGATGCTACGAAGGTTTAGGTTGGTTGACATGATACACGTGACCTAAATGTAAAGATAGAAAAGATTAGCTAAGTGTATATGCACATGTAATGCAAATAATTAGGTCTTTAATTAAGCGCATTCTCATTCCACTATTTTACTCAAACCAATAACCCCCACTATTGATTTGAGAAAACCCGTTGGAAGCTTTCCTAATAGATCAGTATCCAAATTCCTCAAGAATAACATTGGGTTTGCCCAACAAGCCACCCTTGAGTTCAATGGTAGGTATCCAATACCAATTACATCGTATGTAATTACCAAATCATTGGGTGATTAACATCCTTTAATCTTAAAGCCTTTTGGGCTATCCCAATATTTCCTCTAAATTTCTTTATACTTGAGTTAGCCCAACCGAGATAAAGAATTTAGTTAAACCCGACCCATTAATCAAGAATTTAATTCTATAAGAATTTAATTCCATAGCTTGAACATGTCTAATGTCGAGTAGGCTTGGGTTAGCCAACAACTTGGTCTCGAAAAAGGACTCTCATTCTTACTATATTAACGGAATGAATTAGGTTTAATATTAATTGAGGGATTTATTCATTTTAATGATTTCATCAAATGACATGCATAAATGATATTAATAAATTTCATAAATTGATAATCATGATAATAAAGCGATTACATGATATGGTTATGGACTTTTCCTAAATTAATTTCTTCGAGCAAAAAAGGAAATTAACATGGTTAACCCTATGTGTTCATACATGTTTTAAGTAGAAGATCTTACCCTCTCGCTTTGTTTTGGTCGCCATCTCCAAATTAAAATAATTCTACCATTATCTAACCTATGTAATCTAATTACACAAATTTCCTAAATAGAGAAACCTCAAGTCACATTCGAGGGAGTTAGATGAGAAGAGAATTACACAAGAATTTTAGAGAATGTAGGACTCGCAAGTCCTATTTAATAAAAACCAAAACTGTAAAAAATGCATGAGCAGATATAGTTCGATTTTAGTCCATAACTATCCACCATGCCATTGATTATGCTTAAACAAAAATTAAACATATAATTTTATTATTCCAAAATTTCTATTTTGGAATTTTTTTTTGGAATAATAAAATAAAATTAGATTTAATTTCTCAAATCAAATTCTAGAAATTAAATTAAGATAAAATCTAAAATTAATATTTTATATTTTATTTCTAAAATCAAATTCTAGAAATTTAATTAGGATAAAATCTAAAATCAACATTTTAGAAACTTATTAATTGCTAAAATCATATTTTAGGAATTAAATAATAATATATAATCTAAAATCAATATTTTAGAAAATATATTAACTTCTAAAATATAATTTTATCCCAAATCATGAGTCTCAATTAAAAAAAAAAACTTTTTTTTTATTTTTAAATATCCAAAATCACTATTTTAGACAATTAACTTCCAAAGCCAATTTTGGAATTTACACTTACCAAAACAAAACCGTGAAATGCTTTGGCGCAAAAGGAAAAAGGGGAAAACAAACACTTTCATTAGTCCACTGAAAACGACTGAAATGAAATAATTTTTTTTTTATATCTAGCCCACAAAAGGACAAAATCCTATCTTGCTCATGATTAATCTCAGCTTCAAACTCCAGGCAACATGGCCCGAGCTAGCAACGACTCCAAGCCGCGGCTTGGGGCCAATTGTGCCTCAAGCAGCGGCTTGGGCAACCAAAAAGCTTTTTTTTTTCTTCTTCCTGTTCATCATTTTCTAGAGATATTGAGCAAACTTCTTGGGTTTTTCACAGTGGATACCATAAACAGAAACGAATCCAGAAACCTTTTTTTTTTCTTTTCTTTTCACAGGAAGACATTCTGTAACCTTTATAAAACCTAAAACACTTTAGTAAATCCACGATCTTCAAGTATCAATGGAGAAGGAAAAACAATGCAGTCTGCAAATTCTTTCAGAACACACCAGAGAGACTTAAAATTCTTAATCAAACGAACCACAGAAACGTTTTCTATGATCTAAACATATGTGTGAAACAATTTCAGACATAGGCAAACAAAATCAACAGAAAATATTTTTCTAGAAACATGATCGTATCATGAAGCGGAAAAACAGAGACAAAAATGAGACAACTTTCATGGTGAATAAATGTCCGTCCATCACACACAAGAGGCTCTGATACTACTGTAAGAATCCATATGTGCATCATATATGCATTACGCAGCAAAAACTAAGGATTCTATGCAAGAGGACCGCATGCATGTGAAATAAACGGATCAAAAGTAAGAAGATATACCTTCGGTGATGTCTCCGTCATTCAAAAACTTCTTCCTTCTGTTGAGGCGCGATCTAGCAATACCAAAAATCCTCGTCGTCACCACTGGAGTCCAAGCGTAGAACTCCCACTAACAATATCCACACAGAGGATACTCAAGATGCCAAACACAATCTCTGTGCTAGCAGAGAAGAGCGGCGGCTAGAGTAAAACATAGAAGAGAAGAAGAAGATTTATCATGAGGTCTTTCTTTTCACCAGAGAGAGCAAAAAAAAACTCCTTCTATATCTCTTAAAAGATAAAAACAATCACCCATGTTCTCAGGGAAAAAAAAAACGCAGAACCTCATGTCAAAAACTTCCTCTGTGAATTATAATCAAATTAGAATTCATTAAATTATAATTGGAACCTTTAAGTTCTCATAATTATAATTTGGTCCAAAAATTATAACTAATTATAATTTGACCTAAATAACTTCTACTTCTCATGATTAACCCCGCAATGTTATCATATAACATTTTGAGTACATAATTCTCTATTATGTGTGACCTATCCGGTTTCCCAATATATTAGTAGCGAATATGAATTAATCCAAACATATTTGAGATTAATAATCCTCAAAAAGAATTTAGAATTAATATATTAATTCCAAACATGATTGGTTTATTAATTCATTAATTAATAAACTCATATTCAACAAATCATGAGCGGTATCTAGCAGTACATCAAGACCACCCAATAGTCCATGAAGTCAAGTGGCTTGACATGAACCCTTCAATAACAAACAACAATGCAATAAACTCCTTTCACCATACAATATCTCATTCGATTTGGAATACGAAATTAGTGTCAACTTCCTCCAGAATATATATCAATTCTAGCCTGAATATATTAGTACTTGTACCAAGAATCCACTACTCTACATGTATATCAATTAGAACTGTTTCCAATACACAAAAACCTTGGCCAAGGATTTCACGAGTAGTAATTCCTACAAATGGTCGTGAGATATTTGCCCCTACTATTAGGAGTAGTGAATCATTTGTTGACCCTCTCAATTACTTTCGTTTACCTCACATTATACCCAATATCTATCTCATAGGCAGCCCTCGATCTAGCTTCAGAGATTGGAATCAAAGTACAATACTCAGCAAACAAAGTACCTTGAAAATCTCAAGTCTAAGGACACTTGCATATTTGTTTTAGCGAGATTCTATCACAGGCACTACATAGTTATCCATGTGATTATCTCATAGTCAGGTCATCCAATGTACTTGTTCTATTAACAAGCATCCACGTGTTAACTTTGAGTATTTCAATACTTACGGATATAAGAACCACCGCCTGATCAGATCAGGAAGCCTAACACGTGCTAGTCTTAACATATTAATAATGTCCTTATCTCATTAATACTATGACCAGGGATTATTTAAATACTAATACTATACAGTGTAGTAGGAATCTCACATCATGATCTCTATTATGATTTTCTTAACACAGTGTTGTACTAAGGGCTTTATCTAACAGTTATTTTACATCAAAGTAAAGAAAATAAACTGAAAAATAAATAAAGCCTTTTATTATAAAACAAATATGTCATATACAATTTGCAAGTAATTGCCTCTAGAGTATAACACTAACACATTGTAGGGTGTATAACAGATTTAATCATCTGCTAGCCATTTCTTTGCTCTTACATCAAGAATTCATCTGTTAAAATGCCTTGAAAACAGAATGAAAGAAACATTTTTTTTTTTCCTTCAGCACACACTAAGCTAGGAAGTGAGAACAAATATGTTGCCTATGAATATAGGGTTCAAACCATGCAGATGAATAAAAAAAAGTTCAATTACAGAGTCTAGCTTTTATTACAATACCACTAAGCATGGTGAGGAAAGCCATAAAGACAAAACTTCAGCAGAGATCAGATTAAGTACTAGAAAACATTTTACATCACTCTAAAATGATAGAACTATGAAATAACCTAGATCGCAAGTCAACTCTTCATAGACTTGTTCAACGTCCATATGACTGTACATTACTTATATTACAAGCAATCTCTTGATATTTTGAAGATCACTAAGATCTATGGCTGGATAATTATAAGGACGAATAAACTGAAATTTGCATCCTCAAAAAGGAAAAGAGCAAGCACAAGATGCATTCAGTTTGGGAAAAGCTTGTTCAAGAGAAAATTGAAACATATATTTGATGGCAAAACGCAGCACAGGAAGCCATGGACGGGAAAACAGAGATAAAAAAAAATTAAACGCGGGCCATAAAGGCCATGCGGAAGCGTGAAGATCATACATTTGCGTTCCTTAACCCTCCTAGGTTGCGTAGGAACAGATTGAACGGCTAGAATCGCCTCGCTTTGCACAGTTGAAGGAGCTTCCGGTTGAACACCCGCTAGCCTTCGACTTCGTCTTGTTTGCATTAACGCTTAGCTTTCCAGCTCTCGGGATATTCCTCAGCCTAACCTCTAGTCGGTGAACACTATGGTGAAGAGGAAGGGTCTCAATTCTCCTTGGTTCGTTCGCTATTGATTAGCAAAGAACAAGAGAAAAATAAGAAGAAGAAGAAGAGACTTTGAGAAAGAGAGAGAGAGAGAGAGAGAGAGAGAGAGACTCACGTGAGAGTCTCCTTAGCCAAGGAAAAAAAAATTAGGGTTTTTTTCTTTTCAAATAGTTGTTTATATTTAGCCAAAATTAGGTCTCTCAATCTCTGATAAACATATCCCCGGGATTTCAAAATATCCGGATGTTATCCTGAGAAACAGTTTGGCCTAACCTTAAACTCCTCTTAACCATCTCTGGAAAAAACCCTAAGGTCCAAGCCATTGGGCCAGATAAATATTTATTATTTTTCTTGGACCCAAAAGGCCCAAAATAATAAATATTAATTATTTATTTTCTGGGCTTACATAAGTAACCCAATAAATAATTAATGAGCCCAAATGAACCATAATAATTAATCTTTAATTATTTATTTCTTGGGCCTACATAAATAACCCAATAAATAATTAAACATTAATTATTTCCCCTAGTTTAAGCCCAGGTTAATTTCTTAATTATTCATACTGGACCTAGGCCCTGAATAATTAATTAACCAAATAAACTAGATAATTAATTTCTCTCAACTCCTATTTTATTTATTTATTTATTTATTTTATTCCAATCCAATAATAAATTAGACTTCCTGAATAAAATAAAACAAAACAAAATAAAATAAAATCCTCTTCAACTGAGACCAAATCCTCAACCCAAAAATAGTTAGGATTTACGGGCTATCCCGAGGACCAAAAAGACACATCGTCTTGGCTGCTAAAATAACCAAAATACCCCTACTATATAAATAGCTGTATTTTGCATTTTAAATATTTCCTAATATCACCATAAGGAAATATTGACCCCAAGGACAATGCTGCATTCGCAAAGTCTCCGACCTACAGTGTGAAATGACTAAAATACCCCTCCACACATCGTCGTACATTTAGAGAGGAAGAAGTGTACTAACACCCTCTAAATGACATCTACCATCCTTAGGCTTCTAGTCCAATGATCCACGACTTCCCGGAGTGTTTCCGCTTTCCAAGGGAGCTACCCTAAAGCAAACATCCAAGTCATGTTTCCCAGGGCCCTGGCTAATTTAGACCATTCGGACAACCACAAGGGGCGATATAGTGCAAAAACTATCTTGTATAAGTCTGTCTTAACTAACTAGTCACACATACCCAACATGCAAGTATATTGGCCCTATGATAGAACCTCAACTACAGCAAATCAAAGTATATGCTTCCAGCTTCGCTAGACCACCAACTCATACTCAAGTCGTAGAGTACTGGTCCACGCTGTAGCGGTAGTAGTTTAGGTTTCTACCATATAGTACTTTGAGAAACCACTACTACAGGTTCTGTTCTACGTATTCGAAATACGCTTATGTCATGAAGTGAGTGGACTACCCACTGGCTAAAGGTATGTCATTCCCCATTTGGAATTCATAACATAATAACCTAAACATGATGAGGTTCCCAGTCTCATCAATAGGTTAAGAACAAATGTTTATGTGTTAAATAACCCGTGATCCATATCTTACTGTGAAAGACCACCATTCACATGGATCACTTATTTAAACACAATGGGTCTGTTCCAAACGAAAATCGTGCACAAACAAAAAGTAAATTCACAAACAATTTCCGAAAACAAATTCTTTTATTAAATAATTCGATTTTACATCAGAAACCTAGTCTAAGAGGGCATACAATCCAACAATATTGAAAAGAGTTACAATATTATTTGGAATGCCCTTGTACCAACCAGCCTGAACTATCAACTAGTGAACGCTCCTCAGCAAATATGGCCAGTAACAACAATAGCAGCTTCAATAAGCAATATACAGTTGCCTATTGTACAGTGGTCAGTGCACCACGCTCACAAGCTGATTTTGTTAGTTAATAGGATCGATATGCTTATGCGTCAATCAGATTCAATTTTGAGAATACATGAAACGAACCATACCTTTATAGATATCGTCTTCACCCATACGATTCTTGAAGTCTTTGGCCTTCTGGTAATGCTCCAAACCCCCAAACCTTCTTCAATGTAATCTCCTTGGACCTGAAAATTACTAATCGTATTTTGTTTCTCTCTTTGTTGAGGGTGGACTCACACAAAATTGAGAGAAAAACTCAGAGAACAACAACGATGTTTCTCACGTATCTCTGAAATAAAGTTATATCACAATATGTATATTGGACTCTATCTCATAATACAAATCCTGATAGAACAAGAAAAGTAAAGTTGAATACAATTATTTCCACTTATCCTATTTCATCTAAAATACGATTTTTTATTTCCTGCAATTTTCATTAATAAATTATAAATAAATTATAATTTATTATTGGCCCATAATTAGAAGCCACTGAAGGGACCTGACCGGATACAATTAGACTAAATTTCAATAAATTATTTTGTCAATAAAAATAATTTATTAATTACGTTCCACTCTACTAAAAGAACGTAACTGCACTCTTAGTCTAATCGCAATTACTGGAGTCAATAATTATATCCATTAATTGATTGATCTAATAAATTACCCCCGTCGATCAATATAATACTTTGAATGAAGCAGTATGACCACAGTGCCCCTCATTCAAATCCTCAATTCTCATCTTCAATTTGACAGTACCATGTGACCATGTCACACTTACAAATTGAATTCAATAGACACTATTGAATTGCTGAGCTCAGATTTAACTATCCCTTAGAAGAACTCATGAGGAAATGATCTTGTCTATTAAAGGTGACGGATTCCATATTGTATAACAATTATTTCATATTTATTTCACTTTAATTCCCAAGATGCCGAGATATTGATTATTAAGTTAATCTCACTCTTTGGCAACTCAAGGAACTTCAAGTTAGTAAATATAAATAATTGTTTGCTTACGATTAAGGTATTATGTACAACAATATTTTAATATTTTATTTGTATGGTCTATTCCACAAATAAATACTGATGGTCCATCCAATATATCAAAATATATCATTAATTTTATTACCAAAGTCAAAGACAGATTTCAATAAAATTAAGACGATCTTCCAAAATAAATTGCCCAAATTTATTTTAGATCGCGGATAATTTATTTCGGATTAAATTATAAATCAAGTCTTTCTGTGTTTAACGAATAAACACTTGATTTATAATATCTAAATAATTCGTGGACAAAACAGGCTCATACATAATTTATACATATAAATATATAAAAACATATTTTATTTAATTTCAGAATACAAATATTGTATTTACTTGATGGGCATATCTAACAAAAATCCTCCCACTTGTCCTAGAGTAAATGGGACATGTCAGAAATACCCATGCTTTCTATATGACTTCAAAAAACAGCTACAGGTAAACTTTTAGTAAAAGGATCAGCAAGATTCTCAGCAGAAGAAATCTTGCACACTTCTACATCTCCACGTTGAATAATATCCCTAAGTAGGTGATATTTACGTTCAATGTGTTTACCACGCTGATGGCTGCATGGTTCTTTTGCATTTGCTACTACACCACTGTTGTCACAGTACAAACTAATGGTTTGAGATGTAGAAGGAACCACTTCAAGTTTTATCAAGAACTTCTTCAACCATACCACCTCTTTAGCTGCTTCACAAGCTGCCACATATTCAGCTTCCATTGTAGAGTCAGCAATACAAGATTGTCTGATACTTCTCCACACAATTGCACCACCACCTAAGATGAAAACAGAGCCTGAGGTGGACTTACGAAGATCTCTATCAGCTTGAAAATCAGAATCAGTGTAACCTATAGGTACCAATTATGGAGCTGAGTAAACTAGCATATATCCTCGAGTTCTGCAAAGATACTTGAATATATGCTTGACTGTTGTCCAGTGTTCCGGTCCTGGATTTAACTGATATCTACTGACCATCCCAACAGCATGACAAATGTCTGGACGAATACAAAGCATAGCATACATGAGAATTCCTACAGCCGATGCATAAGGAACTCGTTTCATGTACTCAACCTCATTAGGAGTTTTAGGACTATGCTTCTGAAATAACTGAATTCCATGTCTGAAAGGCAATTGACCTTTCTTGGAATTTTGGCATAGAAAATCTCGTCAGTATTTTGTTAATATATGAAGCTTGGGATAAAGCTATCTGTTTGTTCTTTCTATCCCGAAGGATCTGAATGCCCAGAACATATCTTGCTTCTCCCAAGTCCTTCATATCAAACTGTTTACCCAACCAACTTTTCACCAATGTTAATATTCTTACATCATTTCCAATGAGAAGGATGTTATCAACATACAGTATGAGAAAAATCACCTTACCATATATAATTCTCTTATAGACACAAGGTTCATCAGGATGCTGATCAAAACCATAAGTTTTAGTGGCTTGATCAAACCTGATATTCCAATATCTAGACGCTTGTTTAAGCCCATAGATGGACCTATTCAACTTAAAAACTTTTTGTTCTTGACCTTCTTGGATAAAACCATGTGGCTGTACTATGTAGATACATTCGTCAAGATTTCCATTAAGGAAAGCTGTCTTAACGACCATTTGCCATACTTCATAGTCGAAGTAAGCTGCAATGGATAGGAGGATTCTTATAGACTTCAGCATGGCCACAGGCGAGAAGGTTTCCTCATAGTCAATACATTCTCGTTAGGTATAACCCTTAGCAACCAATCTAGCTTTGAAAGTTTCCACTTTCCAGTCTACTCCTCTCTTTCTTTTGTAGACCCATTTACACCCAATAGGTTTTACCCCATTAGGCAGGTCCACAAGTTCCCAGACGGAGTTAGTGTACATGGATTTCATTTCTGAATCCATTGCACTCTTCCAATGGTCTGCGTCTATGTCTTCTACAGCTTTTTTATACGTGGCGGGATCCTCTTCTTCCTCAAAAGAGACAGCTTGAAAAGCTTCTCCATAAAGTAAGTATCTAGAGGGACGTCGAATGACTCTCCCACTACGTCTAAGCTGTGCAGGTTCCTGAATGATTGAACTTTCCTCCTCCTCGTTGACTAGAACTAGATCTGCTGATTCCTCAACGACTGAATTTTGAACAAAGGCAGGAGGTTCTTCCACTCTATGTGCCGAAATCCAGTGCCGAAGAGCCAGTGGGTATAGAAGGTGTAACATCTATTTCTCTCCTACTGGAATATAGTATGTTAAGTGGCATAGATACGGATCCTTTACGTGAATCTTGAGTATGGGTTTCAGTAACCATTTACTTGGGATTATCTCCCTTGGTTTCTTCCAAAATAACCCTACTCTTAGATTCTCGTTCTTCTATGTATTGGTCCTCTAAGAAAATTGCATTTGTACTTACAAATATTTTCTTATCTTGAGGACTGTAGAAGTAGTATCCCCTTGTTCCTTTTGGATACCCAACAAACAAACATAAATTTAATCGTGATTTCATCTTATCCATCTTTCCCTTTAGCACATATACAGGACAACCCCAAATATGGATATGTGTCAAATTAGGCTTCCGCCCATTCCACAATTCCAATGGAGTCTTAGGGATAGACTTTGATGGAACCATATTTAATATATATGTCGCAGTTTGTATAGCATATCCCCAAAAGGATGTACTGAGTGTAGAGTGTTAGGATTCGTGGACTCCTAAACGCGGAAAACATCCACGAATCCCTCCCAAGGAACCAAGTAAACGATTAAGAAGATCTAAGGTTTAAGAATTACCTCTAGTTGTTGTAATCGAAATCCTTCGATTCTGATTGCGCTGTTGTACGTTCAACCCGAACAATCACCAGACGCTGTAGTATGCGAATGTCCTCTATTGGATATACACCGCGAACTCACTCGATACCCGGGGAGTGCTAGCACCTAGGGTTTCAGAGGTTTTTTTTCCTTCTGGTAGAGAATGACACAAATGTTCTCAACCGAAAAATTGGACTCTTGAAAAGACGACTAGGGTTTTCTTAAAAACCCCCGAACCTCTTAGAGTCCAACCCTAATAATATCTTATCATATTCTAATTTAAATTCAAATTAAATTAAAACTGATATGATAAGATTCTGTCATTATCTCAGTAATTTAACTAATTAATTTACCTAGTCAGATTCTTATAATCTGGACATCATCCAGATACATCGAATGTGGATATATTTCTAAATTCGTTATATCAGGTAAATTTTCTAAGTACGATTAACTTAGACATATTTCCAGATTCATCGAATCTGGTCACCAGAAAAATAACCTAACAAGTTCGCTTATTGTGTGACCTTATAGGTTCATTTAACACTGGCAGTGTGCCTAAATCATATTTAAATTGCCCATAAGTTATAAGCGGTTTCTAGCAAAACATTATAACTATCCAGGTTAAATGAAGATCGGTGATCTCTTTGAACCAAACCATAATTTTATATTTAGTCATTTTGTCACACGATATCCAGATTAAGCATAAGGCACGGAGCATGTCATCCTTATTAAGCTTAACCAATTATTTCTTGATTTCATAGTAGACTGTTCAAACAAATGATATCAATATCTTAGATTGATATATTTGAGCACGGCCATGCATTTTTAACAGTCTAACTTATCAAGGGGCCCATGGATATCTCTCCCATAACTGAGAGGGACAAATTCCTTCACAATCAATCATATTCCTCTCCTTGATTTATTCTATATCCAACAAGTAGTCTAATTTATTATCCGGTTAAAGACAACTTTAGACAATGTCAAAATATAGAATTTATCAAGTAGGAAACTATGATGAATTTAGGTCGAAGGACTTTCAATATTATTATGGCTAGAAAGTACTTATGACATATTCCATGAAGTACTCTCACAGTGGGTCATGTCCAATACAATGTTCTCTAACATTTATTTATGTCTTGACTCGATATCACAAATATCCATGGCCAGTAAAACATAGCCATCAAGTCACAAACATACTAATCTTAATTTATTGTTATTCCAATAATAATAATCGATCAGGGACAGTTTTAGAATAGTCATTGTATTCATTGTAGGGTTTTACTATCAAGTCACGTACTTGATGACCACAAAACAAAACTCACTATTCATGGAAAGGAAAGTCTCATATTATTATATAAAATATAATGACAATAGTATAAGTACAAATTGATTCTACGGCATATCCCCAATATAGAGAAGCCTAGCATTGTTCTGACCATGTCTAACAAGGTCCTATTTCTCCTTTCTGCCACTCCATTTTGTTGAAGAGTGCCAGGTGCACTTAGTTAGGATAAAATTCCATTTTCTGACAAGTAAGATATAAAGTCATAGGATAGATATTCTCCACATCGATCTGATCTAAGTGTCTTAATGTTCTTTCCTAACTGCTTCTCAGTCTCAGCTTTCAATTCTTTGAATTTTTCTAAGGCATCAGACTTATGAGTCATTAGGTAAACATATCCATATCTTGAGTAATCATCCGTAAAAGCAATGAAATACTCATACCCACCTCTAGCTTGGACACTAATTGCTCCACATACGTCAGAGTGCACTAATTCTAAGACTTCATTTGCTCTATTTCCTTTGGAAGGAAATGATCTTTTGGTCATTTTACCTTCCA
This sequence comes from Voacanga thouarsii, assembly GCA_026120185.1. Lineage (NCBI taxonomy): Eukaryota > Viridiplantae > Streptophyta > Magnoliopsida > Gentianales > Apocynaceae > Voacanga > Voacanga thouarsii. The sequence goes on from JANUWF010001125.1 coordinate 1,327,420, forward strand.
AACAAGATTCGCAAACTTGAAGAGGTTCCACCTTTAAGTCACTTAAAGGACCTTCTTTTATAAGTCTTTGAATCTTATTTAGATTAATATGACCAAGTCTAAGATGCCATAAGAGAGTCTCATTAGTAGGAGATAACTTAATGCGTTTATTAGTTTCAGTATGATATAATAAACTGTTGGTTGGTTTCAAAACATACAGATCATTATTTAAACTTCCACGACATATCAAAGAGTTATTCAAAAATATCTCTACTGAAAATTTATAAAATTTAACAAAATATTTTTGTTTGAATAACAAAGAAACGGAAATCAAATTTCGATAAATGTCGGGAACATAATAACAATCTTTCAAAACCAAGTGTTTATAATCAAAATAAAGATAAACATTTCTAACAACTCTTGTAGATATCACTGATCCTATACCAACCCTTAGAGTATGCTCTGCTTCATTGAGATGTCTGGTTACTTGAAACCCCTGCAATGAATTGCAAACGTGGTTAGTGGCTCCAGAATCTACTATCCAAGTATTTGTAGAATCAACCACTAAACAAGTTTCAATGTAGGATAACTCACCAGTACCTTACTTGCGTTTAGCTAAGTAATATGGGCACTGTGACTTCCAATGTCCCTTTTGCTTGCAGTGGAAACATTTGCTTTTGGGCTTTTCATCTACTCTTACTTTCTTAACCTGCTGCTTAGGCCCTTTATTATGCTTCCTCTTATTTCTTCCTTTGCCTTTAGGCTTGGAAGAGGAAGATCCAGCATGAGATAGAACAAGAGCATTGTCACTTCCCACTTTTAGGGTAGCATCGGCGCTCTCAAGCTCCTTCATTAACTCTGTAAGAGACATATCCATCTTATTCATGTTATAATTAACTTTGAACTGTAAAAACATCTCTGGGAGAGTTTCTAGAGCCATGTCAACCTGAGTCTCTAACTTAATTTCAGCCCCTAAGACCTCTGCCACGTTAAACTGAGCGATCAATTCTAACAGATGATCTCTCACGGGCGTTCCAGGTTTCATGCGCATATTCATTATGCGCCTCATTGCTGCTTGACGGGCCTGACGTCCTTTGTGCTCAAACATTTGCTGGAGGCTTCTCATGATGTTTGCAGCGGTTGTCGTGTTCTCATGTTTCTGCTGCAACACATTTGAGATAGATCCCAAAATGTAGCAGCGAGCCATCTCATCAAAACTCAACCACTTATCATAAGCCTCTTTTTGTTCGCGCGTGGACTGTTCAGTAGGCTTAGCAGGACACGGTTCAGTTAGCACGTATTTGAGCTTCTCAGCAGTAAGTACAATTATGAGGTTCCTTTTTCAATCAATAAAATTTTCTCTAACCAATTGGTTCTTTGTTAAAATTTGGGATAAAGTGTTGGAAGTCATTTTTCTGAAATTAAATAAAATAAAACATATGAGCCATTTATCATATCATGATGCATGATCAATATAAAATGGTATGATGCATGATCAATATGATAATATTTTAAGTAGTAATAGAAATTACTATAAAAAAATGACAACCTAAAACTCTATAGTAGCATGTACCTCTATAGGAGATAACAATATAACTTATAGTTAGGTCTGGATCATCCCACTAAAATAATATATCTTGCATCTAAATGCAATATTAGTTTTAGTGATATTAATATTTTGGCCATCATAGACATTATTTGGATATTCTGTAGGAAGTACTTATAATGTCTTTGATTTAAGTGTAGCCCCTATATTCAAAATTTATTATTATTATTATTATTATTATTATTATTATTATTATTATTATTATTATTATTATTATTATTATTATTATTATTATTAATAATATAAAGTTTCCAATCCAATCACATCACCTATAGGGTAATTATGAATGAATTAAACTTAAATAATAATAATAATAATAATAATAATTATTATTATTATTATTATTATTATTATTATTATTATTATTATTATTATTATTATTATTATTATTATTATTAAAGTTTTGATGCCCAATCTAGTAACCAATAAAACGTAGCCTTCCTATAGGGAGACCATTTAAAATGGCACGAAGCAAACGTCAATTTTACTAATGGACTTATAGGAGAGGCCAAAGGTTAATTAAAATTAACCATTTCACACTTAATTTTTTTTAATAAATTAATAAAAATATTAATTTATTTATGCATAACTAAATAGTACCTAAAGCGGTGTTAATGCAAACTATATGGCATGTTAACATGAATGATACATAATTCAACCAAAATTAAATAGTAAAAACTATAAAATAAAAATAAATTTATGGCCAACCTAAATTCAAAAATAAAATTGTAAAATTACAATAAAAATAATAATTAGCTAACAATATAGCTAATTCTTCAATCTTTTGCAATATCAATTAAATGGTGCAATCTCATATCACATGGCTGTTGTTGGTGCAATGGTTGGTTGCTACACTTTCAAGTTTGAGGTCTTGGGATCAAATCCACCTCAATCACTTCCTGGGCCAGCCCACAATCGCAGAGCAATTGGCGAACGAAGCCTTTTTCTTTTGATTAAAAGGAACATAGGGCTTACAGATGGGCCAATCTGCTGGCCCATGGCCAGCCCAGCAGCGAGCACTGGGCTAGCTGCCTGCTGATCTGCTGCGCTGGTCCGCTGGCCCAAGGCCAGCCCAACGACAGCAAAGTTGCCTTGATGGCCCGCTGGCCCAAGGCTAGCCCACAATCGCAGAGCAATTGGCAAACGAAGCCTCCAGCGTCCACCTTCTGCGCAATTGTCTTCTTCGTCAGCCAAGGTGCAATTCCTCTTCAGTCCGCCAATTACAATTTTCCTTTTCTTTTTTTTAATTAACACAAAAATAAAATTAAAAGAAAACTCAAAAGGGAAACATGGAGACGTAATCCACCCCCTTTTTTACAAGACTCGATAATACTTATACATATTCAACGAATCAAAAACTATGGCCATAAAATTATTTTTGAACAGAATTAATCAAATCATTCACCATGAACATAAATTCATTATACCTACACCGCTCAACTAAATATATACATAAAAGATTTAATCTTAACACATAAACACATATCAAAACCAGGCTCTAATACCAATTATTAGTTAATAGGATCGATATGCTTATGCGTCAACCAGATTCAATCTTGAGAATACGTGAAACGAACCATACCTTTGTGGATATCGTCTTCACCAATACGATTCTTGAAGTCTTTAGCCTTCTAGTAATGCTCCAGACCCCCAAGCCGTCTTCAATGTAATCTCCTTAGACAAAAAAATTACTAATCGTATTTTGTTTCTCTCTTTGTTGAGGGAGGACTCCCACAAAAACTAAGAGAAAAACTCAAAGAATAATAACGATATTTCTCACGTATTTCTGAAATAGAGTTATATCTCAATATGTATATTGGACTCAATCTCATAATACAAATCCTGATAGAATAAGAAAAATATAGTTGAATACAACTATTTTCACTTATTTTATTCCATCTAAAATACGATTTTTTTATTTCCTGCAATTTTTATTAATAAATTATAATTTATTATTGGCCCATAATTAGAAGCTATTGAAGAGACCTGACCGGATACACTTAGACTAAGTTCTAATAAATTATTTTGTCAATAAAAATAATTTATTAATTACGTTCCACTCTACTAAAAGAACATAACTGCACTCTTAATCTAATCGCAATTACTAGAGTCAATAATTGTATCCATTAATTGATCGATCTAACAGATTTCTCATTACTCATTAACAACCATACATGCACTCGAAGCATAATCTTCAATTTGTTCCCAAAATTAACAAACGCAGCCCAGTAACAACAATTCCCTCTCCCAACCAAAGCAGACAGAAACATTTGGGATTAGCCAAATCCATGTCTTTTGCACTGCTGATTGTTTATAAATCCCATTGATGCACAACAGTAGTCTCCTAACCACTGGCAGAGCTTTTCTTTCTGGAATTTGGTAGCACGACCTACTCCTTTATCACAGGCTTTGCTGGGTCTGGGGGGAGTAGGATTTTAATAGCGTCATATGCATCAAATAAAATCTCCTGTAGATTGTCACAAGCGACTTGATTTTGCATTTCTTTTCCCTTGATCTCATCTTTTTCCATTTCATTTGTTAATGCATTTCTCTTTACTGAAATTGCTAATGGCCACATGCACCAGACAATATATAACCACTAAAAAGTCCAAAAGCATCTTATACACAAAGCAAGCAGAAATCTAATTTTAGTTGAATAAAAACAAGAGTGAAAACAATTGTTTACGAAAAAGAAATCTAATATCATTATTGTACAAAGTTGGACTTTGCGAAACAATAATAATTTAGACATTCTCTGAGGGATGTGCTCGCAGTTTGTCACCCATTAGAAAGCGTTGACAAAAGCAATAGATATGGGGTTCCAGCCAGCATGCTGAACGCATTATCTCCAGAATGTCAAGCTGATCCCTAAGCCACTTGTAAGGTAACGTGAAGATCGGATCATCTATCTTTCAATTGCCGCTGAATTTATCAAAATAGAGAATGTTAGCAACCTAGTTTTGCTAGCAAAGATGTTAATCTTTTATCATAAGATGTATCGTATCCATTATAGTGTTTCTCAAGTACTTTCAAGTGCAAAAGGTGGACATGGAAATCTAGTAACTAGTAAGACAACCATTAGCACGCTTAGCAATGTTCAGTGCATCTCTTACAGAAAGGTGTACAAATACAAAAATGAAGAAGAATAAGAAAAAGAAGAAGAGGAAAAAGACACTCACTCTTGGCCCTCTGTCAGTCGTTTGAGGCTGTCTATTTGAAATGCTGTCTGAATCCTGGATCATCTCAGGACTACTTAGTTTATAAAATGTCTGCAATGCCCTAGTGACAAAGGGACGCACTATATTTGCTTCCATTGCTGACAGATTTTTAAGCTGCAAACCTTCAAGAGTCATATTCAAGAAATAATGGAGATAAATTGCAAATCCGCAGGGGCCAACTCCAGTCAGGTAAAACATGGTACATGACAAAGACAATAAAAGTATGTTCCAACAAGAGTAAATGAACAATCAAGGAATAAGAGAGTCAGTTTCATCAACATCAAGAAGATACAGAACCTGCAGGACACAACAAACTACTCTCTATTATTTTGAAATGCCCAAAGGACAATATCTTTGTGAGCACCATCTAAGTTGTCCCATGAAAAAGAATTCCCGATAATTGTTAAAGTTAATAGTAAATTATAAATCATATCTGTAACTGGGCCAACTACGCAGTCGTCAGACTGCCTGGAAGAACTAAAATCTGCGTATTAAGAATGAATGTCAACAATGATCTTCTTCTCCGAAGTAGAAAAGAACCTAAAACAACAAGAAGGCGGATCCATTTCTTCTTTCTTCTTCCCAATTCTATGTTTCTTTTCCCTTTGTTTTTCATATTCTTTTTCTGAAGGTACATTGGTGAAGAGAAGACAGAATTTCAAAGTTTGATTCCACAGCATGACAAAGAAACTAAAACAATAATAAATACGTTTCAATGGTCAACTCAAAATTGAGAGAACAAACATACCCTCAATGCATATGTACGTTCCTTAGAAATTATCTCCAAGCCACTTCCAATTTTATGAAACCTTACATCTTTGATGTCCTCAACGAGAGATCTCACCTATCATATACTTTCACATTAATAATGAAAAACAAATACTAGTATCAAGGTAGACTCAGAAGAACACTATGACTGACCATGTATATGTCAGGAATGTCGTCATGGGCACTGCATCATAAATGTTTTTCATCAAAGAGCTAACAAAATAAATCATACTTATAAAATGAAAGAAATCATACATAAACATAATAACATGCAAAAGAAACTCACTGATCAAAAAGAAGCCGTGAGATTTCAACATAGTGAAATGGTAAAGGCTGGAACTTCTCAGAATCTCTTTCAGCTTCCAAGACTTGTGTCAACTTTTCTAATTTGCAAAAGCAGAAGTTAGTAAGATTTCCTTTCTTTCTATTATATATGGCTTTTACCAGATAAAATTCAAGCATGCCCTTTTATGATTTAAAGCAGTGTATTTTTTACCTTCGTTGACACAAGCCCAATAATATTCCATAGAATTCAATAAACTTTTTCCTCCTTTCCTTCCTAGTTTTATTCCAAAGTGAAACTAGCATAGATCTCAAACAAGCAAAACATAAAACAAAATGAATTCATAAAAATGATCTTAGAAGCCGAACTAACCTACAGAAATCCACTCCGGAGGTCGAATTGTGCATTTTCCTCTCTTCTTCAAAGCCACTGCTAACCAGATAGGCACCTGCGTCACTATTTGTGGTCTGAAAGGACCGAAATCCCCCTACAAATTCAATAATTTCACCGCAAGGAAATAATTAATACACAAATATTATGCATAAGGGCTTTCTCTCTTATCTGTGCAATGTCTTCGCAGGTAAAAAGCAAAATCTAAAGAAGGAAGATTACGCAGATCAAGTTGAGAGGATCCATTCTCATATTTGGTACAATCTCAATCACTTCATCCTCTGCAAGAAACTCCAGCTGCACAATTCCAATCAAGCATTACAAGGAGAAAACCAAACTCCTTCAATTCACCATGAAAGCAATAATTCGTAAAGCAAAAGTAGTCACAGAGAAATTTTGAATGTTTTTTAAGAGAAATGCAAAGATAGAAAGTAAAGCAGAACCTCCGCAGCCGAAAATGTGGCGGCGCGAGGATCAGGTTGGGCAGCCATTTGCGTGAATTTTGAAAATCTCGCAGCTAATTGCGTTGCTATAGAGCAGAGATGGAATGGATTGTATGGATTTGAGGGGAAACTTGTAAAACATGTGCGGATTGAATACCATGAGTTGAGTGCAAAGCAACACTGAGCCCTAATTAGAATGGCGGGAAAAAGGAAATGAAAAATTCGCAGTCAGCTATAAGTCCGCTATTATTCCCGCGGGATATAGATACAGATACAGTGCAATCCTTATAAAAATACTACCCGCGATTATATGCATAAAATATTGCTATAACTTATTATATTATTTAGTTTGTCTGTTTAAATTATTATTTTTGATAATTCTATTTTTTGTAAAATTATCTAATTATTTTAACTATACACTTACAGTACTTGAAATTTTAATAATATATCTCCCTAAATTAAATCAAAACCGCTAAATTTGTAATACATTAATGTACATTTTATATATATATATATATATATATATATTTTTAAATTAATATAAATTTATAGAAAATTTTTTAAAATATATACAACTAAAAAATTATACTTTTTTTATGAGTAAATAATAATTTTTAAAAGATAAAAATAAAATTTTGTATTTAAATGAAAATTTTCATTTTAATTGAATAACAACTTAAACCAACCTTAATATTTTCCATTTCGTTTCCACTCGCGATTACTACAATCCCTCGAGTAATTGGGTTTGGGCCCGATTTTAATGGAATGGTCGATGAGAAATCCATGATACCGTATATTTGGGCCTTGATTTTAACAGAAAGTTTAGCAATCCAAAAAGAGCAACATGTGCTGTTGTCATTTATACTTTGAAATGGATTGAAAATATGACATGTGGCATGTTTTTAAACCTTCAGAATGGTTATGCTATTGACACGTGGAAAGTTTTTTGCCAAGTGTTGTTTCGACTTGACTTTCTCGGAGCTCCTTACTTCTTACTTTCCATAAAACAATCCATCTTCTCCTCTGCTACCATTTTGGCTCCTCAATTTTTTGTCTACATTCACTCATCATAATTCTTCATCTGTTGGTCTCAACCTTGGACAACCCAAAAGGCCTTTCCATCTTCTCCTCCATGGAAGTCTCAAACCTTTTATTTTCTCAATCCGAGCTACACGCTAAAGGCCATTTAGCCTCCCTAAACTCCAACAAGAACTCTCACTCCAGCAAGGCCATTCGACCACTGTAAAGCAGCTACCACACTCACTATCAAGGCCTCTTGACCTACTCCAATTAACAGCGAATCTAAACAGCTTAGGTATAAACCCCAAGTTATTCAGCCTTCTCAAACAGCAGCAAAGCCATATAACCTTGCCCCCCAACAAAACACAAACTCTCGCTACTTCTCCCAAATAGCGAAAACACCATTTCAAAACCCTTCATCAGTTTGGTCACTCCTTCTTTCCTGCAAAATCGAGGCCACTTGTTCTCCATTCTTCTGAGGATCAAGGCGACTGTAGGAAAAAAAGCATCGCAAACCCATCTATTGGAATGCATTGCTGGTAGAGTTAAGCCGAGATCTTTAGGATACAAGCAAAGAAGCTCTTCATATGGGTCTCTGTAACTACGATGGAAGTTCATGAGAAATCGAACATGATTGAATTTCATGCTGGGGTTTTCACTAGGTCGATGCCTGGTGAGGATTTTCAAACTATTCCTATCTGTGGGGAAAAAACGTTTCAAGAAACGGAATTGGCTTCAATTTGAGGTAAAGTTTACAGCCTTGCATATATATTTACAATTTTATATGGGTTTGTGAATTGTCGTTTTGATCAATAGCAAAAGCATGACCACTGTTTTCAATGGAGGCATTGAGATTGTTATGATTTAATGAAATTTCTTTTAAAGAATTTAGCTTCCTTGTTTCTTATACTCAAATTTGACATAATTTATGTAGATGTATGTCTCTGTGTGTGAATTAGGTCAATTTGTTCATTACTGGCAAAAGTTTTCAGCTTTTGCCAGATTACCAAGTTGGTACATATATTATTCTGTTACCGTCCTTGAAATTCATTTTTTTTTCTTTACCTATTTTACTTTTGGTCTTGGAAAATGGTTTCATGTTATATTAAATAGAGATGAAATTAAATAATCAGACTAATATAAAAAGATCTTTAAGTATATTGACTAATAGTTCCCTTAAGTATATTAATTTGCAGGGAAAAGACGTTTTAAGAAACGGAATTGGCTTCAAATAAAGTTTCCAGCTTTGCATAAATATATATATATATATATATATATATATATATATATATTACAATTTTAAATGGGTTTGTGAATTGCCGTTTCGATCAATAGAGAATGCATGACCATTTTGTTCAATAGAGAAACTGAGATTGTTATGATTTCATGAAATTTCTCTTAAAGAATTTACCTTTCTTGCTTCTTATACTCAAATATGACATGATTTATGTAGATGTGTGTGTGTGTGTGTGTGTGTGTGTGTGTGTGTGTGTGTGTGTATACGGATATGTATTTGTAGAGAGATGGCAGAAGAAGCACAAAAGAGATTTCAAGTGATTATGATTAAACTCTTTAAGGCGCCTCAAAAATCAAAGCCGAATAACTCATCTCCTCTCTTCACCAAATTCGTTTGTTTATCCTGTCTTTACTTTTTTTTTTTTCCCTTTCACATCCTTCTTTTTACTGCTTGTTCCTGAAATTCTGTGGTTTTTTTTTTATTTTCAATTCTTTTTGGTTTGATTTTGTGTGTTAAATTCAAATTTCATATTTGCATACGCTTTTTGCATTTCTGGTATGAAATAATGCGGATGAAAGTTTTTAGAGAAATAGATGAAAAGATGCAAATTTGTGTGCGTTGATTCAAGTGTCATAGCTTTAATAGTTTCTTTTGTAAATTGAATTACTGCATTTTATAATCTATCATTGTAGTTTATGTTGAAATACGAATTTGCAGGAAGCATATTTTTAGATTACAATTTATTATCATTCAAAATATAATAACATTTCTTTACTACTATATCAAATCCTGACCATTCTACACCATCCTATCCTAATTCTCACCATGTGCCCATATTATCATACTATAAAAAATATTTATATAATTTTTTTTTATATATTGTTATTATTTTTTTGCACTCACACATGTAAATTTCTTAAGACTATGTTTGGATGGTGAAGATAGGATTAAAAAAAGAAAAGAAAAGATGAGTAGAGCAATGTTTATTGTGTTTATTGTATTAATTCTTCAACCATAAATAAATTATACTATTTATATTGTGTTTAAGCTGATGTGAATTGAATTCAAGTGAATTTTTTAAAGCTAAAAAAGAATATATATATATATATATTGTTTTTTTTTTCTTTCTCTTTTGAATATTGTTGATGCCTATAAAGTGATTTCTGATCTTAAACAGTGTGGCGGTTGTGAGACAACTATTTGAGAGTTGTTTTGTATTTCTTTAACTTATCAGAAAGCTAACAGATATGTCAAAATGAAATTTTGGATTGAACTGTTAATTTAGTTGTATCCAATTAGATTAAATAATATTTCTATTCTATTTCTCTCTTTGTATCTTTTTTAAAATCTGAAATTTTTTTGTTAATTTTAGAATTTCCAATTTAGTTAATTATGAACTGGACTAGCCTGCTGGTTATGTCTCTGAGGCAATATAGGGTTCAACACCATAGACTATTGATATTGTGTTATGCCCTAAAGAGGACTTTCTTTCAAAGGTTGAAATGCAAAGACTTTACAATGTATAATTCTTTTTCTGGTTATAAATAATATTGTAAGAAAATTGAGGAAAATATGATTTTAAGCATTTAAAATGAGAACTTAGAATTTGTGCAGATCATGCTTATCAAAGGAGAAAAAAAGGAAAACAAAAACTGCAAATTGCCTTGCTTTGTTTGGGTAGGGTGACTTTGCTTCATTGTTTGTTAGTGTTATTCATTAGTCACCATTCCCTCTGCCCTATAAATAAATACCCAATTCTTGTCTCTTGTAGGTTTTCAAGTTGCGATCAAGACCTCAAATCCCCAGAAGCAGCCAACATGTTCAATGTAAGTTTTTTGATTTCCAATTCTTGCCTGATGATTTGCTTTCCATATTATTTTTGGCTAAACTCTTATAGCTTGATTGGAATCCTAAGAAGTTAAGGTTTCCAACATTTCAATTTATGTTTCAAGCTAGATTTTTTAAAAAAATAATTTATCCTGAGCAAATAAACTCCGACAGTCAAAGCAAAACAAATTGCAAATAAAATGTAAAAAGTAAGCAACTGAGAATAACAATTATGATGAGCAGTCCATTATAAGGGCATTGATGAGATTTTGTGCATCATTGGTACTATTTAATTTCTCATAATATGATTATTACTATAGCAATTCTCATATAGACTACAGAGTAAATTAAGTAACTGAGATGAGATGTGTGATGAATTGTCTGTAGGAAATGACCCATTTGTTATAAAGGTATGGGCAAAGACATACCCAAATAACAAGTACGTGAAGTTTCTGACTAATGAATCATTAACATACACCAAGGCCCTTAGTCTTGAGCTTGACCTCTCAGACAAGGGCCTTGGCATTAGGTTTCGAAGTTTTGGGTGCCCTTTGCTTCTGAATCTTTGAGGTCATTTCTCTTACATCTCTACATTTTTGCACAAAAATACATTTGTGAATTTTGGTTTATGTCTATGTCAATCTTAGTGGGTCTGGCTTACTGATTCTTGGTAGTTCAAATCATATTTGGTGAGATGCTTCTTCAACCTCTATTTTGATTGTGTTATTTTTTGTAGTCATACACCTGAGTTTGGAGCTTTGTGCAGAAGCTTTTCTAGGTTATGTGTGATGAATTGTTTGCAGTGAATGACCAATTTCTTATGAAGACATGGGCAAAGACATACCCAAATAACAAGCATGTGAAGTTTCTAGCTGATGAATCAAGAACATACACCAAGGCCTTTAGTCTTGAGCTTGACATCTCAGACAGGGGACTTGGCATTACGTCTCGAAGGTTTATGTGTCCTCTATTTCTGAATCTTTGAGGCCATTTCTTTTACACCTCTACATTTTTGCACAAAAATACATTTGTGTATTTTAGTTTATGTATATGTCAATCTTATTGGATCTGACTTACCGATTCTTAGTACTTCAAATCATATTTGGTGTGGAGCTTCTTCAGTCTCTGTTTTGATTTTGTTATTTTTTTTAGTCATACACCTGGGTTTGGAGCTTTGTGCTGAAACTTTTTCTGGGTTCTTTTCTTTCGTTATATTAATTTATTCTTTGGAGCATTGTGCTTCAATGGATGTTGCTATAGAGGATGGTGTTGACATTCTTTCCATCTACCTTGGTGGAAGCTTAAAACCATTTTATTCTGACAACATAGCACTTGGTGCATATACTGCATTTGAAAAGGATATCTTTGTAAGTTGCTCATCAGGAAATAATGGTCCTTTTAATGGGAGTTTGTCAAATGAAGCTCCTTGGATTCTTATCGTGGGTGCTAGCTCAATTGATAGAAAGATAAGGGGAAGTGCAATTCTTGGGAACATGGAGGAATTTCATGGTGAGTAGTACTGTATCAGCCTAGGGATTTTCCCTCTAATTTATTTCCTCTTATCTATCTTGGCATGAATAAAAGTGATCTTAATGCTCCGTATTGCACCATTAGATCACTTAGGAATAATAAGGAAATATGAGGAAAGATAGTAGTTTGCTATCAGCGATATTTTTTTACCTTTGGCCTCATTATTCTGCTACATTTACTTTGTGTAGATAATATTGGTGGTTGATTACCAAGTGTTCTTTTGGCTTTCTTTCAACTAAGGATAAAGGTTTTATATTTATTATTTTACTTTCATGTCCTGGTTCTAAATGGTCTCCACCCCCTCTCCTAGGCTTAAGATCACTGTGGACAGTGCTTGGAAAAAATCACGAAGTTGCAATTGGAATCATCGTCTGAGACAGTGATGATGCTTCATTAGGTCTATTCTTCATGTTCAGGAATTACTAATGTTCAACATATTGAACTTCAAGCGATAATAGAATAAAAATAAATATATTTTTATTTTTCATCTTTTTGAAAAATAAATACATTTTTATTATCACAATCAGCAAGTCAAATGTTTCTATTGAAGACTTTTCTTCCTCAACAAATTTTTTAGCCAAGATAATTCTCCACAATTTATGATACCGAACTTCAAAAAACGATGTCAAATTTGATTAATAGAAGTTCCTAATATAAGGTTGATGACTTCTTTTAATGATATGAAACGTGGCAACAAATAATTGATTAACAGTTAGAATTTCTATATTATATAAAAATAGATGGGTACATTAATAACGACAATTAAATCCAAATAAATGTTAGATCTAATGTCTAAAAATATAATAACAAATTAACTTTAACAACTTAACTTCTATAACTAAATAAATATTATGATTGAATAATATAATTAAACAAAATAGACCATTTGAACATTAACAAATTAACTTATGAAAATTAAGAAATTATAATTAATAAAATAAAAACAATAGATAAAAAAAATTACTGACCCCAGGCAACGCTCGGGCTTCCTACCTAGTTGTCATTGAAAAGGTTGCATTACTCTAGTAATTAAATATTTGTATTTTTTTTTAATCTAGGTGTCTGAGCTTCATCTCACTATTTGGAGAGACTATGAGTCACCTTCTAAGACCTATAACCAATCTGAATTTGATCTCGCTTGAGCCACTTGGTCCATCGCCAAGGCCCATAGCCAATCTGAATTTGATCTCACTCTCACAAAGTAAAAACTTTGGCGTCTAAAGCAGAATTTGAATTCCCGATATAATGTTTAAAAGTCATCTTATTTTACTAGGTGAACTATTCAGAAAGCTACTCCCAACCTATTTGTGGAATTTATTTTAATATGAAAGGATGAAAATCGGTGATTGAACAATATATAATTAATTAAATTATTAATTATTGTGAAATTTGAATATCAATATATTTTTTAATTAAATACTGAAAGTCGTGAATTCCATATCAAATTAGGTATCTCCTCAACTAGACTTAGCTATATTTTTTATCTAATGAGTGTAAAAATATGTTGTACATTTAAATTTATTTGAGTGAAACTACCCAACTGCATACATAACTTTACTTTGATAATGGGTCTTTTTATAACATTTAGCTGTATCAAAATAAATACAAAACTTGAGACCATAAAATTTCACTAAACGTAAGATACAATAATACACGAGACCATAAAGCATCACAAAAATTCAAACTTAAAATAAAAATATCTAATAAGTCCAACATTAGCAACATGACATCACAAGTCGATATAAAACTAAAGTTCATCTGCCATATAATTACATTCATCCAATACTGCTATAAATAAGTTTAAAATAAATATACATCACAAGGTTTGGTACAAATAAGTCATCACTTAATTAAGTATACATATTGTTGACGTCAGCTTTGTCGACAAGATAAAGTCAACATGTTAAGTAGCCGTTAGTCATGGTCAACATCGGCACCACAAAACCGATAAGAAGTAAAACGAATTCCTGATCTTTCGGCGCCATAATTCTACACGATTGTTGGGAGCATTCTTTGGCCAGAAGAAACTCCACGATCTGTTAGTGGCTCGATTACAGCAAGTATAAAATGGAAGCACTGCCCAAAACCCAGACACGACCATCATCAACCAACAGCATCAAATTTCAATTTCTTCTATTACGTCGTCATTTACAACTTTTTAGTTTAAGAGTTCAATTCCTTACAGCTTTCTTACTATTTTATTACAGTTTTCCTTTACAGCTTTGTTTACAGCTTTCTTTACAACTTTTCGTTCTTCTTTCAAAATTTAAGACTTTTTTGTACTTTATTTAAAGTAAATCAATACACGTATATGCTTGTTGTTTCGAAAGTTCATCCGTTTTGCATTTTCAGCTGATTTTCTTAAACCCTTTCTATAGTAAGTTCAAGGAACCCGATCCCTGATTAAAAAAAAAAAAAGATCTGATACAATTTTCTATTTCACCATATCGGATCGTGTAGTCGATACCTGGTTACATCGGCTCATTATTTTGACAGTAACACATATTGGCACGCCTGGTGGGACCCAAGGTTAGTTTTGCATGTGATTGCGGTCAAGACAATTGATAGCGAACAATTCACAGTAGCCGCCTGCACCAGAGTCGTTTGAACGACTCCCGGTCCGTGCTCTCCGAGAAGTTTTTGATCCTTCTGTTACTACTTCCAGTTATACTCAGGTTACTCCTCCGGAGCAAGGGTGTCAGTCCTCATCCCCACCACAGGTGTCTCAGTCGACATCTACCTCTCTGACTGCTATTCGACATACTATAGAACAATGTACGGGTAAGCTCTTGCAGGGTCTTATCACGCAATTTACTACTATTTTTCGGCCTCTACTTCAGAATGAGCTCTAACAATTTGCACAGAGGCAAAATATGCAAAATTTCACTCAGTCACCGGGTTACCCTGCCCAAGGGGCAACCATGGCACCGGCGTACCCCATGCCATCGGCTGATGGAGCACCATCTCATGGATCAATTCACCTTCTGCATAAAGAAATGACTTTCCCTGCTACGGGGGGACATCAAGTTATTCTAGGAGTGGTGGCTCAGAACACTGTGCCAGCAGAAGTGTTTCCAGGAAAGAATCCTGGTCCGATGACGGGATTACCTACAACTTATGAAGCAACCCCAACCTATGTTAGGGGAAACATGTCACCCTTCGGGGGGCAGTCGAATTACTCTACTATTTATCCTCTTGTATATCTGGTAACGACAACGGCTTATCCAGGACAGGGGGTCGGAAGTGCTGAGCCTTTCATGGGGCAAGGTTCCCGACCTGTCATGCAAAGTCATTCACCACAAATTCAACAGCCATACCAGCCGGTTGATGTAATGACGGAAGTATTTCGTCGGCAGTCACGGGATCGGCTCGTATACAAAAAACCTTATCCCGATTGGATGGATTCCATGGCAGTACTCCCTCAAGGTTTTAAGCTACCGGAGTTTACTACGTTCTCTGGTGAAGATAATAAGTCCACCATAGAACACATCGGAAGGTTTACAGCATAATGTGGTGAGTTGAGAAATAATGAATAGCATAAATTATAACTGTTTTCGTTGTCTTTAACAGGAACAACGTTCACATGGTATGCCAATCTAACTCCTAACTCTGTATACTCATGGGCTGACATGGAAAGAATTTTTCACCAACGGTTCTTTAAACCTGCACCGGAAGTTTTCATTGCCGATCTTTTAGCAATAAAACAGAAGGGATCAGAGGATGTTGTGAATTTTATTGAGCGTTTCCGGCAGACTAAGTCCAAGTGCACAACCCAATTGTCAGAAACAGAATGTGCGAGAATTGCTATTAGCAGAATGCATCCGCAACTCAAAGAACGACTCATTCTCCAAGATTTCTCGGATTTATCCCATTTATTATCTCATGCTGTCAGAATAGAAGAGATGATCAAGGAGAAAGAGAAGAGGCATTCCGTTAAGTTCTCCCATGGCCAAATAATGATATCAGTCATAAACGATACCAATGAGGACGATGAAGAGCAAGCTATAGAGGTAATGGTGGCAGAGTTGGTAAAAGGTTCCTCCTATACGTGTCCACATTTGAAGCCCGACAAAAGGAAAGAGGAAGTTGCCACGTCAGGACCATCTTACTCTTTTGATGTTTCAAAAGCTGAACAAATCTTTGACCAATTAGTGGCAAATAAACAAATCCGTCTGGCTTAGGGACATAGGATCCTGAGTCAGGAAGATTTGAAAGGAAAAAGGTACTGTAAATGGCATAATTCTTTTTCTTATAGTACTAATAATTGTGTTGTTTTCAGAAATACCATTCAGAAAGCTATCCAGGATGGAAGATTGAGGTTTGTAGATAAAAAGGAAGAGACTTTGGTAGACATTGATCCATTTCCGTTAGCCGATGCACACATGCTGCAAATAGAGGCGGGTAGGAATTATGAAGAACCTACAGAAAACAACAAGTTTGAGAGGATAGAGGAGGGGATAGGGAAAAGATTCCAAAGATTGGATGGTAAACCATCTGTTTTTACCCGTTTACCTCCTCCCTCATTTGTAGCACATTTCCATGGCAAAGAAGATAAACTAACAACATTGGTGCTCCAAGAGAGGCCATTTCTGTCTGGTCGGTGTTTTCGACCATCAAAATCCCAAAAAAGACGAGAACTATGGAAGCAAGCGCAACAAAGGCGGCTCCTTGATGCGTAGGTTGAAGAACAATTATCCCTTGATAATAGCCAAAATATGGTCAGCATCCTACCGTCAAGTTTTCGAGTTGCCTCTTGTCAAGGGTCTATGGAAGAAGATTTTCATATGGAAGAAAAAGTTGCAGCGGAATTGATTGATGTCAAGGCCCCACCAGAAGGGATTCTCTTTCCAATTCCGACGGCCCAAAGTGTTAACCATCTCAAGCCCTTATATATCAAAGCACATATCAACGGCAAGCATTTTACTCGGATTTTTGTTGATGGTGGAGCTGTCTTGAACGTAATGCCTTTCTTTACCTTTAAACGATTGGAAAAAGATAGGACGGATTTGTCCCCTACTGATGTGCAGATGGTTAACTTCACTGGAGAAGTAACTGCAACAGAATGCGTTATCACCTTTGAAGTTACAGTCCGGACCAAGACTAATAAAACGGTCTTTTTTATAATTAATGCAAAGTCAACTTATTCCGTTTTATTGGGCAAGGATTGGATTCACGCAAACCGTTGCGTACCGTCCATTTTACATCAAATGATACTGATATGTGATAGAGAACGGGTAGAGCAAATCACAGTCGATCCCAATCCATTTTCAGCATAAATTCACATGAACGAAGTTCTATTTTATCACCCGATCTTTAATCCGAGCTAGTATGCCAAGCTAACTATAGCTTATAACCTGATCACCATTGAAGAGCCAAGGGGAAAGGGTTTACGACCTGAGGATCCAGAGGTTCGACGAGCTCCTGGTTTTATTACTCAAGATCCGTTAACAGAAGTATATATAGGAGAACCTGGGGAGAATAGAACAATCAAGGTTAGTCTACATTTGTCTATGGTGCAGAGAGATAAGTTGACTTGTCTAATCCGCAGGTATAAAGATTGCTTTGCGTGGAACTATCATGAGATGTCAGGATTAGACAGAAGCATTGTGGAGAATCGTCTACTAGTCAAAGCAGGCTTTAAGCCTCATAAACAACCGGTAAGACATTTTAATCCCGCGTTGTTACCTAGGATTAAGGAGGAAATAGAAAGGTTACTTCGTTGTGGATTCATCCATACACACCAATATGCAGATTGGATATCTAACATTGTGCCGGTCATCAAGAAGAATGGTCAACTATGTATCTGCATAGACTTCAGAAATATAAACTTGGCTATTCTGAAAGACGAGTATGCTATGCCGATGGTAGATATGTTGGTGGATTCCGCTGCAGGTAACCAGTTTTTAAGTTTCATGGATGGCTATTCTGGGTATAACCAAATATTTATAGCTGAGGAGGATAAGCACAAAACTGCGTTCTGTTGCCCAGGGTCTATCGATTTGTTCGAGTGGGCAGTTATGCCATTTGGTTTGAAGAACGCTGGGGCCACTTTTCAGCGGGCTATGAACCTCATCTTTCATGATCTTATCGGCAGCACAATGGAGATCTACATAGATGACTTGGTCGTAAAGTCTTCCGATTTCTTACAACATTTGGCTGACTTAGAACAGGTGTTCCTCCGAATGCACAAGCACTATTTGAAGATCAATCCCGCTAAGTGTGTATTTGGAGTTACTGCTAGGAATTTCCTTGGTTTTTTAGTACACTAGAGGAGGATTGAAATAGATCAGAACAAAGCCAAAGACATTCTACAAGCAAGACCTCCTTAGACGAAGAAGGAGCTTCAGAGTTTCCTGAGGAAGATAAATTCCCTACGACATTTTTTGGTAAATTCTGTAGGTAAACAGAAGACTTTTTCCTTTTTATTACGATTAAAGTTGTCTCAATATTTTATTTGGTAGCCTGAGCATCAGGTAGCATTTGATCAGATAAAGATAGCTTTGTTACATCCACCGGTGTTAGCACCTTCCCACAATTGGTCTCCCATGAAGTTATATATTTCAGCTGCGCAAGAATCAATCGGCAGGTTATTAGCTCAGGATGACCAATAAAGGATTGAAAAAGCAGTATACTATCTTAGTCGAAATCTATCGGACACAGAGACCAGATACTATATGTTAGAATTCGTGGACTCCTAAACGCGAAAAACATCCACAAATCCCTCCCGAGGACCCAAGTAAACGATTAAGAAGATCTAAGGTTTAAGAATTACCTCTGGTTGCTGTAATCGAAATCCTTCGATTCTGATTACGCTGTTGTACGTTCAACCCGAACAATCACCAGACGCTGCAGTATGCGAACGTCCTCTATCGGATACACACCGTGAACTCACTCGATACCCGGGGAGTGATAGCACCAGGGTTTGAGAGGTTTTTTTTTTTTCTTTTCTGGTAGAGAATGGCACGAATGTTCTCAACCGAAAAATTGGACTATTGAAAAGACGGCTAGGGTTTTCTTAAAAACCTCTTAGAGTCCAACCCTAATAATATCTTATCATATTCTAATTTAAATTCAAATTAAATTAAAACTGATATGATAAGATTCTGTCATTATCTCGGTAATTTAACTAATTAATTTACCGAGTCAGATTCTTATAATCTGGACATCATCCAGATACATCGAATGTGGACATATTTCCAGATTCATTGTAGCTGGTAAATTTTCTAAGTACGATTAACTTAGACATATTTCCAAATTCATCGAACCTGGTCACCAGAAAAATAACTTAACAAGTTCGCTTATTGTGTGACCCTATAGGTTCATTTAACACTGGCAGTGTGCCTAAATCATATTTAAATGGCCCACAAGTTATAAGCGGTTTCTAGCAAAACATTATAACTATCCAGGTTAAATGAAAATCGGTGATCTCTTTGAACCAAACCATAATTTTATATTTAGTCCTTTTGTTACACGATATTCAGATTAAGCATAAGGCACGGAGCATGTCATCCTTATCAAGTTTAACCAATTATTTCTTGATTTCATAGTAGACTGTTCAAACAAATTATATCAATATCTTAGATTGATATATTTGAGCACGACCATGCATTTTTAACAGTCTAACTTATCAAGGGGCCCATGGATATCTCTCTCATAACTGAGAGGGACAAATTCATTCACAATCAATCATATTCCTCTCATTGATTTATTATATATCCAACAGTAGTCTAATTTATTATCTGGTTAAAGACAACTTTAGACAATGTCAAAATATAGAATTTATCAAGTAGGAAACTATGATGAATTTAGGTCGAAGGACTTTCAATATTATTATGGCTAG
Organism: Voacanga thouarsii; assembly: GCA_026120185.1. Lineage (NCBI taxonomy): Eukaryota > Viridiplantae > Streptophyta > Magnoliopsida > Gentianales > Apocynaceae > Voacanga > Voacanga thouarsii. The sequence continues at coordinate 1,347,561 of JANUWF010001125.1, forward strand.
AAAGTACTTATGACATATTCCATGAAGTACTCTCACAGTGGGTCATGTCCAATACAATATTCTCTAACATTTATTTATGTCTTGACTCGATATCACAAATATCCATAGCCAGTAAAACATAGCTATCAAGTCACAAACATACTAATCTTAATTTATTATTATTCCAATAATAATAATCGATCAGGGACAATTTTAGAATAGTCATTGTATTCATTGTAGGGTTTTACTATCAAGTCACGTACTTGATGACCAACAAAACAAAACTCACTATTCATGGAAAGGAAAGCCTCATATTATTATATAAAACATAATGACAATAGTATAAGTACAAATTGACTCTAGGGCATATCCCCAACACTATAAAGTTGAGGGCCTTCCCTAAATAACAAATCTACCTTACACAGAGCCAGTTGGAACATTACTTGTTATTTAGGGAAGTACATGTCTTGTATAAGGTAGATTTAGTCAAATTCTTGCTGAATCGTCCTCTGTTAAATGGACGGCGTATGAAATGGACAGTCAAATTACATGCTTTTTTCCTAACTCATGTGCCGTTGAGGGCAGTCAAAGGACAAGCGATTGCGGATTTTTTAGCCGAACACCCTTATTTGGAAGTATCACAGGATGTACTGCAAATAGAAGGAAGTACAACATAGACGTACGTTTCTTTGAAACCTTGGGTTTTGCGGTTTGACGGCTCAAGCACCCAACAAAAGGTCGGCATTAGTTTGGTTATCGAATCTCCAAATGGACATCAGGGTAAGGTCCACTTTGAGCTGAAAAAAAGAACAACCAATAATCAGGCAGAATATGATGCCCTTTTGTTAGAACTACATATTCTGAAGGCATTGGAGGTCCAAGTAGTCAAAATCTTAGGAGACTCTCAGGTGGTTGTCAGACAGGTATTAGAAGATTATAAATGTGCTAACCCGTTTCTGTCAGATAGGTTGCAGAAGGTAAAAAGGTTACTTCAGCATTTTCAGGAGGTTGTTCTGGTTCACGTTCTCCGATCAGAAAATCAAGGCGCTAATGATTTAGCTCAGATGGCCTCAGGTTTTAAGAAAGCCGTAATGTACCAATAGATAGTGGAGACGGAGTATCAGGATGATTGGCGACAGGAGATTATTACTTACCTACGAAGCCCGATTGGTCAAGTGTCCTGCGACTTAAAACGAAAGGCCCTCAGTTTTTCCATGATAGACAATGATTTGTTCCGACGGAGTCATACCGGGGTTCTTTTAAAGTGTCTCTCAAAAGAAGAAGCATTACGGGCTATGGCGGAAGTACATGAAGACTTATGCGGAGCAGATCAGGCGGGCCCAAAACTGAAATGAACGCTTCAACGCCATGGTTTCTTTTGGCCATCGGTGACCATAGATTGTAATGCTTATGCTATGGGCTGTGAAGCTTGCCAAAAGTATGGTCCACTATTACACACTCATTCCACGGAATTGCATCCGATCATTAAACTATGGCCTTTTCACGGGTGGGCTTGGAACATTATCGGAAAGATTTATCCACCTTCAGCAAAAAGACACACACTCCTACTAGTGGCAACGGATTACTTCACTAAGTGGGTGGAGGCGCAATAATTGATCAAGGTGACACAAACGGTAGTCATCAACTTTCTCCGGCAGAGTATTCTCTTCCATTTCGGAATTCCAGAGACAGTGACAACGGATCAAGGAACAATGTTTATAGGGGATTAGGTACGTAACTTTCTAATACAATTCAAAGTTAAGTTGCTTCACTCTTCTCCTTATTATGCACAGGCTAACAGACAAGCAGAGGCAACGAATAAAACTTTAATTAGCATGATCCGTAAGGCAGTAGAAGATAATCCGAGGAGATGGCATGAGACATTACAGGAAGTATTATGGGCCCATTGGAATGCTGCTAAGACTGCTACTGGCTTTACTCCGTTTAGACTAACTTATGGGTAGGATGCTGTGTTACCTGTGGATTTATCATTACAATCAGCCTGGATAGCCTATCAGCATGGTCTAGCGGCTAAAGAATATCAGACAGCTTTGGTCCTAAGTTTAGATCAAGTTGAGGAGGATCGTTGAATTGCCTTAGAGAACATAAAACGACACAAGGAGAAGGTAATAAGGGCATACAATCGGAAAGTCCGTGAAAAAAGCTTTCAAGAAGGGGACATGGTGTGGAAGACTATTTTGCCTCTAGCACCAAAAGATCCGAGGTATAGCAAGTGGTCTGCTTCATGAAAATGTCCATTCTTAATAACTCAAGTTTTTTATGGATGGGCTTATCGCCTGATGACACCCGATGGAAAAGAAGCAGGCAAGGCGATTAACGGTAAGTTCTTAAAACATTATTATCCGGCGTTTTGGGAAGGAACTAGAGAATAAAAAAAAATTGAACAGGAAGTTCTGTTAAAAAAAAGGGGGGGTCTGGTATATTGATGAGCTGTCACAAGAGGCCGATCAGATAGCCATAAGCGTCATTACAAAAGGGGATAAGTTATCATTAGGGGGAAGTTAGGCATCTGTATCGGCCGATACGGAGCAATCGCTAGCCGATTTGGGTCTTCTGATTCAGAATCTTGGCTAGCCACCATGTCAATTCCCGTTGACGGCGAATCAGGAATTGGAAGCCTTGCCTCAGCCGTCTCTGGGTTAGCCTCTGATTCTGTCTTGGGGGGCAGGTTGACTTCTTCGGTGGTTGCTTTTGGGACCTCTGTTTCAGCTGCCGCAACGACAGTCTCCTCAATTTGAGTTCTGGAAGGACCGACTTCATCAGTGGCAGAGGGATGAAGAATCTTGTTCAGTTCAGTCACAAAGCGGTCCCATCTGAACTTCATCTCATTCAGTAGAATGGCTGAGCTCTTCAGTTCAGCTTCAAGAAATTCCTCCTCTGCTTTTAGCATTTGCCGTTCATCATTATGTTTGAGGTTGGAATCGTCAATGGCCTTGACAGCGTCCTAGAGTCCTTTTTCTGATTCAAGCCGTTGTTCTAAGACTCTTTTCTCAGAGTCAAGTTCTTCTGAAGTTCCAATAGCTGATGCTCAAGCTGTTCAATCCTCCCTATTCTCTCTGTAATATCAGCTCGAAGAAGCGTGAGACGGTTAATGGATTCCCGGCGGCCCCTCTCTGCGAATGCTGTATTTTCTCGATGCAGTTTCAGGAGTTCTAACTGATCATAGGCTTCATCCCGATGATGTTGCGTGTTTAAGAGAAAGCGCCTCGTGAAACGCATTTACCCCAGGCACCCAATTGTCAAGTCCTGAAGCATAGGGGGCATGTCCGGGTCGGCTGATTGTACAATCCGCAAAAGGGCGCGGCTCATGTTGTCAAGGGTGGACCTCTCAATAGGCAAAGAGGTCCCAATGAGGCCATCAAGAAAGTCCAGCGCTGAGGATAGTGTTGCCATCGGTAGAGGAGTAGCAGCCTCTTCAGTTCCCTGGCTGGGGGAGGCGGAGTTGATTCTGTAACAGTGACCACTGGTTTTTTTCCAAGCCTTGGCAAAACAGGGGATGGACTTTTTGGAGCTGGTGCCTCAGTCGATGGAAGGTCTGTCGCTAATGGGAAAGCTGGTACGTCAGCCGTTGAAAGAGGAGTCGTAGCCTCCACCGATAAGATATCTGACATCGGAAGAACAGCCTTTTCAGCTGCCTTTTCTACTAGAGATTAGAGCGGAATGTCTTCCTCTGAGTCAGAGGAAATATCGATGATAACAGGACGACCTATCCCTTGTTTACGCTTCTGCATAAAGGATTAAACTGGTAGTTAAACAGATTGAATATTGAATAAACTGAGCAAAACAAGGCTGTCAGAAGCAAACCTTGGAAATGGAGGGAGTTGGTGTTTCTAGCTTCCTTTTTGATTGCCGGAGCAGGGACGGGATCTCTATCTCTTCTTCCTCTTCCTCCGGGACTGCGGGAGCAACAGCAGTAGTTTTCTACACCAAGGGAGTACGTAAGACCGACAATATTATAGAACTTATAGGATGTTTTACCTATTTTCCTTTCTTAGCAAATGAGATCTCAGACAAAATGGTGGTCGGCCCAGGAACCCACAGAAGCCAAACACCTACAGGGTCGGAGAATAGAGCCCCACTCAGCAGTCTCCACTATAAATTGAAGTTGGGGGAAGTCTCCAACACCACTTGGAAGGGCTTGAACTCGAAGGACCACAGGATGGCCAGGGTGCTATCGGTTAAGGTTTGTATGTCCTCATTTTCAACTAGAAGGGGCCTTCTTTGCGGGCAGCATAAGGAAAGAAAGCGGCAACATGGAAGTCTCGGCATTGGCGGAGATACGAGACGATGGTCTCAGTAGAGGCAGTGTTCAGGGGGGCCTACAGCAGGCGATAGCCGGTCACCTGTTCAGAAGGGCTTGCAGAGGCTCCTGTATTTCGACTGACACCAAAGTTGGGCAGATACTGGTACAGTCAAAGTTGGGCAATCCAGAGCGAACCCCCAAGGTTGGTCGGATCTTCTCCAGCGGAAAGGGCAGTCATCAGCTGGTTAATGGTGTGGTAGACCAGGGCAAGGACCAGAGAGGCTAGGTCGCAATGCCTTTTGCCTCATAAAAAACCGATACGTAGTATCTGTACTCATTGCTAATGCCAGCCGAATGAGAGCAGATAATATACTTACACAACCAGAGCCATAAGAAGGCCGCTTGCTCCGGATTATTAGGGGGAGTACCATCCACCCCTCTCTGAGCGACAATGAAGTTGTCATATGAAGAGGAGGCCTTGTCGAGACGAGCCTCAACGGCTGGTAGACTCTCGGCATCATGGAGCCTCGAAATCTCATCACCATCGCATCGAAAGCCGAAGATGGTGCAGATGTCAAGGATGGTAGGGGAAAACATCCCGTGCGGAAAAATGAAGCCATTAATCGCCGAGGACCAAAAGAGAAGAATGGCGGCGAACAGGTTGCGGTCAAACGCCATCTCGAAGTTAGTCATCATGATAGTGTCCGAAATTTCCCATTGTGCCCAGATGGCCCCAAATCGGGCGTAGCAGCGGTCCCGCCATTCTCTGTAATTCTTCAAATTGCGAGGCTAATGACGGAAGGAGGTAGGGAGATTGGTGGTTGTAAAAGTGTTCTGTTGCAGAGGAAAGGTAAAATCGGCAAGCAAGACAAACCGCAAATGTTCAGCGATAACCTCTGCAGGCAAAAGATTGGGGCCCAAGGTAAGCAGGTTAGCATCGGCTTGGACCGGGGACAAGATATTCTTGTCAATAAGGGTGGCCATCGCAGTTTGGTCTTTTTACTGAGGGAAAATTTACAGATCACAATGAATAATCGCAAGGAGATAAAGGATCGATGAATCGCTTAAGTAGTAGAATTCTGAAGGAAATAGAAATCATAGGAAATGAGGAGTTCTGATTGGGGACCACTGCTATTTATAAGGGAATTTGAAATTAAGCCGTTCGCGGGTTTCAAAACCGAGGCGTCACAAATGTTTCACAACGTTCAGGACGTTTCATTTTTGTCAGAAAAGGAACGGCTACTATTAATGGATGTACGACTCCTATCGTTTCGCTGACTCGCATCTACTAAAACAACGGGACTCGGGGGCATGTGTTGACGTCAGCTTTGCCGAGTCGACGCAACGATTACTTTGAGTCGTTGCCGATTTGATAAGTTTTGTCGAGCCGATAAAGTCAACATGTTGAGCAGCCGTTAATCATGGTCAACATCGACACCACAATGTCGATAAGAAGTAAAACGAATTCCTGATCTTTCGGCACCAGAATTTTGCACGATTGTTGGGAGCATTCTTTAGCCGGAAGAAACTCCACGATTTGTTAGTGGCTCAATTGCAGCAAGTATAAAATGGAAGTGCTGCCCAGAACCCAGACACGACCATCATCAACCAACAGCATCAAATTTCAATTTCTTCTATTACGTCGTCATTTACAACTTTTTAGTTTAGGAGTTCAATTCCTTACAACTTTCTTACCGTTTTATTACTGCTTTCCTTTACAGCTTTGTTTCCAACTTTCTTTACAACTTTCCATTATTCTTTCAAAATTTAAGACTTTTCTGTACTTTCTTTGAAGTAAATCAATACACGTATATGTTTGTTGTTCCGAAAGTTCTTCCGTTTTGCATTTTCAGCTGACTTTCTTGAACCCTTTCTATAGTAAGTTCAAGGAACCCGATCCCTGATTAAAAAAAAAAAGATCTGATACCATTTTCTATTTCACCATATCAGATCGTTTGTATTTATCGGAAGTATAGTCGATACCTGGTTACATCGGCTCATTATTTTGACAGCAACACATATATATTGTCACAACTCATAAAATTTTCTGAAAATATATTCAAAAGAATATGAAAAATAAATATTAATAAATCATGTATGTACTTATATAAAAAAATCCTTTTCACAATACACGTACAATTATTAAACGCTATTATAGAAATAGTTATTCAAATCATGTCATATGTGAAAATGAATACAAAAAGCGCTCAGAAGATTTATGCATTTGTTTATGAAAAAATAAAATATAGTCGTATCATTATTAGAAAAACATAGACAAAAGGATTCTATAAGCAGAGAATTCAACAATATCGTAATCATCAACAATGCCTTGTAGATAGATATAAATGTAATAACCCTCACTTTTGTATTTTAATTAGCTATTACGTTGTATAAAATAAGAATTTGTATAAGTGATCAAAACAATAAATGATTAATATAATGAGATGAACGTTTTGGTGCGATAAAAATATTTAGGGGCATTATTAGAATTTTAAAATTGTAGGAACCCAAATAGAATTTTAAGATTGTTTTACTCGTACTTTTATATTTCAATTAATAACTACTTCATATAGAATGAGAGTTTGGTATAAGTTTAGAACAAAAATTGATCAGTGCGATGAGACAAATATTTGGTATAATTTGAATTTTCAGGGGTATTATCGTAATTTTGATCATGATTGAAATTTTGATAGCAAATTGAGAAAAGCTGAAAAGAAATTTGGGAATTCTGATTCCCACTGTCGAATTCAGTAAAATGCATAGAATCTATTTGTGGAATAAAAAATTTTTCTGATTGAAATAAATACTAACCCAAATTATAGTTCATTCTTGAAGAGAATTGTGAAGTGTGGTCGGAAGTGAAACATGCGGCATTCTATGATTGACTATTGAGAATATGTATGTCATTTAGTGATTGGTTAATGAGGCCAATGGTTTCTATTTGATTGATTGAGATAAATTTTATAAGTATTTTTCTAAGCTTATTTAGCATGATTTTCATAAGCTTTCTTAATAAGTTTTTGACCTCACTAATTCCAATTAACCATGTGATATATTTGCCATAAGAATGGCAGTGGAGAGGCTGAAATATAGCTTGAAATTCGTTCATAAGAAGAGGGGAAGAAAGGAAAGAAACAAGGAGACAAACTAGAGAAAATTGGGAGAACAAGAAAAAAGAGAGAGAAAACATTCTAAGAAGAGAAAAATGAAGGAATTTGGAGCATTTTCAGCCTAGAGTAATCAACAAATAAGGTAAAAGTTTATATTTCATGAATTAAAGTTGAAGCAAGAAAAATAAGGATTGTTTTTATATTAATTTTATTGGGAAATTCACGAGAATTATGATTTTGTTTGGAATTTAGCCATGTTTTGAAGTGTTTTTGTGTGCTGAGTGTGTCGGCAGCTTTGAGAAGGATATGTGTTATGTTTTAAATGGTGCATAAAGATGTTTTGATGGTGGTTTAATTAATAGTTCATGACTACACAAGAAGGTGTAAGAAAAGGAAAGGAAAATTGGATTTAATTGTTGAAGAAAATGAATTATTGTTCTTGTTGTTAATAATTGTTGTTTTGTGATGAGAAAAGATCAAATTGCTGAGTTCTTTATCTCTGAAAATCAGAGAATTGAGGGCTACTATGATGGAATTTGAGATGGATTAAGTGTTATATAGTTGTTATGATTAAAGGAGAATTGATGGTGTGAAGAAATGAACAAAATAGAAATTCTGTTTTGAAGGAAATCCCGAGCAGACCTGAAGATTGGATAAATTGAACAATATGGCGAATTCTTTTGGAACACCATGACCTGAAACTTGTAGCTAAATGTCTTACAATCATTTTGAGACTGATTTTATATGATTTGGAATTGTGAATAAAAAGTTATGATGAAAATACCACAAGTTGCCAAAACTGTGAAGGGATTGAGAAACTGAGATGTTGTAAGCAAAATTGAAAGAAGTGAGAAGGGAAATTAGTGGTTCATGAGTTGGAAATCATCAAGGAATGTCTTGAGGACATTTTGGAATTAGTTTGGCATCAATCGAACTTGTGAATTAAAAACCATGACAAGAATACTAAGGTATGCTAAGTGAGAAAAAAAATGTAAAATTTTGGTTTAAGAAAGTAAAGCTACGAGTTTATTTCATGTGAGCTATAAAAGGCATGAAAGATTAAGGATTTATGTGAAAGCCTTGAAAATATATTTGAGGAAAGGAGTAATGAAACGGATTTGAATTACCCGAGAGGTATATTCCATTTTAGTATGAAATGAAGAAATAGGAAATTTGATAATTCCCTTAACATGTAATTGGTGATATGTATTAGTTGTGAATCTATAATATTAAAAAAAGTGTAAAATGATGACCAATGTAGGTTATTTATTTTAAGGGTCTCGCAAAAGCTTAAGAATTGCCAATACCATATTACACAATAGTTAGAATACGAGGTGAGTCCCAAGTCTTTTAAATTCCGTTTAGCTAGGTGTTTTTCTGAAACGATCATGTGCTTTCTTGATATAATATGAGATGTATGTTACACTTGAGTTTGAAAGCATTATCAAACACTCGATCTCTTGAACATCTTGAATATGTCATTTCTCGTGTGATCTTTTTTATTTTCAAATCCCGATTTTGGTAAAGTGTGTTTTCCTGATATGGAAACTGCTCTCATGGTATACTCAAGTGCGAGCTTTCTACATGGATTTGGAACACATGATGAACAATATGAATATTGAATTATCGAGAATATCATGAATCTTGAATTCTTGAACATGACAATCTTTGAAACTAATACATGACTAACTTGAATAATTAACGTAAGTATAACACTTGGTGTAAGCACTAACTTGATTACTTGGCTTAAGCACTGACTTAAATACTCGGCGTAAGCACTAACTATGCTTAATTACTTGAGTACTCAAATACTTGAATACTTGAATCAGACTATCTTATACTAAAATTCCTAAATACTTAAATCAGCATGCTTTTACTCGAAACCCTTAAATATTTGTTTTAGAATATTTCACACAAGAATTTCTGAATTAGCTTATTTATGTTAAGATTACTCTTCATGAAATCTTTTCAATTGAAAACACTAACACATACGGGAGTCACTAAGCCTTACGCTTACATGTGTGCTGTCTCTTTTGAAAAATTTAGAATAAAAGACGCAGTAAAAATGTGGTGGACTTCCAGAGGCTTATGATACATCTTGGATCTATTATACTCTTGAGTATAAATATTAGAAGTCATATTCTATATACTTTTTATATTCAATAAAAGTAATTTTGGAAAAATTTCTGCTGCCTAGTAAGTAAAGTTTGCTATAAAGACCTTTTATCTAAGCAATCAGATAGGACAACATCCCATAAAGTTACACCCACTACGCCATGGAAATATGGGGTATTATAATAAATATTCACATTGAGTTACAATTAAAATTCAATGTGATCTCATCAAGCCTTTAACACAATTCTAAATTCTAAAAATTATAATTTTCAAATTTAAATTCATATATATATATATATATATATTTATTTATAGAGTATTACATAAATCATATTTCATGGCAAAGCATAGAGATGGCTCTCATATTTATGAAAAACTTAATTACTCCATCTGGTAAGTGTATAGTCTATCGAGTCAAATTCTCTTTATTATCTCACAAACGTCTAGTTTTAACCGAAATGGGTTCAAAATTGCACTGTGGAAAGTGTGTTCGAAATTAAACATATGGTGTGCACGGGGTTCTCTATATTTGTCCAGTACGAGATCTAATTGGACCTCCCATTGGATAAACAAGAGGCCCACACCACAAGAAAAATTTTATTTCTGTGAAAAGCAACCCCTCACATTTGTGGGAGGATTTCGCATCTACCAAATGCGGGTCCTTTGACCTTACATTTACCGAGCTGCCCTTCGCCAAAGCACTTCGCGTTTTCTTTCCTTCTAGCATTGCTTTGCATTCTCTTAGTATTTCCTTTCTCTGGTGATGGTTTCATTTGACCAATGTCTAAATTTTTATTTTTAATTTAAATTTTTAGTTTTCATTTATTTTAAATTCGAATTAATTTGAGAGTAGATTTTTATTTTTGTCAAATTTAAATTTTTATTTAATTTTAAAAAATATTTGAAAATAAATTTTTTATTTTATTTTTATTAAATTTTCAAATAATTTTAAATCTCAATTATTTAAAAAAATAAATTTGTATTTTCTGTTTGATTAAATTAAATTTTATTTTCAAAGATTGACAATATTTTTTTAATTTTTAATTAATTTAAATTTTTATTTATCTTTAATTTTTAAATTTAAATTTAAACAAATATATTTAAAATAATAATTTATTATTTTTATTTTAACTTCAAAAATTTAATTCATCCTTTGAATATAATTGTAACTATTAAGATTATGAATATCATTTCCATATTAAAATTTAATTGGCTATAATATCATTTGTTATAGTATCATTTTCATATACAATTTGGAACCAGAATTATTTAATTTTGTAATAATTAAAATTATGACTTTCAAATATTATGAAATAATCTTGAAATATTTAGTTTTGTAATTACCAAAAGTATGATTTTCAAATATTAAGAAATATCTCAAACATAAAGTTTTATTTTTAATTAATTTAAATTTTTATTTTTCTTCATTTTTAAATATTAATTTAGATATCATATATTTGAAATTTTTTTACTATAGAAAAAAAATAAAACAAAAGATAGACTACAAAAGATGATAAATTACGTGAATCTCTGCATCACACGTGCAATTCCAAATTCCAACCTCTTTCTACATCATCTGGTCAAACAATTAAGATGAATATGAGGACCCATTTTGTTCTCTCTTTTTTTTGAAAATAATTTTTAATTTTTAATTAATTTAATTACAAACTTTCGTTCAATTTTTATTTCAAAAATTTTATATTTCAAATATTTGAAAAGACAAAATTTTATCTTTTTAATATTCATAATTTATAAAAATTGAAGGATATATTTTTTTTATATCTTTCATTCAATATAAATTTTTATTTTTGGTTTATTTTAAAGAAATTGAAGATAATTTGCCAATTTTATCTAATTTAAATTGATATTTTTAATTAATTTTTACATTAAAATATTAAAATTTAAATACTTGAAAGGATAATTTTTTTAATTTACATGTTTATTGTTAGAAATAATTTGAATATAATTTTTAATTTTCAGCTATTTAAATTGATATTTGTAATTAATTTTTACATAAAAATATAAAATTTAAATACTTGAAAGGATAAATTATTTTTTTTTTACTTTACATGTTTATTGTTGGAAATAATTTAAATATAATTTATAATTTTCAGCTAATTTAATTTCAATTTTTCTTTTAATTTTTATTTCAAAAAATTTAAATCTCAAATATTTGAAAAGATAAAGTTTCATCTCTTTAACAATAAAATTTTAAGTGGAATAAAATAAATAAACATTTTTGTAAATAGTTGAGATTTAAAATTATTTGTAATTAAAAATTATGAATTAAAATTAAGTAAATGTAATTTTATTCCCAGTGAACTTTGCATATGTCAGATTTTAACAGTCATAATTAAATTCAAATTTTAAATTAAAATAGAAATAAAAAATCATTTCAAGTATATGGTGTTTAAATTTATATTTAAAAATTGAAGATAAAATAATAATTTCAATTAATTAAAAAGTAAAAATTTTATTTCGAATTTATGAAGATAATAAAAATTGAACTCAAATAAAACAAAAAAAATATTTTTTGCAAATAAATGAGATTTAAAATTATTTTAATTAAAAAAATTAAATGAACAAAATGATTTTCAAATCCTTTTTTAAAAACAGAATAAAGTTAAATAAAATTTCAAAATTAAAAGAAAAATATAAAATTTGCTAAACCGGTGGCTAAGCATTTGCTGGCATTTACCACCGTACAATTTTTATTAGTACTATTTTACAGGAGCAGGCGGATGCTTTATTGCTTTGGAACGATGCTTTGTCTTCTTTCCCATAACTCCTTCGATTTTCCCGTATGACAAATACGAGGTTCGCCGAAGATTCAACGTGAAATATATCTCGCCTTTGATAAGTGCGAGATCCACCCTCTGCATACGTTATGCTCAATTTTGAAGCCATTTTTTTTTATGGTAAATTCAAATTTGAACCCATTTTGATAGAAAAAATCTTCAAATACAGTATCTCAAGTTCATGGCAATTCCATTATCCAAAAATGTAACTATTAGATACATAAATTTTATAAATCATGCTATAATTATCACAATAAAATACTTAATGTTTAAGTCATACTAGTAATTATACAAAGCATTTTATAAACAGAATGCATGACTCCCAGTACCTTTATTATTAATATTTTCATAAATATTTCTAATTGAGATTTCTTCCTTCATAAGATGCATAAAACATGCCATGAATGTAAAGGGATTTGCTTTTTTTGGCCAAAAGTGCGCTTTGGGCAAATGGAAGCATCCATCCTAAAACATTTTTCTCCAATTCTAAAAATAATTCAATTAATCATGTTTCACTATAAATGTAAATAAACACAATATTTATTTAACTAAAAATTTCCAATATTGTACCGTTAGAATAACAACATTTTAACATGGATAATTCCCTATATACAAAACTGGCCAAATATAAGACACTCCGTTATAAAGTTTTGACAAGCCATATCACGTAAGGTCTCACTCAAAATTCCAATAAATCTTCATCAAGGATTCAATTTAAAATAATACCATTTTATAAGAAAATTTCCAACAACACAAGGCAAAGCAGTAGCCATTTTTTGAGGAATCCTTCACTCCCAAAATATTCCTGATGCTTCCTAACCAATTAAAATATTTGTTGGACCTAATCAAATTGTAGAATTTGATTAAATTGAAGCAGTAAAATGTAAAGATCAAGAACATTCACAAGAGGAGCTAATGAAGATACTTGCTGAAGAAGAAAAACTGCTTCATTTTTTTATATTGATCACACAATTGGTTTATATACATCAGGAATTTAAAGGAAAATTTAATTACAGAAGATGAGAAAATGAAGTACAACGAAGTTATAATTAACAATTGGCAATTGCATCATTTACAGCTGAAGAAATTGGCGGCATCATCTGCATCATCCGGGATCAAAAGAAACAAAAAAAATAGAAGCTGATGTCTTCTGCTTGTTGAATGACCTGGCAGCCATGTTGGCAGAAATAGTTGAGGTGGCAGCTGAGTTGGAAGTTGAGGTGGACAACAACGTGACAGCTGAGTTGTCATCTGCATCTGCATCTAAATTTCCAGTTTCAACAGCCTCCGCAAGCTGGAATCAGTCAAAACTCCAAGATGAGATAACAAAAGATGGAAGGAAGCTGGTGGAAGTGCTTTGGTGAAAATATCTGCAACTTGCTGAGTAGAAGAAATAGGAAGAGGCTTGATGATTCCAGCTTGATATAGATCACGAATGAAGTGACAATCAAGTTCTATATGTTTAGTTCTCTCATGGAAAACTGGATTCTCAGTGAGGTAAATAGCACTCCTGTTATCACAAAAAACAGGAACTGGAAAATGATAAGGAAATTGAAGCTCCTTAAACAAGTGAAGAATCCATTGGAGTTCACAAACAGACTATGCCATGGCCCTATATTCTGCCTCAGCAGAGCTTCGAGCAACAACAGATTGCTTCTTGGATTTCAATGACACAAGTGCAGAACCAAAATAAATGTAGAAACCAGTAATAGATTTCTTAGAGTCAACACACCCTGCCCAATTAGAATCTGAAAAAACTTGAAGATTGAAATTGGACTCAGTTGGAAAACTTATACCAAAATCTATAGAACCTTTAAGGTATCTAAGAATTCGATACACTGCTTGCATTTGAGAAGCAGTAGGTGCAGTTAGAAACTAACTAAGCTGCTGCACAGCAAATGTGATATCTGGCCTGCTATGAGTCAAATATAACAAGTTCCCAACAAGCCTTCTATAAAGAGAACTATCATAAAACATATCTGAATCTCCAGTAGCAAGCTTAGTTTTACTGTCAAGAGGAGTTGATACTGATTTGCATCCAATATAGCCATAAGTATGAAGCAAGTCAAGCACATATTTCTTCTGAGATAGAGTAATACCTGATGCATTTCTGCAAACCTTGAATCCAAGGAAATAATGCAAATCCCCCAAATCTTTAATCTTGAATTGAGAATGTAACTGAGCTTTGATATTAACAATGGTAGGCAATTGATTACTTAAAACCAGTATATCATCCACATAAACAAGCAAGGCAACAAATTCATCATCAGTCCGTTTGAAAAATAAGCTGTAATCACATTTAGATTGCTGGAAGCCAAGAGAAACTAAGTAACTAGTGAGTTTGGCATCCCACTGCCGACTACCCTGCTTAAGGCCATATAAAGACTTATCCAATTTGCACACCAAAGTTTTATCCACAATATCAAAATCAGGTGGTAAATCCATGTAAACTTCTTCAGATAAATCTCCATGTAAAAAGGCATTGTTGATGTCCAATTGGTGAATGTACCAATTGGATTTGGCTGCTAAGGCCAGCATTATTCTGATGGTAGTTATTTTACCTACAGGAGCAAATGTATCCAGAAAATCTATGTCTTCCTGCTGTGTGTACCCCTTTACTACAAGTCTGGCTTTATATCTGTCTATAGCACCATTAGACTTATATTTGATACGATAAACCCATTTACAGCCAATTGTCCTTTTTCCAGCAAGTAAATGAACTAAATGCCAAGTATGATTAGCTTCTAGAGCTGAAATTTCATCCTGCATAGCTGCACACCATTCCTAGGATTGCATAGCCTCAAAATAGTGTTTAGGCTCTGAATGTGAACTAACATTACATGAAAGAAGTGAACTAGTGGTAGAGGTTGGTAAAGAATGAGGTGTGGATATGCTATTAATCTTGGAGCAAATATAGTCAGAAAGATAAGATGGAGGAATAATATGCCTAGTGGATCTTCTAACAGGAAAATGTAAAGAAGATGAATGTGGCTTATTTGAGTGAGAAGCAGAAGATTGCTGAGAATCAAATATAGGTGATTGATCAAAAGAAGGATGAAATAAATTGTAAGGTGAAGTATAAGGCATTGCTAGCACAGGTAAGTTCAAATTAGAAGTAAGAGAGGGTAGCTTGTGAATGAAAGGAAAAAGAGTTTCAATAAAGAAATATTTCTAGACATGAAAATTTCTCTGGAAAAATAGTCTAGAAGAATGAACCATTTTGTAGATTGTGAATAGCCAAGAAATGCACAAGGTCTACTTCTAGGAGAAAATTTATGCTTGTGAGGCTGTTGAATGCAAGCATATGCTAGACTGCTAAAGACCTTTAGAACACTGTAGTTTGGTTGCTTGTTAAATAATTTTGCATAAGGAGTTTGTTGATTCAGAACAGGAGTAGGAGTGATGTTTGTGAGATAAACTGCATGTTGAACACAATATCCCCAATAAGCTAATGGTATTTGAGATTGAAACTTAAGAGCTCTAGCTACATTGAGAATGTGTTGATGTTTTCTTTCCACAATGCCATTCTGTTCAGGGGTATATGGACAAGAGGTTTGATGAATGATACCTTTTGTATGATAGAAATCAGCAAGCTGGAACTCAAGACCATTGTCTGATCTTAGAATTTTAATTTTCTTATCAAACTGTGTTTCAACATAAGCAACAAAGTGTTGTATCAAAAACTTTACTTCTAATTTTTGTTTCATAAGAAAAATCCAACAAAACTTGCTAAAATCATCAATTATGGTAAGAAAATATTTGTGTCCATGAACTGTAGCAGTGTTGAAAGGTCCCTAAATATCCATATGAATCAGATAAAAACTAGCATTGGCAGTTCCTTGATGTAAAGGAAAAGGCAGTTTATGCTGCTTAGTTAAAGGACAAACTGAGCAAAATACAATTTCAGCAGGTAAAACAACAAAAGAATCATTTTTATGTACTTCTGCTAACTGTTTAAAAGACATATGACCAAGTCTTAAATGCCAAAGTAAAGATTTATTGTAAAACTCATCATGAATAAAGGCAGAAACTGTATTGGCAGAAGGAGTGGTCTGATGAAGATCAAAATGATAAAGTCCTCCACATAACCTAGATGATCCAATCATCTAACCAATATGAGGATCCTGGACAAAACAGCAACAATTTTTTAAGATTACAATGCAGTTCATTTGATGATAAAGTTTACTGATGGAAATCAGATTAATATAAAATTGTGGAATGAATTGAACTTGATGCAAAATTAGATGAGGAGTTAACTGAACATTGCCTATATGTGAAACTTCAACTATATCTCCATTAGGCAGTTTGACAGAAGTATCTTTGGTGGAATGATATTCAGTGAAATATTCTAGACATGAACAAATATGGTCTGTGGCTCCTGAATCTAAGATCCAGATTGAAGAATTGATACCTGTATTTTGAGCACCTTGAGATGAATGTGAAAAAGCTGGTGTGAGGCTAGCTTGGTTGATGGAATGAATGTGTTATGGATCAGCAAGGGGTTTTGTATTGGGAACAAGATGATGTGCCTGAATCATGTTCAACAATTGCTAATATTGTTCTTGAGTCACAAATTTTGAGGTCTGAAAATCCCCTGAAATATGTGAACTAGCAGAAATTTGATTTGCAGCATCAGAAATTGATTTCACACCATTGCCTTCAACAGATTTTATCTGTGGCATGTAACTCTGATTTCCTTGCACAAATCCCTGACTTCCTGAATTTTTGTTCTTGTTTCTATATCCAGCTGGAAATCTATGTTTCCTATAACACCTTTCAATTGTATGACCTTGCAAACCACAAAAAGTGCACTGCATTTTCCTGTTCATGCTATTTCCCTTTCTGTAGCTAAAACTCCCTACTGACTGCAGATTTCTTCCATTCACATTTCCAACCACATTCAATTTTTGTTCATTTCTTGCTGCATTAATATTCTGCTCATGAGATTCAACCACAGCATTTCTTGTAGCAAACACTTGTGGATTAGCAGAAGCATGAAAATTTGAATGTGTTGAATTGTAATTGAGAGACCTTTCATGAGTTGAAACCATAGAGAAGGCTTGGTTTACTGAAGGAAAATCTTTAGTCAGTAAAACTTGAGATTTAATTCCATTGAACTCCTCCTTTAAACCTTTGATAAAACGTATGACAAAATTTGTATCATTGTTAACCTTCACCTCATTTAAGGCTGGACATTCACATCTTATATCACAATGACAAATAGGCAATGGCCTTAAATTCAACAGCTCTTCCCACAAGGCCTTTAAACCAGTATAATATTCATTCACATATGAAGAGCCTTGCTTTAAATTATAAATGTCTTCCTGCAAATCAGAGATTCTGAAAGAATCTCCTTGTGAAAAACGTTCACAGAGGTCCTTCCACACATCATAGGCCGTGTCTATCCAAATCACACTTTGTGCTATAGAAGGTGAGAGAGAATTTAAGATCCAAAATAAAACCATGTTATTGCATTGTTCCCAAGCAGGATAAGAAGTGTGTGTTTGATCTGGTGCTTTGACTGTTCCAGTAACAAAACCTAATTTGTTTTTAGAGATTAAGGCAATTCTCATTGCCCTACACCATTGGTGATAATTTCTTTCATTCAAAGGAGGCTGAACTAGAACAAGTGATGGATTTTCACTCGGGTGCAGATAAAAAGGATTAGAAGCTGCTATCTCTTGATTAGCCATGATCTTATCATCAAATCATTCACAAATCTATGACTTCAGATTTCATTACTTCAACAATCATCAATTCCAACAATAGATCCAATCAACTAATTCAATTCAACCAAGAGATTTGACTGACTCAAAATTCAACAAGTTCATGTTATCAGCAATTCTGTGATAAAGAAAATGAGGTTGATGATTACCTCCACAAGCTTAAGTAAATTAGAATTTAATCTCTTCACATTGATTGATCATCCGCTCTGATACCATGTAGAATTTGATTAAATTGAAGCAGTAAAATGTAAAGATCAAGAACATTCACAAGATGAGCTAATGAAGATACTTGCTGAAGAAGAAAAACTGCTTCATTTTTTTATATTGATCACACAATTGGTTTATATACATCCGAAATTCAAAGGAAAATTTAATTATAGAAGATGAGAAAATGAAGTACAAAGAAGTTATAATTAACAATTGGCAATTGCATCATTTACAGCTGAAGAAATTGGCGGCATCATCCGCATCATCCGGGATCAAAAGAAACAGAAAAAATAGAAGATGATGTCTTCTGCTTGTTGAATGACCTGGCAGCCATGTTGGCAGAAATAGTTGAGGTGGCAGCTGAGTTGGAAACTGAAGTGGACAACAATGTGATAGTTGAGTTGTCATCTACATCTGCATCTGAATTTTCAGTTTCAACACAAATTAGGTGTAACATAGGAGTTAAGGCGTTGGTTGTTTTGGGAAAAAAAAATTTACTCAAAAAATGCATTTTAACAATCCCCAATTCATTACAACTCTTCATAGTTATTCACACAATAATTTATTAAAAATTTGGCCAAAACTTCACAAACGATTCAGTTTGAAATATAATTGTTCTTGCAGCAAAATTTCTAGAAATACAAGTACAAATGGCGGCTAATTTTAGAGGGAATTTTTACATTTACCAAACTTTCATAATGTTCCTTATTCAAGTAAAATACTTTCTTGGGCATAGCTAAATGATGCTGCATCAATAATTTTCTCAATACAGAATAGTATAAAAAGGCAAATTAAATTTTCAACAAAAAAGAAACAACAAATTCGGTGGCTTAAGGAAAGGATTTCTTCAAACTTTAGTCAAAATGTCCAGCAATTACAAGGCTGTTTTTTGAGTGATTTCACGTACACAAAGCTTTCGCAAATAAGTAGAATATTCTTATGTATTATATTAAATGTTCATTTAATAAAATTAAAATTTGAATATTGAAATACTAAATTCTGTAATAGGGGTGGCAATCGTGTCGTGTTCGGGTTGGCGGGTCGTGTCAACTTGAAATAATTACACATGACACGTCAACCCGAACACGACACGATTAATAAATGTGTCTAATTTTGTAACACGAACACGACACGAAAATAAACGGGTTGACACGACACGACACGATTAGACACGAAAATAAATAGATTACTACTAAACCCGCTAACCCGTCACCCTGAATACCTGCGAAACCCGCCAACCTGAATACCTGCGAAACCCGCCAACCCACTAACCCGTCAACCTGAATACATGCGAAACCCGCCAACCCGCCAACCTGAATACCTGCGAAACCCGCCAACCCACTAACCCGTCAACCTGAATACATGCGAAACCCGCCAACCCACTAACCCGCCAACCCTGAATACCTGAATACATGCGAAACCCGCCAACCCGTCAACCCGAATACCTACTAAATCTGTCCACTCATTACACTAAAAATTTGAAAAAATAAATCAAACCATATAAAATTAAAATAACCAATAGAATAGTCCATAAAGTCTTAAATGGCCAGTAAAATAATAAATTATCTAATTAAATATCTAAAAATGTAAATAAATTCATAAAACTTAATCTAAAAAATTTAAACATTCAATTTACTTAATACATTAAAAATTTAATAAACTTCAAACAACATTGTCAATGTTCTTCAGTTCTTCTCAACAAGCAGTGCCTCCTTATTGATGTTCAAATCCATGATATTTTGAACAACTTCATCCACATTTAACTTTTCAAATAAGTGCTTCGCAATAAATTTAAACAAACAAGTATTATAAATTTTATCTAAAACTATAAATTGAAATAAAAATATAATAGGTAAAAAAATTTTACCTCCATAAATCCAATCCTTAGAACAAATCAAAGACTCAACAAGATCAGGTGATAAAGAACTTCTAAATTGATCAAGAACTCTACCACCACTATCGAATGCGGACTCGAAGCAATCGTAGAGGCGAGAACGAGTAAGCACATCTCGAACCATTTGAGCTAGCAAAGGGTATCTATACTTGATGAGCCTTCCAATAAGATAAAACATCAAGCTTAAGCTGTCCTATCAACCCTTGGCTCATCTAAATACAACTCTAACTCGGATTTACGCATATGCTTCATGATATCTTCATTTTCAAAATCATCAAACTCCTATTTTAAAAATTAAAAATGGAATTAGAAAGCATAAATTAAATTATATATTAACATTGTAATATAAATTATAATTATAAAGATATTGGACTTATAAAAAAGTAATAAGTAAAAGAAATAACCTGAAAAACACTTGAACTTTCTACACTATCTTTCTCTTTGGTAGATGTTGATTTTGATTGTCCCTGAAATATAGTGCCGGATACTCCGTAAATAGAAGAAAGATTAGTCTTGTATGCTTCAAAGATAGAGAAAAGTTTAGATTTAAGTTCTGAGCACTCCACTTGACCATCAATACCATAAAGTTTCCTATAACTAAATTCAACAAATTGCATTTTATACCGAGGATCAAACACAACAGCAATGGCCAAAAGTGGGCTGAACTCTTTCCAATACTTATCAAACTTCGAATACATGCCAATTGCAATTCTCTTCATGTAGTCATCAGGACTTTTAATTTCTTCCGTCAACCTCAACTGAATCATAAACACATGGGGAAAATAGAGATTTGAAGTAGACATCTTCGCACTAGAAAATGCATTTGTTGCATCATAAAATAATTTCAAGAAACCACATATTTTCTCCACTTTACTCCATTCTTCTTCAGAAGGGTTATGCTTGAAATTAGAGTCACTCAATTGCAAATGACAGAAAGCAAGCTTATAATAAAGTGCACTAGCAAGCATCTCATATGTGGAATTCCATCTTGTAGGAACATCTTGCTTAAGAGATTTCTTGGATTCAAGAAATGTGTGTGCCACACACTCTAAAAACTTTTGCTTTCTTGTTGGTGACCCTTTGACATACTTCACAGATTCTCTTACCTTCTCAACTGATTCATCAATTTCTTTCAACCCTTCTTTTACAATTAAATTGAGAATATGGGCACAACATCTTACATGAAACAAAGAACCAAAATCCAACAAACATCTTTGCAAATTCAACTGATATTTCAAAAGCTCAACACATGAATTGTTGGCAGAAGCATTATCCAAAGTTATAGAAAATAACCTCTTCTCAATTCCCCAACTAGCAACCAAACTATAAATCTTTTCAGCTAATGCAATACCAGAATGAGGTGGAGGCATGTAAGAAAAATTCAAAATCTTTTTATGCAATACCCAATTCTTGTCAATAAAATGTGCAGTCAAAGTCATGTATCCATCTGTAGCTATCGAAGTCCAACAATCAGAAGTCAAGCAAATTCTACCGGGACATTGTTTAAGTTGAAGAGTGATCTTAGCAACATAAGCAGCATGTATATTTTTAATATCTTGCCTCGCAGTATTCCTACTAATATGAGACACATCTGGCTCTAAGTAGGAAAATACAGCCCTAATACCCTCATATTCCACAAAAGATAAAGGCAAATCATGTTGTATCACAGCATTAATCAACAACTCCCTAAACTTTGCTTGACAGAATCTTCTAGATCTAGTATTCATGCTGCCACCACTAGATTCAATGAGCATTTGTCCTATGTCCTTTGTATCAATCCTAGGACATTTCTTAATATGCTTTTTCAGGTTACCTGTCCCATATTTGCTAGATGAAAGATATGTTTGACCACAATACTTACACTTGCATATTTCTTTTCCATCTTCACCAATTGGTATTAGGTCAAAGTATTTCCAAACATTACTTGTAAGCTTTCTTTTACGTTTATGACCTGTTTGAGTGGTAGAAGAATCCTTTGAATTTGCACCCTCTCCGTTGTCATTTCCAACCATCTCAACACTTTCATCATCTGTGTCACCTTCAAGTTCAACAAACTCTTGCTGCAATTCATCAATTTGTGGTGGAGGTAATAATGAATCCATCTCTACTATTGGTGAAAAAGACATAATTAACCTCAAGTATGTTAAGAATGCTACAATTATGTCAATGTTCATCATTTGAAAGCTCACAATCACAAAGAATTGAGTTGGAATAATTGGAATGCAAATAGTCAATGTTCAATCAAGAAAACAAAGCCTAACGGAGTGATGAAAATGCAAAAGTATAGCGAGAATTAATCTCATTAGCTAGTTAATCTTTTTTTGTTATTTTAAATATCTTTATCGCAAAGTCTTTTAGAACAAATTACTATGCAAATATCACTGTCCATTGCACATAACACGTAGTGAAGGATCATTGCTTTACATTCACTTTGGGACAAGAAGTTAGATGACAAACATGCCTGTATTCTCCGCATTATTATGATATAGCAGTTTCAATCTCAAGGCACTAAAGTGTCGAGAACTTTGTAATAAAGGATTGATCAATTAATACGTAATGACAGCTTTTTTTGGCATAAAATTTTGTGAGGATTCTTTATAAAAGCGAATCAAGCAATCACATAAATAATTCCAAAGACAAGATGAGAAGAAAGAAAGAAAGACATAATTTGCACTGATAAAAATATTCCTTTGCCTACCATTTTGCTCTATTCTTATAATTCTCAGCATGCTTTGAAAAGAAGCAATTTTGGGCCCCATGTATAAAAGGTCAAAGCTACCTCTTTTGTGAATTGACTATTTTGCCCCTTATGCTTTGCTTGCCTTCAACCTTTGCCATTTGAACTTATACCTTGGTTCTAGCTTCTTACAATCAGAATTGAGCAGCTTTGCAAATAGTAATTCTTTTTCCCGAGATTTCTAGTTCTTTCACTTGGTTAAGAATGACAAAAGGAAGGCATAAATGATGCTACAAAAAGTTTTTTTTTTTCTCGATTTGTGTTGTAGATAAAATATGATATATTTTTATATAAATATCTTATAATACCGAATATTGTTAATCAAATATTAAAGAACTTTCTATAACAAATAAAAGAATTTTGATATCCGGAATAACTTACATAATCCCTATGACCTCATATTTGATGCGGCAAAGGAATAATTGGAATGCATTTTATCAATTGGTTTGTGTTTCAAAATGGGTGAACCGTCAAGTAGCCCTTCATCAGAAGAAATTAAGAATACTTTTAAATGAAGCTTATTAAATAATACTAGTAGTAGTTAGAGTTTGTTTAATAATTTAATTAAATATTTAAAATTTAATTAAATATATTTAATATTGTATTTTAGATTTTAGATATCTATACACCAATATTCAAAATGATCAAACATGCCTTAGTTAAATGCACATTCAATGATTTCTTATCAACCTTAACAAAATATATTGTTTTTCCCTTTTTTGACTGATTGGATTCTAAAACCAAGGGGAAAAAAAGGTAAAAAGGAACAATTGCAATTACTATAGATGGCAATTAAATCAACTCATCCTAATCTACTTATTAAACAATCTTAAGAAAAAGAGAAAGTAATACGGAGGGAAGAAATGGAAGTTTTATAAAAGGAATGCCATGAAAATATATGGAAAGAATATTGTAAAAGATTCAAAAAACTATTCTTATATATTTAAACACAACTCTTTCAAATTTAAATAGCTTCTTACCATAAGCAAACAAAAAACTTTAACTTTTTCAAAACACGATATATGTATTTCAATAATTATATCCTTTTTCTGTTGAACTACAAATGGTATACTCCAACACCATCAATTTGCCCGAACAAGTAGCTCAATACTCCAACAACTCTTTCACAAAAATCCACAATAATTCAACACATAAAACAGCCCCAAATTGTCGCCAAAAAAATTAATATAGCAGAATTTCGCAGCAGAATACCCTTCACAAAAATCAATCAATAAATAGTCCAATCTACCAAGAACTCATTCAAGACAACTTCCACATCACTACCAAGAACTCATCTCTGCAATTGCCCAAAAAGC
This sequence comes from Voacanga thouarsii, assembly GCA_026120185.1. Taxonomy (NCBI): domain Eukaryota; kingdom Viridiplantae; phylum Streptophyta; class Magnoliopsida; order Gentianales; family Apocynaceae; genus Voacanga; species Voacanga thouarsii. The sequence continues at coordinate 1,371,707 of JANUWF010001125.1, forward strand.
TCCCACACGCAGATGCGAGCTCATCTCGCTGCAAGCTCATTTCGCGGTTTCTCCAACAATCAACAATCAAACATGCTCGATTTGAGCAAAATACAAGCTCATCTCCCGATTTCTCCAACAATCAACAATCAAACATACTCAATTTGAACACGCACGGTATATATTTTGCTTGATTATGCTCGATTAAAGCTAATGCAGATGCAGAAAACTCAAGGGAATAGTTACCTTAGGAAGCAGTCACGGAAGCTCTGCAAGACTGCCAGCTCCTTTCCTTTCTAGTTGAAGTCGAGGGAGCCCGTCAGTAGCGGTAGCGAAGGCCGCCAAAAAGCTGACGGCAACGGCGAGGAGAGAGTGAGAGGCAACAGCAAGGAGAGAGCGACGACGAGGAGAGAGCCGAGAGGCGACGGCGAGGAGAGAGAGAGCGCGACGGCGAGAGGAGAGAGCGAGAGCCGAGAGAGCAACGGCGAGAGGAGAGAGCGAGAGCCGAGAGAGCAACGGCGAGAGGAGAGAGTGAGAGCCGAGAGAACGACGGCAAGAGGAGAGAGAACGACGGCGAGAGGAGACAGTGAGAGCCGAGAGAGAGAGAGAACGACGGCGAGTGTTAATCAGTATTCAGTTCACACTTCCACAGTTCCTTCCACACGATAGGGTTTTGTTTTTTAGATTTTTTGTGAAAAAAAAAAAAAAAAACGGGTTGGCGGGTCAAACGGGTTGAAACGGGTTCAACCCGTTTATGACCCGAACCCGTTTAAAGCTAAACGGGTCGACCCGTTTCGACCCGAACCCGCGAAGCCCCAACCCTAACCCGCTATAATCGTGTCGTTTTCGTGTCGGGTTGACGTGTCGTGTTCAATATTGCCACCCCTATCTGTAACATTGAATTTTATAATTTTATTTATGAATTAATTACAATTCATTTTTACACAATATTTTTGTATAGTTTAAATTAAATATAAAAGGAATATTAATATTATATAAGTATTTAGCGTATTAAGTTTCAAATTTAACTAACTTTTATTTTATTTAATTAATTAGACGATAATAAAAATTTATTATCAAACATACTATTAATTATGTACTTATTATTATATATTATTAAATACACTTAATTAATTAATTTTAAATATTTAATTGAATTATCAAATAGACCCTAAGCTAAAAACCACTTAATACAGCGACTTTTACGTCAATATATTTCAAGAAAATCTGAACAGCCAAATGACAAAAGCTTTAGGAGGGTTTTCCTTCTTCAAAAATTAATCTAACAAAAACTATAGCAGGTACAAATTTCTTATGTAGTCATCTAAGGGTTTTTTTTTTTTTTTTTACTTTTTTTATTGATAAGAGAACCTGTAGCCGCTACCATGTGTATAGAGTCATATCTCAAGAGATATTTAAAATCGAAACTCCTAACACCAACCATCTTATTCAACTCAATGGACCATCTAAGGATCATTTAATAAAATTGAAATTTAAATATTAAATTCTAAAAATTAAAATATGAAGATTGAATTCTAAAACTTGAAATTTGAATTAATAATAGTTCATTTTTATATTATATCACTATTTTTTAGATCGGACTAGACTAGCCATTCGGACTGATCGGATCATAAACCAGTCCCCAAACCAGTCTTATCCTCCCATTTGAACCGAAATTATAAAAAATCGTCTTATTTTGTGCAAATCGGTTTGGACCGACTAATCCAACCGTTTAACTGTCGGTCCAATAGAATTGCACTGTTCCTTCTTTTTTTTTTTTTTTCTAAACAAGATAATATATTCATAGGAAAAAAATAAGTTATACAAATGGACTAAATAGTCTTTAGTAATAGAGAAAATATCACATTTTCTTCTAATTTTGTTATTTATACATTTATAAACTTGAATTACATTATATTATTAATCAATTTTATTCTTAAAAATAATTATATTTTTAAATTTTAAATTATAATATTACTGGCTTAATTACGATTCAATTACGCATTAAACTGTAAATCAGTAAATTTTTCAATTCAATGTCCGGTCCGATTCTGAAAACATTGCATTATATTATATCACAATTTAGATTAAATCTAAAAAATATTAATAATTAGGTGAGTATTTAACTTTAATTTCACTTAAAATTTATAATAAGATTATAGTACGTCTTAATCAATTAAGTAATAAAAAAAATTTATTATCAGATGTACTTAATATTAATCATTATCAAATATAATTAATTAATTAATTATAAATACTTAATTGAGTTATTAATTAAGCTGTAAATTAGTTTTCACCCAAGATTTCATTAACAAATATATATATATATATATATATATATATATATATAAAAGTCGAAAATGAAACCTACTATTACGACACGTGGAAGCATCATTAAATGATTTTTTTTTTAAAAGAACAATAAAAATTATGTTTGAATTCATTTAAAATATTAATTAATTAAATTAATTAATAAAATATATATGTATTTAATATTAATATATTAAATCTTAATAATATAACAACTTGTACAACGCACGAGATTTGAATTCATTTTAAATCTTAATTAATTAAATTAACTAATAAAATACTCTCTCTAACTCTATTTATCTATCACGGTTAACTACTTCACACAATTTAAGAAAAATTAGTTAGTCTCTTAAATTCAGACAATTTTGTTTATACATTCTAAAAGTACCCTTAGATTTAATGTTCTTTACAATTATTTTCTTATTTTGTTTCCTTAACTCTCTCTCTAAAGTTATTACACTTTCATTTTTTAAAACTATTTAATACAAGGGTATAGCAGTAAAATTAACATTAATAGCACCTAAATTTTTTCAATGTAACAGATAAAAATAGATACCAAAATTTTTTAAACCCTTGTATTAAAAATGAAAAAATTAAATCTAGTGACTATATAAATAGCAAAGAAATATTCTTACTAAAGTGGATTGCGAGGCCGGCAGTCTTAGAGGGGAATCCCTTGGCTTTTTATGACAAACAATGCAATCTAGAGCTATAACACTTTTTAATAGACCTATCCAAATAACATTTTCACACAAGTTTTCAGCAAAACAACATCCAATTTAACAGCAAAAACTTAGACAAAAAGAACAAAGTTTGGCAGCTTTTTTTTTTTAAATTAATAAAGAAAATTATAATTGCTACCTGAAGGTGTGTATAGAACTTATGTTCCATGAGACGTTTGAATTTGAGACTACCTTGACTAGTCAAAGGATACATAGTTTGGGAACTTTAAATGAAGAAAAAGAAATAGTTTTCTTACCTTGCTTGTTAGCAGCTAGGTGTTATAAGAATTTTATTTGTCCTTCACGAATTTGAGTGAGGAAAATCAAGGAATCCGATGAGAATTGAACGAGGAGATATGGGGTGGGGGGGCGGCGTGGGGGGTTGCGCTTGGGCTTGGGCTTGGGCTTGGGAGTTGAGTGGAAATAAAACAATGGGGTAGGGGATAGGGGTGACAGTAACGTATTCGTGTGGGTCAATCTATTAATTTAAAATAATTATATACGACACGTTAATTTAAATATAATTTAATTAATATATATATTTATACAAAAATTAAATAGATAATTATTAAACTTACTAATTTGAATACCTACTAAATCCGCAAAATCTATCCACCTATTACACAAAAAAATTTTAAAAAATAAAATCAAACCATCTAAAATTAAAACGATTAATAAAACAGCTCAACAATCTTAAATAGCCAATAAAACAACAAATCATCCAAGTAAAAATTTAGAAATCTCAATAAATTCATACGACTTAATTTTAAAAATCGAAACAAATGCCCAATTTACTTAATACAGTGAAGATCTAACAAACTTCAAATAACATTGATATTAATATTTGATCATGTGAAGCCTCCTCAATAGGTGTCTCCTTGTTGATATTCAATTAATTCATGTGATAAAATTAAATTATCTAATGTTCTATAGTAAAAATTGTAAAGTATTACAAAAAATTTAAATGGCTTCATGTGTTAAAACATGTTAAATTTGTTTATGACAAGAACATGTTTAAAATTAAATGGGTTGATTAGTTTCAATCTGAACTCGCGAAATTCTAATCTTAACTCATTATAACTGTGTCGTTTTCGTATCGTATTTAACATGATCACCCTAAATTAAGATTTATTTGAAATGTTAAATGTGTCTTGTTTTTTACCAAGTCAATGTTGACCAAGAGGTCAATAAGCTTTATTGTTAAATGAAAATATTAAGAAAATTTAACTAACTCATAGTAATGTTTTGAAAGTCAAAATTACTTTGAAAAATATTTTCAAATTATTTTTAAAACTCAAAATATGATTCTGATTAGTAACAGTATATTTTTTGATAAAATGATTTCCAAAATAATAATTTATTTGAAAATGACTTTATATTTTAATACTCACTTAAATTTATCAAAAATAAAATTTATAAAATCTAGTAGTCATTGAAAGCATCGTCAATTATTTCTATAAAAATTACTCAAAAAAAATAAATAGTTGAGATTAATTTGTAAAATTTTTAAGAATTATAATTATTTCTAAATAATTCAATAAATCTCTTAAACATGATAATCTATTAATAAACAGTCAAACAAATGTCTACCATATTCATACACACATTCAATATATACAAATATATACATACATAATACATAAGTCTCACATAAGAGGAATAAGTTAGGAGTATAGCGTTGATTGATGCACATATAATCATTAAATAAAATAAGAATATTATGAGGTGTTACATAGAGGTTATTACAATATTAATATTAATATTAGTATGACTTTCTTTCTAAAACATGGGTGGTGATTGCATTATTGCTGCAAGTGACTAGAATAATCATTTATTAAAAGTAATACAATAATCGGCCCGATTGTTTTTTTTTTTCCAAATGCTATTATTCCAATTTCCAAATGCATTTTGCCTTCATCTTCTAAGTCCAGTGTATAAGGACATAAGTGGAAAGTAATTTTTTCTTCCACCTCAAACTAAAATTTTATTTTAATTTAAATATATTATTTTAAATAATTTTCATTTTTCAAGAATTATTATTTATTTATAATACATCATATTTTTTTTTACGTAACATATTTAATAATTTTTTATAAAATTTATCTCAAATTAATTCTTATTCGCGTAAAGCAAGAATAATCAACTTATTTTGTGTTTGACGTTCCTTTTATTTTAGGTCCAAAGCCCACCACGCAAGGCTTGGAAAGTGATATTTCAACCGCTTTGAAATATTTACTAACCAAGTAGTGCTTTGCCACTAAAAGTCCTCATAAAATTGTCCAAAATTATTAGTGCTGTTTTTTTCGTTAATGTTAAAAAACAAATGTTCTCTTACGTGAAAGCAAAATTCGATTTGTCGTTCAATTTTGAGCAAAATTGTTCTTTTTATTATGAATTATTAGAATCTTTATTAATTAGTGGAGGCTCCACTAATTATGGATTTATGTGAATTATTAGAAGATTTTTATGGATGTCCACCATTTAGTGGAGACACCACTAATTAAGATTAGTGGAAGATGATGTATGCCATGATGTAATCCACTAATTAGAGCTCTATAAATAGAGCTATTCTCTAAGCTTGTAACACACCATTATTTTGTGAAAGAAAGATTAGAGAAAATTGTGAGAGAAAAGAAAGAGAGAAATTCTTGTGCAAAATAGTTAGAGTTTTATTAGTGTGTAGTGTGAAGATTTTATTCTAACACTACCCTAATTTTATAACACGTTATCAGCACGAGTTTCTGCCATTACCAAAGCCAGAAGACAGGTACGCATTTATTGATCTCTATGGCTAACATCGCGAAACTCGAATTTGTAACCCTTGATATTTCTGGAAAAAATTATATGTCATGGGTTCTCGATGCGTAAATGCATCTAAATGTCGAAGGCCTTAGTGAAACTATTCAAGCAAATAATAGTGCATCTCGCACAACACAAGGCTAAAGCTTTGATTTTTATTCGTCGTCATCTCGATGAAAATTTGAAAATGGAATATCTTACCGAAAAAGATCCATATGGCCTATGGGTAAATTTAAAAGAAAGATTTGACCACCTGAAGATGGTCGTACTATCTACTGCACGGTATGAATGGTTGCACCTGAGGTTGCAAGATTTTAAAACCGTGAATGAATATAGCTCCGCAATGTATAAAATTACATCTCAATTAAAATTATGCGGAGAAAAAGTGACTGATGAAGATATGTTGGAGAAGACATTCTCCACCTTTCATGCCTCGAATATTGTCCTGCAGACAACAATATCGAGAAAAGGGGTATACAAAATTTACGATTTAATTATCGCCCTCCTCATTGCAGAGAAAAATAATGAGTTATTATTGAGAAATCATGAAGCCGCACCAATCGGCTCTACAAAGACTCCTGAAGTGAATGCTCGTTGGCTCCAGCAGAGCTCATCGTTATAGTCGTGGTCGTGGCCGTGGCCGTGACCGTGGTCGTGGTTATGGTCGTAGACACGCTCGATATTTCCTTATCACAATTATAATCAAATCGTGAGAAATACTCGCCACCGAAGTGGAACAGAAAAGATCAAAAGGGAAAAGAAAAAGAAATTGAAGAAAAGCATGAGGATATATGTTATAGATGTGGCATGAAAGGTCATTGGTCACGAAACTGTCGTATCGGCTAAGCATTTAGTTGAATTGTATCAAGCTTCATTGAAAAATAAAAATGTGGAAGCAAATTTTTCTCAACATCCAATAAATAATGCTCGAGGATGACGATATTGATCCCGAAGATCTTAATATCAATATTACCCATATGGATGTATCGGATTTTTTTGAACACCCGGATCGGTAGGATAGACCATTTAATTGGTGATGGCAGTGTCCAAAAGAACTAAAGCCTCACCTCGATATTTTTGTATTTTTATTTTCATTCTATTCTAATAATATTTACGTTTACATATATATATTTGTGTTCAGATGGCTGTTATTAATGATGATGTATGCATTATTGATAGTGGAACTACACACACCATACTAAAAAATGAGAAATATTTTCCTGATCTCAAAATGGGAGAAATAAATATTTATACGATAAACGGTAGTGCAAATGTAATTGAGGGCTCCGGAAGAGTTAGTATATTGTTGCCTAAAGGAACAACAATTATTATTGATAAGACACTATTTTCCTCAAAATCCAGAAGAAATTTATTGAGTTTTAAAGATATCCGCAGAAATGGGTATCATGTTGAAACAAATGAGGAAAATGGGATTGAGCATATTTTATTTCTCAAATGCATTTGGGTAAGAAATCGGTATTAGAAAAACTGCCGTCTTTTTCTACTGGTCTATATTTTGTAAAAATACGTACAATTGAAATTCATCATCTAGTAAACCAGAAGTTTACTGATCCTATTACTTTTAGCATTTGGCATGACCGGTTGGGTCATCCGGGATCTACCATGATGAGAAGAATCATTGAGAATACACATGGTCATCCTTTAAAAAATAAAAGGATATTAACATCAGAAAAATTCGCATGTACTGCATGTTCCCTAGGAAAATTAATTGTTAAACCATCACCAAGTAAAAGTAGGAGTCGAAAGTCCTACATTTCTCGAACGGATTCACGGAGATATTTGTGGACCTATTGATCCACCATGTGGACTGTTCAAATATTTTATGGTCTTAATTGATGCATCATCCCGATGGTCACATGTATGTTTATTATCTACTCGCAACTCTGGCGTTTGCGAGATTACTTGCTCAAATAATTAAATTACGAGCATAATTTCCGGACCATCACATTAAAAATATCCGTTTGGATAATGTCGGTGAATTTTCATCACATGCTTTTGATGCATATTGCATGTCAATTGGGATTAATGTTGAACATCCCGTAGCTCATGTTCACACACGTAATGGTCTTGTCGAATCTTTGATTAAACGATTACAATTAATTGCTAGACTATTATTAATGAAAACAAATCTCCCAACATCTCGCTCGGAGACATGCTATTCTACATGCTCGCAACACTTGTACGTATAAGACCAGTTAGTTATCATAAATTCTCTCATTTGCAATTGGCTTTTGGGTCGAACCAAATATTGCTCATTTAAGAATTTTTGGGTGTGTCAGTATATATTCCAATTGTACCAAACCAACGTACAAAGATGGGTCCTCAAAGAAGAAAGGGGATATACGTTGGATATGATTCTCCCTCTATTATCGTGTATGTTGAACCCTTGACAGGAGATGTATTCACAGCAAGATTTGTCGATTGTCATTTTGATGAATCATTATTCCCTAAATTAGGGGAGAACCAAAACAAGCATAAAAAGGATCTTGCTTGGACAACATCATTAAATTATCTTGATCCGCGCACAAGCGCATGTGAACTTGAAGTTCAAAAGATAATTCATTTGCAAAGCATTGCAGATCAAATGCCGGACGCTTTTGTTGACTCCGGAAGAGTTACAAAATCGCATATTCCAGCCTATAAATGCTCCTATTCGAATTGAAGTTCCAGCAGAACAAAATATTATACCTATAGTCACTGAGTCAAAAACACGCCGTAAGCATGGCCGACCTCTTGGTTCTAAAGATAAAAATCCTCGAAAGAAAAGAGGATTAAATGATCCGAAGATCATATTGAAGAAAAGAATGATAAAGACCAAGAGAGAACCGATGACAAAGAACCGTAAGTTGATGAAAGTAACACTCGAAATTTCTATCAATTATACCACTTCCGTAGAAGTTGGAATCGGATAGAAACTGTTATTGATAATATATTTGCATACAATATATCTCTTGATGTTACACAGATAATGATGATCCCGAACCAATATCGATTGATGAATGTCGGCATAGAAAAGATTGGTCGCAATGGAAAGATGCGATTCAATCGGAGTTAAATGCACTGGCAAAACGTGAAGTCTTCGGACTCGCAGTCCGAACACCGTAAGGTGTAAAACCCGTTGGCTACAAATGGATATTTGTGCGAAAGCGCAATGAAAAGAGTGAAATCGTTCGATATAAAGCGCGATTAGTAGCCCAACGTTTTTCACAAAGACCAGGTATTGATTATGATGAAACTTATTCTCCTGTTGTTGATGCTATTACACTCCGATATCTTATCAGTTTAGCAAGACATGAAAAGATAGATATGCGCCTATTAGATGTTGTCACCGCTACTTGTATGGAAATTTAGAAAATGATGTTTACATGAAAATCCTCGAAGGATTTCATATGCCCGAAGCATATAAACATTATCCTCGTGAAAATTACTCCATCAAGTTGCATAAATCATTATATGGCCTGAAGCAATCTGGGCGCATGTGGTTTACACGTCTTAGTGAATATTTATTGAAAGCGGGATTTAAAAATGACCAGGTATGTCCATGCGTTTTATTAAGAAATCTGGTTCTAAATTTGTGATATTAGCTATATATGTTGATGATATTAATCTTATTGGAACTCCTGAAGAGCTCCAAGAAACAATTGATTATTTAAAAAGAGAATTCGAAATCAAGGATTTTGGTAAAACCAAATTTTGCCTTGGTTTACAAATTGAACATTTGGAGAGTGGAACATTTATTCATCAATCAACATATACAAGAAAAGTGCTAAAAAGATTTTACATGGACAAAGCACATCCATTGAGTATTCCAATGATCGTGCGATCATTAAATGTGGATAAAGATCCTTTCCGACCTCAAGAAAATGATGAAGAACTCCTTGGTCCTGAAGTACCATATCTCAAGTGCAATTGGTGCATTGATGTATCTTGCTAATAATACACGACTCGATATTGCTTTTGCTCGTCAATTTATTAGCAAGATTTAGTTCTTCACCAACACGACGACATTGAAATGGAATTAAACAAGTCCTTCGATATCTCCAAGGTACAATTGATCTCGGATTATTTTATTCAAATAAAACCAGTCCAACATTGATAGGTTATGCAGATGCTGGTTATTTATCTGATCCACATAAAGCACGTTCTCAAACGGGCTATCTATTTACATGTGAAAATACTCGCTATATCATGGCGTTCTACGAAACAATCTATAGCAGACTACTTCTTCAAATCATGCTCGAAATTATAGCCATTCATAAAGCAAGTCGAGAATGTGTATGGCTAAGATCCATGATTCATTATATCCGAGAAAGTTGTGGATTATCATCAATCAAAGGTATTCCAACTCCTCTTTATGAAGACAATGCAGCTTGCATAGCTCAATTACGAGGAGGATATATTAAAGGAGATCGGACAAAACATATTTCACCAAAATTCTTCTTTACTCATGAACTCCAGAAGAAATGTGAAATTGATGTGCTACAAATTCGGTCATGTGATAACCTCGCAGATATTTTCACGAAGACTTTACCGATCGCAACATTTGAAAAGTTGAGATATAAAATCTGAGTATGCGTCGGTTTAAAGATTTAAAGGAATCATCTCATTAGGGGGAGTAATAAATGAACATATAGAATAGTGTACTCTTTTTCCTTCACTAGATTTTTTTCCCACTGGGTTTTTATCTAGTAAGGTTTTAACGAGGCATATTCTTTATGTAATGGATGGACATCCAAGGGGGAGTATTATGAATTATTGGAATCTTTATTAATTAGTGGAGGCTCCACTAATTATGGATTTATGTGAATTATTAGAAGATTTTTATGGATGTCCACCATTTAGTGGAGACACCACTAATTAAGATTAGTGGAGACACCACTAATTAAGATTAGTGGAAGATGATGTATGCCATGATGTAATCCACTAATTAAAGCTCTATAAATAGAGCTATTCTCTAAGCTTGTAACACACCATTATTTTGTGAAAGAAATGTTAGTGAAAGAAAGATTAGAGAAAATTGTGAGAGAAAAGAAATAGAGAAATTCTTGTGCAAAGAATAGTTAGAGTTTTATTAGTGTGTAGTGTGAAGATTTTATTCTAACACTACTCTAATTTTATAACACTTTTATCCTTCAAACTTAATTTTTCTCAAATTGTTAGGTTACTTTTTTCATTTAACAAATTTTAGTTAATGTGTTCCTATAGAGTATTCTCTCTATTTTAGAATAATGATCATTTAAAGTTTTTGTACAAAAATGAAGTTATTAAAATAAAAAGACCGTATTATTATTTTTTGAAAATTAGAAACAAATTAATGTAATAACTTTTTGAAGTATTATAAAAAATAACATAAAGGTACAAATAGAAAAATATAATAAATATATTTTTAAAATTCTAAAATGACATATATTTAAAAAGATTTTTGAAAAGCATAATTATTTTAAAACATAAGCAATAAAATTGGTCTTTAAGGGCTCGGTTAGCCCGGTCCAGTTTGCTGGCACGTATTCCGATCACTAAGATGGACGTGGCGAAAAGCCCAACCTGTTGTTACGCTGACGCCCACGGGAAGGGGTCACACGTAACAAAACAGTGAGCCCCTCACCCGGTAATCACATTTGCTAACTGACTAAATTACCCTTCATTCACGACCACAGAATATTCTAATCTTGAGGTCTGTCACAAAGAAAACAGATATTCCGTTGAGGACTTGGAGGGGGTTACAATAGGTATTCCATACACCACCAGTGGCACAATCCAGTGAGATCCGCATAATATTGTTGAATTTCCTCTACCCTAGATAGTTCCAGAATATAATCCTCACTCAGCACTCGTCTCTGCAAACTGCAAACTGCAAAGCGAAGCTACACAGACTTCAGTCACTTCTTTTTCTTGCTGTGGAATCCAAACCGATTTCTCGTGATCATCGTGAACTATGGGCAGAACATTCTTCGTCGGAGGCAACTGGAAATGCGTAACTCTCGTTTTCCTTATCTTGTTTAATTTATGTTTATAGAGATTTGTTTGAATTAGATTATTTGATCCTGTGATGTTTTGTCATTTGAGTGTTCGTGTAATCTAGTAAGAATTGTTATTCAAATTGCCTGATTTATATCGGAAAATCCACTCAGCAACGAACAGATCAGAATCTGTTTGCTTGAAAATCAGAAGTGTCTGAGCTGTTTTTACAATACAACGAGCGGTAATGGATCGCGATAAATCAGAGTAGGGAAATGATTAAGCCTAGATTTGTTTTCTTAGCTGTTTAGTTTTAAGATTTTGAGAAAATTAATTGATACGCAGCTATTTATTAGTGTCAGTTGTATTTAATTAGTGAGTGTAGCGTATGGAGCCAAAATAATTGATTAGCTAATGATCTTCGCAGAATGGAACGACTGAAGAGGTGAAGAAGATAGTATCAACACTCAATTCCGCTCAAGTTCCTCCCAAGGACGTTGTTGGTGAGTAATTTCCAGGATTTCAATCACCTTCTGATGGCTTAGTCATGTGCATGGATTGGTAAACGGTTAAAGTGACATCTCCTAGCTATACATTTTTCCGCCTCCACAAACTTGTTTGGTGTTCTCTTGATGATCTACAATGGTTTTGGTAACTCTTGACCTCATATACTGTGGATGTGAATTCGATATAAATGTAAATATATATATATATATATATATATATATATGGTTTCTATGATTGTGTCATGCAGTGTCATTAAACTGGTAATGCATTTCTATATTGTGTATGTTATTAAGTAGTTGCGTTTGAAAATCAACCACATATCATGCTTGAATGGTTAAAGAGTTGTAACTTTGTCTAAGGGAAGGACTTCAATTTGCGCAAGGGCATAAGTTATTGTTAAATAGTTCAACTTATGTTTGAAAATTGACCTGATATCATGTTTGAATGGTTAAAAAGTGGTACCTTGTTTATGGCAATAGCTTCAATTTGCTCAAGGGCATACATTATGCTTGTCTACCTTTCCCCATCTTGAAATTTATCTACTTATTTTCCCTTTCTTCCACTAAATCATTTAAACACGCTGAAGTAATTGATCTCATGTCTTTTAAGCTTTGTTATAGACATATTTGGCTGAATTAAAGTTCTATCTCTAACATTCCTAGAATTTTTTCCTTATAAGTTTGTGGAAGCATACGTGATGTGAAGGTGTCACCTACTTCTTTCCCTGCTGCTATAACCTTGTTGCTTGTGGATGGATCTTTTTGGCTTTCTAATGCATTTGAAGTTTAAATTCTTGCAGAGGTCGTTGTGAGCCCTCCATTTGTTTTTCTTCCATTGGTCAAGAGTGAATTGCGACCAGATTTCCATGTTGCTGCCCAAAATTGTTGGGTTAAGAAAGGTGGTGCTTTCACTGGGGAGGTTAGGTAGGTTGTCATATTTTATCTGGTTCTATTTTTTTTCCTAGAAAACAGTTTTATTATGTGTTATTCAAAATGGAGCTGCTGCCTTGTTAAATTGGGAGGTATATATTTGAGTATCAATCTTTCTTTCTTTTGGACATGTGCATTTCTGTTTCTTTTAAATTTTAATCTCTTGAACTTATTGGAATGTTATTTGTCGTATCAAGGGATGGATATATTAGTTTGGGATTTAGGATATAACAGTCTGCACTTGTGTGTGCTTCTGCACTATTTCAATGCGAATAATTCTTATGCAGTGCCGAGATGATTGTCAATTTGAACATTCCATGGGTCATTATTGGGCACTCTGAGAGGAGACTTATACTTGGCGAAACAAATGAGGTAATCCATTTCTACTACTACAATTAGATCTCTTTAATCTTGCACGTTGTTTCACTGAAAATGTGCATTGCTCTAGTCAATGATTAACCGTTCTATGAATAGTTTGTTGGAGACAAAGTTGCATATGCCCTTTCACAAGGTTTGAAGGTCATTGCTTGTGTTGGAGAGACCCTTGAGCAGAGAGAGTCAGGCTCTACTATGGATGTTGTTGCAGCACAAACTAAGGCAATTGCAGGTACATATATGAAGAATCCTCTACCAAATCATCTTTCATACTTTTACTGATATATGTGAACTTAAGACTTTAAAAATCTATTTTTCCTGCTTTTGTGAGTTTCATATTACTGACTAGTCTGTGTATCTAGATGCATTAGTTATGGCAGCACTCGGGCTTGATCTTACCTTTAATTTAGCCTGCAACTTATGAGTAATTTTTCACTGTACATTTGGATTTACGTTTAACTATTTGTAAGTCTGTGACTATCTAATATTATTGCCATTGGATGTGCCCACAGTTAAGAAAAGACGATTTTTGGTTTTGAGGAAGTTTTAAAAAAAAATCCATTATTAATGGAGTGAATATTTAGTGTTGCAAATTAAAAACATGACTTCGGGAACAGAGACAAAAGACAGTTGCTCATTCGTATTGGAGAGCTTATGGTATTTTTGGTTAATGTTAACCACAGCTAGCGTTGTGCTCCATTTGAATTCCATCTCAAAATGGAAAAAGTGCTTTTTTTTTTTTGGGGGGGGATATGAAAACAGATCCAGTCCAAATGATTCTTCATTATCAAAAAATGTCATTCACCCGTAAAATATCACAACTAGTGTGGTCTCCATTTGAATTCCATCTCAAAGAAAAAAAAAAAACAATATTTTTTGTTTTGGAAATGAAAACAAATCCAGTCCAAATGATCCTTCATTATAAAAAAGTCTTTCACTCATAAAATATTACATTCTCTTTCCTTGGCCCATATTCTTAAATTCAAGATTCAAAATTCTTCTCAGTTCCAAAAATCAATGAAAAAAAACCCAATCCAATTGGAGCCCTCTTGCCCTCCTTCAGAACTTGTGGTAAACTTCTGTTAACTTCATATTCAAATAAACAATACACGTAAACATATTGGAAGCAAAAACATTACCTAATTGCCAGTAGCAATTCCCACTGATTTAGTGTGTAGTATATATCAACTTTTCTTTTGTGCTAAAGATTATATACTCATCAAAGTTTTATTCTGGTTTTGTAACATCTCCTGACCTTGTCTCAACCTGCCATCATAGTTTTTCTATCTTAAGGCTTATTGTGTTTATATTCTCACATTGCAGATAAAGTGTCAGATTGGAAAAATGTTGTTATAGCTTATGAGCCTGTTTGGGCTATTGGAACTGGGAAAGTTGCAACTCCAGCTCAGGCTCAGGAAGTAAGTGGCGACATTAACATGCTTATTTGATTTGATGATGACTGCTCTTAACCTTAGTTATCAATTATCAATTCCAAACTGTCCACTGAACTTTCGTGATTATGAAGTTCTGTGGGTTAATGGAAGAGATCTCACCCCAATAATATGAGAAACATGGTAATTCTAGGTTGGCAGCTGTTGTGTTGAGTTTCTAGTATGGGGATTTTTGAGTGGGAGAGAATGAGCTTGATGATGGCAAGAAAGGAATTGAAGGTGCAGTAACCAAGGGAAATATTAATTCCCTTTATTGTCGCTTATCAGAGTGAAATTTCTAGCCTGTACATGAGATACCATCCTACTTAATTACCAAACACCAAAAGGAGCTTCTTTGTAAAGACAAAAAATTGGAGTATGTGGATAAGCATGTACTCACGGGGTTCACCCTCATACTGATTACACTTCATCACCGTGGGCTTGCTGAGGCTAGATTCTAGTCTTCCACAGCCTATTCCCTTTATTCTAGTCTTCCACAGCCTATATCTATATGAAAACTGACTGAAGAATCATGGTACTTCTGTTGTCTTTTAATGTCCTCTGCCCACAGCCATCATGTGGTGCTATGAATGAAAATAAAACTGGAAAGTAACATTGATTGCTGTTTAAGGTTCATTGGTTATTGGTATTCCCTTCTATTTTGCCAATCTAGTTAGTGTTCCAATTTCTTCACTGTGATAATTTTTGGTTTTGACATGGAAAGAATCTTCTTGTTTTAATTTACAAGGAACTTTTCCTTTGTATTTAGTCTTGCCATCATATTCTGTGTAACAGGTGCATGCTGAATTGAGGAAATGGCTTCATTCCAATGTGAGTGCTGATGTGGCTACTTCAACAAGGATTATCTATGGAGGTAATTCCCCCCCCCCGCCCCCCTACCAGCTTTATGTTACACAAGTTGTTGGGCTTATTTGTGTACAGTTCAACATAACATCCAAATGCTTGTTTTCTTTTCATATAATGGGTTTCCAGCTGGATGTATTCCTCTGAGAATTTGTATTTGAGATTTATTTCAAAAGTTTAACGCCCTTGGTTGCCAGTGAAAAGATGATGTGAAGTCACTACATTTTTTAAACTGCCATATTAAACTTCTTAGCAGTCATGCTTTACTGTTCTCTGGTCATCCAAGAATGACATAGGATAATCTTCCACCTCCTAGGAGGTAAAAAGAGTTTCTTAAAATATTATTTTGATGTATTGTTCTATTTAATATTTTATGTAATTTTGGTATTCCTTATTTGACAATTTAAGTTAAGTTAGATTACAGAATAGACATGTTGAAAATAGATACTCTGGTGGCATCTTATATTTTTGACAAGTCAATTAAGAAAATTAGACTGGGAAAAGAGTTGGGAGAAGAGTTCTTTTTCCCCACTCCCATTTTTTGGGTGCTGTGCTGGGGGAGGGTGGGTATCTTTGATTGAAAACTTTGTTGGTTACTCTTATAGGAAAATACTACCATTATAATCCAGTTGGTTGCATATTTCGTGCGCAGGAACAGCTTTTATCTCATAGTGATATAAATCGTTTTCACTATCACTGTCTAGTTACTAATCTGAACGTAGATATGAGGTCCTTCCTCTGCACCCTTCCACATGTGTTAAAGAATGGTGGGAGGCTTTTGTGGTAAAATTGCCTCGTTATTCTGAGATCATTGTGTTTTAAAATTTATCTGCCTTTTGCTTTTACATCTGGGAGATCAATTGGAAAAAGAATCTTGGTAGGAAAAAAGGGGGTTGGGACATCTACTGCACAGGGGTGCTGTATATTTCTTTTCTCTGGATTGCTTATTACGCTTTGTGAGCCAATTCTGGGTCATTTCAGGTTCTGTGAATGGTGGCAACTGCAAGGAATTAGCTGCACAACCTGATGTTGATGGATTCCTTGTTGGGGGAGCTTCTCTCAAGGTAATGCCATTTTGAGAGTTGCTTAACGGCTGTTGCTGGTGGAATTCTTAACTTCTTGTCCCTTGTCTAGACAGACATTACATTAAACGTGTAGATATTGATTTTAAAAAATGGAAAAAAACCAGAGGATGTGTTTACATGTTCTAATTCATCTTTTTTTCCCTTGCTCTAGCCGGAGTTCATTGACATTATCAAGTCTGCTGAGGTGAAGAAAAATGCATGAGATCTGCATCAGCAGCGGTTATTGAAGTTTTGGGTTTTTTTGGCTAGGGACTTGTAAGTGGTGTAGAGCCTGCTCTTGTACTTTTGGCTATACCTTGAACTTGATGGTTTTATGTAAGAATAAAGCCAAGATTACATAAAATTTCCTTGATTGTGACCTCTAGCTAATTTGTACAATAAAAATACTAGTTTGATCTTGTTCTTGTGAGAATTAATTTGGTCAGAGTTACTAATGGATATAGCGGCTGTTCCAGGGAAAAGTTTGGTAAAACTTACCGAACTTCTAATGGAAAACCTAGTAATGCAATGATCTAGTTTCTCTGAAGTCATCAGTGGAATGTTGGCTTTCTTCGGCCCCTCTATTGACGTTTTAACATATGCCGTCTCTGTTCTGGCGTTCCGACACCTTATGCTTCCCGAGTTAGTTAAAATTTCATTTTGAAGTCTTATCCCTTAGGACCGGCGAAATATCTGGCTACGAATCATTTGGAGGCTTTGTCACCGTTGAAAATATAATCATGATGAAAAGCTATGATGTTAGCAATGCTTGCTTAGACAATTTTTTAAAGCCTTGAGAAGGCCAAAGAACTTTGTCCGGGAAGGGTTTATCTGTGTTCTAGTTGTTTGTAAGTTTGCCAATCCTACCAAACAGATTGATTAGATTTTGGAGAACATAGTGGCTCGAAATGTGTGTTAAGCATAACGCGAGATGCTTACATACAAAAGAAGGAGAGAAGAAAGTCCTTTTCGTGTTCATACTGGATCAGTCAACCTGTTATCTTTATTGGATCTATTCCCCTTTTTGATTTGTTGAAAACTTGAATGAGCTCATTAATTAGACGACGATAGTTGACTTCTCATTTTCACACTGATATAGAAAATCTGAAAAGCAATACTGCTGCTTGTCCAGTAGAGTAATAGAATAGTATTTAAAGGATATCAAAATTGTGGTTGTACCTAAAACAGCTCGTGAATTTTGAAAATTTGATAATATCTGTACCTGGGTAAGCTGCATGTAGACGATCCGGTTTTGCTTTTTTAATGGTATCCAGACCAGACTTGTTCATCGGCTAGCACAAACGGTGGTCGCCGATCCTGTGTAGTAGCTCAGTCATCTATTCTCACACACGAATATATAATTTGAAACATCCACGTATAGTTGCCAGGCTGTAGGATTACTGATTCAAAGACTGTCAGAGTCTAGAGAGTCATGTAAACCAAATGCAAGAGGTGATCCGAGTGCATTCAAATAGTAATTATTTTAAAATAAATTTATTTGAATATAATAAAAATTATTAAATATATAAAAAATTTAAATAAAATTAAAATTAAAATTATAAAAAATTTCAATTCTCTTATACTTTAAGTATATCTCATGCTGATTGTCCTCCCCCTCCCCCTCCCCCTCCCCCAAGAAAAAACACACACACACACACACACATTATTTTATATTAAACTTTATTTTTTAAATTACAATTATATTTTTGTTACTTTTTATATTAAAATACTTATTTTTAATAAATAAATATATTTTTACTCTAAACTTTTATAATTTTCCCTTATCGAACGAATAAAAGGTCTACTAACTTATAGATCTTGCAATTAACTCCTCCAATTAATCCTATTGACTTATTCATTGTTAAATGTTGTTCTAAAATGACACTACTCATAATAAAACGTCCTTCCAAATATTTAAATTGAGTTAAAATACGCCAGTAAATTTAAATGGAGGAAGTAATAATTATTTATAGACTCTGAGTAAAATTAAATATCTATTTTTTAAAGAAATATTTAAGAGTAAATGTTCTATTTTTTTAAATAAATATACTTTTTTTTATTTTTCATAATTAACCTACTCTATTTAGGAGAGACAAGCATGATAATTTATGAATTCTACTTCTACCTCTTTAATAGTAAATATTAAAACGTAATGTAATAATTTACGTATAACTAATTTTTCTTTTAAATATTTGTGTGAAATTAATATAAGATATTCAAGAAAGTAATAATATTTTGTACGAAATGAAGATGTTTATCTTATCACTTTTCTTAGTCAAGCTAAACTTTCATTTTTAAGAAAAAAAGGTCAATTTTGATTTGCTTAGTTTGGGATCTTAGTCATCTCACAATGTTTTTCCGGAAGTTGGGTTGGTAGTGAAGTGCTTTGATGCCATGCGAAATATCTTACCCACATGGGCTCGACAGATAAACGACAAGATGACCGCCCCGTTGTATGCTGGCCGCCTTGACTTGTGCTATCATTAAAAACAGACAAATTGAGAAATTTAGCCCCTGAATTTTTTTTATTTTGACATAATTAATCTTTATTTTTTTAAATTTTATAAGTTTTTAATTTTTTTAATTTGAAATATTAAATTTTCTATCTTTTTTAATATGATATATTAGATTTTTATTCTTTTTTTAACTTTATGATCCTCTATCTTTTTTAATTTGATATATTAGATCTTTTATCTTTTTTCATATGATGTATTAGGTTCAAGTCCAAACAGTACTACTATCGACTTGGCCCCGTATGGAAGAGGAGTTATTTCCTATGCGGGTCGTTTGGTACCGAAAAATCAACTTTTATTGCTACAAGGGATAAGTCACTAGGTTATAACATCTATAACATCGATTTATCAAAGATATCGAACGATTGCGATCTGAAATTGCTTTTGTTGCAAACTATGAATAAATCTCTGATCGTGATCGAAGATCTAGATCGTTATTTGGTTTAGAAACAAACCACCGTGAGGTCCTCTTGCTGTGGACAAGATAATCTCTTACTATAGGGATGCGCGCGTGATATTTTTAAAATTTAAAAATAAAAGACTAAATTTTAAATTAATTATAATTTATTTTTGTATTATATAGTTTATTATAATTTAAATTAATTATAAAAAATATTTAATATATTCATATTTTAAATTTAAATAATTTTTATATAAATATCACGCGTTCATCCCCACAGCAGGAGATTATCCTGTTCATGAAATTCAAAATTCCGGAGGACCTCAGGGTGGTTTGTTTCTCAACCAAATAATGATTTAGATCTTCGATTACGATTAAAGATTTGCTCATAGTTTGCAACATAAGTAATTTCAGATCGCAATCGTTCGATACTTTCGATAAATCAAGGTTATAGATGTTATAGCCTAGTGACTTGGTCGTTGTAACAGTGAAAGTTGATTTTTCGGTACCAGACGGTCCGTAAAGAAATAACTCCATTTCCATACGGGCCAAGTCGGTGATAGTACTATTTGAACTTGAGAACTTAATATATCAAATTAAAAAAGATAGATGACCTAATATACTAAATTAAAAAAGATAAAGGACTTATAAAGTTAAAAAAAAAAAAAGAATAGAGATCTAATATATCAAATTTAAAAGATAGATGACCTAATATACCAAATTAAAAAAGATAGATAACCTATAAAATTAAAAAAATAAAAATAAAGACCAATCATGTCAAAGTAAAAAAGTTCAGGGACTAAATTTACTAATTTGCCTTAAAAACATAGTTCTTCGTTGTCTGGAAATTTGTTTGAGCAAATGATTGCATTATTATGAGTGCTTGAATACCAATAGAAGTTTAAATTAGTGTTATGAGATTTATTGTAATTTACTCCCATTAAGTTAGAGAATAATAGTTTAATACCATAAATTGTAAAAAAATAACTAAAGGTCCATTGACTGTTGGTCAATGACGTTATTGATATGAAATTTACTATTTTAATAAGATTATCATTTTTTACATGTTAATTATAAGTTGTTCAAAAAAATTTTTAATGTAAGAAATTTGTCACATGAAATATTTGTGAACCTATAACGTGTTTTATAACTTTTGGTATTAAAGTGCCTATTATACTAATTTAATAAGATAAAATGCAATGAACATATAAACTAAAATTTCAATCAATTTTTTTAAAATGAGACATATCATATACAGTTATTTCAAAAACCTAAATACAATGCAAATTCAAGTATAACATATTCAATATAAAAATTATAAAATTATACCAAAATTTTCTCATTAAAAAAAAAAAGCAATCACAAAAAAAAATCATCATCCTTCCCTATTGAATATATTAGGGAAAGATGATGATTTTTTTTAGTTTATTTTTTTGAGGAAAATGTTAGTACAATTTCGTAATTTTATTTTGAAACTGTTATGCTTGAATTTGTATTATATTTAGGTTTTGGCCACGTGCTAAGTTTCCTCTATTAAATGATTATTTTAGGTATCTTATAATTAATATGAGTAAAATACATATCTTATTACAAAATAACTTCCGTTAGTTAATATTGTTATTGATTAACGGTTAATTGATTTCTAATATTTTTTTATAACTTGTGATACTAAAATCTAATACCCCCAACTTAATGGGATAAATTGCAATAAATCATACTACTGTAATTTAACCGCTAACTCTTGAAAAATTTACTTAACCTTTCATGAACAGTATTTTTAATTATATTTTGAATTAAAATTTTATTTTAATTCAAATATATTATTATGTTATATAATTTTTATTTTTCGAAAACTGTCACGTACTTTCAACTCCCAACTTAATAGGGTAAATTGCAATACACCCTACTATTGTAATTTAACTGCCAACTCTTGAAAATTTTAATTAAGCTTTATATGAATAGCAATTTAATTATATTTCAAATTAAATTTTTATTTAAATTCAAAATTATTATTATTATTTTATATAATTTTCATTTCTCGAAAATTGTTACATACTTCAACCCATTATATTATCTATTTGAATCTTACTTGACTCCACATATTTAATATTTTTTTTACAAAACTCATCTTAAATTAATTCTTATCCACTGATACCCTAATATTTGATACACCTTCTTTCTCTCAATCTAATAATACAAGCTTTTTATAACTAACTTTTGTTCTCAAAATATAAATTTTCTTAAATAGATTTTAATGGAATTTTTTAATACTACTTTTATTTATTTATGATGTACTTAGATTACAATTTTTCTAAAAAAGAATTGTTTAAATTTAAAAAGAATTTGAATTATGAAAATGAATATGTGAGTCAAAAAAGGAGAGAATACGATATTTTATAAACTAAAATTTTCGAAAAATAAATTCCGCTCAAGTGGATTATAGTCTAACTATACTCTTAACCTATAATGTGTTTTATAACTTTTGGTATTAAAGTGCCCATTATACTAATTTAATAAGATAAAATGCAATGAACACATAAACTAAAATTTCAATCAATTTTTTGAAATGAGGCATATCATATACAGTTATACCAAAAATCTAAATACGATGCAAATTCAAGTATAACATGTCTAATATAAAAATTATAAAATTATTCCAAAAATTTCCTCATAAAAAAAAAGCAGTCACAAAAAAAAAAAAAAAATCATCATCTTTCCTTGTTGTACAATTTCATGATTTTATTTTAAAATTATTATACTTGAATTTGCATTATATTTAGGTTTTGGCCATGTGCTAAGTTCCCTCTATTAAAAAGTTATTTTAGGTATCTTATAATTAATGTGAGTATAATATATATTTTATTACAAAATAATTTCTGTTAGTTAATTTTGTTATTAATTAACGGTTAATGGATTTCTAATGCTTTTTTACAACTTGTGATACTAAAATCCACTATCCCCAATTTAATGGGATAAATTGCAATAAATCCTACTACTATAATTTAACCGTCAGCTCTTGAAAATTTTACTTAACCTTTACATGAATAATAATTTTTAATTATTTTTTAAATTAAAATTTTACTTTAATTAAAATATATTATTATTTTATATAGTTTTCGTTTCTCGAAAACTATCACGTATTTCCAATTTCCAACTCAATGGGGTAAATTGCAATACACCCTACTATTGTAATTTAACTGCCAACTCTTGAAAATTTTACTTAAGCTTTATATGAATAGCAATTTTTTAATTATATTTCAAATTAAAATTTTATTTAAATTCAAATTTATTATTATTTTATATAATTTTTATTTTTTAAGAAAATTGTCACATATTTCCAACCCGTCATATTATCTCTTTGAATCTCACATGACCTCATATATTTAATAATCTTTTTACAAAACTCATCTTAAATTAATTCTTATCCATTTACACCCTAATATTTTATACACCTTCTTTCTCTCAATCTAATAATACAAGCTTTTTATAACTAACTTTTGTTCTCAAAATATAAATTTTCTTAAATAGATTTTAATGAATTTTTTTAATACTACTTTTATTTTATTTATGATGTACTTAGATTACAAATTTTCTAAAAAAAATTGTTTAAATTTAAAAAGAATTTGAATTATGAAAATGAATATGTGAGTCAAAAAAAGAGAGAATACAATGTTTTATAAACTACAATTTTTGAAAAATAAATTCCACTAAAGTGGATTATAGTCTAACTATACTCTTAATTTTATTTGTCATTTCAAATATTATACTCCTCATTTCCCTTAATCCGTGCATATAAATCTACAAAAACCTATATTATGAGATGGAAAAAGTATATCTTATCAACCTATATTATAAGATGGAAAGAGTATATCTTATCAAAATATTACTATTTCCGTATAGAAAAATATATCGTATTTGACTTGATACGAGATTTTATATAAAAATAAAAATTAGTATAATATAATAAAAATATAAAAGAAATATATAAAATTTGAATTTATGTCAAATATAAATATATAAAAATAATATATTAATTATTTTATACTCCATCTCCGTCCCCCTTTATCTATTTATTTTAATTGATTTACAAGTTTTAAGAAAAATAAGATTTTTCGGGTAATTAATTAGCATTTTTTATTTTACCCTAAAAAAATCTCTCTCTTTATTAAGGAGTAATAAAATTTTAAAATTTTATATGTGATAAGCATATTTAATTTATTTATATTTTTCATTATAAGTGCACAATACTTATTGTATTAAAGAGGGGTATTTGTAAAAAAATAACAATTAATATCACCTTAATTTGTTAATGAGATAAATAAATTGGGACAAATATCTTAGTTAAAATAGACCAATAAAAGAGGACGGATGGAGTGATATATAATATTTTAAGTTTTTTATTTTAAAAAAATATTAATTATTTTAAAAATTTTAAAATAGTAAATAGGTTAATTTGGAAAGAATATAAATTTTTTATAATTAAGTCACACGTTATTATCACGATTAGGAAAGTGAATACATTACATGATTTTTTAGCCAAAAGAGGAAAGAGAACTATATGCAGGAACATTCACTTCATAATGGAAGAGGGAATAATCTTAAAAACCACGTAGTAGTTTATCCAAAGCATTTTAAAATTGGCTTCTGTGATAAAAGCCCCTAGCATTAAAAGGCCTTCTTGTCCGCTTGTAGTAGTACTTTTCTAGCTTGGATGACGTGCCACTGCCACCTTCATTAAACTCTTAAGCCTTTGATTAATTAACAATAATCCAATGATCCACCTCTAATTCTTTTCCCTTCTTTGATTATTTTAATAAATTTTTTATATTAAACTTAATCCCTCATTTTCATTTTTCATTCTTACAAAAAATTAATTCAAATATTAAAATTTAAATTCTTCCATTTTCCTCTCATAACCTCCTGTCGCTTCTGTGAATCCAAACAGGCTGCAAAAGAGAGAAACAAGAAGGAGAGAAAAAAAAAAGTTGCATACTTTCCGATGACAACAATAAAGAGCAAGAAAGAAAAAAAGAAAAATGGTCCTCCAGTCTCTCTCTCTCTCTCTCTCTCTCTCTCTCTCTCTCTCTCCTTATGCTCTTTTCTTTGTATGTCCGTTCCATATATGTGGACATGTGTACAGTTTGCAGAGTAACAGATGACGATAAACAAAAACTAGAAAGAGGAAAAGTCAACCATTTTGGCCTTCGCGAAGCCCTGGAATAACTTCTCGTGAAGCCAACCAAATCAACGTAAAAAAATTCAACAATACAGAAACATACTTTTATTTGTGAGTAGAGAAGTTCTGAGTGTGTTCACACCTTCGTGTTTAGTCTTCTTTTTCTGATGTTAATTTTGGGGAGTTTATGTCAAGAGCCATAAAAGGGTTTTCTTTGCAGGGTGGTGGAGAAGTCAGCTGCTCTCTCTGCCTTTTCAGGTGAAGAAGGAAAAAGGGATCAGAGAACTTGGTGCTTTGTGATGATATGGGTTCTTGTTTCAGTGCTCGTATCAAGGCCGAGAGTCCCCTTCATGCTGGTAAAGTTTGCTCGTACTGTTACATTACTTTATTTCAAGATTCTTTTCTTGTTCCTTTTCCAGAGAATTTCATTATGATTGATTCTGGTACGTTTTTTGGGGATATTTCTTTCTTTAGTGCGGTTCTTTTACA
This sequence comes from Voacanga thouarsii, assembly GCA_026120185.1. Lineage (NCBI taxonomy): Eukaryota > Viridiplantae > Streptophyta > Magnoliopsida > Gentianales > Apocynaceae > Voacanga > Voacanga thouarsii. The sequence goes on from JANUWF010001125.1 coordinate 1,397,243, forward strand.
TCCCTATTCCTTGGGTTATTTGAGTTTGGTTTGGGTCGCCTGAACTCTGTCTGATCAAAGTAGTTGTTTGGTTGAGAGCAGCTTTGATTAGTTGGTGGCGCGAAGCTGGTGCAAAATTGGCAAAAGCAAATGACTTGAAATTATTTGCCCATTTAACTGAATTCTCTCAGCAAATAGAAAGGGCCTAATTGGTTAGCGGGGAAAAAAATTATTTTTTAAGTTTCATGTCACTGAGAGTGATTGGCCAAATCACCCATAGCATCAATTTATCTCCTCATATCCTTGATTGACTTGAATTAAACTGTTGAATCCAGTTTATCAGTGATATGGATAGTTCAGTTAAACGGGAAAGGTAGGATTTAATTGGAATTACTGATTGAATGCAAGAAATTATTTTATTTACAGGAGCAAATTCAAGTAGCAGGCTTTCGTCTTCCTCAGTGCCTCTCACTCCTCGCAGTGAGAGTGAAATTTTGGAATCATCAAAACTGAGGGGTTTTGTCTTCAACGATCTAAAGGTAGCAACCAGGAATTTTCGACCTGATAGTGTGTTGGGAGAAGGGGGCTTCGGTTGTGTTTTCAAGGGGTGGATTGATGAGCATACATTTAAGGCTGCCAGGCCAGGAACTGGAATGGTTATTGCTGTGAAGAGACTGAACCAAGAGGGCCTACAAGGGCACAAGGAATGGTTGGTGAGTATGAATCTGGCCTATTATTTAACGTGCAAAATTCACATCAATGTGTTTTTATAAAGATCAGTCTGTCTATGTAGTTCATAGTCAGATATACTTAGTTGATCACAGTAGTAAATCTGCTCAGCTTTTCCCTGTAATTGCCCCTTTATTTTGTAAGCCCGATTCAAGGGCTTCCCAGCTAGTCTATTCCAAAATATTTGATTCCATTACCTGTTTTTCTTTTCCTGAACCACAGGCAGAGATTAATTATTTGGGGCAGCTGCATCATCCTAATCTTGTAAAATTGGTTGGATATTGCTTAGAGGACGAACATAGAATGCTGGTATATGAGTTTATGCCTCGGGGAAGTTTGGAAAATCATTTGTTCAGGAGTGAGTTCTTCAATTCTTTAGCAAGTTTATTCTCTTACTATATGGGGAACTTAATTTATCTCAATAACATGGTCACATCATTTAATCAGGGAGCTCTTACTTCCAACCACTCTCTTGGGACCTCAGAATGAAGGTTGCTTTTGGTGCAGCAAAGGGACTAGCATATCTCCATAGCCCAGAAGCTAAAGTTATATATCGTGATTTCAAGTCCTCAAATATCTTGCTTGATTCTGTATGTAAGACAGCTTAAATGTTTGATATACTACTCCCAGAATTTCAACCATGTATATCTGGGTGCTGTTCACTGATTGTTTCTGATCTGTGTACTGACAGAACTATAATGCAAAGCTCTCTGATTTTGGGTTGGCAAAGGATGGCCCTGTGGATGGTAAAAGCCATGTATCCACCAGAGTGATGGGGACGTATGGCTATGCAGCTCCGGAATATATGGCCACAGGTATTTTGTTTCTCATTTACAGTTTACACAATGAGTAGACCTCCCTAGAATTGTTCTGTTTACTTGCGTGCGCTCCGTTTGATTCCCTTTTCGTTGGAGACTTGCATTGTTAAGAAATGAAGAAATATATAATTTATGATTTAATTTGCATGATCTCCTTATTTTATCTTGTTGTTCATCTCCATGGTTCTGGATGAGTTCGACATCATTAGGAATATGATGTCCTTTGGGTGCTTTTGAAAGCTATTGCCACAACAATCTCAATTGAGGATATTACAGAGCAGCAAATCTTCTTAATGTGATAGACATTGTTTTGCTTGCTATGGGGCACAATTCTAATGAGATTTAGACTGTTGAATGCAAGAAGGAAATTTTGCTATGCAAAGTTCAATTGTTGAGTTAAGACATCAAGTTTGCGTGCAACTACATTGTTACTAGCCACCTTTTATTCTTTCTCTAGATCGATTTCTCATCTCCACACCTTCCTGGCTAGGCCAGGATTCAAATCCCCATTTTCCAGTTCTTAGTCATTATTTCTCTTCTGTTGAGTGTACAAACATTGGATCCTTGCTGAACTGTGTGATAATTTTAATTTCAGATATTTGTGTTTTAGATTCTTGGTTTTCCTGTGCTGATCCTGCATTTATTCTGCTCTTTTGAAGGTCATCTGACTGCCAAAAGTGATGTATACAGTTTTGGGGTTGTCCTCCTTGAAATGCTGACAGGCCGTCGAGTGGTGGATAAGAACCGCCCTCCTGGTGAACACAATCTTATTGAATGGGCTAGGCCTTATTTGGGAAGCAAACGCAGAATTCTCCATGTTATGGATGCTCGACTAGAAGGTCGGTACTCAATAGGCGGAGCCTTAAGGGCAGCAACCCTTGCAATTAAATGCCTAGCAATAGAACCCAAGTACAGGCCTAACATGGATGAGGTGGTAAAAACATTGGAGCAACTTGTGGACTTGAACACAGCGAGTGTTAAAAATGAGGCAATTCGAAGGCAACGTATAACATGTGTTGATGAAGCATCTAGTAGAAAAGCTGGATCCTATCCAAGGCCATCTGCTTCACCTATTGTCACTTGAAAGTGAAAGAGAGCTGCGGTTTCAGTTTTTTCAACTAATTTGAGATGCGAAAGATGAAAGCAGATAATAGATATTGCACGGAAACCACATGCTTTGAGACCTCAGCTCGATGTTCTGCTCTGTACAGTTCATTAACCAGTAGCTGCAAAGTAATGTTTCCTTTGTCTCAATGACATGCTGTATCCAAATATGATTGTGTGATACCAAAGGGACTTTATATATCCTGGTGGAGTTTCGATTTGTTCATATAATTTTGATATCAATTAATTGAGTTGTATCAATATATGTGCATAGGAGGATGTCCTCTTGTGACCCCCTATGTTATCATTTATGTACAAAATTAGGGGGAAGTAATATAGTTTGGCTGAGGCATCGTTGATGTATGTTGCAAATGGAATTCACTTGGAATATTGTAATTTGACATCTTTTGTATCGTTTTTCTGAGTTCTCGAAATTCTGGAGAAATTTTTATATGGATTGGGTCCAGGTTGGACGGTCACTTTAAAGTATTGTATCTGTCTAAGAATATATAACTTACAAAGCATGTAATACAATACTCAAAGTATATGGTTCACCGTATATTCGATCCATATAAGAATTTCTCTATTAGTATGTGTACATCTTCCGAGTTTCGCATACAAGGAAAAGGGCAAATTGTACTGATAAATTTTGTGTAATAGAGGTCACTATCCTACAGCCGAACTGAAAATTGCTGCCATTGTTGTAGTGATTTCTCTTTTGTAATAAGAATAATGTTTTATAGAATAAATCACATTTTTTTCTAGTACTATCATTAACTATATTTAAACATTTTTTTAAATATTGAATTTTAATAAAAATTTAGATATTTAAATTCGAATAGAAATAATATAGTAATATTTTCATAGCACATTTGTATATGTTTCTCTATATTGAGAGCGAGAAAGTGAGAAAAACAATTTTAGAGGCATAAGTCTAGTGACAAAGGTAGAAAGATTTAAGGTTATGAGAAACTGATTTTTCGAATTCGAATCTCTTCACAAAAAATGTTGTGAGTTTCATTTACACCCGTTCTCATTGTGAGTCCGATTGATATGAGCGTCGGACTTACGCCTGCACGTGAGAGAAACAAGTCTTGGCTAATTCAAGAAATAAGCTCCAATTATCATTTCAATTTGCCAGGTAAAAACATCTGTCATGGATTGCTTTATTGTACTTAGGACGCATGTGCTCATTACAGATGAGGGAATTTTAAAACCCTAGTGAGATGGTTTAGTTGCAGATTACTTAATTGTGTACTCGGTTTAAATTCCAATTCTACATTACCAACATATATATATATATATATATATATATATATATATATATATAAATTATTTATTACATCTATTGCTTAAATCATTGAGTTAAATTTCTAAAAGAATTCATTTTGGTTTCTTTAAAAAAATTATTTATTATTTTTATCGATCACATATAAAAAATTTTAATTAATAAAAATGTATGACGTTAACTATAATAAATTTAATAATTAGGCATTATTCATGACTATCCTTGTTAAATACATACACAACAAAGTTTCTTCTTTTTAATAAAGAGTGTTGTTATTCCTTTGTATTCAAACTGAGTTTGGAAAATAAAATATCAGTGTGCTTTATTACAAGGGTAAAACACACCTATTCTTCTTGAACTTTTTAAAAATTCTTAAATTGTCTTTTAACTTTGTAATGTAATAAATTTACTTTTCATCTAATTAAAACGTTCTACTGTGACCTTTCTGTCTAATTGAGATATTGACCGCTAATACAGTTAACAATATACCATTCATCAACTTTTCTCGAACTTTTTTAAAAAACTTTAAGCATACAGCACATTCTAATCCATGCTTGGGCTGATCATCCACTTTGTACACAAATAGAGGTATCTTAGAAATGACTGAAGATTCAAAGACCCTTAGTCGGAGATTCAGCAAAACTGGTGTCGATCGTGAAGGTATGAAAGTGATGTAATCGAGTGTGTGTGTGTATATATATATATATATATATTAATCGGAAAGAATATTTGCAGATGTTGTTATAAATTGACGATGATTTGTTTTTTAATTTTGTGTGAAAAATTTAAAAAAAATCACATTGATGGTTCCAAACAAAGGTCGAACAATCAAGAAAAAGGCAAAAGTAGGTTGAACAATTCCGATGTGGAATTGCAGCTGAAAGGAAGGAAGAGGAATTAAAACGAGAAAATTAGAAAAGAGAAAAAAGAAAAGAAAGATAAAATAAAGATAAAACAATTTTTTTTAAAAAAATAAAAATAAAATAATGACATAATTAATTAAAAATATAAAATGATTAAAATATTCTTAAAATTAACTCGTGTTCAACATACTCTTAAAATTATCAATTGAAATGATTATTTTAGTCTTAATTTTTTTATGAACATAAAGTTAATTGTTGATCAATTGATAGAAGTATGAGAATTGAACGTTTTAATAGTTTAAGGAATTATTTATCTGTTATTTAATTAAAAAGTAAATATTAAATTTTAAAATAACTTGAACATTTACCATATATTTTGCTCTTTATAATTAAAGAATGAATATGTTGTACTACAAAGTTAATAGTGTTATGAATTATTAGAATTTTTATTAATTAGTGGAGGCTCCACTAATTATGGATTTATGTGAATTATTATAGAAGATTTTTATGGATGTCCACCATTTAGTGGAGACACCACTAATTAAGATTAGTGGAAGATGATGTATGCCATGATGTAATCCACTAATTAGAGCTCTATAAATAGAGCTATTCTCTAAGCTTGTAATACACCATTATTTTGTGAAAGAAAGATTAGTGAAAGAAAGATTAGAGAAAGAATTGTGAGAGAAAGAAAGAGAGAAGTTTGAAGAGAAATTCTTGTGCAAAGAATAGTTAGAATTTTCTTAGTGTGTAGTGTGTAGATTTTATTCTAACACTACCCTAATTTTATAACACGTTATCAGCACGAGTCTCTACCGGTACAAAAGCTAGAAGACTAAGCACGAGTTTCTGCCGTTACCAAAGCCAGAAGACATGTACGCATTTATTGATCTCTATGGCTAATCTCGCTAAACTCGAATTTGTAACCCTTGATATTTCTGGAAAAAATTATATGTCATGAGTTCTCGATGCAGAAATGCATCTAAATGTTGAAGGCCTTAGTGAAACTATTCAAGCAAATAATAGTGCATCTGCACAACACAAGGCTAAAGCTTTGATTTTTATTCGTCGTCATCTCGATGAAAATTTGAAAATGGAATATCTTACCGAAAAAGATCCATATGGCCTGTGGGTAAATTTAAAAGAAAGATTTGACCACCTGAAGATGGTCGTACTACCTACTGCACGGTATGAATGGTTGCACCTGAGGTTGCAAGATTTTAAAACCGTGAATGAATATAGCTCCGCAATGTATAAAATTACATCTCAATTAAAATTATGCGGAGAAAAAGTGACTGATGAAGATATGTTGGAGAAGACATTCTCCACCTTTCATGCCTTGAATATTATCCTGCAGCAACAATATCGAGAAAATGGGTATACAAAATTTACAGATTTAATTACTGCCCTCCTCATTGCAGAGAAAAATAATGAGTTATTATTGAGAAATCATGAAGCCAGATCAACTGGCTCAATAGCACTCCCAGAAGTGAATGTTGTTGGCTCCAGCAGAAGCCATCGTTATAGTCGTGGTCGTGGCCATGACCGTGACCGTGGTCGTGGTTATGGTCATAGACACGCTCGATATTTCCCTTATCACAATTATAATCAAACTGTGAAAAATACTGGCCACCTGAAGTGGAACAGAAAAGATCATAAGGGAAAAGAAAATGAAATTGAAGAAAAGTATGAGGATATATGTTATAGATGTGGCATGAAAGGTCATTGGTCACGAAACTGTCGTACGACTAAGCATTTAGTTAAATTGTATCAAGCTTCATTGAAAAATAAAAATATGGAAGCAAATTTTTCTCAACATCTAATAAATAATGTTGAGGATGATGATATTGATCCTGAAGATCTTAATATCAATATTACCCATATGGATGTATCGGATTTTTTTGAACACCCAGACGGTAGGATATACCATTTAATTGGTGATGGCAGTGTCCAGAAGAACAAAAGCCTCACCCTGATATTTTTGTATTTTCATTTTCATTCTATTCTAATAATATTTACGTTTACATATATATATTTGTGTTCAGATGGCTGTTGTTAATGATGATGTATGCATTATTGATAGTAGAACTACACACACCATACTAAAAAATGAGAAATATTTTTCTGATCTCAAAATGGGAGAAATAAATATTTATACGATAAACGGTAGTGAAAATGTAATTGAGGGCTCTGGAAGAGCTAGTATATTGTTGCCTAAAGGAACAACAATTATTATTGATAAGGCACTATTTTCCTCAAAATCCAGAAGAAATTTATTGAGTTTTAAAGATATCCGTAGAAATGGGTATCATGTTGAAACAAATGAGGAAAATGGGATTAAGCATCTTTTTATTACTCAAATGCATTTGAGTAAGAAATTGGTATTAGAAAAACTACCGTCTTTTTCTATTGGTCTATATTTTGTAAAAATACGTACAATTGAAATTCATCATCTAGTAAACCAGAAGTTTACTGATCCTATTACTTTTAGCATTTGGCATGACCGGTTGGGTCATCCGAGATCTACCATGATGAGAAGAATCATTGAGAATACACATGGTCATCCTTTAAAAAATAAAAGGATATTAATATCAGAAAAATTCGCATGTACTGCATGTTCCCTAGGAAAATTAATTGTTAAACCATCACCAGTAAAAGTAGGAGCTGAAAGTCCCACATTTCTCGAACGGATTCACGGAGATATTTGTGGACCTATTGATCCACCATGTGGACCGTTCAAAGATTTTATGGTCTTAATTGATGCATCATCCCGATGGTCACATGTATGTTTATTATCTACTCGCAACCAGGCGTTTGCGAGATTACTTGCTCAAATAATTAAATTACGAGCACAATTTCCTGACCATCACATTAAAAATATCCGTTTGGATAATGTTGGTGAATTTTCATCACATGCTTTTGATGCATATTGCATGTCAATTGGGATTAATGTTGAACATCCCGTAGCTCATGTTCACACACAAAATGGTCTTGTCTGAATCTTTGATTAAACGATTACAATTAATTGCTAGACCATTATTAATGAAAACAAATCTCCCAACATCTCGCCTGGGACATGCTATTCTACATGTTGCAACACTTGTACGTATAAGACCAGCTAGTTATCATAAATTCTCTCCTTTGCAATTGGCTTTTGGGTCGAACCAAATATTGCTCATTTAAGAATTTTTGGGTGTCATGTATATATTCCAATTGCACCAAACCAACGTACAAAGATGGGTCCTCAAAGAAGAAAGGGGATATACGTTGGATATGATTCTCCCTCTATTATCGTGTATGTAGAACCCTCGACGGAGATGTATTCACAAGAAGATTTGCTCGATTGTCATTTTGATGAATCATTATTTCCTAAATTAGGGGAGAACCAAAACAAGCATAAAAAGGATCTTGCTTGGACAACATTATTAAATTATCTTGATCCGCGCACAAGCGCATGTGAATTTGAAGTTCAAAAGATAATTCATTTGCAAAGCATTGCAAATCAAATGCCGGACGCTTTTGTTGACTCCGGAAGAGTTACAAAATCGTATATTCCAACTATAAATGCTCATATTCGAATTGAAGTTCCAAGTAGAACAAAATATTATACCTATAGTCGCTGAGTCAAAAACACGCTGAAGCGTGGCCGACCTCTTGGTTCTAAAGATAAAAATCCTCGAAAGAAAAGAGGATTAAATGATCCGAAGATCATATTGAAGAAAAGAATGATAAAGACCAAGAGAGAACTCGATGACAACGAACCGTAAGTTGATGAAAGTAACACCGAAATTTCTATCAATTATACCACTTCCGGTAGAAGTTGGAATCGGATAGAAACCGTTATTGATAATATATTTGCATACAATATATCTCTTGATGTTACACAGGATAATGATGATCCCGAACCAATATCGCTTGATGAATGCTCGGTATAGAAAAGATTGGCTGCAATGGAAATATGCGATTCAATCGGAGTTAAATGCATCGACAAAACGTGAAGTCTTCGGACCTGCAGTCCGAACACCGTAAGGTGTAAAACCTGTTGGCTACAAATGGATATTTGTGCGAAAGCGCAATGAAAAGAGTGAAATCGTTCGATATAAAGCGCGATTAGTAGCCCAAGGTTTTTCACAAAGACCAGGTATTGACTATGATGAAACTTATTCTCCTGTTGTTGATGCTATTACACTCCGATATCTTATCAGCTTAGCAAGATATGAAAAGATAGATATGTGCCTATTATATGTTGTCACTCGCTACTTGTATGGAAATTTAGAAAATGATGTTTACATGAAAATCCTCGAAGGATTTCATATGCCCGAAGCATATAAATATTATCCTCGTGAAAATTACTCCATCAAGTTGCGTAAATCATTATATGGCCTCGAAGCAATCTGGGCGCATGTGGTTCACACGTCTTAGTGAATATTTATTGAAAGCGGGATTTAAAAATGACCAGGTATGTCCATGTGTTTTTATTAAGAAATCTGGTTCTAAATTTGTGATATTAGCTATATATGTTGATGATATTAATTTTATTGGAACTCCTGAAGAGCTCTAAGAAACAATTGATTATTTAAAAAGAGAATTTGAAATCAAGGATTTTGGTAAAATCAAATTTTGCCTTGGTTTACAAATTGAACATATGGAGAGTGGAACATTTATTCATCAATCAACATATACAGCAAAAGTGCTAAAAAGATTTTACATGGACAAAACACATCCATTAAGTATTCCAATGATCGTCCGATCATTAAAAGTGGATAAAGATCCTTTCCGACCTCAAGAAAATGATGAAGAACTCCTTGGTCCTAAAATACCATATCTCAGTGCAATTGGTGCATTGATGTATCTTGCTAATAATACAAGACCTCGATATTGCTTTTGTTGTCAATTTATTAGCAAGATTTAGTTCTTCACCAACACGACGACATTTGAATGGAATTAAACAAGTCCTTCGATATCTCCAAGGTACAATTGATCTCAGATTATTTTATTCAAATAAAACCAGTCCAACATTGATAGGTTATGCAGATGCTGGTTATTTATCTGATCCACATAAAGCACGTTCTCAAACGGGCTATCTATTTACATGTGGAAATACTGTTATATCATGGCGTTCTACGAAACAATCTATAGCAGCTACTTCTTCAAATCATGCTGAAATTATAGCCATTCATGAAGCAAGTCGAGAATGTGTATGGTTAAGATCCATGATTCATTATATTCGAGAAAGTTGTGGATTATCATCAATTAAAGGTATTCTAACTCCTCTTTATGATGACAATGCAGCTTGCATAGCTCAATTACGAGGATGATATATTAAAGGAAATCGGACAAAACATATTTCACCAAAATTCTTCTTTACTCATGAACTCCAGAAGAAATGTGAAATTGATGTGCTACAAATTCGGTCATGTGATAACCTCGCAGATATTTTCACGAAGACTTTATCGACTGCAACATTTGAAAAGTTGAGATATAAAATCGGTATGCGTCGGTTTAAAGATTTAAAGGAATCATCTCATCAGGGGGAGTAATAAATAGACATATAGAATAGTGTACTCTTTTTCTTTCACTAGATTTTTTTCCCACTGGGTTTTTATCTAGTAAGGTTTTAACGAGACATATTCTTTATGTAATGGATGGACATCCAAGGGGGAGTGTTATGAATTATTGGAATCTTTATTAATTAGTGGAGGCTCCACTAATTATGGATTTATGTGAATTATTATAGAAGATTTTTATGGATGTCCACCATTTAGTGGAGACACCACTAATTAAGATTAGTGGAAGATGATGTATGCCATGATGTAATCCACTAATTAGAGCTCTATAAATAGAGTTATGCTCTAAGCTTGTAATACACCATTATTTTGTGAAAGAAAGATTTGTGAAAGAAAGATTAGAGAAAGAATTGTGAGAGAAAGAAAGAGAGAAGTTTGAAGAGAAATTCTTGTGCAAAGAATAGTTAGAATTTTCTTAGTGTGTAATGTGTAGATTTTATTCTAACACTACCCTAATTTTATAACAAATAGATGAATTTGAGATTTTTTGGAGTCACTTGTGTAGTTTACTCTTATTACAAATTGAAAGGCAAATTTTAATAGCTATTAGCCTATTACCTCGAAGCCTTACCATATTAGTATTTTTTTAGGGGGAAAAAAGAGGAAAACGAGGAAGGAAAAAATATTTAAAAAAAAAAAGAGGGAGAGAGAGAGACACCGCAAGGGCAGGGCAGGGCTAGGTGTTTTTCCTTTTCTAACGAACTCGAGGTCTAAGCCGGGATGCTCTAGCGGTGAAGTGTTGATCTTTCAACGGGTTTATACTTACCATATTACTTTCTTCATTTAAAAATATTTATTCATGAATCTTTTTGCACACAGATTAAGGGTGTTGAAAATAATACAACAATTTAGATAAAGTTTCTATTCTACCCATATTAAAAATACTATAGCTATTAGTTAGTAAAAATTCTCAATAAGTAAGAAAAAAGAAGACTTTTGGAAAGTTGTATAGTTGATTTAGAATAAATAGAGATACAATAGGAAGAAACTAATCATTAGTTTTAGAAATATGTACATGAGCAAGTATTTTGAAACAAAACAAAAAAGTTTCATGAATAAGTATTTTGAAACGAGGAAGTAGTATTTTTTTAGAGGAAATTTTTATATGAACCCAGTCCACGGCCCCACCTGTGGACCGAATCCACATAAGAGAGACACTGTCCTGGCTGAATTTTTTTTTCCCAAAATCTTTTGTTTTCCTTTTTTTCCCCTTCTTTCCACTCAACCCCAACCATGGTTAAGAAGATTTTGAACTCATTCTTGTAAATTTTGGATTCTTTTGCCAAATTCCACAAAGCATCAAGTTCCCACCCCATTCTACTCGCTCTCTCTCTCCACTACTCACAGCACCGTTGGACCTCCTCCCCCACCTCTCTCTCTATTTTCGTTCCGTCCTTCTCCTCATCCACTTCTCTCTCTCTATCTTTCTTTCATTCACAGTCTTGCTTTCGATTGTAGGCACTCTCTCGTTCTTTCATTCGTCGTCAGACCTCCACCTCCTCATTCTCGCTCTCTCTCTCTCTCTCTCTCTCTCTCTCTCTCTCTTTATTTCCGTTATTGTACTCACGGTAGTGGCAATTTCAACCAGAGGACAGTGGCAGTCTCCCCTCTCTAGATCACTCACTCTCTCTCTACCTCTTCACTTTCTCGAGCACACACTCTCTCTTTGCCGAGAAGTCAGTCGGGGCGAACCACATGGCTCTGTGACCCTGACACTCGATTTGCTAACTTCAAGAAGATTGAAGGCGCCGGCGACTGGGAAGCCCTTGAATGGACCAAGATTGATGTAATTAATTCTAATTCTTTGTTTTTCTCTTTGGTTTCAACGCTAGGGTTCAATCAGCTTTTTAGTGTTGTAATTTATTTGTTAATGTACCAGTTGAATTGAAAATCATTTTGTGTTTTCTTGATAATTGGCAGCCTATTAAGAGGTTAGTTTCTCATGGCATACAACATTTATTGCTGGAAGCCGAGCATGTAATTATAGAGGTGTGTGTGTGATGATTATATTCTTTTGCCATTGATTGTTGTTTGTGAGTGTTAGAGCCTGAGTGGCTATGTTTCCTACACTTTCAAGTTACCGCACTAACTTAAAACTAGTGACACTCCCAATAATTCAATTTATATTGTGCATTAGATCTGTCTTTTTCTCCATAATTTCTTATTCTTGGTTCTGTTTTGATAATTTTTAACCATTAGAGTTGGAAAATGGATGACTTAAATTGTTAATCCTTAGCAATTTTGGGCCAATCTTGTGTATTTTCTCTGTTGTTTGTCTGCATTTTTTGGTGCATTTGAGGAATATTTTTGTATGAAATTTACTTAACCTTCGATGGCTGAAGGGTATTTTGTGGCCATGAGTTGCAAAATCTTCATTATTTGTTCTTAGTAGTTGATTAGAAAGGTAATGAAGTATCAACTATTGCTGAACTTGATTGGGGTTGAACATTTATCAAGTTCTTGCCACTGGAATGCTTTTTTCTTTTCTTTGTTGTTGTTTTTCCCCTTTTAACTCATTAATTCTTCATTTCCTAGTGGATCTTTTTACCTCTTCCCTATACTACTAAATGTGAACTTATTCTGACACAGGAATCAATAAATTTATGAGTGTCTAATCATGGGGGATTTTTATAAAATCATGTCATCTTAGTTTTCTGCAAAGTGGTCTTTGATAATTTGCATCTTTGGCAAAAAGAGCTTATACGTTGTATGGAAAATAATGCATATGACATATCATGTTTAAAATAATTAGAAAACTCATCTGCATTTTTTAATTTTGTTGTCAATTATTACATTATTTAATCGTCTTTTGCACTTTAGGGGATGCTTTTTAATGTTTTAGCTTATGATAAATCACATATTACACCTATGTTTAGCTTATGAGATTTTGTGCATATGCGATAACTAGTAAAGTAAAACGTAATTGTTGTTTTCTTAGTCACTAATGGAACCAGTCACATGGAACACGAGGAACCCATAGAAATAGGTACCAAAGGGAAGTGTCAAATATTCTCAACTGAAGGTTCTTCAAATAGTTTATAGTTCTGCTTTCCCATTTTTGGACCAAGCCTCTAAAGTAAATAGTTTTCTAATATCCTCTGTTTAGTTAATGTTGTTGCTAACTTGCTGGTAGTTCCATCCCCAGTTCCATGTACAAAAAACAAAGCTTTTCTTATAGAATGTAGTAGATTCCACAACATGGATGATAATTGTTGAAGCATTTGTGGCTTCACAACTTGGTGAGTTCTTGTGAAATTAATTATTAACAAAATTTATGCTTCTTAGTTGTTGTTGAAATAAAAGGCTTACAAAAAAAGCATATGTTCATAATGAATGGAGCAGTAAAATAGGAAATAGTTAATCTTCAAAGAAGAATGATTACCTTGTAGGTCCAAGTATATGCAGATGAGTCCAGATTTTCGCTCTTGCACCCTAGAATTTTGATAGTGGGTGGACCATCTCCTATCCATTCTATGAATGCTCCAGCATTCTAGAAAGCAAAAAGGAGGTTACATATGGTAAAGCCATAGAAATACTTCAAATACAGAAGAATTAATATGACTACTAATTGAGTTCCTTCAGTTACCCACAATCATTAAGCAGCTAAACATTCGCAACTCAGAAATCATTTTGAGATAAAAAAAGATGCCTACTATTGAGAATGCCTGATGATGCATCATCAACCAGCCAAAGCTACTAAAGTATTACTACTGTCAGCATGGAAAAGCATAATTTTGTTTAGCAAGTTGCTTTATTTATTGTATTTGCAATATTCACTTGCAACCACACAAGCAATTATTCTTATGCCTTGACCTTGTCAGAACGAGGAATTTCAAACATGCTTACTACAAATACTGTTAACTATGGCAAGGACTTTGATAATTTTGTTTCATGAAACTCCTTAACATGTGCTTGTATAGAATTTGACTTATTCTCATACAATCAGTTTCTTAGACGATACTATGTCTTCAAGTGTTAGAGTTACAATTGTCTTATCATATCACAAAAGTTTGCTAATATTGGCAGTCCCTTCACTTGGTATAGGCTGGTTAATAGTGGTCTTAATGTCATTGAATTTGTAAGAGATAAAAGAATGAGTTCCTTCATATTTTTGTCTGCTTTTGCTCAATTGGTGTTATGCCTTTTATATGTTCTCTTATTCATTCAATGTTTTTAATTTTCCTTTCCATGGCTATTTTATAATTGCATGCAATGCATAATGTTTTCAAGTTTGATAGGTTGGTGGTTCTTTTCATTATTGGGGCAAGTGCTTCATTTGCAGCCTTGCATATGCGAACCAATATTCCTTAAATTCATAATGTTCAGTCCCACTTTTTTTTCATTTGTATTTTATTTTTCTTAAGTACCTCTTTTTTTTTTTCCTGATATAAGTTTTGAATGCATTCTAAGTGTTTTGAGTGATTGGTTAATTATTTTGTTGGCTTTTCTTATTATAATTTATAATCTGTATTAATCTTCTCATTTTTTTTTTAATTTTTGAAACAGAACATGGCTCCAAAAAAGTTCTGTGCTGTTTTTCAAGGGAGATAACATGACAAATGAAAAAGACTTGAAAAATTTTCCTGTATAACCATTAAAAATGCAAACAAAGAAGCTCCAAACACAAAAACAAATTAAAAAGACTCTAACAGGGCGTCTTCTTCAAATGCCAAATATCTCAATCCATATTTTGATCTACCTCTATCCTCACAGTCCTTTCTTAGTTGGTTGAAAAGGAAATGATATTGTCAGTTTAGGTGATAGTTGTACAAAGTTGTATTTGAATTAGAATGTTGCTTAGATGTGAGTCTATTGTGGTTCATTTCATTGTACTACTTTATTTGTATGGAGACAAGTTGGCTAATTAATAAATCAATGCAGTCTATTTTCAGATTTTACAAATTCCTTCTTTTCAAGGTTTGAGTATTGCAGTCTTTTTAAGGTAGATAGTTGATGGACCTTTTGTTCTTGGATGATTCATTTTACAACTTTGTTCCTTATTTTGGTTCACTTCTTTCCCCCACAAATGTATATGTTCTATGTAATTTGAATATGGAACTTTTTAATAGTTTGAACATCTTTTTCTAATAAACATAAGTAATGATGAAATAGAATTAGTTATTGTGCATTCTCTTGCTAGGTTCTTCTTTCACCTCATTCTTTCTTTTTGTCCCAATTAAACTAAGTTCCTTTTCTCTTCTAAAGTTCTAACGACTCTTTAAAAATTGAACAACATATCAGGTTTACAAGTTTACAAATAATATGAACAAGGGCCAAAGTGATTGCAAAATAGGTGCCATGATTCATTCAATGAACAATAAAAAACAAAGCCTAACAAAACTTAAAAGATTCTAAAAGCAATAAAAATTTTGCTCAATCTTATCAGAGTACAATAGGAATCAAATTTGTGGCTCTGCAAAGTTCAAGCTATCTTTCAAACTGGCAAAATCTTGCTGATCCAGTGACAAAGAAGATCTCACTATGATTGGTCCGCAATTGAAATCACCTTGCACAAGGAAAAAAGAGTCTCTACTTGCACAAAGAAAATGGACTTTGAAGAAGAGAAATATTACAATATTGCAACCAGTGTCACACAAAACCTGAACAAACAAACTTTATAAAGTTCAGAAATTTTCAATTACATGCCACGAGTGCCAAGTAATTGAGATCTCAAAATAGCAACTCTTTGGAAAGGCTAAACCGTATAAGATTAAGTATTTATGAAAGCATATACATGTTTTTAGATAATTGAACTTTCAACCTAATCTGAAATACTTACGGTTTCAATTACATCATGCCTTGTATTCAGATAGAATCAACTTTATAGAACCGGCTATTGTAGGTTTCTTTGGCATCATCCCAAATACTAGTAGAGCCAAAATCACGGTTTGATTAGCACCGAATGATTGCCCAATTACGGTTTGAAATTTTTAAATTTTTTGTTTATATTTAATTATTAGTTTATTTTATATATTTTTCCATGTAATTTGATATTAATTTTTGATATTGTATATATATAAATATGTTGAATAATCTTATTGTACGAATGGAGTTGGTAATGAATAATTTTGATTGTATTACTTCTTGAAGATATTTTAATCTTTTTTATTCAATTCAAATTCTAATATTTTTAGATTTCAATAGATTTGATATATGAAAATTTTTTACGATTTTTTTTTTAAATTTGACTTAAAATTTTTTATGAAATTTATGTTTTATTATGAATTATTTTTAACAAAATGTGTTTAAAAAATATTTAATATTAATAATTACAATGTAAATATGGTATATATTATATGGGTTTTTGGAAAAGTGTTGTTGAATATAATGTTGTTTTTGTGGCGGTCCAATATTGAATAAAAAACAGCTACTCTCATAACTCCCCTGCTCACCACAACTGGTTTGACATGTCTCACTGCCATCTCAAAATGTGTTACCAAAGCCCATTTGATTTAATTGGTCTAGCGTTGGTAATCATCTAAAGTCCATTATAGTAAGGAAAAAAGTCCATTCGATTTCTTTGGCCCAGCGTTCATATGTTGTTAGGGTTTTGTATATGTTGTGTTTTTATTTGAAGGTAGTCGTTCGGTTACCTTTAGTGGCGCCGTCTTTGCTTTAAGGAAGTTGTAGGGTTTGTTAGGGTTTTGTTCTTGGAGTTTCATTGTTTGGATGGAGATGAAGCAGCGTTGATTTAAATCGCATCTTAAATGGAGAAAGCCTCTTCAGATGATTATAAATCCACAAAGCAAGCGGTCGATGGAAATGAAGGAGCGTCTTTACTTTTTACGTTCTGCCCTTGTCATTTGGTTTTTTTAGATGTTTATTTGATCGACGGCTTTATTTGAATGTTATTTCGTGTTAATTTTTGGGTTATTCGATGGGTTTTCGAATTAAATTATTTGAAAATTTTCAATGGTTTTTTGTTTCTATATATATGGGTTTTGTTTTCCTTCTTAAGGTATTCTTTGTATTATTCGTTTCTTATCTTTATATTTTTTATCTCTTTATTTTTCAAAAAATTTATATAACAATTTTTTGTCCAAATACAAATTATTCGGAAAGCCTGTGTTTCATCCTTTTATGTCTGAATCTATTGTCATGAATGGTGAAGATTTTCAAAGTACGAAAGTGCATTATGCTATTCCAGATAAAATGGCTGATTCTGTTCACCTTATTTTGAATGAATGTTCAAGTGATTTTTCAGAGTATTTGGAGATACTGTTACCTGCATCTACTGGTAGTAGTGGTGGTGGTGTTGGTTTATAAGGAAATTTGTGGGCTAAGACACATAATTGGGTTGAGAGACATGGTTCGATGGAGTATCCTTTGACTATCATGCTGTTAAATGAAGATTATTTAACTGTTGGTGATATGGAAAGGAAGATGTCATCTTTTGTTGATTTTTATGAGCCTTTTGTTGTTGGGGTAGTTGAATCTCGTGTTAAGTTAGGGTTACATGTGGAGCTGTTTAAAAATTTTTCTGGGTTTTATAAATTTCAAGTTAGTGTGGATTGTCAGAATGTGGATATTTATATTATAATACAAATAAAGTATTGTTGCATGTTCGTTTTGCTGAAAAAAAAACTATTGTTGATGTAATGCGTTTATTTGGTGGCAGTGTGTTCCATAAGGACAAGGCAATGGTGAAGAAGAGGCTGCGTTTGGAGGAAGTTGAGTGTTCGTGCATAAATTGAAGCTGCTTCAAAGCAAAGAAATGCAAGTGTTTTTTTTTTTTTTCTGGTAGTGTTTTGTTATGATGATGTTTTTTAATTAGTAATTTAGTTATAGTGTAGTGATATTTTAGTGTATGGTGGCTAATATGTAATAGTTAGTATGATTTTGAAATTTAAATTTCGTTTATAATTACTATGGTTTCCAGTTTATGTTTCATTTTTTTATTGTGATTTTTCAATTAAAAAATTAGAAATAGTTTTTGTATCGATGATTGAGTAAACAATAAAATGAAACAATGGTTTTTGGCAAAAACAGAAAGTATTTTTGTCATTTGACGAATTTGAGATTAATATGGGTGTGAAAGGAAAGATGCAAGTGGGATAGTTGTATATTACATGTGCATTTGTTGTTGGATTGTTATGAAGAAGTTGTACTTGTTAAAGGTAGGAGAGGTGAAGGTTGATAATTATGCAAATGAGATAGACATATTTTTTGTGATGGTATTGGTCTAAAATGACATATTTGAAAATGAGATGATTGACGTGGCTAAGTTGATGAAATGAAATTTAGTATTCATGTTGAGTTATTTGTTTTTTAAATTCAATTTGAAAATCAGATATGATGTGAATGAGGTGTATGATGGAGGGGATAGTGATTTTTTGTTCATTATTAGATGGATCAAAACTTTGTTTGTTGGTAATTATTGTTTTGTGGGAATTTTTGAAAAATGAATAAAAGATTAATAGTAAAATCAGAAAATATTTGTCTTTTATTGACTATAATGCTTGTACAAAGTATAGTCAACATGAGTTTTCTTGAGAACTGAAAATTTCTCTTTAATCAATTGTCATACCTATGAAAGTTGATTTGGCAATTACTGAATATAATTTCATTTTCAACCATGTTCTTTCAATGAGTGAAATTTTGGAAATGTCGTGTATTTGATTGTTATATTGAAAAATTGATATGGGCATTAATATAAGTAAAGGATAATATTTTCAAGTATAGAAATTGCTTTTTTTGTTTATATTTTTATTAATCAAAATTTTGTATCATAGGATTTTTTATTTTACCTCTTTTATTTTAATTTTGTGCATGATGTTATCATTTTTATAAAACTTTATAGTATTTTGAACGGACTCCTTTTGTTTTTTTTGTTCACAGGTTCATGCAATTTGAATAAATACTTCTTTGAAATTAGTTCGCAGCATTTGTGCACGACATTTTCTCAGATTAACAAGATGAACAATGATGGTAATTGCAACATTTCAATATATATTCACACACACACACACACACACACACATATGAAATCGTATGATTACTAAAAATTTCTCTTTAAGCAACTGTTATTCCTATGAAAGTTAATTTAGTAATTATTGAATATGATTTCTTATTCAGCCATTTTCATGTGTATTTGATTATGGCTTTGAAAAATGGATATGAACTCAGTACACAATAATGACAATCTGAAATTCAGATATGAACTTGATGAAGTCTATGTAAGGTTCTTTCTCTTGATCTTTCTTGTTGTTGCTTCTGTATTTTCTATTTTTGTTTATTAATAAAATTTCAGTATGATTCAGAAGATAAGCCATTTTATCGTAATTTAGTACTTTTTTTTAGCATAGTCAGTTTTGAATGCACTAGTTTTGTTATTTTGTTACACACGTTGTTTTAAATAGACAATCTTCTTTGTATTTTGCGATAGAAATTTTAGGGGATTTTTTTGTTATTTATATTTGAAATAAGGTTTGTAGTTTTATTTCTATGCTAAAGCCCACATATGATGCACAATAACTGAACTGTTTTTTCGTTATACAAAAAGCGTTTCATGAAACTTTATATTTTCTAATAAATATGATTCAATGTTTAATCATGTAGTTGGTTATTCAGGTATCGTATGAGGTTAATAATTTTAATTGTGTGCTAAGTATATTGGATGTCTATATAGACATGATTGAGAAACTAATCAGTTTTGCGACGATGGTTTACCATCAAAAGCCCACGTATGATGCACAACACAATCTACGATTTCGTATTCAAAATACAATCTCAAAATTCATTTCATTTCATAATTTTTTATTTTTACAAAGTTATCAAAAGTTTGTGTTAAAAAAAAAAACAAAATGTACTGGTGGATGTGTTTGTGGTTGTAGGTTTAACATAATTTCAGACAGTTTGGTTGAATCTCAGGAAACGTTGCATACAAGAACTTGGTATCATTTGTTTATAGTTGTTAGTTTAACATAATTCTGATTGTTGGTTGGTGGGTGAGCAGGTTGGGGGTTGATGGTCATTGTCTTTGATTGACTATAATTCTTGTGCAAAGTATAGTTAAGATGAGTATTCTTGAGAACTGAAAATTTCTCTTTAAGCAACTCTGATTCCTATGAAAGATGATTTAGCAATTCCTGAATATGATTTATTCTTCAGCTATGTTCATGTGTATTTGATTGTGGCATTGAAAAATTGATATGAACTCAGCACACAATAATGGCAATCTGAAATTCAGATATGAACTTGATGAAGTCTATGTAGGGTTCTTTCTTTTGATCATTCTTCTTGTTGGTTGTGTATTTTCCATTTTTGTTTATTAGTAAAACTTCAATATGATTTAGAAGATAAGCCATTTTATTGTAATTCAGTAATTTTTTTTAGTATAGTCAGTTTTTAATGCACTAGTTTTGTTACTTTGTTACACGTTGTTTTAGATAGACAATATGCTTTGTTTTTTGCGTTACAAATTTCAAGGGATTTTTTTTGTTATTTATATATGAAATAATATTTGTACTTCTATTTATTTGCTAAGTATATTAGGTGTCTATATAAACATAATTGGGCAACTATTCGGTATTTTGCGATGATAGTTTACCATTAAAAGCTCACATATGATGCACAATAACTGAACTATTTTTTCATTATACAAAAAGCGTTTCATGGAAGTTTCTATTTTCTAATTACTATGACTTAATGTTCAATCATCTAGCTGGTTATTCAGCTATTGAACGAGGTTAATAATTTTAATTGTGTGTTAAGTATATTGGGTGTTTATATAAATATGATTGAAAAATCAATCGGTGTTTTGCGATGATGGTTCATCATCAGAAGCCCACGTATGATATACAATAACCGAAGTGTATATGAATTACTGAAAAAGCATTCATCAAGCTATCTATTTTCTAAGAAAAAAGACCCAATGTTAAATAACCTAGTTGGTTATTTAGATATGCTATTAGATTAGTTATTTTAATAGTGTGCTTAGTATATTGGGTGTCTATATAAATATGATTGGAAAACCAATCAGTGTTTTGCTATGATGGTTTATCATCGAGGCCCATGTATGATGCACAACACAGTTTAGGATTTTGTATTCAAAATATAATTTGAAAATTCTTTTGATTTCCTATTTTTGGTTTTTACCAAGTTATCAAAAGTTTGTGTCCAAAAAAATAAAATGTACTGGTGGATGTGTTTGTGGTTGTTGGTTTAACATAATTTTGATTGATGGTTGGTGGTTGAATGTATTGATGGTTGATGGTTGATGGTGATTGCCTTTGATTGACTATAATACTTGTGCAAAGTATAGTGAATATGAGTATTATTGAGAACTGAAAATTTCTCTTTAAGTAACTGTGATTCCTATGGAAGTTGATTTAGCAATTATTGAATATGATTTCTTCTTCAGCCATGTTCATGTGTATGTGATTGTGGCATTGAAAAATTGATATGAACTGAGCACACAATAATGCCAATCTAAAATTCAAATATGAACTTGATGAAGTCTATGTAAGGTTATTTCTCTTGATCATTCTTCTTCTTGGTTCTATATTTTTCATTTTTGTTTATTAATACAACTTCAGTATGATTCGGAAGATAAGCCATTTTATTGTAATTTAGTAATTTTGTTACCATTGTCAGTTATCAATGCACTGGTTTTATTATTTTGTTACACATGCGTATGTTGTTACACATGTTATTTATATATGAAGTAAGGTTCGTGGTTCTATTTCTACACTAAGTATATTGGGTATCTATATAAATATGATTGGGCAACCATTCGATATTTTGTGACGATGGTTTACCTCAGAAGCTCACGTATGATGCACAATAAGTGAACTATTTTTTCATTATACAAAAAGTGTTTCATGAAACTTTATATTTTCTAATAAATATGACTCAATGTTCAATCACCTAGCTGGTTATTCAGGGATTGTATGAGGTTAATTATTTTAATTATGTGCTAATTATATCGGGTGTCTATATAAACATGATTGAGAAATCAATCGGTGTTTTGCGACAATAGTTCACCATTAGAAGCTCACATATGATACATAATAACTGAAGTGTATAAGAATTACTGAAGAGTGTTTCATCAAGCTGTCTGTTTTCTAATAAAAAAGACCTAATGTGCAATGGCCTAATTGGTTATTTAGATATGCTATTAGGTTAGTTATTTTAATAGTGTGTTAAGTATATTTGGTATTTATATAAACATGATTGAGAAACCATTCGGTGTTTTGCGATGATAGTTTATCATCAGAAGCCCATGTATGATACACAACACAATCTAGGATTTCGTATTCAAAATGCAATCTGAAAATTCATTTCATTTGCTGTTTTTGGTTTTTACCAAGTTAGCAAAAGTTTGTGTTAAAAAAAACGGAATGTACTGGTAGATGTGTTTGTAATTGTTGGTTTAACATAATTCTGATTGTTGGTTGGTAGGTAAGTGGGTTGATGGTTGATGGTCATTGTCTTTGATCGACTATAATGCTTGTGCAAAGTATAGTTAAGATGAGTATTCTTGAGAATTTAAAATTTCTCTTTAAGCAACTGTGATTACTATGAAAGATGATTTAGCAATAATTGAATATGATTTCTTTTTCAACCATGTTCTTGTGTATGTGATTGTGGCATTGAAAAATTGATATGAACTCGGCATAGAATAATGACAATCTGAAATTCAGATATGTACTTGATGAAGTCTATGTAAGGTTCTTTCTCTTGATCATTCTTTTTGTTGGTTTTGTATTTTCCATTTTTGTTTATTAATGAAACCTCACTATGATTCAGAAGATAAGCGATTTTATTGTAATTCAGTAATTTTTTTTAGCATAGTCAGTTTTCAATGCACTGGTTTTGTTATTTTGTACACCCATTAGTTTAAATAGACAATCTGCTTTGTTTTTTGCGTTAGAAATTTTAGGGGATTTTTTTTTGTTATTTATATATGAAATAAAGTTTTTAATTCTATTTCTGTGCCAAGTATATTGCGTATCTGTATAAACATGATTGGGTAATGATTTGGTGTTTTGTGACGATAATTTACCATAAAAAACCCACGTATGATGCACATTAATTGAATTGTTTTTTCATTATACAAAAAGCGTTTTATGAAAGTTTCTATTTTCTAATTACTATGACTCAATGTTCAATCATCTAGCTGGTTATTCAGCTATTGTTTGAGGTTAATAATTTTAATTGTATGCTAAATATATTGGGTGTTTATATAAATATGATTGAGAAACTAAGCTGTCTATTTCATTTACTATTAAGTAATTTATTGAAATAGTAAATGCAATAGGAGTATAAAATCTGCTTGTACCTGGATTCATCTATCAGTGAGATATTGTTGGTGTATTCTTAGAGCTTTTTTGTAAAGCTGGAATTTTTGTTTAATTAACATTTTTGTATTTCTTTATATATATGTGTATAGCATTATGTACATATGTGTACTGTAAAGTTAGTTGAAATGATTCTTTTTTTTTTTGTATATACGACACAATTAAGTATATATTTTAATAAATTCATTAGAAAAGTTGAAAAGTTTTTTTGGATTCATAAATAAAGCATTTATAATTTCTTGAAGTGTATTGGAGAATGTGAGATGTGTTTCATTTAAGATTAATTTTTCGAATTTTAAAGTAGGGGACATGTATGATTTTTACTCTGCTAATGGGATCTCGGTTTTTTGAAAAGAATACCATTTATGGGAGACAATTTGCTTTGTAAAGTAGACGTTTAATGTCTTTAATAGATACTTAAAAAAATTATTTTTTTCCTAAAAGTACAAACCATTTTTAATTTTGACTGATTTGCAATTTGCATGAATGAGCCCTTCCTGTTGGTAGAGAGGAGTCCTTTCTTAACTTAATTACTTGCCGGATTTCATTACGCTTGCTTGGTGCGTTACGTAATAATGAAGTATCTGCTAGAGGTCTCTAGGCATCTTTGCTAATAAAATAAGAAGAATGCGGTGCTTTCTACTCTCAGAAAAGTGAGGCACTATAGGTATTGGATTCTGCTTTCACTAAGGAACCTGGTTTGTTATGAGTCTAATTTTTTAGAGGTTGTTCCCAGTGAAAAGGAATTCCTAGATTCCAACTTCCACATATAGCATGTTCATCAATATAGCAAGAAGTAGATGCACCAGAATCATATATGGAAGGATATCTCATACTAATGAAAAGCCTATGCTCTCTCTTATACAATAGCTTAGTTAAGAGTTCATTCTTTTCTTCCTAGTATGAGTGTGAAAAGGCAGTCAAGCAAGATGCAAAGCCCTCATTCACTTATGAAAATGAAGTTTATTTAAAAATAAAGTAAAGTAAAAAAACAATTTGATTTCCTACAAGGAATAGGCAAATATATATTAGAAAAGGGTAATCAACAACCAATTCTTGATTAGTTTATTCTGGGTTTATGGTGATATGGTTTGTGCAATATTATCAGTAATTTGAAAGATCCATCTCGCAATTTTCATTTACAAATAGAGTCTTGAGAATAGCTGTCTTTCAAAGCTTGAAAAGGTAATCTTCTAAAGTCCATTATAATTTTCTTTCAAGGAATTAATTACAAAATCTGTGAACAAAAACACCATTCTCATGACCTACCGATTGTAAAGAAACTGGACTTATCAAAGACAAGAACTGGACTTATCAAAGGCAGGAGCATATGGCTTATATTTTGATCAACTAACGTTTAGTGACAAAATCAAGATCACCCAAGTCTTATTTTTTTTGAAGCACTTGTCTTATCAGTATCATGCTCTTCTCCATTAGCTTCAGAATTTATTTTTTTTCCCGCTTAGCTTTTCCTTTATTGGTGGTGTCACAGTTGCAACGTTGGCTACAGTATCAACACCATCCCCCTGCTCAATTTCTTCCTGTAGTTGTAGCATATCAAGTGTTAAGAATATAACCAAAATGTTATGGTATGAAAATTGTTTACTTGGTGATAAAGTCAAGGTCTTTTACCTTGTCTTTTCTTCCATTCTTCATTTCACTTGGTAAGTACAATCTTATGACTATAAAATCCTTCTTCTGTGTTCCCAAGTTGAACAAATTGACTTTTGCTTGGAAAACATATGTGCCACCAATAATGCTTTCAATGACTTCAGGAAGAGGTTCTCCTCTGTCATCCTATATTCTCATCACAACAATGCTAAATTATATAAAAAATCTCAAAATTCTTGGCATCATGATTTTTCAAAACAAAGTTATTAACTTACATCTATTTGTTTTTCAACAAGCTTAGATACAGCAATATTGGTTAATTTTTCAACATCCTTATCAAACACAGTGAACCGAGCCTTTCCTGTATGGTCACTAGCTTCCATTTCCATACGATACCTTCACCAAATGAAATTACATTAAAGCCTAAAAACAAATTCAAAGAGATTCAATTTTCAACTATATTGTATCTTGATAAAAATTGTACATATGACTTTTCTACTCAATGGTAGTTATCACAAAAAAAACTCATCATCCACTAATTTCAACTTCTGATGGCATTTTGAGCAAGAATTAAATAGCCATCCACATGTTTCATCAATTGAAGAAATTGTTCCATAGCAATACAAAGGCTTTTCCTGTATACAATAGACATCATACATTTAGTTTGTCTTGGGCATGATATTTTAATTTGAATGATTGTTTCCATAATGTCATTGCTCTAATAAATCAGCTTACCATATTTTTAGCCTAATCCAGTAGCAACTTAGTATCACTGATATTCTTTTTGTTGGACTCTATCTCTTCAGTAGTCATGACATTACTGATGACTTGGATATGCTCTATAGGAATAACATCGCCACGACTAAAGTTGCATTAGTAAAGGACAACTTCAATATATATCCTCAAATATCCCTCCAGAAATATGTAACATGCATCATTCTGAAATCAACAAAAACTTTTCAGCTATCCTAAATAATATATTTCCGGTTCAACTTAATTGCTTCGCATATACAAATATTCCATTTCAAATGACTGTAACATGCTCCAAAGAAACCTTTGTAGTTCACAAATAAAAATCCTCCCAACATCAAAAAAATCTTTGTACTCAAAGAACAGAAAATACTTCTATTTAATGACTTGTATTTCATCTTTTGCATCATCAAATAAAAAAAGTAGTTACCCCTGTCGCATGAGCTTCACATCAGGGTAATCAAGATTGACAAATATCTTTGTTGCACTACTTGATGTTATTGAAATACGGCTTACAGAAACAGTTCAAAATCAGATTTGGGAAGAATTCAATTACCTATTATTATTTAAAACATTATCCTCTTACCCTAGAAACGTCGGATGATTGTGGATGTGATAATCACAACATATAGTTCATTTTCTAGGTCCAATTCGTCACGCTTCAACATCTTAGCAAACGATTCCCATAGAGTAACACGAACTTTTCGTTGCCTAAATAAAATAACATACACAACATTAAACTATCTACTATTGACATTAAAACACATGACTTCATCATGTAAGCTGGCATATAAACAACTTGACCGTAAATCTTCTAATTCAACATACTGCATTGTAATTGTCTATCTCTGTCCATGTTTTTCAATTTTCTCAGATAATCCACAGAGACGTCCTGCAATATCTACATGAAGGAGAAAGAATTCTCAACTATTCCTGTTCAATTCAACCATGACACAAAGAAGCACTTACCAATTAAAAATCCCCCTTAATCAGCACGTCTTTCATGCTGCTTAAAAGGAATGAGCATAAATTTATGCATTGGAATTCTAGGTAATTTATCAATCATTTCATCGAAAGTGGTTCCAGAATGAAATTGTATAAAAAATTTATAATCACACATTTTGTATTTGGCTTTATATTCCAGAACACAAAATTTTTTTAGGATATAATACTTTCCTTCTTCAATTGCACCGCGAAACTTATTTGCAATTTTGCTCCTGATGATCATATGCATCACTGTTTCCTATAAAAGAAAAACATTCATCCATACTTAGGAACACAAAAGATGAAAGAAATAATTCAACAGCACAATTAACAAACCAAAACATACCTGCTCATCAATAGTAAGGAATTCTATGCTCATGAATTCTCCTCCCTTTTGTGCATTAAAAGCTTCCTATATCCTATCTACACAAAATCGAATTCGATTCTTTTGATGTTGCCGGCTAATATCCTTAAACATCACAAAATTCACCTTACTCACACTCATCTTGTTATGTGGCCCCAAAACTCACTGAATAGACTACTTCACAACTCAAGAAAACAACTGTTGTATATAGACATGCGGGGAAAAACCATTGATATGCCATAATTAATCTCATCCAAAATACGAAGAGATTTTGTTCAAGTTCAAACATGAGGCTTTTAGAATGCAAAGCAAAAGAAAGATATTGTTGAAATTGAAACATCAGATTTTTACAATCCCAATGGTTTCGCCAAAGCATTAAATCGCATCTTAAATGACAGGAAACCTAGAAAGCAAAAAGAAACAAATTGAATCCCTAACTATTGGGGGTGCGAATCAATTATAATGCTTCGGTGATGAATTCGAAGCAACAAAACCAAGAAGCTTCAGCGATGAATCCCAACCAACAAAACCATGTGGATTGAAAATAAGAAAGACTCTTTACTCAAACAGTCCAAAAAAACCTATACATCAGACATTTAGCATGCAAATGGTTTCGCCCAAGCATTAAATCGCATCTTCAATCACAGGAAACCCAGAAACAAAAAAGAAACGAATTGAATCTGTAACTATTGGGGGTACAAATAGATTTTAATACTTCGGCGATGAATCCCAACCAACGAAATGAAGAAACCCAAATTGCTATAAGTATCAGACTTTACCTCATAAAAAATCTCCTCTGATGACAATAAGAAAAACTCTTTATTCACACAGTGAAGGAAAAAACGTATACAATGAAACCTATGAATAAAACCCAAACCCTCAAACCCAGATCCATACCTAGTTAACAGACCTAAGAACATGACAAAGAACTTCACAAAGAACTTCTCTAGTTCAGCCGTCAACACTCAACAAAAATCACCCAATTAAACTAAAGCTATTGAGGTGTCAAACCTACATGACTTTACCCCCTAGCTTTACTACTAATTAATTTGTTGCTAGTCAGCAAAAACATTTACCATATTCAAACTATAGTAAATAACACCATCAAGAAATGCAGGAAACTACATTTCTCTAACAACCAAACAATACTAGTCTAATTCCTTCTTAAGAAGAAAAAAGAATGTAGAAATACAATAGCAAAAATTAAAATGTAATGTCCATCGAAGTTAGAGTGAACATGCATCAACTCCACACCAATTCATGCTTCAAAAGAGGACTCATTGCTTAGAAGAATAAAAGTAGACAAAGTGAACTAATCAGCATCGCCATAAAGAGGGCTAAAATCATGGCAGAATGGTAGCCTACATTCCCTAAGCTGACAAGAGTGTTAATCTCCCAACCTCTCAACAATCATGTTGCATTACCCTAAAGTCACAGGCTCCTCATAGATGCCAAATATCAGAGCCTAACTAGTTTTCTTGATAGTGATCCCTCCAGGTCTCTGCCATATATGATCATAATAGCCTCATATGCAATATGCATGGCATAAATTACAGTTTTACAAGCTAGGTAAATGTTGTACACAAAGTGCATTTGCTACAGAAACTTGAGTAGGGAATGATGCAAATTAGAAAAGTAAGTTCAATCACAATTTTTACCATAAATCTGATTACTTGGTTAAAGGAAGTGGGCTCAATTTAGTTTATATAAGCCTACCCACTTCTCTTTGGCATCAAGGTAATACCTTGTTAATAGTTCTGAAGCAGAGAACATGTCAATAGACAACTAATATAGACAATTTAGCATTTTGACTCTTTGAACTAAACAATATTAAAATCACAAATACACTAGATATTGTAGCAAGACTGAAAGAATTGAATCAAGAAACCAATAACAAGGAATGCAAAGAACTAATAAAGCATCAAGCACTAAAAGTTATTGCTCCAGTTGTCATGGTAAATTACCATTTCCACATTCTAAATTCAGTTCCTACAAGGCAATGGTGATCTCAAATTTGTTGCAACCTTCAATTCGGTCATGAAGATGGGAAATGACAATCATATGCATGAAAATTAGAAGACTCGAAAGCAACAAAGGCTACATGACCTATTCTTGGAATGAAGATGCATAGAATAGTTATTTTTGGGAGTACAATCCAGTGATGCACACAATATTAGTAGGCAAGAAAAAGTTTTGCAGCATCAAGAGAAAGATCAGAGTGGAAATGCATTACAAATCATCCAACAGAACGAATTGTTAATACTAGGGATTGCATATTTGGTTGCTGAAACAACCACGGAAAAGATAGTAACAGTAACAAGAGAACGAAATCCAAATAGGATATTCCAAAAATTGGGTTAGTAGACAACTCAATTTCAAGATAACTCATAACATTTCCACAATCTCCCAAGTGAAATCTTTCAAGAGAACTAGAAAGACAAGGAAACAAGATAATCTGCAGAACTACAACAACAGAAACATCCATTAGCAACAACAATATGCTAAGCTATTACAGAATACATATTCATTACCAACATTTGTTGATCTCACCACTTGGCAGATTGAAAATACTCAATTTGAGAGATAAAAAATGGCACAAAGTAGACTTATAGTTTGAAGTAAATTTGAAGCCAACATTATATAAAACTAATAGTTAAGCAATAAAAACATCCCCCAAAAGTTTCAAAAAAAATAAATAAATAATAAATAAATAATAAAACCGAACCTTTAGAATGGATTGAATTGGCTGCTCAAACATTTTCCAGAAATATTTATACTAGAACAAGAGTAAGACTACAATAACACTCACCAACTCCTCAAAAACGAAGTGCCTTCTTTCTCTATCTACTCCAAGATCTCTACACTTTTCTGCTACACCCTGCTACACTTTTCTTCTTCGTGTGCTGTAGCTATTTCCAAATTCAAGGCTTTTTGTAGGAATTTTTGGGACTGGATCTACCTTTGAAAATTAAGGTAGGCTAGTAAACACTGTAGGTTAGAGAAGTTGTATTGTCGACTAGAAGGAAGATATTGACAGAAAGATAAAGAGTGGAGGAGGAGGTCTGAAGGCGAGGAGGAGGAGATCTGAGATAGAGACAGAGTGAAGAAGAAACAGAGAGTGCCTAGAAACTGTCATTGTACTCGGATTGACATTGTTGCTGCCATTAGTGCAGTGATGTAAAGAAAGGGAGAGGAGGTGGTCTGACGACGGAGTCTCGCGGCGAAGGAAAGAGAGAGAGTGAGTGGAGAAAAAGAAAGAGAGAGTGCTTAGAATTTGGTGTATTGCGGAATTTGGTGAAAAATCAAAATTTTTGAATGCCTCAAATGGTTAACCATGATTGGGGTTAATGTGGAAAGAAAAAAAAAAAAGGGAAAACAAAAGATTTTGTAATAAAAAATTTGTTCGGGACAGGTGTCTCTCTTAGGTGGACCCGTCCACAAATGGGGTCGTGGATCGGATCTATATAAAAATTTTATTTGTTTAAGGAGAAAAAGAGGAAAAAGATGAAGGAAAAAATATATTAAAAAAAAAAAAAAAAGAAGGAGAGAGAGACACAGCAAGGGCAGGGCAGGGCAGGGCAGGGCTAAGTGTTTTTCCTTTTCTAACGAACTCGAGGTCTAAGCCGGGATGCTCCTGCCGTGAAGTGTCGACCTTTCAGCGGGACTTATCTTTTTGTTGTCTCTCTCATCGCACACACTATAGACATTAGACAGAAGAAGAAACACTACTACTATCAGCAATTCACCTCCCTGAATGAAATGTCGATGGCGTTGCTTCAGTATGTTTGCACAGCACCCATTGTGCGCACCGTACGTTTCCGTACCTTAACTGCGGCCTGTGGCACGGCTGTAACAGTACCTTCTTGGAATGCCAAGAAGGCCTCTAGGGGGTGCTCGCAGTCACAGGTGCTCCTTGGCATGTCTGAACAAGAGCTTCAACAGCTTGCCCTCGATTTTGGTCAGGTTGTTTTAATTGATTTTCTAAGTTTTCTGGAAAAAGAACGATAAGGGTCTGAAAAAGTTTTCCTTTTTTTTCCCTGAGAATCTGAGTTTCTTCTACTTTCTATATGTAGGAGAGGTATAGAGGAAAACAGTTGCATCACCTATTATACAAGAGGAAAGTCAAAGAAATTCAAGAATTTAGTCACTGTGAGTTGCTTTTTTTCCTTCTGTGTTTTGGGTTCAGATGGTGAGAGAATTACGTGAATTGCTTTTCTAATTTCTATTTGCTGATGATAAACTATTTTGGGTGAGAAGTGCCATTGGCATTCAGGAATGAATTGCAAGAAGCTGGGTGGAGTATTGGGCGGTCACCAGTGTACCAGACAGTTACTGCAGCTGATGGCACTGTGAAGGTGATTATTGAGGACACCTCTCTGCTGTTTTTTGTTGGTTGAAGCTTAATCAAAATTTAGTTCCTAAGTTTTTTGCAAATTAATTGAACTGAACTCTAATATTTTACCTATGCAGTATTTCTTTGATTAAGCATTAATGTTTTGCATGGTACTTGATTATAGTTGAAGTTTGTGCAACGGCAATAATATTTTCTGCCCTCCATTTAATCCTGTAGATTTGCTTCAGGTAATTAGCTATATTATTGAGATTTTGGATCAGAGTAAGTTGAGAATGATCTATTTGTGAGACAAACCTAGCTTGAAAAGTTGATGGCCTAACAAATCCTGTAAATTGGAGGGTCTAAACTACCTCTCCGATTTACATGACTGCAAAGCCCACTAACAGTCTGTAACATAATGACTTGATTCTCATTCTCCGTTCTTAATTAATCCGTGAAAACACAGTTGATCTTGGCAAATTGTATTTGTCAATCCTTTTGTATTTTGTTACTAAGAGAAGCAGAGACAACTTTAACATATTTCTTCTTAGAGTTTTTAAGGGTCACGGAGGCAAAATATAGGAGTTTACTGACTTTAAAACTTGGCATTTCATATCAGAATAAGTTCCTTGCAGCATAATTTAGTTCTCCAATAACTTGTCTATGAAGGTCATTGAGTTAGATGGTGATAGTTTTCAACAAGAAGTTGGATCCACTTGAGTCTGATAAAATATTGTTGGTATTCTCCCAGGCTGTGTTTTGTGATATATTTTGCCCTTATTGAGGTTGAAGTCAGAGTTATGTAAGTTTTTGCAGAAAGTTTAGGGTATGACAGGTTATGTAAGTTTTGTAGGACAAATGTAGGGTATAACAGATTATAGATAAATATGTAACACTAATACTATATGCAAAAAGCGGGTTCGCATCCAAAAAAAAAAAAAAAAAGAAAAAAAAACCCCTCTCTTTGGAACCCTTGTATAATTGATTGAAACAGGTAACTGAAAGAATGCCTAGGAAAGTTCTGTTTGGTGATCTCTTGAATACTCTGAAGATAACTTTTCAGTTCGTATTGGTGGTAAATAACCTATATGTGTCATTGACCAATTTTCAGCTGTCTGTGTGAATTGATCATGTCTGAAAGTAGGAAATTCCATTTTTATTCATATTCTTGATATTATGGAAACATGTTTTTGATGGTTCCTATATCATCATGCTGAGGTTGGAGATCGTGTTCTATAGCCTAATGCTTAGTGCAAGGGATGCAAAGAAGAAGATTCATCTTATGCTCAACTTTGTGTACACTAAAGTTACTATTTTAAAAGAAGTCTGAAATACTTTTATGTGTTCTTAAGTTTATTAGAATTGGGAATATTATTGTTCTCTCCCTATGGGCTTCCTACAATGCACTTCCGCATTTCTTATGTTAATAGTAGGAATTTTGCTTTCTCATGCAACCTATTATTAGACAACAAAAATTACAAAAATTGACCTAACAGGAAGTTATCGTCAACTACCTTGCTTGCAAAATACTTCTCTTGAATCAGCTTCTCTATGCGTGCCCCAAGTGTCTCCAGCTTCTCCCACTTCATCCTTAATTCAATTAAAATTAAATATCTATTCCAGGAGAAATTAGTACAGGAAGGTGTAATTTACTTTTCTCTGTAATTATGGATAATAATGCATTTATAGACAAAAAGATGCCTCCTGCATATGCAATAATGCTATGCAAATATGTTTATAAACAATCAATTCCTTTTTAAGTGATGCGTGCTAGTCTCTTGGAAATGCTTAATGCCCATTTTTGTGTTAATATTTCTTGTTAATGACAAATTTCTAAATTCATTCACATTAACCCTGCAGTTGCTGATAAAGTTGGACGACAATAGATTAGTTGAAACTGTGGGCATACCAGTGGAAGATGATAAAGGTTCAGTACGTTTGACTGCATGTGTCTCATCACAGGTGATTTTCTATGCAAAAATGTATTTTTCTACAATTGAGGTGATGGTTTTGGTACCCTTGATGGGCATATACCTTTTCTGGTGTGATTTGTAAGTTATCTGTTGTTCTTCTCCTCCTATCTAGGCAGGCTGCCCATTACGCTGCTCCTTCTGTGCTACCGGCAAGGGTGGATTTGCGAGGAGCCTAAAGAGGCATGAAATTGTGGAGCAGGTTTGCCTGACATCTTTTTGTAGTTAATCTTTCACATCCTTGCTTAAGCTGGCAACATGCTTTCAATTATCACTTCAAGGCATGCTTCCTAGTATCCTAGCCTTCCTTTTATCTTCACCCATGTCTAAAGTTTACCTCCTTCCTCATCCAGGAAATCCTGCCTGGTTTGTTGTGGATTATCCCTGCTGTTAACTTCAACTTAATTTATTAGGATTGAGTGCATCAAGCTCAACTTCATGTAAATGAGTTTGTTGGGGATTCTCAGTAGATTTCTGGCAACCGCTGAATATATTCTACATACCAAGTTATTTGTGTACACCAAAATATGCAGGTGCTGGCAATTGAAGATGTTTTCAAGCGTAGAGTCACAAATGTGGTGTTTATGGGTATGGGTGAGCCCATGTTGAACATGAAAGAAGTTCTTGAAGCACACCGTTGCTTGAATAAGGTACATTCACATTCTATCCAATTACAATGACAGTAACGCAATGGCTAACTTGATTTTTCTTTCATTCATTTTTTTCCCCTAGATATTTAAGCTATTATCCTTTTCTTTTATTTTCTTGTTTCATAAATTGTTGCATGTCCTTTATTCCAACTCTTAAACCAAACATATTAATTTTCTCATAATAAACATAGTAAGATGCTCCCTTCCTTTTGTTCTTGAGAGATTATGCTATTGATACCATTCTTTTCCGTGATGAAGGAAGATACGCCTGGCATGAAAAGCAACCCAAATATTGCTCTAGTTAACCCTTTTCACTTTCTCTCCTTTATAATTCTGTTTTTTTGAGACGCAAAGGAAATGATTCTTCCACTCTTTTTATTTTTATTTTTCAACAATTACTTCAATAAATTCGCCAGTGAGTTTTGTGGGCTTTGTTTGCGGTGTTCATTGCTAGTCTCAAGCCCGGATAAAGGAGGAGAGTTGTGGTAAGGTTTGTGATGGCTAACGTAAAATATAGTTGCATCCATGACATGAACCAATCGATTGACTTCGTGGGGGCGTTCCCTACTTAGCGACGCACTGCACTTCCTAGACTCGAGTGTAGTGAGAAATATGAGAGGGTTGCTAGGTCATTGCCTGGAAGCAACGCGCCATGTCGGTCCCCAAATACAGTGTCAAATATGCAAGTGTGTAGAGTAAAAAAAACAGTCTATAGTGATAGGATCTGTCTAGGTTCATGGAATATAGTATCTTTGACCGGTAGATTGACAGAATTAGTTGAGGTTATGCGGAGAAGAAAGATTAGCATTTTATGTCTCCAAGAAACCAAACGGGTAGGTGAGAAGGCGAGATTAGTAGTGCCTTGGGGTTATAAGCTTTGGTATTCAAGTAGAGTTAGGAATAGAAATGGAGTTGGGATTATTATTGACCGTAAGTTTATTGATGATGTGGTTGAAGTACAGAGGAAGAATGATAGGATTTTGAGCATCAAGATCATGATTGGCGGCGAGATTACTACTATTATTAGTGCGTATGCGCCACAAGTGAGACTTGATGATTCGGATAGGCAATAGTTTTGGGATGATTTAGATGAGATTGTACAGAGTGTATCATGTGCAGAGAAGCTTTTCATTGGTGGTGATCTAAACGGACATGTGAGTACTGATCAAAATGGGTTTTAGAGTGTTCATGGAGGTCAGGGTTTCGGAGTTAGAAATGAAGCAGGAATTGCTATTCTTAACTTTGCCTTGGCCTATGATTTGACTATAGCAAACACCTGGTTTAAGAAGAGAGATTCTCACTTAGTGACTTTTAGAAGCGAGTTAAATGTTAGTCAGATAGACTTCTTTATTATGAGGCGTAGGTTTCGTAGTGGTTGTATGGATTGTAAAGTTATTCCAGGTAAGAGTGTAGTTACCCAATACATGCTGTTGGTCCTCGATTTCAATTTTAGGAAAAAGGGTAAGCAGTAGAATCATTGTGTTGACCCTAGGATCAAGTGGTGGAAGCTTCAGGGGGATGCAAGAACAGCCTTTGTTGATAAGGTAGTTCAGGTGGATGACTGGTCTTCTGATATGGAATCGGATCCAGATACTATGTGGAGAAAGATGGCTTAATGTATTAGGACAGTAGCTAAGGAAGTGCTCGGTGAATCTAAAGGAAGAATACTACTAAACAAGGACGTGTCGTGGTGGAACAATGAAGTGAAAGAAGCCGTAAGGAGTAACAGAGAGTGCTATAGAAACTTAGGGCGGTGCAGGAGCGATGAGAATTTTGAGAAATACAAGGTCGCGAGAAGAAAAGCTAAATAAGCTGTTAGAAAAGCAAGATCCACAGTTTACAAGGATTTATATGAAAAGTTGGATCCTAAAGATGGGGAGAAGAATATATATAGAATGACGTGTTTCAGGGAGAAGAAGACGAGAGATATCGGTGTGGTGAAATGTGTGAAGGACGACAATCACAGAGTTTTGGTTAAAGACAAAGAAATCAAGGAGAGATGGAGGTCCTATTTTGATAAGTTATTTAAGGGTAGTCAAGTTCAAGTTCCGAGTGTGGGTAGCCTTGTGATTTCGAAAGAAGAGGTTAGCAGTGCATGTATTTGTCGTATTTAGAAGCATGAAGTTCGAGAGGTCCTTAAAAGGATGAGACCAAAAAAGGTAGTGGGACCAGATGGTATACCGATCAATGTTTGGAAGTGTTTAGATGAGATAGGTATTGCGTGGTTAACAAGTCTGTTCAACAAGATATATAGAATTAATAAGATGCCTACAGAGTAGAAGAAGAGTACTCTGATTCCTTTGTACAAGAATAAAGGGGATGTTCAAGATTGTGCCAATTACCGTGGGATTAAACTCATAAGTCATATTATGAAGCTTTGAGAGAGAGTGATTGAACAGAGGTTAAGGGGCATTATATAGATTTCAGATAATCAATTTGGTTTTATGCCTAGACGTTCCACTACGGAGGCAATTCATTTATTACAGCAGATGATTGAATATAATAGGAAAGAAAGAAAGATTTACATATGATATTTATTGACCTAGAGAAAGACTATGACAAGGTGCCTAGAGAAGTAGTTTGGTGGGTGTTGGCCAAGAAAGGTGTCTCGCTAAAGTATATTATTCTCATTAAATATATGTATGATGGAACATGTACAAGTGTAAGGAGTTGCGTCGGAGTGACTGCAGAGTTTCCTATTACTATGGGGGTGCATCAAGGATCAGCGCTTTAGCCTTTTCCTTTTTGCGGCTGTTATAGACGAGTTGACTTGCACTATACAGGAGGTTGTGCCATGGTGTATGTTGTTTGCTGATGATATTGTGTTAATTGATACGACTAAAGCCGGTTGTGGCTACAGACATTGGAATCCAAGGGCTTCAGAATTAGTAGGAGTAAAACGGAGTATATGGAATGCAAGTTCAGTAGTAGTAGAAATATAGTTCAGAGTGTAACTTTGGATGGTAGAGATATACCGGTTGATTGTTTCCAATATCTAGCATCTATTATTCAGAAAGAAGGAGAGCTCGATGGCGACACTGCACATCGAGTTATGATTGGTTGGTTGAAATGGAGGAGTGCGACTGGAATGCAAGTTCAGTAGTATATGGAATGCAAGTTCAATAGTAGCAGAAATATAGCTCAGAGTGTAACTTTGGATGGTAGAGATATACCGGTAGGTGATTGTTTCCAATATCAATGATCTATTATTCAGAAAGAAGGAGAGCTCGATGGCGACACTGCACACCGAGTTATGGTGGGTTGGTTGAATGGAGGAGTGCGACTGGTATTCTATGTGATCTTAATATACCATCGAGCCTAAAGGAAAAGTTCTATAGAACAGCCGTAAGACCTGCTCTGCTATATGGTATGGAATGTTGGGTAGTTAAAAGGTGTTATATTCATAAAATAAAATTAGCTGAGATGTGTATGTTATGGTGGATGTATGAATGTACTAGAAAGGATAGAGTAAAAAATGAGACCACTAAAGAAAAGGTGGGAGTGGCATCTATTGAGGAGAAGATGAGAGAAAGCTGTTGGCGTTGGTTTGGACATGTACAGAGAAGATTAAGAGATGTGCCTGTTAGGAATATTGAGGGAGGGAGGCAGGATAGGTTAGACAGAAGTAGAGACAGGTCTAAAACGACATGGATAGAGGTGATTAGGAGAGATATGTCTTTGTTAAATTTGGATGAAAGTATGACGGTTGATAGAAGGAAGTGGATAGAGAGAATTCATGTGGATGACCACACGTAGCTTGGTATTGGTTCATGTAATCGACCCCAAGTTTTTTCGGACTAAGGCTTAGTTTGTTGTTGTTATTGTTGTAACAATTACTTTCATGTTTTTTAAAAGAAAAATAGGAGATTTATTTTACAGAAGGCATACTTTATGGAAGCTCCTTGTGATTCAGCAATGATAAATATGTCAGGGAGAAACATAATTGCTAAGCATCAGTAGTGAAGAAATTTGCCAATTATAATTGTGATTTCATAGACTGTTTATTATTGGCATGACTTATATGGACTGAAAGGAGATAACATATAGGGAATGAATATAACATTTGACAATTTTCATGCTGCATTTCTTAAATTGTTTTTATGTTCTCTGTGTCTTTTCAGGATATCCAGATTGGACAAAGGATGATTACAATATCAACAGTTGGAGTTCCTAACACAATAAAAAAGTTGGCTTCTTACAAGCTTCAATCAACATTGGCTATCAGGTCAGTTGTTGCATGTATCGAGTTTCAGCAAGGGAATTGTTGAAATCTCACTGTGTTAAGATTTCAAACGTAGATCACTTTTCCTTCTGAATGAAAGAAATGTTAGACAGCCTTCTCTTCAGTATTGGGATAACAGTTTCCTCTCTTTTATATCCTTTCGAGAAGTAGCATGATCATTAATTCAACTACAGTACACGAAATTTAGAAGATTTTGCACCTAGTGTTGTAAGCTTTTTAGTTTTCTTGCTGCATTTTCTTCCTCAAACTACCTTTGATATCCCATTTTTTTTTCCCTCCCTTTTTAGGTTGTGTTGTGGGGTCGGGGGTGGATTGGTCATGAATTGGAATATTGATTCTCCTATTGGAGTTCAGATTTTTGTCCTTTCCACTGAAGTTTGAGGGGAAAGAAAAGCCATTAAGGATGATAGTGCATTTTTCCTTTATTTGTATAGAGATTTCTGCTTAACTTGGAAGTCTGTCCTGCTTATGAATGAATCGCAAACTGGAAATATGACAAGAACTTGGGTTCCATTATGATCTCTGACTCATAGTCTTGCAACTTCATTTTTTATTTTATGTGTGAAACTTCTATTATAAGTCTTAGATGACTGTACCTCGAATCAGTTTCATAGGCTACTTGGTTTTACCCATTTGATGATCTTCCCTTCCCTTTCACCTTTTTCTTCAGCTTGCATGCTCCTAACCAGAAACTTCGTGAAAGTATTGTGCCAAGTGCAAAGTCTTACCCCTTAGAAGCAATTATGAAGGATTGCAGAGACTATTTCCAGGAAACTAGTCGACGTGTGTCAATTGAATACACACTTTTAGGTATTCTGGGCTATCTATAGAAGCTTTTCTTTGCTTTCTTTCCCACAAGGCATTCAATTTAATATTTGCCAAGTGGTTTGACTTCTTTATTTGTTTTTTTGGCAGCTGGAGTCAATGATAGTGTGGAACATGCAGTAGAACTTGCAAAACTGCTTCATGCTTGGGGCCATGGTTATCATGTGAATCTGATACCTTTTAATTCCATAGAAGGATCTGAGTACAAGCGTCCATACAAAAAATCAGTATGCTTTCTCTTTTTCCTTTTAATGGATGCATCAAACTTTTGGACCTTTGTTGCTTTTACTTTTGTATGGAATGTCCCTCAGATTCATCTTAACAGAGTATAGACTGTGAGTTCTAGCTATCATCATAAATATGTTTTTCATCCTACAGGTTCTTGCATTTACAGCTGCTCTAGAGTCTCGTAAGGTAACTGTCAGTGTTCGTCAGACTCGAGGACTTGATGCAAGTGCTGCCTGTGGACAGCTAAGAAATCAGTTCCAGAAGAGCCCTTTGCTTAATAGTTCTGAGGACCAGCAGTCCCAGCCAAAGATTGCAGTTGCTTGTTGATCCATGAAGATTTTGTATATAGCCCAAAATATTTATCCTGCATGCTAGCTCCTCAGCTGGAAAGATGCTTCGCGGGGACTAGTCTTTGGCACATCCTTAGCTAAGTTGGTGAACTATGCTATAACACGAACGTCCAGCGGGAGCAGCGCAAAGGATTTTCCAATTCAAAGCTTATTTGGATTGAGAACTGCAATTGGATGATAGGATAATTATCTCAGGAGATGATGGACGGGTTCCCGACTGTGGTTAAATCCTAAAGGGCTTGATCAACTAGATGGTGCGTAGATTCCTGTAATGCCACTTAATTATGAATTGAGTGAACTGGTTGAGATGCCAGCAGGGGTTAAAACTGAAGTTGTTTTGTTGGATCAATCTGGGAAAGAGCACTATATTGGATAAACTTCATTTTCCAAGGGTAACGTTGTCCTAGTGCTTTTCTGCCAATCTTCTCTTTGCATTCCCGGGCATATATGCTGTAGGGCACTCTGTATGGATTCAATTTGTGGGGTGCTGCAAATTGTTCACTTTATTAATTAGTCAACTTGATGTGATGTTTCATAAATTGTTTAATGCAAAATCCTGTGAACAGCAAAAAAAAAAAAAAAAAAAAGAGGGAAAAAGGATAAGGGAGCGCTCTTGTTTTTAACCCTTTATTTTGTGGCATCTTGCTCGCAATGGAGGCCAAGGATTTCAGGCCTATAATTTATTTCTTTTAAATCAATGGCCGACGAGAAATTAATTATTCTTTGCTTTTGCATTCCTTTCTCCCTGTATAACTTTTCCATTAGCAGGCATTAAGGTGACTTGTTTTGTAATTTTTCTAATAAAAAAAATAAATTAAATACAAATAACTTTTAAAAATAATTAAAATAAATTTTATTTATAAATTTATTATTCATAATTAGATTAGTATTTAAGTACAAAATTTAAAATTATATTTATTTGTTAAAAATATTAAAAATAATCTTAATTTAATTATATCCTTAATAAGTGATTTTTTAAATAAAGAAAATATTTAGGTGGACTATTTAACTATATATATATATTTTTTTTCAATCCTAAACTTTTACTCTATTCTTTGAATATTATGCTTTGTATAAATGTATAAATTTTTATACATATTTTATATAAGGATTGAGTTTATGTGTGTGTTATTATTTAAATAAGGTTAAAAAAAAGAACGGTGTAAACTGAACCGTGCGACTTACTCAAACTCGGTCCACACTCGCTCTCCAACCGGGGACTGTCGAACATCGGAGCCCCCACTAGTAAAATACTAGGGCTTTGTCCGCTCCTCGTCCTCGCGTATGCTTTCACAGAAAATCACTGCCGGTGGATCTCTCTCTCTCTCTCTCAATTCATCGCGGTTTACTAGTTCTCTTTAAGAGGTAAAATCACATCCTTGTTGAATTTCGTTCTGACATCCTGCTTCTTTTTCTTTTACGTTGCCACGAATTTTGCGTTTATTGCGTTTACTCAATTGTACTCCAACTCTGCCTCCAATGTCCACTTTCTTTATAAATTGATGGAATTTTGAAGCCATAGACGTCTAGTTCTGTTTCCTTGTTTAATTTTTGTTTTTGATCTTGAATTCATGGTTAACATCTATTTCATCGTTTTCGTTAACAAAAATTACTAACATTTGGTAGTAAAGGTGGTGTTTTTGTTGTTTGATTGTAGTGAAGCTTGTTCCTTTATTTATTTATTTATTTTTGTTGGGGGGGGGTGGGGGGTGGGGTTGCAATTTACAAATTCTGAATCTGGTGAAACCCACATAGAAATAGTTACTTTTTTCGAGGCAGCCAGATTCTTTATGCATCTTTAATTTTAATGTGTAATCGCACGGTTTTCAGAGGATATGCTAGATTTTTATGAGATGGAAAAGGTATTGGCATTAAGGATGTTTCAACCATTCTTCTTTTTCTTAGAAACAAGTTGCAAGACTTGCGCACTTGTTTAGCAGAGTATTTGCTTATGGTACAAGGGTTGGGCATTGCATATAAGTTTTCCCTGTAGATTGCTTCAAGAAACTGGAAGTGTTATTAATAACTGTAGTTACCATTTGAATGCCCTCCAACCCCATGTTTCTGACTTCTAATATTGGTTTGAAAGCTGTGTCAATGGTTTAACGTGGGATACCAGACCTTGAACCAGCAATCACATGAATTTATATCATTCTATGGTGCTGTTTTAGGATTTTAAGTTGCTTATCCCCATGTTTCCTGTACAGGTGCACCTTCAATGGAAGAATAATGTGTGTCCCTACAACCAGCCTTTTTTATTTGTTTGTGTAATAATTATGTGTAATCAACTGTGAAGTAAAGGAAAATTACTTTATTGGTTCTCATTCCACCTTCTTAATAAATCTAGACACATAATAAAACCAATTTACTTGATCTGGATCTATGGTGCAAATGCATTCCACTGCTTTTTTATTATTCTTTCTTTAATTTCTGCAAAATTCTACGACTGATCTGATGGAGAGAGTGAAATTTACTCATTTGGCTATTTCAGCATTGAGCCATGCGGAGGTATAGTCCACCTTACTACAATCCTCCAAGGAGAGGATATGGAGGTCGACCCAGAAGTCCTCCAAGAAGGGGATATGGTGGTGACCGTGGGAGGCATAAGGATCAAAATCATGGCAGTCTTTTAGTTCGAAATATCCCCTTGGATTGCAGGTACTCTATGAAGAATATTTGAAGTTGATGTCTACTTTCCATTCTTTAATTGGCTCCCTTAATTTAATTGTTAATAAAATGCAATAGGCCTGAAGAACTCCGAGTTCCGTTTGAAAGATTTGGATTAGTCAGGGATGTGTATCTTCCAAAGGACTATTACACAGGGTGAGCTATACTGCAGAAGTTACTTAAATACTCCTGTTTTCTTTGCTTAAGTAATTCTGTTGCCCTTTTTTTTTCTTTGGGGGGGGGGGGGGGCTCATTTTAAATTCTTCATTGCCCTCCCCACCCTATTCCCCACACCCCAAAAATAAAAAAGAAAAAGAATAAAAGTAGAAAAGGAAAAGTTTTGCTTTGGTATTGATTTTTTAACTTAGGTGAACTAGTTCTGTTAATGATCCCAATTAAACCAAGATATCCTATCTGAGTGATGGCTTGAATTTTATGTGGAGGAGGCTCTTAGAGTGTATATGAGATGCATAACACCAGAAGTTTTCCTTATCCATGACTTTCAGAGATAGGCTGGTCATGGAGATTTAGATGAAAAAATTTCAGCTTTTAAGTATTCTTTTGCTGTGATTGTAATATTTGTGAAGATAAGCTAGGCCAATATATGTTACTTGAAAAAGTTGAACTTTATAGTGTTCCGGTCGATAATTCTTTCATCATCAGCATTGTGAATCTTTGTGAAGGTTTATCATTCTCTTTTACTTTATTTTCATGGTGAGTTACATTTTGAACTGGTTTGTAGGGGGTCTGTGGTTTGAAGTTAAAACAAGACCAAGCCCCACATTTGGTGAAGCCCCGGTCTTTATGATAGCATAAAATTATTGTCCTCCAAGGCTGTTAATGTTGCAAATGAAGAATGTTGCTTTATGAAGAGAAACTATAAAATTACACATTCAATAGAAGTTTGATGAGGAAGAAGATTGATTGTCGATCAATTGACGACAACATCAGAAGATTTTAATTGTGGTACAAGGTTGATTTGAAGTCCTCATAGTTTTACAAGCATGTGAAGAAATTTCAAGTTACTTACATCATTTGAAGTTGCTTGCATACTTGGTTGTAGAAGAAAAGGTCAGCATTTGGATTTTATCAGCTTTCATGTTCTTCACCATCTGCTTCTTTCTAGAAGTGCAGTGAAGTTTATGCTTAAGTAAATTCTAGGAAGTAGCAATGACAGTGTAGCTGCCAGTTAATTTGCAGGCTTCAATAATGTATTCATTTGCTGTTTGTGGTGCTGTTTTCCCAGATTTGGTA
This sequence comes from Voacanga thouarsii, assembly GCA_026120185.1. Classification (NCBI taxonomy): domain Eukaryota; kingdom Viridiplantae; phylum Streptophyta; class Magnoliopsida; order Gentianales; family Apocynaceae; genus Voacanga; species Voacanga thouarsii. Next base: position 1,441,121 of record JANUWF010001125.1, read on the forward strand.
CATCAGTGATGCTTTCAATGTCTGCTATGCAGGGAACCTCGGGGTTTTGCTTTTGTGCAGTTTGTTGATCCTTATGATGCAGCAGAGGCTCAGTACCATATGAATGGGCAAATTTTTGCTGGAAGGGAGATATCTGTAGTTGTTGCTGCAGAGACAAGAAAAAGACCTGAAGAGATGCGTCGAAAAACCAGAATGGGGTAAACAAATGTTCTTTTTATTAGCTTAATTTTATCAATTTACTGTGTTTCTCACATACATTAAAATGCTGTATGTTCAGTAGAGGACCAGTAGGCTATGGGGAGCGAAGATCATCTTATTATGGTGAGTATGGTGCAAAATTTGGATGTTTTGCCTGGCTTGAGAAGTACATCTATTATGTGGAAAAGATACATCGCTGTAGTTTTATTCTGACTGCAATTACTTGAACATCTTAATAGTCCACTGTTATGCATGTGTGCTTACTTCTAATTTACGTTTTTTTTCATGTATCTGTTTCTGCAAGAATTTAGCTTCATTTAGTTTATCTTAAGGCTAAAATGGTCATTTACACTGGATGAGACTTTTTCTTTTTAATAAATGAAACTCCAAATCCCAGGGGTTCTACTATATTTGACTTTCTTCCCACAATTCTGTTTAGGTTTTGCACAAATTTCCTTGAAGATTCATTCAGTTTCCTTTGTGGCTAAAAATGGTCCTCTACATTAGATAAGATTTTTTTCCTTTTTCATGAAACTCCAAATCCCATGGGTTTCTTTCGAGGCAAAAAATGGTCCTTTACATTATATAAGATTTTTTTTTTTTTACTTTTTCATGAAACTCCAAAGCTCACAGGTTCTATAAAATATGACTTTCTTCCCATAATTCAGTTTAGGTTTTGCACAAATATCCTTGAAGCTTGTTGGTTGTCCATTACTCTCTCTAATATGGCCAAGAGTTTGATTTGGTAAATAATGCCTTGTGTGAATGTTTTCCATTGAAAATTTCATGTCTAGACAATGAAGTTGGAGTGATATTTTTATTGAGGATTGATTGGCCTTCTTTTCAGGGTCCTTCACCATTCTCAAGTTTCTTGTACTCTTTCTATGCAGGGCATTCTCGGTCTCGTTCTCCTCCTCGTTATGCTTCAGGTTCTAGAAGTCGTCATAGATCAAGGTAAGTTGTCAGGGTTAAAGAAGATCGACTATTACCCATCTGTTGATTGAATTTTGTTGCTTTCTGTAATATATCAGGTCCTACTCTCCTGCCCCACGGCGACAAAGCAACTATTCTGTGTCCCCGGATAGAAGGCACCCAGAACATCCTAGATCTCCTAGAGATTATCCACAAGACCGAGATATCCTTCGTAATCGCAGGTCATATTCTCCTGGTTATGACAACATTCCTGACCAAAATGGAAACAGTTATGGCAAGTAAGTTGATGTTGAACATATCTATGGTGCTTCAAATACTTCACTTACGTCGCTGTTATGTGATTGTGAATGGCTTGGTTTATCCTGGATAATGTGGTAAAGCAACTACAAATAAAATACAAGGTCACTGCCATTTAAGATACTCCTGAGTTCTTGATGTCCATTTTTGTTCTGTCATTTGAAGGAAGTCTCTAAGCTTGTAGGTATTGTGACCAAGGATTGAAACTAAAATATTGGAAAGGCACTAGTAGAGTTCTTAGTTTGGCTGCTGGTCCAAATGCAGGACAAAATAGTTTTCATCACTTGGCGGGCATGTGTCATTTTCAGATCTCCTAAATGTCTGTTGCATCAATATGCAAGTCTACTATTGCATGTACCAAGCCAGTAAATGATGCATTTGGTTTTCATCCTCGTGTATAGTTGTAAAGATGACTTGAGATGGCAATGAGAAATGCTGCTGCAGCACTTCTTTCATTCTAATTGTTGCTTTTCTATGTTGCATGTGTGTTAACTTAGTGCTCCTTTCAGAAAGCCTGAGCTGGAGACCGATGAAGCACAAGCTCATTGGAGATTGTCACCTGGACGGGCATCAAGATCACCATCTGGATCCAGATCTAGGTCTGCAGATATTTCCCCTAGGCATGACAGATGAGTACAAGGCAGAGCACTTGGTAACTTGCAACACTTTTTTCCGTGCCTTTTGTACATCAGCTGGAATATTTATTTTGGGCAGGTTCGTATTCGTTATGTTTTGTCTAGGAATAGTTCGGAACTAATGTCCCTGGCACAGACATAGGTTCCCAAGTTGGCTTTTAAGACTATTTGCTTTGAGGGTTTATCAGATTTTCTTTTTCTGAGCTAGCGACGAGAACTAAACTGAAACCGTTTAAGAATTTCCTTGTGTACTTTTAGCTCATCTATTAGCCAAGTATTAGGTTTTGTTTGATAAAATTGATGTTTGAATATTTAAATATTGAATTTTTTAAAAAATTAAAATTTAAAGATTGAATTTTAAATTTTAAATTTATTATTATATTATATATTGTATAATTTAAATTAAATAAAAAATAAAAAATTTATAATTTAAAATAAATTTTAAAACGTTTAATTGAATAATTAATATTATTTGTTATTAAATATTTCTTTTGTTTTTATTTATCGTTAATTACTTTATAGAGAAAGATTAGTTAGTCTTTTAAATTTATATAATTTTGTTTATATATTTTAAAAATACTCTTGAATTTAATATTTTTTACAACTGTTTTCTTGTTTTGTTTGTTCTATTTTCTTTCTAAAGTTATTATATTTTTATTTTTTAAAATTATTTAATACAAGGGTATAGCAGTAAAATTAATATTAATGGTATTTAAATTTTTTTAATGCAACAGATAAAAAGGAACATTAAAATTTTTTAGTATAAAGACGGAAAGAGTAATTTTTAATCATTTTTCCAAGAAGCAGACTTGGGTCGCTACTCGCTAGGACTGAAAGAACCGTCGAGCAACACTGAGCCAGATCAATCAGTTACCGGGATAGGTTTGCTAGAACGTGTTGCATCTTCGGACATTGAAATTTTGGTTTTGGCAATTTTTTTTTGTTTTATGAAATAAAGTAAAACCAAATTTTAAAAATCGACAATCAAGTTATTTTTATTCGATTTAAGTTGGAGTGAATAATTGATTATCGATCTTAATTCCTAAGTCCCTAACTAAGAATCAATTATTCGTATTATTTTATCTTTCTATGAGAGAAAAGTCGAATTCCAATAAAGAATAATCCAGCAGAAGGTTTTATAACCTAGCATTCATTTTCGGCGAATTAATGAAACCCAATGCGCAGTGAAACAATCATAACGTTTGAAACTCCAGTGATTCCATTCTATTGAGAGAAATATCGTTATTCTATTCCCTTCGAGCAAGGTTTTGGGGACCAAAAAAAAAAAAATTATTTATATTGTTCAGGGAAAAATTAGGGGAGGAAAGAAATAATTTTCGTTTTTGCCCTTCAAAAGTCAAGACTTTTGGAAATCACACCCTTCTTTATGAGAAACTCATAATTTTACCTTTTAAAAGTTTGTTTTTTATTTAATTTTAGTCAATACTCCTTTGCTACTTTTCAAATAGTCATAGGTAAGTTGACTATTAGTCAAGGGTTTGATTGAAAATATCTAAAAATATGATAGTTTAGATTATAAATTAAAATATTCTTTTAAAAAGAAATTAAAATATGAACTACTAATTTTAATTATTTTATGCTTTTTTTACATATAATTTAAATAATTTTATCATTTTTAAAATAACAAAATAATTTAATTTATAGTCTAGACACCATATTTTTAGATATTTTTTAGTTAAATCCTCAACTGCTGGTCAACCCACCTTTGACCATAAAAAATGTAAGAGAGAGGTATATGATCAAAACTAAAATGAGCTTTTGGGGTAAAATAATAGTTTCTTTAAAAAGAAAGGTATGATTACAAAAGGTCTAACGTTTGAAAAGCCAAATTGGAAAAACTTCCTTTTTTCTTTTTCCTTGTTTTGTTTGGAAGTTGAAATAGAAAAAAGAAAAAATATACTAATATTTTATAAGAATAATTTATATATTTATCATTTTCTTCTAAATAACTTTTGTTTGAAATCGATTATTTGAAGGTTATGTCATCATTTCCTCCTTTTCACTTATATGAACTTAAGTTTGACTTGACCATCGGTTGAAAGAAATTAAAGCTCCCATTTTTCTTTTTCTTTTTTTATTTAAAATTCCTAAATGAGAGAAAATGTTTTCTCTTCCTAACAAATCCCCTGTTATTCCCAAATCATCCCACCTAAACCAAGCCTAAAGCATCGATGCCCCGAAGTTCTGCTGTTCTTACAAGGAGAAAACCAAGTTTCACTAACTTCTTGAACTTGAAGGGGCTAAAAATTGTATTGGGTGGAAAATGATTTTTTTAATATTTGTTTTTTGTATAATAAATAAATTATAAAAACAGCACATATTCGAGCGTTAAAGCTCTCCTTCTAAAACAACAAATTGTTAGGGGGAAAAGGCAAAAAAAATAGTTGGGCTATGAGTGGGCCATAATGAGACTCATAGCCCAAAATCGTGCAATACATTGTCAACGTTGATGGGCTCGAGGGTTACCCCAAAGAGACATTTCAGCCCAATATCAATTTGTTTTCAGCTGTCCTCCGACGCCTCGCTCATCGCTGCTGTTGAATCTGTAAAGCACAGGGAATGCTGGGAAGAAGGTTCCTCTCTTTCCTGAAGAGGAGTCCATCAAGCTCAGTATCATCACAGGCCTCTGGGTATGCGAAATTCCCTTTGGGAACCATTTTCAGACATGAACTAATTTACTTTATCTCTGCAATTGGAAGTAAATTATTTTAGTACAACTAACTATGGGATATTGCTGAAGCAGCAATGCGGAGGTAGTGATTGAGAAGCCATGGGGCCGGAGAGTAGTGTCAGGGGTATTAATATGCCTAACTGGAGGTGTTGCTTTGAGCGCTCTTGATGATCTTGCTATTTATCATGGCTGCAGCAGGTAGTTCATACCATCTGCTAATTGTTAATTTCTTCCCTTGCAATGACAGTGAGCTTTTTGAATTCAGGTTTCCGACGGTTTTGTTAGTTCTATAATGGGGCATTAATTTTCTTCAAGAGGGTATATGCATTTTGTAGTAAAGGTTTTCCCTTTTCTTGCTTGTATGAAGATTTGTAAGAATCAGGAAGATAGTTTCTGGATCCTTTGAATAACGAAATGCTAAAAGTGCATAGAGGATCATAACTTTGAGAGTGATTTATGCTGGATTATGCAACTGAGTGTTTAACGATTTTGAACTATCTTGTTACTAACGCTCCTTAATTTCATGTAAATGTAGTATTATTGTGTCTGTGTCTGGAGTCTGGGCATGGTTCCTGTAATATTTCCTTGATTTTATTCTTTTCTTTTTTATTTTTCTCAAAATTATGATCTTTCTTGAAATTAGGTGTCTAATTATTTTGGACTCTTATTTGGATACTAATTGATCCTCAACCTTCGGCTGAGAGACACGGACTTGTTGCACACAACGTTTTTTTTTTTTTTGGTTTGGGTACTGTTTACAGAAGAAACTGTCTGCTGTTGTCTGCTTCATGGTTCTGAGAATTTCTAGGCAAGTAGCTGACTGTATAAACTTTACGGACTGTGTTGAACTCATCTCAAGAATAGCTACTTTCATTCTTATGAAAATATATGCCTACAATGCAACAAGTACACTCCAAGGAAGTATAATACTTCCTCCAATGCAAATTGAATGATTTCGTCCCTATACAACTCTTTAGGAAGTATGACATTAAGTTTGGGACAAAGGGAGTATATTCTTAGCTTTCCAAATTTAGTTTCTAGTGCATAATTTCTTTAAAAATTCTTTGCCACCATACCGTCCTATTACCATACCATCTAAAGCAAAGGTAAATACTTTGTGCCACTTTCCGGTTATTTATAATGAAACATATTATTTTTTGTTCATGCTTTTATTCATTTTTGGCAACACATGGTTACTAAAGATGGCTGGTAATTGAATGTGAATTTTTATGTGCTATAGTTAGTTAAACGGTTATCATTCATAAGAATATTATAAGATTCTTGCAGTGAGAGACGACAAAGATGTTCAACAAGAGGCAGCGCCTCTGATCAAGCTATCTTGTTGTTTGATTTACTATACCATTATGTTAGGTGGCAAATTTTTTACACTAGCCAGTCTTTTGGTGTTTATTTTTTAATAGCTTCCTATTTGATTTGTTTTGGTTGATTGTTTGAAGGATGATGGTTGGTGAGCATGAGCTTCTTTAATTACAGTATCCTGGCATTGCATTCATTGGTGGTCTAACTTTTTGTTTTGGTTCTTAAAACTTGTTGGAATATTGATTAAGTCCATTTTCATGTCTTGGCTTCTATCCCTGATAGCTCTGCTTCTTTTTTTGTGTGTGTGGGTGTGTGTGTGCATATAAAGGATTTCAATTAATGACTCTTGGATTCTCTGCCCCTGATTTCCATTGTTTAAATTTATAGTGAAAAAGAAGCTTCTGTTAAAAAAAATCCACATCTGATTTCCCATATTTTAATAGTGAAAGCTAAAAAATACCATAAAGTGAATACTGTTAATTTTGTAGTTTATACCTTCTTCTATGTACTGAGACTTATGGTGGGTGTAGAAATCTTATTAGCATATCATAATAACTTTATCTTTACTGTTTTCACTTTACGCAGCAAGGCCCTGGAAAAAGCCAGTAAAAGTGAGGTAGTAATTAATGCTATTGGAGAGCCTATTGTGAGAGGTCCTTGGTATAATGCATCGCTTGCAGTAGCTCATAAGAGGCATTCTGTGTCATGCACATTTCCTGTTTCTGGACCACAAGGCACTGGAATTTTTCAGTTGAAGGCTGTTCGTAATGGCGGTATGTAGTAATCTCTCTGAACCAAGGTTTTCTTAGTGTTAATCTTGTTCTCTCTATCTGGAATTAGGGTCTGATGAGAGTGGAATACAAGCATACTACAAATATCATTTTTTTTTTTTAAAAGGTCTGTTTGTTGCGTTTTCCAATTATTAGTTTCACAAAAGGAATTTATCCTTACTTTGTAAACAATGTTAAACAGATGACACCTGGTTTTCATTTTTACGACCACGTGACTGGGAAATACTGGTAATGGAAGCTCTTCTTTATGTTCCTGGTAATGATGAGAAGCAGCAAACATTTCGGGTTAGTGTTTCAGATAACTTACCACCTGCACCAACAGCCCCAGTTTGCATGGCATGCACCATTCCCAGGTCTCAACCTGCAGAGAATATAGAGAAGAAATAATTCTCAGGCAGGTGGTCAAATAAAATCTTAACGAGCCTTCATCATCCGTTCTTTTCAATTTACCCCTCTTTTAGTTTCATACAGGTTTTGCTATTTCAAACCATACTAGACTAGCATAAACAGAATAGAACGTTATATGTATTTCTCTGAATAAATATTTAGTGTGTTCTGAAAGTCTTCTAGGTACAAACTGGAAGCACAAAACCCTCAAACCGCATGGCCATAGCAATGAATTGCTGTGATGAACAATATTTTTAGCATGCATTGCTAGACATGTAACATATTTTGCTGCTCAGATATTTTAACAACTCAAAGCATTCAGGTTCTTGATTCATGACTGCAAAGCTTTTGTACGCCCGAGAATGGATTGTTTACCTAATCCCCTCTATGCTAACACATTTTAAATTCAATACAAAATATAACATTTAAATTCTGACGGAAAGAGTATAATCATGTGTATCAAAGGGAAATATCGTGAATTGATGCATCAAATACGATCTTGGGCAAGTTGGTCTTCTAACACTGCCGAGCGAAAATAGAACAAATTTGTTAAACATAATTCAAGTTAAATTCAATCAGCAGTGGTAAGCACAACTATATATGTCATGTGTGCCTTGTAAATTTATGGTTAATTGTTTAGTACGAGGAAACTGGTCTATGCCCAGGTAACAAATATTGAGAAGACTCGACTAGGTAGCTTAATTGCATTTCACTATGTTCTGTCAAGTGAGAAAGCATTCAAAGTACATGGAAGTGTATCTCCTTTCTTTGGTCAAGAAGGAAGAAAGCTCAGGAATAGGACCAGTCACTAGTGTAGTGTGCCCCTCCTTTCTCACAAGCATTGGACTATTATGGTGAAAAGATAGGTTGGATGTAATGCTATTGATTTTTGGGGGACTGTCGTGAATGGGAACCCACTCAAGCTGAAGAAATATATATGATGGAAAAGAAGGTAAAGTAATTTATATTTAATGCTATTTGGGAGTTTAAAAAAGAAAAGAAAAGAATTAATTTTTTTTTTATTTGGAAGTTTGAAGAGAAAAGAAAAAAAAATTATTTTAAAAGTTAATTTATAAGATTAGTCATAAGAGGGTTTTAAAAGAAATTTTCAGAAAGAAAGGAATATATATAGATTTATTATTTTAATACTTTCATTTATGGTACTCCAATGGATTCGTCCGTTTCTCGCCACAATTGGAGGGAAATGATTCTTAAAGAAGGAATAATGTAGCTTTGGTCTACTTCTCTTAGAAAATTCCCAAATATCATCTCAAACCCACCCCCCCCTCCCCCGCCCCCGGCCTAAATGAAATTAACTCGATTTTGGCACATGGTCAAAGTTGACTTGTGTATTACAGAGACAGAATGGCAATCTTAATCTGCGTATTCGGCTTGTTTTGGCCTTACTGGGCTGGGAAGGTGGGGATTGAGAGGGGACTCACCTATGCATGTGCCTCAGCCCCTCAAATATATTATCATAATTTAAAATATAATAAAAGATAAAATAATTTTAAAATTTCCCTAATAGATAAACGATAAAGAGAGGGAGTATTCTTTAGAATTAATGTGAGTTGTTATAAAAAATTTTATATTTTATTTTAAAAGTAAAAATAAAAAATATTTGATTATATAAAATTAACTGATCTTCATTTTTGATTTTCTATTTTGCAATTCCTTTTAATCTTGAGTAAATAAAATTATATTGAGATTGTTATAAAATTAGGGTAGTGTTAGAATAAAATCTTCACACTACACACTAATAAAACTCTAACTATTTTGCACAAGAATTTCTCTCTTTCTTTTCTCTCACAATTTTCTCTAATCTTTCTTTCACTAATCTTTCTTTCACAAAATAATGGTGTATTACAAGCTTAGAGAATAGCTCTATTTATAGAGCTCTAATTAGTGGATTACATCATGGCATACATCATCTTCCACTAATCTTAATTAGTGGTGTCTCCACTAAATGGTGGACATCCATAAAAATCTTCTAATAATTCACATAAATCCATAATTAGTGGAGCCTCCACTAATTAATAAATATTCCAATAATTCATAAATACTCCCCATTGGATGTCCATCCATTACATAGAGAATATGCCTCGTTAAAACCTTACTAGATAAAAACCCAGTGGAAAAAAAAATCTAGTGAAGGAAAAAGAGTACACTATTCTATATGTCTATTTATTACTCCCCCTGATGAGATGATTCCTTTAAATCTTTAAACCGACGCATACCGATTTTATATCTTAACTTTTCAAATGTTGCAGTCGGTAAAATCTTCGTGAAAATATCTGCGAGGTTATCACATGACCGAATTTGTAGCACATTAATTTCACCTTTCTTCTGGAGTTCATGAGTAAAGAAGAATTTTGGTGAAATATGTTTTGTCCGATCTCCTTTAATATATCCTCCTCGTAATTGAGCTATGCAAGCTGCATTGTCTTCATAAAGAGGAGTTGGAATACCTTTGATTGATGATAATCCATAACTTTCTCGGATATAATGAATCATGGATCTTAGCCATACACATTCTCGACTTGCTTCATGAATGGTTATAATTTCAGCATGATTTGAAGAAGTAGTCGCTATAGATTGTTTCGTAGAACGCCATGATATAACAAGATTTCCACATGTAAATAGATAGCCCGTTTGAGAACGTGCTTTATGTGGATCAGATAAATAACCAACGATCTCGCATAACCTATCAATGTTGGACTGGTTTTATTTGAATAAAATAATCCGAGATCAATTGTACATTGGAGATATCGAAGGACTTGTTTAATTCCATTCCAATGTCGTCGTGTTGGTGAAGAACTAAATCTTGCTAATAAATTGACAGCAAAAGCAATATCGTGTCGTGTATTATTAGCAAGATACATCAATGCACCAATTGCACCGAGATATGGTACTTCAGGACCAAGGAGTTCTTCATCATTTTCTTGAGGTCAGAAAGGATCTTTATCCACATTTAATGATCGAACGATCATTGGAATACTCAATGGATGTGCTTTGTCCATGTAAAATCTTTTTAGTACTTTTGCTGTATATGTTGATTGATGAATAAATGTTCCACTCTCCAAATGTTCAATTTGTAAACCAAGGCAAATTTTGGTTTTACCAAAATCCTTGATTTCGAATTCTCTTTTTAAATAATCAATTGTTTCTTGGAGCTCTTCAGGAGTTCCAATAAGATTAATATCATCAACATATATAGCTAATATCACAAATTTAGAACCAGATTTCTTAATAAAAACGCATGGACATACCTGGTCATTTTTAAATCCCACTTTCAATAAATATTCACTAAGACGTGTGAACCACATGCGCCCAGATTGCTTCAGGCCATATAATGATTTCTGCAACTTGATGGAGTAATTTTCACGAGGATAATGTTTATATGCTTCAGGCATATGAAATCCTTCGGGGATTTTCATGTAAACATCATTTTCTAAATTTCCATACAAGTAAGCAAAGTGACAACATCTAATAGGCGCATATCTATCTTTTCATGTACCGCCAAACCGATAAGATATCTGAGTGTAATAGCATCAACAACAGGAGAATAAGTTTCATCATAATCAATACCTGGTCTTTGTGAAAAACCTTGGGCTACTAATCGCGCTTTATATCGAACGATTTCACTCTTTTCATTGCGCTTTTACACAAATATCCATTTGTAGCCAACAAGTTTTACACCTTCTGGTGTTCGGACCGCAGTCCGAAGACTTCACGTTTTGTCGCTGCATTTAACTCCGATTGAATCGCATCTTTCCATTGCAGACCAATCTTTTCTATGCCGACATTCATCAATCGATATTGGTTCAGGATCATCATTATCCCGTGTAACATCAAGAGATATATTGTATGCAAATATATTATCAATAACAGCTTTCTATCCGATTCCAACTTCTACCTAAGTGGTATAATTGATAGAAATTTCAGTGTTACTTTCATCAACTTCTCGGTTCTTTGTCATCGCTCTCTCTTGGTCTTTATCATTCTTTTCTTCAATATGATCTTCTCGGATCATTTAATCCTCTTTTCTTTCGAGGATTTTTATCTTTAGAACTAAGAGGTCGGCCACGCTTCCGGCGTGTTTTTGACTCAGCAGACTATAGGTATAATATTTTGTTCTCACTGGAACTTCAATTCGAATAGGAGCATTTATAGTCGGAATATGCGATTTTGTAACTCTTCTCGGAGTCAACAAAAGCGTCCGGCATTTGATTTGCAATGCTTTGCAAATGAATTATCTTTTGAACTTCAAGTTCACATGCGCTTGTGCGCGGATCAAGATAATTTAATGATGTTGTCCAAGCAAGATCCTTTTTATGTCGTTTTGGTTCTCCCCTAATTTAGGGAATAATGATTCATCAAAATGACAATCAGCAAATCTTGTCGTGAATACATCTCCCGTCGTGGGTTCAACATACCCGATAATAGAGGGAGAATCATATCCAACGTATATCCCCTTTCTTCTTTGAGGACCCATCTTTGTACGTTGGTTTGGTGCAATTGGAATATATACAAGACACCCAAAAATTCTTAAATGAGCAATATTTGGTTCTCGACCCAAAAGCCAATTGCAAAGGAGAGAATTTATGATAACTAGCTGGTCTTATACGTACAAGTGTTGCAAAGATGTAGAATAGCATGTCCCCGTGCAGATGTTAGGAGATTTGTTTTCATTAATAATGGTCTAGCAATTAATTGTAATCGTTTAATCAAAGATTCAAGAAGACCATTTTGTGTGTGAACATGAGCTACATGATGTTCAACATTAATCCCAATTGACATGCAATATGCATCAAAAGCATGTGATGAAAATTCACCAAAGATTATCCAAACGGATATTTTTAATGTGATGGTCCTGAAATTGTGCTCGTAATTTAATTATTTGAGCAAGTAATCTCGCAAACGCCAGGTTGCGAGTAGATAATAAACATACATGTGACCATCGGGATGATGCATCAATTAAGACCATAAAATATTTGAACGGTCCACATGGTGGATCAATAGGTCCACAAATATCTCCGTGAATCTGCTTCGAGAAATGTAGGACTTTCAGCTCCTACTTTTACCGGTGATGGTTTAACAATTAATTTTTCTAGGGAACATGCAAGACATGCGAATTTTTCTCGATGTTAATATCCTTTTATTTTTTAAATGATGACCATGTGTATTCTCAATGATTCTTCTCATCATGGTAGATCCCGGATGACCCAACCGGTCATGCCAAATGCTAAAAGTAATAGGATCAGTAAACTTCTAATTTACTAGATGATGAATTTCAATTGTACGTATTTTTACAAAATATAGACCAGTAGAAAAAGACGGCAGTTTTTCTAATACCGATTTCTTACCCAAATGTATTTGAGTAATAAAAAGATGCTCAATCCCATTTTCTTCATTTGTTTCAACATGATACCCATTTTTGCGGATATCTTTAAAACTCAATAAATTTCTTCTGGATTTTGAGAAAAATAGTGTCTTATCAATAATAATTGTTGTTCATTTAGTCAACAATATACTAGCTCTTCCGGAGCCCTCAATTACATTTGCACTACCGTTTATCGTATAAATATTTATTTCTCCCATTTTGAGATCAGAAAAATATTTTTCATTTTTTAGTATGGTGTGTGTAGTTCCACTATCAATAATGCATACATCATCATTAATAATAGCCATCTGAACACAAATATATATATGTAAACGTAAATATTATTAGAATAGAATGAAAATGAAAATATAAAAATATCAGGGTGAGGCTTTAGTTCTTCTGGACACTGCCATCACCAATTAAATGGTCTATCCTACCGTCTGGGTGTTCAAAAAAATCCGATACATCCATATGGGTAATATTGATATTAAGATCTTCAGGATCAATATCGTCATCCTCAGCATTATTTATTAGATGTTGAGAAAAATTTGCTTCCATATTTTTATTTTTCAATGAAGCTTGATACAATTCAACTAAATGCTTAGCCGTACGACAGTTTCGTGATCAATGACCTTTCATGCCACATCTATAACATATATCCTCATGCTTTTCTTCAATTTCTTTTTCTTTTCCCTTTTGATCTTTTCTGTTCCACTTCAGGTGACCAGTATTTCTCACAGTTTGATTATAATTGTGATAAGGGAAATATCGAGCGTGTCTACGACCATAACCACGACCACGGTCACGGCCATGGCCACGACCACGACTATAACGATGGCTTCTGCTGGAGCCAACAACATTCACTTCGAGAGTCTGTAGAGCCGATTGGTCCGGCTTCATGATTTCTCAATAATAACTCATTATTTTTCTCTGCAATGAGGAGGGCGATAATTAAATCTGTAAATTTTGTATACCCCTTTTCTCGATATTGTTGCTTCGCAGGACAATATTCGAGGCATGAAAGGTGTAGAATGTCTTCTCCAACATATCTTCATCGATCACTTTTTCTCCGCATAATTTTAATTGAGATGTAATTTTATACATTGCGGAGCTATATTCATTCACGGTTTTAAAATCTTGCAACCTCGGGTGCAACCATTCATACCGTGCGATAGGTAGTACGACCATCTTCGGGTGGTCAAATCTTTCTTTTAAATTTACCCACAGGCCATATGGATTTTTTCGGTAAGATATTCCATTTTCAAATTTTCATCGAGATGACGACGAATAAAAATCAAAGCTTTAGCCTTGTGTTGTGCGAGATGCACTATTATTTGCTTGAATAGTTTCACTAAGGCCTTCGACGATTTAGATGCATTTCTGCATCGAGAACCCATTACATATAATTTTTTCCGGAAATATCAAGGGCTACAAATTCGAGTTTCGCGATGTTAGCCATAGAGATCAATAAATGCGTACCTATCTTCCGGCTTTGGTAACGGCGAAACTCGTGCTTAGTCTTCCGGCTTTTGTACTGGTAGAGACTCGTGCTGATAACGTGTTATAAAATTAGGGTAGTGTTAGAATAAAATCTTCACACTACACACTAATAAAACTCTAACTATTTTGCACAAGAATTTCTCTCTTTCTTTTCTCTCACAATTTTCTCTAATCTTTCTTTCACAAAATAATGGTGTATTACAAGCTTAGAGAATAGCTCTATTTATAGAGCTCTAATTAGTGGATTACATCATGGCATACATCATCTTCCACTAATCTTAATTAGTGGTGTCTCCACTAAATGGTGGACATCCATAAAAATCTTCTAATAATTCACATAAATCCATAATTAGTGGAGCCTCCACTAATTAATAAATATTCCAATAATTCATAATAGAGATTTATTTTTTTTTAAATTGTACTCTATTTTTATAATTTGTTATATTTTATTACTATTGATTTGTGTTTTAGAATTCTATTATGATTTTTTTTTTAGATTTTCAAATTTAGAGTTTGTTAAATTTTTTTAGTATATTTTTTTATTATTTATTTAAGTTTTTAGATGTGCTTAGAATTTTTTTTTTCGCCTCTTGGCCGTGGGGCCCTTAATCCTCACTTTGGAGATAAGGTAGGAGTGAGGATGATTTTGTCTCCGGGAGATGGGTACTAAAATTCCCACCTTTCTCCGTCGCAAGAATGAGTCAAAGACACGCCAAGATACAAGAAGACGGGGTCAAAGATGGGATTTCCAATTCCTTACTCCCGTTGACTGAGTCATTCCTATTTTCCTCCATATATATATATATATATATATATATATAGTGCCCCTCTAAAAGATTGGCTTGGCCCGTCCAAAATTGTCTTCCAACCTCCATTCAACTCAAACTCAAGGGAAAAATAGTGAAGTCATGCGTCAAATACGACCTTTGGCGAGTTGGTGTTCTAACGCTATGATTGGATGCAAAACAAAATTTGTTTAGAGTCCAGTCAACCATTGTGAGAATAGCTATTCATGTGTGCCTTGTAATTTTGTCCTTCTATTGTTTCATAATATAAATTTTTAAAAACAAATTATATTTTCTTTTCAAAATATAAATTTTTTTATAAATTTTAATTAACGTTCAAAATATTCTTCTAATAACATTATAATTTTGTTAGTCTTGTAAATTACATTATTAGGCAAAGTTAGTCTTATAAATTATAATTTTGTGTCATATTAATCTGCAAATTAGATTTCTATAAAACAATCATAGAGTTTTGTTTAAACTAAACAACAAGCTAATTAAGGAATTAGGTAGTATACCACCTTATACCACTTTAGTGCTAAATCCTAATCAATGTTTGCCCTTAAAAAAAAAAAAAATCTCTAATTTGAATTGGCAACAAAACGAGAAGCGATGTTTGGAACTTCAATTCCAACTCGCATATTCCATTATATTTTTGTTTCTTAATTAGTATAAAGCTTCTAAAAATAAATATTTTTGATTGATCAAAGTTTGGTAGCCAACCTTTGAATCTTAGATGGTAAACACTATCAATGTGTTTCTATTGGTGGGGAGTGTTTTAGGTTGGGAGATGATTCTATTAATTGTGTTTAGTATAGTCATATATGGGAATCAATTTATGGGTTGATTCCAAATTAAATTGCTGAGTTTCAAATTTGATTCCATGTCATCTTCTTACGAACTGAGTTCGTCTCGGAAAAAAGGGGGGGCCTCCTTCCATGGTTGACAGCCCAGTGGCAACAGTTCACCACCTTCCCTCTACCCAGGAACGGACCTAGGAGCCCCCCCCCCCGCCACCCCCCATTTTTTTTAAATTTTGAAATTAATTTTAAAATATTAATTTTTTAGATTTTTTTTAAAAATATTATATTTTGCCTCCTTCCCTCCCAAAAAAAAAAAAAAATTAAAATTATAACATTATTTTCTTCATATAATTCCACCCCTCCCCCTTCTCCCCAACCTCAAATTCTTAATTCCGTCTCTACCTCTACCAACAGTACCCTTTCCCCAACCTCCCCTCCACCACACATTCTCCCATTTTTTTTCCTTGTTTCTTCTCTCTTTTTCTCTTCTTTTCCTAAGAATGGTAACTAGGTCAAATTGGGTCAGGAACTAGAAATTCCGACACTGTCCCCCGATATTTTGGGAGAAAGGTGGAGATCTCTGCTCCCAGCTTGTCAGGACAAAATAGTTCCCAGTTGTGGCCTAACGAGGAAGTAGGAAAGCGGGAGCCCATTGGGGAATCGAGATCCCAATGGGAAATTAAGTATAAAATTCCCCAATTGGACCTAAAGTTAAAAAATAAAATAAAAATATGTAAACACAATAAAACACATTCACTATTAAAATTTTAATATAATCACATTAAATGAATTACAAAATGAACTCCACAAATTACATGAACTAAAGAATTAAATTATATGAATTACAACAAATTTAGACAATAATAAACTTCATAATTTACTCACAAAATAACAATAATGTCCCAAAATAAACTCCAAATAACTAAGATAATCAACTTGGGTGGAATTATATATAATAGAATATGATAATAAACTTGATTTTATTCAACAGCATAGTAATTTAAAGATTAATTTTTTATATGCATATTAAAAATATTTTATGAAATATTATTTTGTATCACTTTTTCTTTCTTATACAGTTATTCATACAATTTTGAATTATAATAATTTATTATATTTTAAATTATGATAATATATATACATATTGTAATTTGTATTTTATATGTATATATAAAAAATAATAAAATATCTTATATATATAATATATATATAAATATATATATATATATATACACATAATATATATATACACATAATATTATATGTATTATGTTTTGATATATATAAAAATATATATGCATACGTATAATATATATAAGAATATTTAATAGATATAATACGTATAAAAATACACATATTTTATATTTACTCACATATGTAAATATTTACATACTAATTCTATTATATATATTTATATATAATTAGACTTTTTAATAGATTTATATATTTTATAAATATAATCTATTATAAATATATATATGTGTATATAATGAGGGTTGGGCGGTGATTATGCAATTCCCACTTCCACCCCCGTCCTGGACTCTCGGACTAGTAGGTCTAGGAAGGAGGCCCAGCCTCGTTCCCCTCCCCGTCCCTGCTTAAATTAGGGGATCCCTAACTCAACTGATTAGGGTTGAGTCAAGTTGGGTCTTCAGTTTAAGTAGAGAAACTACCATTCCTATCTTTTCCCATCCTCCCTATAGCCTTATGACCTCAATTCTCTTTTCTCTGTTTCTCCTCTTGAATTGAGTTCATCCAAAAGAAGAAGAAGAGAGAGAGAGAGAAAAAAAAAAAAGATACAAACAAACAATAACAACAACAACAACAACATCACCCCTCCTTCTATGGTTGCAGCCCATTGGCAATGGTGCATCGCCCCTTTTCTACCAGCAGTAGTGACCCTTTCCCCTGTTACAATTATTTATTATACTTTAGTTGTTAATATCAATAGGAGTTGTTTTAGTTTTTACCTGGTTTTGAGGAGAACATGGAGTCTATTTACACATAAGCACTATGTTAGGAGTTAGTGGGCGGTAGTGCTGTTAGTGGATAATGTTGTTAGTGGGTAGTTTTCGTAATTTCTAGCATTTTTTCATGTTGATTTTAGCTCTATAAATAGAGCAATATCCTTTTGTGGTAATACATTAGATTTCAAAGCAATTGGAGTTTAGTTCTTTATTTTCTCTATTTTTACTCAGCATATCAAATATTTGGTATTAGATCCAGGCAACTAAAAAAAAAGAGTGAAAGGGAAAGTGCATGAGATACAGTAGAGAAAAGCAGAAGTCCTTTTTTTCCCCCTACTCTTCTTGCAGTAGTGATGAAATCACGATGGCCACCGACAACTTTGTGCAACCAACAATTCCTCGTTTTGATGGTCACTATGATTATTGGAGTATGCTAAGGGAGAACTTCTTGAGGTCCAAGGAGTATTTGCGGTTGTTGAATGTGGAGTAGTAGAGCCAACAATTGGAGTGGAGTTGGAAGTGTTGAAGTTGAAGGACCTTAAGGCCAAGAACTATCTTTTCCAAGCTATTGATCGTGCAACCTTGGAGACAATTCTTAGCAAAGATACCTCCGAGAAAATTTGGGACTCCATGAAGATGAAGCACCAAGGTTCAGTAAGAGCAAAAAGGTAGTAGCTACAAGCACTTTATATGGAGTTCGAAATACTACGGATGAAATCAGGAAAATCAGTTACAGACTATTTTTCACGAACGATAGTAATCGTTAACAAAATGCAGATCCATAGTGATAAGATGGAGGATATAGCTATTGTTGAGAAGATTCTTCGATCCATGACACCAAAATTTAATTTTATCGTCTACTCTATCGAAGAAGCCAATGACATAGATAAACTTTCAATTGATGAATTACAAAGTCCTTTGTTGGTTTATGAACAAAAACTTAACCAGTAGGAAAAAGGGGATCAAGCACTAAAAGCTTCAACAAAATATCACTCAACACCAAAAGGAGATAGAGGACAAGACAGAGGCAAAAGTAAAGGCATAGGAAGCAAAGATCAAGGGAATCGACAACACTAACACCACCAAGAAAATCAATTTCAAGGAAGAGAAAGAGGAAGAGGAGGAGGATGAGAAGGCCATCACTCAACTTATAAACCAAAGTTAGCAAACAAGTTCAAAGTTGAATGCTATCGATATCATAGGTATGACCATTAGCAGTCAGAATGTTAAACTAATTTGAATAGGCAAAATAGAGAAAGAACTAACTTTGTAGAAAAGGAAGAAGAGGTGTCTCTTTTGATGGTGTGTCATGTGAATAAAGAAACTGTACAAAACATGTGGTATTTAGATACTGGCTGCAGCAACCACATGTGCGGAGATAAGAAAGCATTTTCTGAACTAGACAAATCTTTTCGCAAAGCTGTCAAATTTGGTGACAACTCTATAGTATCTGTTATGGGAAAAGGAAAGGCCACTTTCCAAACCAAGGGAAACTCCACCTACACCATCTCTAATATTCTTTTTGTTCTAGATTTAATGAATAACTTGCATAGTATAGGTCAATTACAAGAGAAGCGGTACGAGATTTCTATCAAAGATGGTGTATATCAAATTCAAGATATAAAGCTGGGTTTAATTGCTCAAGTTAACATAACTACGAATCGTATATTCTTGCTCTATCTCCACAACATTGTCCATTCATGTTTTTCAACGAAACTGAAGGATGCAACAGGGTTATGGCATTTTCGCTATGGTCACTTAAAATTTGGAGGCTTGAAGACTTTACAGCAAAAAAATATGGTGATTGGCCTTCCTCAAATCACTATTTTATCTCGGGTGTGTAAAGAACGTATTGTTAGCAAATAATACTATAATCAATTTCCACAAGGAAAGTCATGGAGAACAAAGAACGAGTTAGAGTTGGTGCACTCTGACCTTTGTGGCCAAATAAATCCATCTTAAAATGGAGGTAACAAATATATAATTACCTTCATTGATGATTTTAGTTGGAAAACTTGGGTGTATTTTTTGCAAGAAAAATCTGGAGCTTTTGCAACTTTTAAAAACTACAAAGTACTAGTTGAGAAAAAAATGGACAGCCCAATCAAAGTTCTTCGTACCAATTATGGTGAAGAATAGAACTTACAAAAATTTTCAAATTTTTGTGAAATACATGGCCTCAACAAAATGGTGTTTGTGAGAGGAAAAATCGCACTATTTTGAATATGGTACGAAGCCTTTTGTCAAAGAGCAGCATTCTAAAAACATTTTGGCCTGAACCAGTCTATTGGAGCATTCACATTTTGAATAGAAGTCCCATACTTGCTATTCAAAATATGACACCAGAAGAGGCATGGAGCAGATGGAGATTGACGGTAGATCATTTCAGAATTTTTGGTTGTATTATCTATGCCTATATCCCAAACCAAAATAGGACAAAGCTGGATGACAAGGGAGAGAAATGTGTTTTTCTTGGTATTAGTGATTATTCAAAAACTTATAAGCTTTGCAATCCTATCACTAAGAAAATTGTTGGTAGTTAGTGATGTAGTTTTTGATGAAAAACATTTTTTGCCATGGAATAACAATGTGGTTAAACAACAAATACTTGCCAACTTTGATGGAGTCAATGAAGAAGAAAGTAGGAAATGATCAACAAATTGCACCAGTAGATGGTCCAAGCTCATCAATAGAAGTAGAAAATGAAGAACTGCCTCAATGTGTTAAAAGAAGATCTGCATGTATAGCTAATTATGAGGTAACCGGAATTGACCAATTTGAGGACCCACTTACACATTTTATTCTATTTTTTGATTGTGATCCTACAATTTTCAAAGAGGCTATCAAAGAATCAAAATGGCGAGAGGCAATGGATGAAGAAATTGCAACTATTGAACGAACCAACACATGTGAGTTGACTGACCTTCCAAAAGGACACAAAATAA
This sequence comes from Voacanga thouarsii, assembly GCA_026120185.1. NCBI lineage: Eukaryota > Viridiplantae > Streptophyta > Magnoliopsida > Gentianales > Apocynaceae > Voacanga > Voacanga thouarsii. The sequence continues at coordinate 1,461,757 of JANUWF010001125.1, forward strand.
TTGGTGTTAAGTGGGTGTACAAGATGAAATTGAAGGAGAATGGAGAAGTTGACAAGTACAAGACACGCTTAGTAGCTAAAGACTATAAGTAAGAGTTTGGGGTAGATTATAAAGAAGTTTTTGCTCCTGTTGCAAGATATGATATGATCAAACTAGTTATTGCATAGGCAGCACAACATTCATGGCCTATCTTCCAATTTGATGTAAAATCAACGTTCTTGCATGGTAACCTTCAAGAACAGGTATTTATGAATTAACCTCCTGGTATATGAAGCTTGGAAATGAAAATAAGGTCTATAAATTGAGAAAGACATTATACGGGTTAAAACAAGTTCCACATGCTTTGTATAGTGGTATAGATGCTTATTTTTTTAAGGAGGGATTTAAAAAATGTCCATATGAGCATACACTGTTTACAAAAATTGGAAATGGAGGAAATGTGCTCACTGTTTGCTTATATGTGGATGATCTTATTTTTACTAGAAATGATAGTGTCATATTTGATAGATTTAAAAAATCTTTGATGGTTGAGTTTGATATGTCTGATCTTGAAGAGATGAGCTATTTTTTAGGTATTGAAGTGGTGGAATCTGTAGCTGGAATTTTTATTGGTCAAAAGAAGTATGTGAAAGAAATTTTGGACAAGTTTCAAATGAAAAATTGCAATTCTATTAGCACACCTACTGAAGTAGGTTTGAAACTTGTTCATGATCCTGGAGGAAGAAGAGTGGACAACACTCTATATACGCAAATTGTAGGGAAGCTTGATGTATTTGACTACAACAAGGCCTGATATAATGCATGATGTAAGTCTCATTAGCAAGTATATGGAATGTCTGAGAGAGATACATCTTCTTGTTGCAAAAGAATTTTTTGATACGTGCAAGGGACTACTAGTTATGGGTTGTTCTACAAGAAAGGTGAAATGTTAAATTTATTTGGTTTACAGACAGTGACTCTGTTGAAGATCAAGATAATAGAAAAAGTAGTTTGGGATATGTTTTCATGCTTAGTTTGGGAGCTGTTTCATGATATTTAAAAAAGCAAGCAATTGTCATCTTGTCAACAATTGAAGCAGAGTTATAGCTGCAACATCATGGTCTTGTCAAGTAATTTGGCTAAAGAAAATACTTGAAGAGTTGCATTTCAAGCAAGAGGGAGCTACTGCAGTTTATTGTGACAATAATTCTACCATCAAACTCTCTAAAAATTCTGTTTTGCATGGAAAAAGCAAGCATATAGATGTGAGATTTTATTTTCTGAGAGATCTCACAAAAGATGGAACAATTGATCTTTTCTACTGCAAAAGTGAAGATCAAATTGCTGAATAATGACCAAATAATTGAAGTTGCCTACGTTTCAGAAGCTAAGGAAGCTGCTTGGAGTTTGTCCACTTGATAAATCTTATTAAATTGAATGTTTAAAAACTTTCAGTTTAAAGAAGTGATTGTTACAAGTATGTATATAATTACTTTAGTTGTTTATGTTAATAGAATTTATTTTAGTTTTTGCCTGGTCTCAAGGAGAATATGGAGCCTATTTGCATATAAGCACTATGTTAGGAGTTAGTAGGTGGTAGTGTTATTAATGGATACTGTTAGTGGATAGTCTTCCTAATTTCTAGCAAAATTTCTTGTTGATTTTAGCTCTATAAATTGAGTAGTATCCTTTTGTGGTAATACATCAGATTTCAAAGCAGTTGGAGTTTAGTTCTTTATTTTCTATATTTCTGCTTAGTGTATCAAACATCCTCACCCTCCCTTCCGCCACACTTCCATTTTCTTCCCTATTTCTTCTCCCTTTCCCCATCCTCCCTACTTTACTCTAATATAATTGTTTAGCCAATATATTAAAGAAATAAAGTAAATAAAATTATTACACTAGAGAATATATTAAATTCTCACAAAACAAATCATAAGGATTATCAAGGAATGATAAATAGGAGAAAAGTCATGTAAAGAAGAAATCACCAAATTTTATGTCCAATAAGGAAACTGTAACACCTCATCCTAAATGCATCTAGCAATAGGGAAATATATTGTCCCTATAATATGAACATTTTTGCATATAAACATATTTAGCATGGCATGAGAATTTGCTCGAGTATGATTGTGGAAGTATTGTTGTGCTTTGGTGATGTTTAATAAATTGCTATTTAAAATGATGATTTATAGAATATTCTAGCATTAACCTATTAATTAGGAATACATACATACATACATACATACATACGTACGTACATACATACATACATACGTACGTACGTACATACGTATGTATGTATGTATATGTATGTATAGCTAACTCTAAATTGTGTATTTAATTATTGAGTAATGGTTAATTAAAAAAATTTAAGTAACTATTTATTAATTGTTAAATAATCACATATTTATATATACTTAAAATATATTTGTGTATTTCCTATATATTTATTAAACACTCATTATATGTTTATTTTATTTATTTTTTTGTGTATTAATTTGAGGTAGTATTTAAATATTAGACTAGCAAGACTTTTTCTTATTTTATTTTATTTGGAGAGAAATTGAGTTTTCTTAAATTAAATATTTATTCTAGTTAGGAGAATATTTTGGGGGAATTATTAGGCTACTAGAAGGCTAGTAACCACCTCTTAGGAGAAGAAAAATGGGGAAACCTAATTCTTGTGTCTTTGAAAAATTATATTGAAGGGGATTTATTAATTTCCAAAACCTTTAATGTTTAGTAAAAGCTTGGAGAGATTTCTTTCATTTTCCTTCTCTATTGTGCCGCCACTCCTTCTCTTATGGCCGGCCACATTGAGTTCAAAACCCCGTAGGATTATGATTAAATTATTATAAGAAGCCTTTTATTAAATGAAACCTAGAGTAAATAGGATTTACCCTTATTTTTGCTCATTTTTCTTCTAATGTCCTAAGCTTAACATAATTCATCTATAAAAGCCCACTAAATCAGATTTTTAAAACTCCAAACTCTCCTATAGCCATCGCACTCTCTCTCCCTCTGTAGCACATGAGATTCTTCCTCCCCTTACTCTCAAGAATTAATTGTTTCATTACTTATAGGAAATTCTGCATGTAGCCACACCAATGGAGCATCATCCTTGGATTGAAAGTTTCAAAATTTAGGTGGATTCAGAGGCTTGAAAACATCTTCTTTCTTCCCTAAGAGTGATCAAGGTTGCTGTAGCAAGAGGTAATATCAAAAGCCTTTCTTTTCGTTTTAAACCCTAGTATTGACGATTTTGGAAAAATTAGGTTTCTTGTGATATAAGTTGCTAAAGTGATTTTTTTCTCGACAAAAGATGATCAAAGAATTATGTTGAGAATCATATTTATTTAATTCTTGGGAAAAGAAACGTTCTTTCAAAGAGTTTATGCAAAAGAAAATACATTTCCTCTTAAATTATTGTTTTCATAAAAAGTTAAAACTTTTCCTAAGAAAAGATGACTTTTTGATGTATTCTTGAATGATCCTGATGTGTATATACTAAGGGTTGTGTCGCCTCATCTAGAGTACCCTAGGGATGTGTTTTCTTGAATTATTAAGACCACTAAGTTGATTTATCGAAGCCTAGAACAAATTACATGCTTGTTGGAATTTTTGTAAATAAGTGATAATTGCTTGTTTTGGTTCAAAATAAAATAACAAACTAATTTATTATTGTAGGTCCTTTTGATATTATTTACTAGACATGTTTAGATGTTATTTATGTTTAAAATCATGCAAGGAAACCTTGCGATAAAACCCAATAATTTTTGAAAAAATTGAAGGGACAGAGTACCTTGTTTTTTTTTTCTGTATAGTCAGGTTGATATTGTTATTTTGTGATGATAAAGTCTGAATTTGGGAAACATAAAACCTAGAAAATGTATTTTATGTGTGTAGATGTTAAAGGTAAAATTTCAGAATTTTCTGATGACGGAATTAAAAGTAACAGATTTTTCTTTCAAACTGATCTGTGCTGGACAGATTACTACTTTAGCAAAAAATAAATTACTGAGAGTAATTAAGGCCTGAATTTTGTGTAAGGCCACTTGTATTCTATTTGACATGTGTTTAGGTATGCCTCTGTAAAAATATACATCAATCTGAAGTGCATTCACATGTATTATACTAATAGGAAAAAGTGTCACTCAAGTTGGAAATTGTTTTCAACTTAGGAAATTTTAAAGAAACTTCTATTATTAATTTATATGTGTGCTTTATGTGGAATAATTGTGTATGTCAACATTAGGATGTAATAGTGGATTTAATATCATCAATAATAATAATAATAATAATAATAATAATAATAATAATAATAATAATAATAATAATAATAATATTATTATTATTATTATTATTAACGTTACCAATATTATCATCACTAATAATATTAATATTGTCATAATTATCATTATTGTTATTACTATTTAATACTCATCAAATACCTACTCATTAATTGATATATCTCCTTAATTATTTATTTTTGTATTGTTACGAACAAACAATACTTTAATTAGCTGAGAAAGTAATTAAATAATTATCTATTTACCAAATTCTTTGTTTACTTAATGTTTTTACACATTAACTAACTTATTTATTTAATTTTTTATTTACTTTCACAAGCAACTTTTATTTTAATTAATTAATTAATTATTTATTTATATAACAATATAGTTACTCAGTCATTTGTCCGCTTATTTGTATGTGAGCTTATTATTTGTTTAGTACACTACAAGAATATGACTAATTAACGAATGACATGTTCATCATTAATCGATCGCTGATTATTATGTAGCGACCGATTAGCGACGATACACCAAAAGCCGCTGTTTTGAGGTCGCTAATAACTAATCGATCGGTAATTAGCGATTGCAACTCCGTCGCTACTGTGGTCGCAAATAAAGCAAAAAAATTAAAATTTTTAGAAAAATAGATGACGATATCGGTCAGTAATTAGTGTTTCGAGTACAACCTGATGCTAAAGTTGGTCGCAGCCTTTAAATTAGCGATTGAAATTATCGGTCGCTATTTTATTTTTTAATTTTGAAAAAAATTAATTATCCTTATTAATTAAATTAAATTCCTGGAACAATTACATAAATAATATTAAATAAAATTCCTGGAACACATACATAAATAATATTAAATAAAATTACATAACAATTATCCTTACAATAGTAAATAAAATTAACTATAATAATAATGTATTTGAAATTATTTATAACATAAACATGCTAAGAACATGCATCATCAATAGAATCATCTGGGGCGTCACCATCTGGATCATCTAGTGGTACTGGTGATGGTGCTGCAGGTGGTGGTACTGGTGGATGTGAAAATCCAATATGCTTAGTCATACCTTTTATGAAAGAGTGCAAACGAGCAATATATTGATCTTTCTCTTGTAATCTCTACTCCACCTGCTCTAATTTCTTCTGCAGCTTAACCTGAGTATGTGAACTCAAAGACTCACCATGAGTGTAGCCACTCTGAGTGTACTCTGGTCTGAGGTGGGAAGACTTGGCACCTATCCTATAGATCTGGCCCTTCCTGAAGCCTCCTACAGCCTACACCAGTAAAGGTCTCTCATCTTGTACCACCCCTCTACTAGTAGAGCTTTGCTGTGAAGCTTGTGACAACAACTCGTTAAATCGATCTTAAAATTATTTGTAAACATATATATGTTAAAAAAAAAGTGTATATAAAAGATTGAATAAATGAATAAATTAAATATATATTGTAGAACTTACCTAAGTGTGCTGAGCTCTAGTGTTTACGAATTGGCCTTATTTAGGCTTCTTAGAGTGAGAAAACCCGTCTCCCATCTCCTTGCGTTGTATGTAAATGTAAAGTTTAATAGTAGTGATATATTAAAAATGATATATCGATATATATATGAATTGAAGAGTCATTTTACCATCTTAGCCTCGTGCTTAGGGAATGATATCAATCCTCTGGTATGGTGTAATTTGCTTAAGCTATCACGAGAACTGGCTTGTTTTCCCATAGCATGTCTAGACCACTCTTGAAAACTTTCTGACCTGCAATGCTGCGCAACCTGGTCATAGACTGCCTCAGCCATCTAAGCGGGCCTCCGTCCACTCCTATGAATATTGAATAGAGTGTTAGTCAGCCGCTTGGCACACTTGGACTCCAATGCCCTATGGATGTGTCCATTATGCTGTGAATCCCACCTGAAATGTCTTTGAAATTTTTTCCAAAAAAAAAAAAAATCAAGTTAAATGTAAAATATTAATGCAATATTTGAGAGTTCTTATTTAATTAAATGTAAATGGTGGTGCTTTATATTTAATTACTTACAGAAAACTCCGCAAACTATATATCTACCACATTAGGTGGGACGTCCTAGAATGAGCAATACGGGGGCTAGAAAATTGCTCTCTAAATATGGAGGCATTGATTCGTGCACATGATGACTAGTATGTGAAACTGGAGCCATATAATTTCATAATATATTACAATATGTAATACATAAATATCGAAATACAAAATTATGCTATTTTATTTAAAACGTACTTATGTATCACCATATGGAGCAATGTGTACTCTACTATCCGATGGATCATCTTGGACAGTAGAAGGTGACGGTGATGGCAGAATGATGGTGGTATAGACGGTGAGGCAGAAGTCGGTGGTAGCACAAAAGAGGATAGCGGTGTAGGCACAAAGGGCGGCTGATCACCAATGGAACCTCCACTGCCACTGGGAATAGAAATTCGTGACATATCTAAAAATTTGCATACAGATATAATTAGAATATAATAAAGATTAACAGTTGGTGCACATTAAAAAATCGTTGGGCATACATAATTTACTTAATCATCTAATTCTTCTTCCATTTTCTACTCAAAAGCATCGTCATGTAAATCATCTTCAGTGTCTGCCTCGTTATCATAAACATCTTCTTCTTCACTTCTTCATCAATGTGTAAGTCTACAATCTCAGCTACACCAGATTCATCTACCAAGGGACCCATGTCTTCAAATGCCATTGGTATAGTAATGGCAATTGATTCATCCACATCCAGTTGGAAAGCAATGTCAACTACTGGAGCATCTACAACATAACGTGCCTTAAACTTGCACACTGCCTACCAATCGCTCTTAGGTCTTTTACAATCCAGATACAGAGTATAATACACTTGATTAGCTTGGGAGGCTAAAATAAAGGGATTGAAATTTGGATACTTCCTCTTATGGTTGATTTCAATAAGCTTGTATTGAGGATGCATCTTAACCCCTCGATTAGACATTGGATCAAACCATTCACATAAGAATAAAATGGTACTTTGATTTGGAGAACCAGGAAATTGTACTTTGATAATTTATTTCAAAATACCATAATATTCACCACCTAAAACACCAACATTACTTACTTTCACGCATACTCTACTATTGACTGTCTTCTTTCCTTTGCATTGCTTGTCGGTGTGAAATTGAGAGCCATTTACTACATATCCATTAAAGGAATGAACACATTTTGAGGATCCCCAAGAAAGATTTTTCAATAAATGATTATCTAAACTATTCCAATGATCATGAACCTATCAAAGTAAATTAAATTAGTGAGTTCTTAAATTGTGTATATACCTGAAATTATTTAACAAGCTTGTACTAACACTTACATGATCCCTAAACCAATTAGCAAACTGTAAGTCAATCATTCTTTCAATGTCTATATTACTTATGCCAGCAACCATAGCATGTAAGTGGTTATTGAATTTTTTTGTGCGCAAATATGTATAAAGTTAATATGTCGGCAATCTCAGAAGTATAACATAAGGCTATATTAAATTATACTTACTCAATATACGGTTCCACCTCATGACAATTACGTAATATGTAGTTTGTGACAACTCTTAATTCTTGATCTGACAAGTATTGACTATTCATATTGCCATATTTTCTTCCAGCAAGTCTACATATGGATAACACATCCTCGGGTGGGCTATTTGAAGCACCGTTATTATTACGAGCTAGGACTCTACTCCTTGTCTGGATATAAGACTCAAAGTAGTATGAGAAGAACATGGACGCCTCTTCAATAGCATAAGCATTGCAATCGAGCCTTTGACTCTAGCTTTGTTTCTCACTTTCTTCTTTAGACTATGTAAATACCTAACAGGGGAACGTATATTTCGTCATTTTGGTATACATCATAATATGTCTAAAAATTCTACAAATAATAAAGGAAAAAACAAACCTCTCAAAAGGATACATCCATCGGTATTGTATTGGATCACCAACTCTAGCCTCGTAAGGCAAATGAATGAGTAAATGTTCCGTAGCATCAAAAAATGCCGGTGGAAATATGCGTTCCAACTTGCATACCAACAAGGCAATATCATTCTCTAGATCACGTATATGTGACACTGAAAATTTTGAAGAACATAAATCTCTATTAAAAAGACTCAGTTCAGTTAGCACATTCCATATCTTAGATGGGAGAAACTCCTGTAGTGCTATGGGCATTAACCGTTCTATGAATACATGGCAATCATGACTTTTCATTTCGGATATCTTTAGTTGTTTCAAATCAACACACCACCCCAAATTCGAAGCATAACTATCAAGAAGTCTAAGATCTTTTATCCATTCTAACAAAAGCCCCCTCTTCTCTTTTGTCAATGTGCAACGAGCTTTCAAATTTGCCCCTATTCTTTGATCGAGGGGATCAATAAATAACTTTGGACGATTACAGAATCTACGTACATCATATCTAGCCTTTACATTGTCCTTCGTCTTACCGTTTACATCCATCACTGTGTTGAACATTATCAAATACATTGTTCTCATTATGCATAACATCTATATTATGTCGAAGAAGATTTGTACTCCAATATGGCAGATTCCAAAAAATACTTCGTTTTGCCCAGTTATGATATTCCCCTCTACCATCTTCCCTTGTACGTTCAGTTGCTGTGTCCATGATTTTGGAAAGAAATCGCACCACATTCCACATTTGATCCCTATTTAGGAGGTAATGATTGTTCAACACTTCTGTCTGTTCTAAAAGAAACTCTATCCCTGCGAAAATGATGCCCAAGTGGCAAGATCTGTCAATGGCAGTCAAACCATGATTGTTTACCTCCGGAAGGTAACTGGAAGGATTTTGTACATTCTATGCAATACAGGCATGCCAAAATACTGGATGTACTCACCCGCTTAGCATCCCATAGGCAGGGAAGTCGCCAATAGTCCACTGCAGTGCAACCCGCATTTGAAAATTCTATTTCTTAGAAATATGGTAAGTGTTGACACCTTCATTCCACAATGTCAAAAGTTTATCTATAAGCGGCTGTAAGTAGACATCTAGCTTTTGTTTTGGATTTTTTGGACCGGGAATTAAAACCGTCAAGAATGTCACAACATTTTTTATACACATCAAGAGTGGTAGATTAGATGAAGTAACTATGACTGGCCAATAAGAATATTATATCCCTGACAACCCAAATGACGAGAAACTGTCTGTTCACATTTCCAATCTAACATGACGTGGCTCTGCTACGAAATCAGGATATGTTTGATCGAAATGTTACGATACCTCACCATCTCTTGGGTGATTCATTATTGTTGGATTGTATGCCCTCTTAGACTAGGTTTCTGTTGTAAAATAGAATATTTAAATAAAAGAATTTATTTTCAGAAATTGTTTGTGAATTTACTTTTTGTTTGTGCACGATTTTCGTTTGGAACAGACCCATTGTGTTTAAATAAGTGATCCATGTGAATGGTGGTCTTTCACAGTGAGGTATGGATCACGGGTTATTTAACATATAAACTTTTGTTCTTAACCTATTGATGAGACTGAGAATCTTATCATATTTAAGTTATTATGTTATGAATTCCAAATGGGGAATGGCTTACCTTTAGCCAGTGAGTAGTCCACTCACTTTATGACATAAGCGTATTTCGAATACGTAGGACAGAACCTGTAATCGTGGTTTCTAAAAGTACTAAATGATAGAAACCTAGACTACTACCGCTATAGCATGGACTAGTACTCTACGACTTGAGTATGAGTTGGTGATTTGGCGAAACTGGAAGCATATACTTTGATTTGCTATAGTTGAGGTTCTATCGTAGGGTCAATATACTTGCATGTTGGGTATGTGTGACTAGTTAGTTAAGACAGGCTTGTACAAGATAGTTTCTGCACTATATCGCCCCTTGTGGTTATTCGAATGGTCTAAAATGTCCAGGGCCCTGGGAAACATGACTTGGATATTTGCTTTAGGGTAGCTCCCTTGGAAAGCGGAAACACTCCAGGAAGTCATGGATCATTAGACTAGAAGCCTAAGGATGGTAGATGTCATTTAGAGGGGTGTTAGTACACTTCTTCCTCTCTAAATGTACGACAATGTGTAGAGGGGTATTTTAGTCATTTCACCTGTAGGTCGGAGACTTTGCTAATGCAGCATTGTCCTTGGGATCAATATTTTCTTATGGTGATATTATGAAATATTTAAAATATAAAATACAGCTATTTATATAGTATGGGTATTTTGGTCATTTTAGTAGCCAAGGCGATGTGTTTTTTTGGTCATCAGAATAGCCCGTAAGTCCTAACTAATTTTGGGTTGAGGAATTGGTCTCAATTCAAGAGGATTTTATTTTATTTGATTTTATTCAGGATGTCTAATTTATTATTAGACTGGAATAAAATAAATAAATAAAATAAAATAGGAGTTGAGAGAAATTAATTATCTAGTTTAATTCGTTAATTAATTATTCAGGGCCTAGGTCCAGCATGAGTAATTAGGAAATTAACTTGGGCTTAAATTAGGGAAAATAATTAATGTTTAATTATTTATTGGGTTATTTATATAGGCCCAAGAAATAAATAATTAAAGATTAATTATTTTTGGTTCATTTGAACTCATTAATTATTTATTGGGTCATTTATATAAGCCCAGAAAATAAATAATTAATGTTTATTATTTTGGGCCTTTTGGGTCCAAGAAAAATAATAAAATTTATTTTGGCTCAATAGCTTGGACCTTAGGGTTTTTTTTTCCAGATACGGTTAAGAAGAGTTTATGATTAAGCCAAACTTATTCTCAGGATAACATTCGGGTGTTTGAAATTTGATATCCCGGGGATATGTTTATCAGATAATGAGAGACCTTTTTTTGGCTAACCAATTAAACAAGTCTCTGGAGAAGGAAAATCCTAATTTTCCCTAGCCTAATTGAGCCTCTCGTGTAGTTCTCTCTGGTCTCTCACGCCTCCCTCTTCTGTGTCTTCTTCTTGTTTCTTTGTTAACTAATAGTAAGAGAACCAAGGAGATTTGAGACCGTTTCTCTTCACCATTGTGTTCACCGACTAGAGGTTGGACAGAGGAATACTCTGAGAGTTGGAAAGCTTGGCGTTCATGTAAACAAGGCGAAGTAGAAGGCTAGCGGGTTTTCAATCGGAAGCTTCTTCAAGTGGGCAAAGCGAAGCAATTCCAGTCGTTCAAGCCACTTCTACTCAACCTAGAAGGCTTAAGGAGCACAAATGTATGATCTTCACGCTTTCGTGTGGCCTTTAAGGCTTGCGGTTTTTTTTTCTCTGATTTTTTCCCATGGATGCATGGCTCCCTTGTTTTCCGTCCCTCAATTATCCCATCTTCAACCTGATTCTCTGCGTGCAACCTCATGTGCTAGGCTATTGTATTAGATGCATAAAGCCTCTGCAACCTTGGAATGAGTGAAAAATAATATATCTTCTTCAAAGCAATATCCTTCTAAACTTTGTTCTTCCCCACTTTCTTTTTACGAGCATACCGAGCATGACTACAGAACTTGCATTCTCAACAACCACTATCCTCCTTCCAATAGAGCATGCAACCATTAACACATACATCTATCTTTTGTACTGATAGCCCAAATATAGCAACTAACTTCTTCATTTTGTTAAATTTCATCTGGCATCTGATTGCTTGTTGGCATAACCTCCTTCATTAGTTGTGATACTTTGTTAAAACATTTTTCTAACATATTATTTTCAAACTTGATGTTTGACAACCAAGTCACGACAGACAACTCTGAGTGATTTGTACATCTATCCTATAAAGGAGTATTTGCAGTCGTCAATAGATCATAAAATCGCTCAGCATCGGGATTAGGTACTTTTTTCATATTTGGTAGGAAAGAATTTGAGGAGTTGTTATTGCCTACTGCATCTAGAATTATATCATGAAAAAGATTAATATACCCTGAACTCTGATGCATCCTGCCAGTACTAAACGTCGGTGTCTGATGTGTAGTTGAGATAAACAGTTCACAATGACAAGTCCAATTATAATAATTTTTCACAAACCTTTTACTATATAAATGAACCCTGACCATATCTACAGCCTGAAACTTCTCATTCTTACACTTAATACAAGGACATCTAATTTGATCAGTACATAGTCATTCTGTATGTGCAATCGCCCATAAAACAAAATATTCAACACTACTAACAAATTCATTTGAAATTCCCTTTATTCCTGGAACATACATTCTATACGTTCAATTATGATCTTTCATCTAAATTAGTTTAATTGAAATTACTAAATTATCATTCAAATAATGTAGAAGAACAAATAATAAAGGAAATCCTGTATCACAAACTATTTCTAATATATTCAATGACTAAACAATATTCAATTAACCTAAATTTACAATATAATTTAATTAAGTACTAAATAATTAAGTAATAATAAAATAAGTTATTAAACAATGACTAATAAATAAATGTTAGATAATATTTATTACCAAATGTTTATGGAACTTATTATTTTTACATTTTGATTAAATAAGTAAAAGCTAATATTTTTAATTAAAGTATTATAAAATTTTTAAAGGAGTAGAAGGTAAAATTTACGTACTTTTTCTAAAAATTTTAATTTATTTCAAAAAGAAAAAATTATACTAAAAAATATAATTTAAATATTATATATATATATTTGTCAATTGCTGAAGGTTAATTAAATTAAAGTTTAAATACCTTATGTAATATGAAATATGATTTTTGAACCATATAGACAATTTTTTTTAAAAAAAAAAATTATATACATATTTTTATTAAATTTTATTTAAGGCAATTACATAAATTAAAAAATTAATCAATAAGAATGAAATTTAACATATGAAGTATGAGATTAAAAAAAAAAATATCAATCATTAAAGGCTTAAACGATTTTGAAATTTTTTTGACAATCTCATCTTTAAATTGTCCATTTCTAGGTACTAGGCCACTTCAAAATAAACAATCCACAATAGACAACAATCAATTCATTACTACCAATCTCCAATATTCATAAACAATTATCCACCACCACCATTAGTTTTAAGATACAAATATAGCAAAAAATAATAATAATAATTTTCAAATCATACTTAGGAAAAAAAAATTATATCTCATACACCAATAAACAATCTAAATGGCAGAGAACAAATTGAATAGGACAAATTAAAGATTATACAAATTGCAAAGAATAAATTGAGCAGATTAAAGCTAGTAATTGAAGAGAAAAAAAAGCTCACCGAAGCTCTTTTTGGCCAGTAGGGGCGTGGCGGGAAGATGGAGGAATTCGGCAAGGGAAGACAGTAGCGACAAGCCAACGGGTCGGCAATGGTGACAGTTGCAAACACGGTGGTTGGCTACAGTGCTAGTGGAAAAATGTAGATCACTTCAGGGGAAATGTAAAAATGGGAGACGTCCGAAGGAAGGAAAGAAGACAAGATTTGGTATAGATCTTAAAAATAGTGACTGAAATTTAAATTGGTCGCTATTTATAGACTAATTTAAACTTCGGTCGCTAAAAATTAAAATTAAAAACTAAAATTCCGGGTTTTTCATATCGGTCGCTAATTAGACGCTATATAGGTCTAATTAGCAACTGATTTTTTCAGTCGCTAATTAACAATCGATTTGCGGCTGATAAAATTTCATATATAAATCTAAAAATAAAAAAAGGTATTCCGTCACAAAAAGTGGTAGTTGTTTCATTGCAATTACTACCGCACAAATTGATCGCGAAATTCTCTAACTGATTTGCAACCTTATCGCCTACAGACCAATAAAAATTTTGATTGCTAATATAGTGACCAATTTTGGCGTCTGTTGCTATTTTCGGTCATGAATTGGCCAGATTCTTATAGTGTTAATTAACTTAGTATACATTAAATTGTTAGTACGCAATATTTTAGGTTTAGCGTGTTATGTTTGAGATGGAGTTGATAGTTGGTTTGTATTGTGTGATGGCTTAATGTTAGAAGTTGAGTTAGTTTTGGATACTATGGCAATATAAGGGTTATAGGGAAGTTTGTGACATGATTTTTATATTTTCTCTAGATGGGACTAGAAGCTATTGATCAGCTCATCGGAAGAGTCTAATATTTATGAGACAAACGGATCAGTTAAGTTCTTGCATTAAAATTGTTTGTGAAACAATACAATTGCAAGTTGTCAAATGTTATGTATTAGCAATGGAAACATAGTTTGTTGTGATAAAATATTCAGTATGGCTAGTTTTCTTACTCTATTTTCACTCACGTATTGATTTCTTAAACAAAAGAATTTCAAAACGACTTACTTGGTTTGCACACTGAATAATTTAATCAAAGTTTACCAAGTCATTTTGGACATTTTTCTTTTTACTACTATTTGATGTTAATGAATTTTCTTGATGCAAAATCATTGAGTACTCAATAAAGGTAAGTTACTAACACTAATTTAAGAAAAGTGAGCTAGCTTTCAGGTCGGTGGCCACCTCTAGGGAGTGAACTTGTTCCCGATTAGGTGACAGGGCTAGTGATGCAGGCTGATCCCAGCTAGCAACCAGTTCCAAGTAGGACTATTTTTTTCCTAGAATGGACAATCAGAAGTTAGAGGGGTCTGGAAAAATGAGGAGTATCCCCACTTATGGGCCGATCATATACAGTACTGTGATGCAGGATTTCATAGTACAGGGTCATGATATAGGGGATCATGCCTCAGGGTAATAATGTAAGGTTTCATAGTCCACATTATTGTTGAGTGGTTAATTTTCTTGAAATAAGGTTATTTACTGAGAACGTAAATTGAAATGCTACTCTTGTGTTTAAAACTTTTGATTTTGATTGTAATTACGCATTTGGTATTTCAAAATTGCATATCATGAAACCATTTCAAATGTTCACTCGCACACAGACATGACTTACTGGGAAATTTATTTCTCATATTCTTTGTGTATGCTTTCAGGTCGTGGGCACTATTGACAAGGTTAGGGCTAGAGTTCAAGATCTTGTACTTGACATTTTGGTTATTTTCCTCAGAGACAATGTTTTATTATTCTTTACTTTGAGACATTGTATAAGTTTTACTAGAGTTGTATTACATTTAAGTTTTATTTAAGGTTTTACTTTGGATGAGTTATTTATTTACCTTATTATAAAGACCTATTGTCCTTTGGACAAGGCAATATCCCCACCCCTTTTGAGGTACATAAGTAATGGGGTATCACAAGTGGTATCAAAGTTTAGGTTTAGATAGTTACCTTGATTTAATGGATTTAGAATTTTAAGTTTTATGATTTTTGCTAAACTAAGTGTATTTTATGTGAATAAGATTGTTAAAACGTATAAGACTCCCCGCATAGCCATGGTTTTTGTGAAGCCCCACACTTGTCACAACTCAGACACTTGTTGATATATATGAATTGTATGGTAGTAGTAACTTAGAAATTAGAACTCGAAAGTTAAATGTATAGCCCAGGATGATGATCCTGGAGAGCTTAATTTCAAGGAGTATAGTAAGACTAAAGCTAAGTGCATAATTAGAGGTATATTTTGATTAATATAATAGATTCTAGATTATGGACTCTAGAATTGTTAGTTAAGTCTAGGTTGAGTTGAGCATAGAATTGAGTATTACCTTTAAAATCAAGTATTTAGAATTTAAGAATGACTATGTTACCTGTGTTTGAGCTCTTTTGTTGGTGATTCAAACTTGAAAATCTTGCTACGTGTTGATAAGTTGATATGGGAGGAAATTTCATCCCTATGTATTGTAATGAAGGTAACCTTGATAAGGTTGTGAGAGAAAGTCTATGTTGGCAGGAACAATTAGATATTTTCGAAAATGTGATAAATATGCTTATGTGAGAATCTTTGGGTATAAGAGAACTACATGTGATAAAGAGGTATACGATCTTGATACTTATTCTAGTTTTTCAATTTTGACTATTTTAGTTCCAATGTGATGGATAGGACCTTGTTATGATGATGGGAGCTTAGAAATGGTAATTATTACTAGGATTCAAGATTTTGACATCTGTGCTTTGGAGATTTGTGATTTTCCGTTATACCTGCTAATTATGTGTGAAAAGTGGGATATTGTCTAGAATGCCCTATGATTACATGTGGTGTAGATTATATGAAATATCTATGCAATATCTTTCTATGTCTTTTATCTGACTGAACATGTTATATGAATTTACTTGTTTTTAGGGCATGACATATTTGCACTTTAATTTTGGGCTAGAATAATTGGGGTGACGAAGGGTATTTGGATATTGTGTGTGAGTAGAATTTAAAAAATCAATGATTATGGAAAGTAAATATTGCTTACAATTGTACTATTATAGTGGATGTAACCACGCCAGCGAAGGAGGAAGACCTAGATAGGACAACTTTAGGAACGATTCTAAATATGCAAAACTTCTATGCTAAAAAATGATAGAGCAGCAATGGAAGAATAAGGGGAAACACATAAGGATTACTTTAATGGAAGTTGCTCAAAATTTGGCAATGTATCATCACTGCAGGAGGAGAAAACACATGGAAACAGATTATTAGTTCAAGGAGTTGAACTAGGGATACTTCAAATGTGCAGATTCTACACATCTAAGGGAGACTTGGTTGAGGCTACTTTGATTTAAATAAGGAAACCTTACTCTACTATCACACCCAACTAATTGAAAAAATGCAACTAGAGTTAATGGAGAAAAAAACGCAATACCATAAAAGAATACTCAAATGCTTACTTTGGAACAAAGAAAACTTAGGAGCCGATGTGACTCGAAAACGTCATGAAGATGAGAAAATTCTTAGGATTGGAGTATTATTATTGTCTTTTGTTAAAGGAATTGAGATTCTTACGTCACCTCTGATTCGACCACAATGGAGATGTACATTGCAATTGTAAAAGAGAAAGAATGAGAAGAATTTTCAAGAACCTAGGAGAATATCAAGGTTTACACTTGTCGCACTTTAGGTACTATATGCGGTTGCATCAAATCAAGAAGGGAAAACCATGTTGGTGAATTCTTATGATGGTGATTCAATCTAAGGCAACACTCTTCAACTATGATGTTAATTGGGACTATCAATTATCAAGAACTAAAACAAAACAAGTTAAAGTATTAAAAATTGACTTGCTAGGGTGAAGCCTTAGTGAATCTAAATGAAGAAGAATAGGTCCTGACTGATCTTCCTTATGAGGTATACAAATTATCACCAAGCTCTGTGAAAACTACAAGGAAAAATTTTATATCAAAACATGATAAGAACATTAGAACTAAACTCAAATAAGAGATGAACAAATGGTAGACGAAGCGCACAATCTGAAGAGGAACGACTTAAAAGGATAACTTGCTGCACTAGTATATGGAAGAGAAACGAAGCAAGAAAACAGAATAGAAGTGACAAAAAGATTTTCAGGTTGAAAACTTCAACGTGAAAACTACATTATTAAATAGAAAAGAAGAAATTTGAAAGCAGTGTCTAACTCCAGTAAATGCCAAAAAAGAAATTTTATTCATCAAATCTCCAGTGTGTAGGGGACTAACTTACTCTTCATGTATTGGCAAAAGTATATAAGCTTTCTCATATATATTGACTCCTTTCCACCATCGTCTGAACTTGACAAATGAAGTTTCCTTGATGTTCTGCTGTACATATGTGAGGGGAGAGAATAACACAAGATCAATAATATAGGCGATGTATGCATTAGATTTCAGTATAAAAATATACTAGCAAACATTCATTTTGTGTATAATATTTTTTCAAAGAGTAGATGGCTTCATGGAGAAGGTTCCTTAGAGTTTATTCTATTAAAATAATTTGAGGATTCAATCTCATATCCCTAGCATTCAAAATAGAAGAAGAGTGCTATCACATAGAGTTGTACTTTGACCTGCTGCATCCCGCCCACCTCCCCCCTTCCTTTTTTTCTTTTTGTAGCTGAAATTTATTATGGCAAAATAAACAACAAAGAGTACATAGGATCACAAGGGCATTCCCTCCTCAAAGAAAACAAATTTACACATAGTTACACATGCATACAAACATTTTTTTTAAAAAATATAGTATACTTTTTTTATTGAGAGAATAAAAAAAGGAGGAAGGTATCAACTTGGCCTTCTTACAATTGGCATACATCTTCATACAATAGGAAAAGAAGGACGAACAGTGGGCACTTGCTTCTCATCCAGTAAGGACAAGCCCTTTATGTGTTTAGGTAGCATGGAAAAATGAGAAAAATGGAAGTCTTTATCCTGCTCCAAAGTCAAATTTGCCAATTGATTTGCAACTACATTCCCTTCACGAAAAATGTACTTAATAGCTCCCTTACGGAACTTAGCCAATACATACTGTTTAAATGTATATCCTCTAGACTAGGTTTCTGATATAATTATCGAATTTATTAATAAAAGAATTTATTCTCAAAATTATTTGTAAATTTTACATTATTTTTGTGCACAATTTTGTTTGGAAAAGACCCATTGTGTTTAAGTAAGTGGTCCATGTGAATGGTGGTATTTCACAGTAAGGTATGGACCACGAGTTACTTAACACATAAACGTTTGTTCTTAACCGATTGGTGAGAATGAGAATCTCATCATGTTTAGGTTATTGTGTTATGAATTTCAAATGGAGAATGTCTTACCTTTAGCTAGTGGATAGTTTACTCACTTTATAGCATGAACATATTTCGAATACGTAGAATAAAACCTGTAATAGTGATTTCTAAAAGTACTATTTAGAAGAAGCCTAGACTATTACTGCTATAGCGTGGACTAATACTTTACCGCTTGAGTATGAGTTGGTGGTCTAACGAAGCTAGAAGCATGTACTTTGATATGCTGTAGTTAAGATTCTTTCGTATAGCCGATATACTTGTATTTTGAGTATATGTGACTAGTTAGTTAAGACAGACTTGTACAAAATAGTTTTTGCATTATATCGCCCCTTATGACTGTACGAATAATCTAAATATCCAGGGACATGGGGAATATGACTTGGATGCTGGTTTTGGAGTAGCTTTCTTGGAAAGCGGAAATATTTCAAGAGTCGTTGATCATTAGACTAGAGGTCTAAGGATAGTAGATGTCTTTTAGAGAGGTGTTAGTACACTCTTCCTCTCTAAATGTGTGGCGATGTGTAGAGGGGTATTTTAGTCATTACACCAGTAGGTCGGAGACTTTGCTAACACAACATTGTCCTTGAGATCAATATTTTCTGAAGGTGATATTAGAAAATATTTAAAATGTAAAATACAGTTATTTATATAGTAGGGATATTTTGGTCATTTTAGTAGCCAAGGCGATATGACTTTTGATCCCTGAAATAACCCTTAAGTTCTAACAGATTTAGGTTAAGGAAGTAGTCTTAATAATTATGGATTTTATTTTATTTAAGTAGTCTGATTTATTATTGGACTAGAATAAAATAAAAGCCCAAGAGAGAGTATATATTTTATCTAGTTCAATTAGTTAATTAATTATTTAGGGACCAATGTCCAAATTGAATAATTAGAAAATTAACCTAGGTATAAACTAGATAAAAGGTCTAATATTTTATATCGGTCTATTTGGGCTTGTTAATTATTTATTGGGCTATTTTATGAAGCTTAGAAAATAAATAATTGAGGCTTATTATTTATGGGGTGTTCAAGTCTAAGAATAAATAATTTTATCTAACCCAATGAATGAGACCAAGGAGAAAATAAAAAAAAAAAACAAACAACAAGGGATGGATCCCGTATTGTTTGGCGTGAGAGGATAACAGAAAGCAAATATTTTTTTGTTTCACGTTTTTGGTCTCTCTCTGATAATTTTTTTTTGAAAAGAAAAGGACCAAGACCATTCTTAAACCCGATAGATTGTAGCTTTCACCGGCAGAGGAAAAGGCAGTGGCCATATTCTGGAAGTTCAAAAGTTTCACGTGAATAAGAAAAAGTAGATGGCTTGTAAGAGTGCAACCAGATTTTCTTTGGGAGAACTAGTGGCTTCAAGCATTCAACTTGAAGAAGTCCAAATATCTTCTTCAGTGCGAAGAAGATCATTTAAATACAGAGGTATTTTAATTCTTAAAGCTTCCGTTGCCTCTGTTTTGATATTATGCACACTTCTGTGTTTATTTTTGTCGTACATTACCTTCACACACACACACACACACACACACACACATACATGTAAGAAAATAGATTGGGAAAAATTATGTCTTGGTGCCAATTGAAAATTCCCTTGTGCATAAAATATTTATGCAGAAGGAATTCAGGCATGAAAATACAAGCCAATCAGACTCTAGCATATTTTTCCTAAATCCTTAAAGTAGTGATGGTTGTGCTTCTAGATAGAATCATCAATGAGTGAGCTTTAAAACTCCTTTAAAAGCTAATAGTCAAATAGAGAAAAATAGAAAAGACAAATTCCACATATTTTATTTTATCAACAAATCACTGTTAACAGCAAGGAAATACATGCCCAATACCCATCATAAGTGAAAGACTTGACTTAAATTAGCAACCACCAGAACTAAATAAAACTAATAAAATGTCTTTGTAAAAGTTACTAGTTGGTGGAGATGAAAAATAATACCTCTTTAGAATGGCCCCTTTTAATTTCTCATAAAAGTAGGTATTGAAGAAATGGTAATTGTATCTTCGCTGGTCCATTCGAGACATTAGGCCCTATAGATACCTTATGAAAACCACACATAAATAAATAAATTACTCACACGATGACAATGATAAGTTAATCCTAGTTCATACTTGCACATAAGGTAATTCCTAAGGTGGACCAAAGGGAAAATGTATTGCCTATCTTTTGCCCCAGTTTGGGACAAAGGGACAATTGATAGAATTGTTAACAAAAGATGATATGGAGGTTAGAATATTCTTCAAACCCAGGCCAAAGAGGAATATCCAGATAGTGCAAAGTTCTTTAAATCCATTCCCAAGTAATCCATTTTTTTAAGCTATTCACACAGTATCCCAATCTACATGCAACCATCAAGTGTAACTTATCGAATGTTAAAGTTCATTATAGGTGATGACAAGTATGCCTTAGGTGCAAGACATTGCATGCATGTGTAACAAATTTCAACTAATTCAAGATCATCCCTAATTTCAAATGTGAGAAAACAAAATCATTAGAAAAAATAATACACACACCCACATCACACATGCATATACATATACATATACATATAAGAGGGTTTTCCAATACATAACAGTTAAATTTCAGATTAAAAATTCTGGAAGATGTACCTAGAAGGAAAATATATCCTTGTCTTTGTGCTAAAAGAACGAAGGTAAGGATTCATTAAGTGCAAAAACCAGAAACTACTTGTAATGATAAGCAAAGCATTGTGAACACTAATCATACTATCATCAAAGTATGCATTAGTCCTTGAAAGTGCAAATGAAAGACATCACCTAGACACTTTCTTTTCTAGCTTCATTGTAGGCTCATCATCCTGCTACTCATTTTGCGTAGCCTCCATCTTCTTATCTAAGAAGATTTAATTGAAAGAGTAAAGTTAGATTAGTTATGGATCATAAATAAACTATGAATATTGATTGAGTTTATTTATTACTTATTCTCCTTTTGTACGTACAAAGGTTTCATATTTCCTATCAATATTTTAAATTTGTAATTTATAATACGAAATAGAAAGAAAACATGGTGAAATATCTTTTAATATTATTTAATACAAACGTTATAAATTATTATAATTAAAGTATTTCAATTTTGAAAAACAGATGAGACGTTATGATAAAGAAAACAATAGAGGCTAAAAAATAGGAGTGTTGAAGTACTTCACATATATCCAAAGGGAAGGAAAAGAAACTTGGTAAAACACATGTCCTTACAAGCCAAATGGAAAAAAAAAAAAAAAAACAGCAGCCCATACTTCACCTAACCACCCACATTATGCTTTTTTTCAAAGAAGAGAACTGAATTATGAACTAAAATCCTTAGCAGCCCCATGCTTAAAAAAAAGAATAACTAAAATGTATTTACTTTCTCTTTGTCTTGATCTTTTTAATCTTTTCCCTTTGAGCATCTTTCCGCCACTTTTTAGCTGTGCTCCAGCCTATATAGCACGGATCTATCTTTTTTTACTTCTTTCTCTTTTGCGATCAATAATTAATTCAACGTTAACATCACTCCTCACCATCCTCCTTGAATATGCCTGCTGCCCACCCTCATGCACCACTTCTAGGACCACTTCTTGGTTCTCTTCATATTGTTCAACAAAAGGAAAATAAGGTTGATAAAGTGTAGGTGGAGTCATGGGAGAGGCTGATGGCTGCTAATCAATGGGAGAAGTATTAGAGGTAGATGGCAGACCGAGGTGGGGAGAAGAAGGCTGGAATGGAGGTGGAGTGGTTGATAGCTCAGCAATAGGAGAATTTAGATAAGAGATGGGAGAAGAGGATCAGAAAGAGGAGATGGAATAGAGGAGGCTGAAGCTAACGCAACTGGAGTAGTGGGTTGTAGCTACAATATATGGACAAATTGCACTATTCCAGGTGGTTGCTCATTTTTAGGGCCTAGGCACTCATTTTCATATTTGAGCTGCACATCTAAGCACTTGGACCATTTTCTTTTCCACAAACATATGTATGGCTCACATACTCGACACCAATTTCTCTGACTTCCACGCCTGATCTTAAATTTTGTCAGCCTTCTTGAAAGTTGCTATTGGGTATCTCATGCATATCATATATGACGCAGCGGAAAAATAAAACGAGATACCATCCCAGGAACCGCATATATGTGGAAAACAAGACATAAAGAGATCAAAGGTAGCAATTTTTTACCTTTCTTTGATCGTCTAAAGAACAAAACTTTTTTTCTTCAAGTTGAGGCGTGATCCTGCAATCCTCTTGATCAAACACCACGAGAGTTGAACGTCCAACCACTATAATCACAGTGTCTGATTATCTCTAACAGAAATTCACACGGAGGATCACACTTAAGCACCAAGAGGTTTATGTGCTAGCATAAACCAAAGTGTCGGCTAAGGTTTATTGTTCTTATGCTGAAGAACAACGAGAGAGAGAGAGAGAGAGAGAGAGAAGGTCTTTGGAGTTGTTATTTTTTCATGGATTGTCCTCAAGCTAGGGTTTCGTATGTCTATCACATATTTCACACGAAAAATCCTGCTAAAATCTTCCATTTGAGATTTCTAAAATGATTAGAATTCTCTAATTGTAATTGAAAATATCAAGTTCTCATAATTATAATTTGGACAACAAATTATAACTAATTATAATTTGTCCACAATAACTTCTCTTTCACGCAATTAATCCTACTATATTATCAAATAACATCTTGAGTATATAATCCTCTATTGTGTGTGACCTATTAGGTTTCCCAATCAATTGGTAGCGAATATGAATTAATCCAAACGCCTTTGAGATTAATAATCCATAATTAATTAGAATTAATCATATTGATTCTAATCAGGATTGGTTTATTAATTCATCAATTAATAAATCTATATTCCCAGATCATGAGCGGTATCTAGTAACACATCATGACTACCTAATAGTCCAGGAAGTTAAGTGGCTTGACATGAACCCTTCAATTGAAGGTCTAAAACGGAAAGATCAAAGCATGCAGCAGAAGCAAAAATTGGAAAAACGAAGAACAGGAAACATACATGCCGGAGCTGGCGTCGGTTTCGGCGGCCTCAGCCGGCGCCGGTCACGGCCTGGGAGGGGGGGGGGGCTCCAAGGGAAATTTTTTTTTACCTCTTATCCTCGTTCTCAGAATTGGCTGGACCGGAATGTGTGAAACTGGGGTAGGTGCGCTGATGGAAACTTCTAATGCGATTCCTGCAAGCGTCCTACTCCGTCTGTGCATGTAGGTGAACGCCAATCTCTCGATCTTTCAGTATATGGTCTGCCTAATCCCATTTGATGAACAACTTATTGGGCTAAGCAATTTTCTTCGAGAGAGTGAAAAGAGGCATCTCCTTTTTTTTTCCTTTCTCACACCAGAAGCATGAAAAAAACAACGTTGTTTTCTTAACCCTAAGAAGAGAAAAAACCACGTCCTCTTTATCCTCCTGTTTAACCTAAATAAAACCCTATGTTAAACTGGACTGACCAATTGGACTCTTAGTTTAGCCTTTTTGGACTAAATTAATTATTCTAATTAGAACCAAATAAATAGCCCAATAAATAATTAATTTTTCAGTCCAAATAAACTAGTCCAATTAACAAGTCTATATTAGTTTAGTCCCAGAGTTAATCTTTAATTATTCAAATTGGGCCAAAGACCTGAATAATTAATTAATCCACCAAACAAATTTAATTAATTCTCTTTCCATGGACCTTTATTTTATTCTAACCCAAAAATTAAATCAGATTACTTAAATAAAATAAATTTTATTTAATTTAATTTAAGACCAATTCCTTAGCCTGTATATAATTAAAACTCACGGTCTATACTGAGGACCAAAAGACACACCGCCTTGGCTACTAAAATGACCAAAATACCCTTACCATATAAATAGCTGTATTTTACATTTTAAATATTTCTTAATATCACCATAAGAAAATATTGACCCCAAGGACAATGATGCGGTTAGTAAAGTCTCCGACCTACAGGTGTAACGACTAAAATACTCATCTATACATCGCCGTATATTTAGAGAGGAAGAAATGTATTAACACCTCTCTAAATAACATCTACCATCATTAGGCTTCTAGTCCAATGATTCACGATTTCTTGGATTGTTTCCGCTTTCCAAGGGAGCTACCCTAAAACAAACATCCAAGTCATGTTTCCCAGAGCCTTGGATATTTAGATCATCCAGACAACCACAAGGGGCGATATAGTATAGAAACTATCTTGTACAGGTCTGTCTTAACTAACTAGTCACACATACCCAACATGCAAGTATATTGATCATACGATAGAACCTCAACTATAGCATATCAAAGTACATGTTTCCAGCTTCGTCAGACCACCAACTCATGCTCAAGTCGTAGAGTACTAGTCCACGCTGTAGCAGTAGTAGTCTTGGTTTCTACCATAAAGTACTTTTAGAAACCACTACTACATGTCCTATTCTACGTATTCGAAATACGCTTATATCATGAAGTGAGTGGACTACTTACTGGTTAAAGGTAAACCATTCCACATTTGAAATTCACAACAAAATAACTTAGACATGATGAAATTCTCATTCCCATCAATGGGTAAGAATAAACGTTTATGTGTTAAGTAACCCATTATCCATACCTTACTGTGAAAGACCACCATTCACATGGACCACTTATTTAAACACAATAGATCTTTTCCAAACGTAATTGTGCACAAATAAAATGTAAATTCACAAATAATTTCTGAAAATAAATTTTTTTATTAAAATATTCAGTATTTACATTAGAAACCTAGTCTAAGAGGGTATATTTCTTAACAATCTCCCACTTATACTCTAAGACTAAGTAAGTCCGTAGGTGTCCACCCCTATGGCATCTAAGTGACTCTTGAAGACTCTCACAGCCAAAGGCTTGGTGAATGGATTTGCTAGATTGTTCTAGGAGGCAATTTGTTCCACCAGGACTTTCCGTCTCTGGATGAAATTCCAGATCAGGTGGTACTCCCTCTTGATGTGCTTTCCCTTCTTGTGGTTCCTGGGTTCTTTGGATTGCGATACTACTCCAGTGTTGTCGCAATACATCACAATCGACCTATCCATGTGTAGCACGACTCCAAATTCTGAAAGGAACTTTCGAAGCTAGACTACTTCCTTGGATGCCTTCGAAGTTGCCACATACTCAGCTTCCATGGTCGAGTCAATAATGCAAGATTGCTTGATACTCCTCCATGAAATGACTCATTCAAACAGGGTGAAAACATATCCACTAGTGAATTTTCTCTTATCATTATCTGCCTGGAAATCTGAGTCTGTATATCCTATATGAACTAAGTCATCAACCTTGTAAACTAGCATATAATATCTCGTTCCCTTGAGGTACTTGAGAATATGCTTTACAACTTGCCAATGAACCTCCCCAAGGTTTGACTGATATATGCTAACCAAGCTTACGGCAAAGCAGATATTTGGCTTAGTACATAGCATGACGTACATGAGACTTCCCACAGTCGAAGCATAGGGAATCCTACTCATTTTGTCCTTTTCTTCTTAAGACTTAGGACAGTCCATTGAGTAGAGTTAGAGCTCATTTGCATGAGTCTATACTGTACTTAGCCAGCATCTTGTCAATGTATGCCGCTTGGGATAATCCTAACATTCTTTGCTTCCTATTCCTAAGAAGTCTAATATCAAGAATGTAGTTGACTTCTCCTAAGTCCTTCATACTGAATTGACTAGATAGCTAAACCTTTGTAGATGACAATTACCCTACATCATTTTCAATGAGTAGAATGTCATCCACATACAAAACAAGAAAAATCACATTAATACCTTTAAGTTTCCTGTACACGTATGATTCATCCTTGTTTTGAATGAAACCGTAAAATTTTACAGTCTCTTCAAAACGAATGTTCCATACTCTCGATACCTGCTTAAGTTCATAAATGGATTTTTTAAGTTTGCAAACCATATGTTCTTGCCCTTTAGCAATAAAGCCTTCCAGTTGGGACATATAGATGTCTTCACTAAGATGGCCATTTAAAAATGACGTATTGACATCCATTTGCCATATCTCGTAGTCATAATGACATGCGATGGCAAGGAGGATACAGAATGGACTTAAGCATGGCTACCGGGGAAAAGGTTTCCTCATAATCAATTCCCTCTTTCTGAGTATACCCTTTTACCACAAGCCTAGCTTTGAAGGTTTCCACCTTCTCATCCATTCCCCTCTTCCTCTTGTATACCCACTTACACCCAATGGGTTTTATTCCTTCAGGTGCAGCTACAAGATCCCAAACCTGATTGAAGTACATAGACTCAATCCCGACTTTCATTGCTTCATGCAATAGATTTGTATCGGTATTAGCAATCGCCTCCTCATATCTAGTGGGGTCTTATTCTTGATGGTCGGAGATTAGCTCGAAAGCTTCTCCAGTCCATCTCTCTGGAACCCTAAATACTCTCCCACTACGACGAGGCTCCAATTGTACAGGCTCTTGAGGCTGTGCCTCTTCTTGTTCCACAATCGGATCAGAAGAAATTGATTTCAATGATAACTTCTCCTCAAATTCCAACCTAGTTGAACCTTTCGTGGAAGTACTTTGATCATCATCTAAGTATTTAGAATTGGCACTAACCAGTACTTTCTACTTCTTAGGATGATAAAAGTAACCACCATTTGTCCCTTTTAGATAGCCAACAAAATATCATAATTCTGATCTTAGTTTTAACTTGTCTCTCTTGACCAGTACATAAGTTGGACAACCCCATATCCTGAGATGATTCAGATTTGACTTACGCCTAGTCCACATCTTATTCTTGTAGGGAGTCCTAAGTATTGACTTGAAAGGCACCAAGTTCAAAATGTATGCCGCTGTTTCCAGGGTATATCTCCCAAAAAGACACTGGAAGAGTAGCATGAGACATCATGCTTCAGACCATTTCCATCAATGTCCTGTTCCTTCTCTCAGCTACTCCGTTCTGCTGGGGTATTCCCGGCGTAGAGAGTTGGGATACTATCCCATGATGTACTATGTAGTCCTTGAATTCACCAAGGAGGTACTCTCCACCACGATCCGATCGTAAGGTCTCGATCAATTTACCTGTCCGACGCTCCACTTCAGTCTTAAACTCTTTGAACTTGTCAAAAGAGTTAGACTTGCGTCTCACCAGGTAAATAAAACCAAACCTCGTACAATTATCCGTGAAAGTTATGAAGTATTCAAAACCTCATCTAGTTGGTGTAGACAAGGGACCACACACATAGTGTGAACAAGACTCAATACCTACTTGGCTTTATCCGCCTTAGGGGTAAATGACTTTTTGGTCATCTTTCTCATTAGGCAGGATTCACACTGAGGCCTATTTTTCAATCTCAATTAGCCCAAAGGCCCATCATGGATTAACCTCTGAATCCTGGTTGAGTTGATATAACCCAACCTTAGATGCCAAAGATACGAGTCATTGACATTGGTCTTTCTCTTCTTTGTTAAAGGTTCAGATAGAGCGTTATTTAATTAATTGTTAATAGAGTTTAAGAAGAATAGATTTTCAGATATGTGCCCAGTATATAAAATTTCTCCATCTCTACTGATAGTAATACCAGAATGGAAAGGTACAGAATATCTTTGATTTATTAGTTTCGCAACTGAAATCAAATTCTATCAAAATCCAGGTACATATAAAATATCTCTTAAAATCACTATTTTATTACAATAAAAAAAAATAAAATCTAGCTCCCTCACTGCAAGGGCCCAGACTTGTGTTCCATTTCCCACTCGTAATCTTTCTAAACCTTTGCAAGGAGTTACAGATGTAATCAGTGGCCTCTAAATCAACAATCCAAGTGGAAGTCGATCCGACCATTAATATAGACTCTAGATAGAAAACATTACCTATGGGGTTTTTCTTGGCTTGAAGATCTGGACATTCCTTTTTTCAATGTCCCTTCAGTCCACATTTGAAGCACTTACCCTTGAGTTTGTCTTTGGGCTGGGTCTTGGGTTGGGCCGCTGCATTTCCTTTCTTCCTTTTGAACTTTCTAAGCTTGGGCCCAGTTCTAGAGGAAGAAGCTTTAGCAATTATAGCCTTTGATTGTAGCTTTATGACATTTTCCGCTATCTAGAGTTCCTTCATCAACTCAGTTAAATTCATGTTTAACTTGTTCATGTTATAATTCAACTTGAACTGAGTAAAGAAACCCGGTAGAGATTCAAGAACCATGTCTACTTGGTTCTTAGGGTCAATAATAGCCCCTAAGATTTTTGCCTCTTCGAAAGCAGCAAGCATCTGGAGCATATGCTCTCTGACTGATGTTCCTTTAGCCATCTTAGTGTTTTTGATAGTTCGAAGAGCCTCCTGACTTGCGGGCCAACTCTTATCCGTGAACATTGTGGCTAATGATTGACTTATATCGTACGCAGAAGCTATGTGCTCGTGTTTTGACTGGAACACATTAGATATGGAGGCCAACATGTAACAACAAACCATCTCGTCGGCCTTCTTCCACACCTTCTCAGCCTCTCGCTCCTCAACGGTGGAACCTTCCCCGATGACATGGCAGGTTTCGTAAAGGATATACTTATACTCTTCTGCTGTGAGTATTATGTCCAGGTTCCTCTTCCAGTCCATATAATTCGATCCCATTAGCTTATTCTCTTAGAGAATAACGACCAATGGACTAAAAAAACCTCCCACCATTTCTAAAAAATTGAAAATAAAAGAAAATGATTTAGTTTGTGAAAACAAAACTAATTTGTGCACTTTATCAAAACTGATAATAATTAATTTGGCTCGTAGGAAAACTAACATAGCTTCTTGGGAAGATTAACAATTCCCTAAGCTAAGTGTGTTGACCACCACAAATTAATTTTCCTTCTAGGTAATGATCTAGAAGATAACTCCATCGAGGGGATGGCCGTTTCCTCTTGTTTCCTATGGGCATACCTCGCACTATAACCTCCAACGTGGGTTGGCCGATCATAGTACGTATCCTGAGTTATTAATTACATCTCTCTATTAGATCTAGATCCTTGTGGTATTCCCATCCTATACGAGTTCACTCCCAGGGTGACACGAGAAGATCCACGATCTCTAATGAGGATCGTGATGGAAGTCGTGGGGCCGTTGGAACTCCTCTCCCATTTAGTCTTTTAAAATAAGAGTTTTCTAAAAAATATCCTTTTGAAAATTTTCATTAAATTTTCCTTTAACTCAAAAATAAAATATCTAAATCCATTAAAATCTCTATGTCAAGGTTTATATCATTTGAGAGATTTTTTCATGGACTAATTTTATTTAAGTTAAAAAACTTAATGATTTCAAAAAAATTTCAATTAAAACTTTCTAGAGACTTTGGTCTCAAGTTTATTTCACAAAATAATTTTTCTTGTGCGAAAATAAAACAAAATGACTTCCTATTTTAATTTACTAAAATATCTAAATCCAATATATTTTATATGTCAATGATTAAATCTTTTGAGAAAATATCTAAGGATTAATTTTTGTTTAAGTTGAAATAACTATTTAATTTGTAGAAAAATATTTTCTTGTCAAAAATATTCCCAAAGACTTTGGTCTTTGAGAAAACGTGTACATAGGTACTTTAAAAATAAATAGCATGATAGAAAACAGTAGACGTTTTCATGCTTTTCTATTTTTAAATTTAAGTGCCCAAATAATAGAATTAAACACATTAATTAATTAATTAATTAATTATCTTGTTTAATCTTAAAATCCCTTACTAATATTTTACTTCGTCTGGTATGGACCTCAAAACAAAAAAGAAAACGCAAGAAAAATCACAAAGAAAAATAAAAAATTTCTATTTGGTCCACTGCACCCGCTGCACTGGATCGATCACTCATCTGCACTGCTATCCACTACACCAACTGCACTGAACCAGACCTCGCGGGTGACCAGTGTGCGGACTGGACCCCAAACCCGAGCCGACGCCGGTTCCAGTCTGACCAGGTCTTCTTCCTGCAGATTTTTCTGCGAATTTCCTTTGTTTTTCTACGCAACTTCTGGCTGTGTTGGCTCTCCGATTTAAACCCAAATACAATGAAATCAACAAAAACCAACGATCGCCTATACACATTAACATTGGGTTTACACAATTTGCTAAGAAAAACAGTAAATTACAAATCTCCTATACTTCCATCAGAGAGGTTTAATAGAAAATCTATCCATACCAAAAACAGCGAAGGATTACAGTTTAATCACACATATGTATCCAGTTTTATTCAACTAAATACATACTCCCTATATTTTCACAAAACCTTCATGCTCTGATACTAATTTAAGGTCTTAAAAGGATGGATCAAAGCACGCAGTGGAAGCAAAAACTGGAAAAACGAAGAACAGGAAACACACAGGCTGGAGCCGGCGCCAGTTCCGGCGGCTTCAACCGGCATCGGTCACGGCCTGGGGGGCCTTAGAGGGAAAATTTTTTTACTCCTCGTTCTCAGAATTAACTGGACTGGAATGTGTGAAATTGGGTTAGGTGCGCTGTTGGAAACCTCTGGTGCGATTCCTGCAAGCCTCCTACTCCGTCTGTGCGTGTAGGTGAACGTCAATCTCTCAATCTTTCAGTATATGGCCTGCCTAATCCCATTTGGTGAACAACTTACGGGATTAAGGAATTTTCTTTGAGAGAGTGAAAAGAGGCATCTCCTTTTTTTTTTTTCCTTTCTCACGCCAAAAGTATGAAAAAAACAACATTGTTTTCTTAATCCAAAGAAGATTAAAAACCACGTCCTCTTTATCCTTATGTTTAACTTAAATAAAACCCTAGGTTAAACTGGACTGGCTCATTGGACTCTTAGTTTAGCCTTTTTAGACTAAATTAATTATTCTAATTAGAATCAAATAAATAGCCCACTAAATAATTAATTTTCCAACCCAAATAAACTAATCAAATTAACAAGTTCATATTAGTTTATTCCTAGGGCAATCGTTAATTATTCAAATTGGGCCAAAGCACTGAATAATTAATTAACCCACCAAATTAATTTAATTAATTCTCTTTCCATGGACCTTTATTTTATTTTAACCCAATAATTAAATCAGACAACTTAAATAAAATAAATTCTATTTAATTTAATTTAAGACCAATTCCATAGCTTGTATATAATTAGGACTCACGGTCTATACTGAGGACCAAAAAATACACCACTCTGGCTACTAAAATGACCAAAATACCCTTATCATATAAATAGCTGTATTTTGCATTTTAAATATTTTCTAATATCACCACAAGAAAATATTGACCCTAAGGACAATGCTGCGTTAGCAAAGTCTCCGACCTATAGGTGTAATGACTAAAATACCCCTCTATACATCGTCGTACATTTAGAGAGGAAGAAATGTATTAACACCTCTTTAAATAACATCTACCATCCTTAGACTTCTAGTCCAATGATCCACAACTTTCTGGATTGTTTTCGCTTTCCAAGGGAGTTACCCTAAAGCAAACATCCAAGTCATGTTTTCCAGAGCCCTGGATATTTAGATCATTCAGACAATCACAAAGGGCGATATAATATAAAAACTATCTTGTACAAGTCTATCTTAACTAACTAGTCACATATACCCAACATGTAAGTATATTGATCCTACAATAGAACCTCAATTATAGCATATCAAAGTACATGTTTCCAGCTTCGTCAGACCATCAACTCATACTCAAGTCGTAGAGTACTAGTCCACGCTATAGCAGTAGTAGTCTAGATTTCTACCATAAAGTACTTTTAGAAATCACTACTATAAGTTATGTTCTACGTATTCGAAATACGCTTATGTCATAAAGTAAGTGGACTACTCACTGGCTAAAGGTAAGCCATTCCCCATTTGAAATTCACAATATAATAACCTAGATATAATGAGATTCTCATTCCCATTAAGTGGTTAAGAACAAACATTTATGTGTTAAACCCATGATCCATACCTTACTGTGAAAGACCACCACTCACGTAGACCACTTACTTAAATACAATGGGTATTTTCCAAACGTAATTGTGCATAAATAAAATGTAAATTCACAAATAATTTCTGAAAATAAATTCTTTTATTAAAATATTCGATATTTACATCAGAAACCTAGTTTAAAAGGGCATATTTTCCAACATTAATAACAAACTACAGTGCAATTAACTCTTTTCACCATATAATATCTCATTCGGGTTTAGAGTACAGAATTAGTGCCAACTTCCTCCAGAATATATATTAATTTTGGCCCGAATATAATAGTACTTGTACCAGAAATCCACTACTCTATATGTGTATCAAATGGAACTGTTTCCAATACACAGTTGCCTTGGCCAAGGACTTCTTGCGTAGTAATTCTTACAAGTGGCCGTGAGATATTCGCCCCTACTATTAGGAGTGGTGAATCCTTTATTGACCCTCTCAACTACTTTCGTTTACCTCACAATGTACCAAATATCCATCCCATATGTAACACCCCACGACTACGTACCCTAAAAGGGCGGGGATGTCGCCCCGTCCCGTAGGACAAGGGGCCTTTAAAACGAGGTATAAAATATAAAGGCAATCTCCAAAAGAATCAACTTTGATAAATGAAGAAATACTCTTATTACATCAGGCTCAAATTGGAGCAATACGAAATAAAAGAAATATTGTTCATAAGTATAAACGAAAAAAGTCTCCTAGAACAGCATAGGAAAAAAAATAGCAAAAGCCTCTACTGTCAAAGCCCCGCTGACTCAGCATAATCTACTTCTGAAAACATGATGTAAAACCGTGTGAGAATAAATCTCAATAAGTCCTATGTGTGCACATGGTGTTTTGAATAGTACGTGTATGCAAAGTGTAAAACATTTGTAGAAATAACTTAGCAAGTCATAAACAATCTCTTTTCGCAAGGAGTGGGTTTTCCCATTGTCACATTTTATACAAAATAAATCCTCCACTCGAATAAGCAGTCATGTCACCACACGTTGGGCTTCATGAGAACAAAATGGCCAAGGCACCACACTTTGTGCACCTTGTCCGGACCAGATTACCACACGTTGGGCGTTCTGATCAAGGTGAGTGTACAGCTCACCGGGTGAAATACTCCTCCATCTCTACACTCAAGAAAACCATCCGGGTGTCCATGCCGGGAATATAAATAATACCATACCAGGTACAAATGCTAGCTCGGACTGGCCTGACCAACCAACACTGTCGCCTTTTCAAGTAGAGTTCATCTTCTGGAGGTGGCCTCCTGCCAGAAGACTTTTGCTAGCCCTCCAAGACTAGTATTGTTAGCCTACCCTTATTGAGTACTCAACAAATATATCCGTCAATTCTTGATTCAAAATATCTCCATACCTTGGCTTTGTACAACGTGGTTTTTTCTCTAAAAGGGTTTTCTAAAAATTTAGGAAAGAATAGTTTTCTTGATAAAATCATTAGTTTGACAAAACCGTTTAAAGAATAATCATCCACGTTTACAACCCAAATAATCATATTTCAACAATAGCTTTACAAAGCTTCACAACATGGACTTGCTATCACAACATTTAACAAAAGAGTTCACACAAGGACTTACCGTCACAACATTTAACAAAAGAGTTTATGCAAGGACTTACTTGATATGCCTCAGATAAATGAGATAAAATCTCAACTTGCTTTCCTCAATTATCCTCCTGATCTAAACCATATAATATCATGATTAGGGTCTCAATTAATTTAAACATGCTCTAATCTCATTTATTTTCACAACAATTGGCAATCCCCTATTTAAATCCAAGTAAACTATCCAATCCCCAAAGATCATATACCATAACCATATGCTCATCCAACTAATAGACATCATTAAACCTTACTTTCGGCATCAAGGATGGATATTCCATTACCTTGCAACAACCGGGTAATAAGGTTTCGATACTCCTATGGTGATCGTCCCGAGTTCGCTTGAAAAGAAGAGAAAGCTACCTCATTTGCTCCTCTTGACCGAAAATTAAAGAAGAAGATGAAATCAGCCTCTATGTGGCGTGATTTAAGGGAAGAAGAAGGAGAAAAGAATCATTAGAGAAAACGGTATCAAGAGGTTGAGAGGATTTTTGCTTACCTTAAGGTGTGTTCGATTTTTTGCTAGGTATTGCTATTAAGATTTTCGAAATTTGCTGTGGAGTTCTTGCTGGAATTTTTCGTGTAGAATAGAGAGGGTAATCGGCTACTATGCTTTAGGGTTAGAGAAGATTGGTTTAGGGTTAGATGGTGGTGCTAAGAAGGACTCTTAATGGCTTTAGGTTTCTTGGACAGCAAGGGCGAAAATTTGCAGCTTGCTGTACCTTTGATGCTGGCCGAATTAAAGAGGGATCAAGAGGAGAAAAGTGTTCTGAAATTGCTCCCTAAGCTGGCCGAAATAATGCTCAAGAGAAGGGTTGAGTGTGTTCAGGTTTTTTGGCCAAAATAAGAGAGAGTTTGTGTGAGTTTTGGTGACTGAAAATTCTGTGCAAGTGCTGTGCGAAAATTCTGTGCAAGAGTGATGATTTTTGGACTGTTTTGGCTGCTGTTTTTGATGAAATTCCAGAGGAGAAAAGTGTGGTTTTTAGGCGCTGGAATTTGGCTTAATCAACAAAAAGTTTTGGTAGGTTTTGGAGTGCAAAGCTGTTGAAAATTCTGGAATTTTTGGTGAAGAAAAATCTAATTTTGTGTTACTAGAGTAATCTGATTTGGTGGAGGTTGTTCTAGGTAATTTGAGCTAGGGTTTGAAGAGTTTGATTGCAATTAAGAGTGTAAGAATTTCGTGTAGCTTGTGCTTGCACAAAGCCGCCGAAATTCAGCTAGGAAAAGGGATTCTAATCCTAGTTGATTTAGGATTGAATAAAATCTGGTTTTATTAAGGATTTGGATAAGATTTCCTCTAGTCCTAAAAGAGTTTGGATTGAGCTAAAATTCCTCCAAGAAGTGGCGGCACTTGCTGGAAATTTTTTCAAATTTTTAGCTAACATTCTAGGGTTAAAATCAACAAGGTTTCCTACTAGGAAAATGACTTATTAATTCCAACTATCCATGGCAACATCTATTAAGCTAAAATCAAGCTGAAATTTTAATTATTAGCTAGGGTTTTTTCGAAAATCCTAAGGAATAAAAGCTGAAAATTAAAAGTGAACTTTATTCATATCAAAGTCCTTGAATTTAGGAAATAAATATAGAGACTTATTTCTTTGGAGTAATGGCACTAAAATTTCTCTAGGTTTGCTATATCTGTTTCGGCCAAGACATGGAAACTCTAAGGAAAAGAATCTTCAAGAAGAGAAACTAGGATTCACAAGAGATAAGATTCGAATTCGGGCCACCACGGAAAAATCACCATCCTCCCCGCTATTCTAAATCAATTCCAATACTAATTCTTCCTACAGGAAGTTCTTACCACCCCAATACTCATCCTTTCAAATCTTCGACCACACCTCCCTTAACCAAATCTTTAACAACACACTATTTCACCTCAATTAATTCAAATGCAAGAGCAACGGAAAAATTCACATGCATCCATGCAAATAAAATAATTCTAAGCTACCACATAAAATGCAAAATACTATGCAATGCATGACTTTTTCCCATAGTCAAAGGTAGTTTTGGGCGTGGTATTACACCATATGCGGCTCTCGATCTGGCTCCAGAGATTGGAATCAAATTACAATACTCAGCAAACAAAGTACCTTAGAGATCTCAAGTCTAAAGATACTTGCACTTTTGCTATATTGAGATTATATTCTCATATCCATATGATTATTTTATAACTAGGTCATACAATGTACTTGTTCCATTAACAAGCATCAATGTGTTAAGTTTAAGTATCTCAATACTCATGGATATGAGAACTACCGCCTGATTAAATTAGGAAATCTAATACATACTAGTCTTAACGCATTAATGATGTCTATCTCATTAATACTACGACTATGGACTATTTAAGTACTAACTCTATACAATGTAGTAGGAATCTCATATCATGATCTCTATCATGATTTCCTTAACACAATGTTGTACTAGGGACTTTATCTAACAGTTATATTACACAAAGTAAACAAAAGAAACTATAAGATAAATAATACATTTGATTAAAATAAAATGTGTCATATACAACGTACTAGTGATTGCCTCTAGGGTATAACACTAACAATTGCACACCATGTACAACTTCCCCAATACTTTACTACTCCTTATATTGGATAGGATCCAAGCCCTATTAAGACATAACAAGTGTACCCGGCTTGAGCACAATTATGAATCATATTCTTAGGCACACTAGGCAGTCCCTTGTAAGGTTTCTATATGACCGATGCAATATTTAAGTTCAACAAGTGAGTAAAAATATGCATAAAGAAAATAAAGAAATCTAAACAAAATCTAAAAATTTAAACCCACATTGTTCCCCAAGAAATAGAGCAGCGTTATATTTCAATAAGCTATTTCTACTTACTTTGCTTAGGCTTCTTTGCCAGTACCCTATAAAGGGGAAAGATCTCTCCTTATCTCTTTCAATGTTGTAATACTCAGCCAACTGAGAAAGGTGCTCAAGTACAAAAGCTTGTAAAATAAAACAAAAAATATTATAATACAACAAACAAAACACTCTTCAACTATCATTTATCATCATCATACAACACTCTTCAACTATGATGTTAATTGGGACTATCATTTATCAAGAACTAAAACAAAACAAGTTGAAGTATTGAAAGAGCTATCCAATTAAAGCAAAAGGAATTTTACCTCTTTATGTTCTTAAAAATTAACTTGCTAGGGTGAAGCCTTAGTGAATCTAAATGAAGAAGAATAGGTCCTAACTAATTTCCTTATGAGATATACAAATTATCACCAAGCTCCAGTGAAAACTGCGAGGAAAAATTATATATCAAAACACGACAAGAACATTAGAACTAAACTCAAATAAGAGATGAACAAATGGTAGACAAAGTGAACCAAGTAAAGAGGAACAACTTAAAAGGATGACATACTGCACTAATATAAGGAAGACAAACAGAGCAAGAAAACAGAATAGAAGTGAGAAAGAGATCTTCAGGTTTAAAACTTCAATATGAAAACTACGTCATTAAACAAAAAAATAGGAAACTTGAAAGCAGTGAATTGTAAATACCAAACACATTTTATTCATCAATTGGCAAAAAGTATATAAGCTTTCTTAAATATATAGACACATTTCCACAACTGCTTGAACTTGGCAAATGAAGTTTCCTTACTCTTCTGTTGTCCATATGTGAGGGGAGAGAATAACACAAAATCAATAATATAGGTGATGTATGCATTAGATTTCAATACAAAAATATATTAGCAAACATTCACTTTATGTATAATATCTTTTCAAAAAGTAGATAGCTTCATAGAGAAGGTTCCATAGAGTTTTCTCTATTAAAACAATGTGAGGATTCAATCCTCATATCCCTAGCATTCAACATAGAAGAAAAGTGCTACCACATAGAGTTGTACTTGGACCTGTAGAATCCCCCCCCCCTTCCCCTCTACCACCTTCCCCCTTTTCTTTTAGTAGCTGAAATTTGTTATGGCAACTAAATAACAGAGAGTACACAGGATCACAAGGGCATTCCCTCCTCAAAGAAAACAAATGTACACATACATACATACATACATACATATACATACATACATACATACATACATACATACATACATACATACATACATACATACATACATACATACATACATACATACATACATACATACATACATACATACATACATACATACATACATACATACATACATACATACATACTACTCATGTAAGAAAATAGATTAGACAAAATTATGTCTTGGTTACAATTGAAAATTCCCTTGTGCACAAAATATTTATGGAGAAAGAAATCAAACATGAAAAATACAAGCCAATTAGACTAGCTTATTGCTCCTAAATCCTCAATGTAGTGATGGTTGTGCTTCTAGGCAAAATCGTCAGTGAGTGAGCTTCAAAACTCCTTTAAAAGCTAATAGACAAATAGAAAAAAATGGAAAATACAAATTCTACATATTTCATTTGATCAACAAGTCACCATTAATAGTAAGAAAATACATGCCCAATTCCCATCATAACTGAAAGACTTGACTTAAATCAACAACCACCGAACTAAACAGAACTAATAAAATGTCTTTGTAAAAGTTACTAGTTGGTGGAGATGAAAAATAATGCCTACTTTAGAATGGCCCTTTTTAGTTTCTCATATAAGTAGGTATTGAAGAAATGGCAATTGTATCTTCCTTGGTCCGTTGGAGATATTAGGCCTTGTAGATACCTGATGACAACCACACATAAATAATTAAATTACTCACAAGATGACAACTATAAGTTAATGCTAGTTCATACTTGTACCTAAGGTAATTCCTGCAATGGCCCAAATGGAAATTGTATTATTTTTGCCCTAGTTTGGGACAGGGATAGTTGATAGAATTGTCAACAAAAGGTGATATGGAGGTTAGAATATTCTCCAAACCCTGGAAAAGGGGAATATCCAGATTGTGCAAAGTTCTTTAAATCCATTCCTAAGTAATCTAATTTTTTTAAGCTATTCTCATGGTATCCCAATCTACATGCAACCATCAAGTGTAGCTTATCTAATATAAAAGTTCATGATAGGTGATGACAAGTATGTCTTCGGTGCAAGACATTGCATGTATGTGTGACAAATTTCAACTGATTCAGGATCATCCCTAATTTTTTATCTGAGAAAACAAAATCATTAGAAAAAATAATACACACACCCACATAACACATGCATATACATGTACATATACTTGTCAGTTCCTTTTTTGCTTTAACATATTTAAGGTTCAAGTTTTTTCCTGCTGTCCTAAGAAGCCTTATCCTATGATAACTAAGAGGTAAAGCAAAAACAATAACACATGAGATTGAAGAGGCTGATTTCACAAAAGATATGCCGGAGCTTGAAGATGACGATCTTGAGGATGATGAGATAGACACATCTTTTCTTTTTGTTCTAAGGCGTATTCTTAGTGCTTTTTCACAGCAAGGCAAAGATTCAAGTTTAACTACTATTTTTCAAGTCATAGTATGCTTTGGAGATATGACTAGAAAGTTGATTATTGATGGAGGTAGTTGCATGAATATTGTATCTGAGGCTGCAGTTAAGAAGCTTAAGTTAGCTACGGAGCCATATCTGGAACCATATAAGGCAGCTTGGATAAATGGTACTATTATTCTAGTGACTAAAAGATGTTTGGTAAGCTTGACATATGGCCCTTATAGTGATACTATTTGGTGTGATGTAGTCCCAATGGCCGTTATGCATATTCTATTAGGTCGTTCTCAGCTTTATGATTTAGAGGTAATGCACGATGGGAAGGAAAACACTTATTCATTTGACTACAATGGGAAACAATTTGTTTTAAAGTCTTTGAGTGCAAACACTATGCTGGAACTTCGAGCAAAAGAGCCACTATATAAAGACCCCTTGTCATTTGAATAGGGTGACATCTTCGTCCCTTTTAGAGTACGTAGATAGCGGAGTGTTACAGAAACTATCTTTAAATCAATTAATTCTTAATCCAAACATGAGTAGGATTGCAATTATGAATCTCATTCTCTCATGAATTATGAAATTCCTATTCCTAGCAAATTAGTGAGCATCTCTACCTCACCAATGAAATTCAAAAAGTATTAAGATCAACAATTCCAATTAAATTTGAAAGAAGTAATACATCTATCTCTAGGTCATATTATAACCCCATCAATTACCCAGAAGAAACCAATGCCCCTATCTTTAGGTGAAATCAAAATTGCAATGATTATCCATTCTTACCCGCAACCTCTCTTGAGTTAATTAATGAATAATAAATATTGTATTAATCAGTTTGGAACAATTTTTCTAATCCCATCTCTCAAATTCATTAAAAGAGAATTAATTAATTCAGCCCAATAAACTCAAGTAATCAAATATTCAAAATTAGAGTTCAATATATTTAAAAGCAATTCAACACGAAACCATATATTTAGGGTTCGTCCCTCAATTACAATTAAAAATATAGTAAACTCAAATTGTCAATATAGATTACAAAGAAAATGAAAAGAAACCACTCATAGACAAGCAAGCTTCTTTCTTCTTCCTTAAAAAATCTCCTCATGCAACTCTTCTTTCTTCTTCAAGATTTTCTTTGATCCTTCTCCTCTTGGTGTTTCCTTAAACTTTCTAGGATTTCTCAAAGATTTCTCAAGTCCCCATACTAAGTATTCTTAAGGTTTCCTATCCTCTATTTATA
The DNA here is from genome assembly GCA_026120185.1 of Voacanga thouarsii. Lineage (NCBI taxonomy): Eukaryota > Viridiplantae > Streptophyta > Magnoliopsida > Gentianales > Apocynaceae > Voacanga > Voacanga thouarsii. The sequence continues at coordinate 1,502,891 of JANUWF010001125.1, forward strand.
GGAGTTTTTCCTTCCAAAATTACAAAAAAAGACCTATTACGCGTGGGATTCCTATAACCAACCGGCTTTGGCTACTATGGATGAACTAGCACTGCTTAGCATTCAAAAATCCTCCCGACAGTATCCAGCCTTTGCTAACTAACCCACTCTAGCCAACTTGCTTTGTTTTTCTTTTGTTTCTTCTAGTGAATAATTGGTCCCATCCCAGGCGCACCTACTGCTCTTTGTTTCACACTATTTTTCACCTCTTTTGTGTACTTTTCACCATCTTTTCTTGTATCTTTTCATTCCACAAATCCTACAAAAGATAGTAAAAATGTAAGAATCAATAGTCATCTAAACATGCTAGCACAATTGACTTAGAAAATATAAACTAAATCATCCCCTATCATAAACCTATCATGTTAAAAAGGAATTGGTATTATGTTCCCGTTGACTAGTTTATTCTATCAAAATTTAAATCAAACACCATCCTTCACTTACCCTTACATTTAAGGAAATGAGAGGAGATGAGAAGAAACAAGAACAGATTCTAAATCAGTTACTATATTTCTTTTTTTGTTGTAAATCAAAATTTTAGATGCAAAAACCACTATGAATGTATTGAAAATTTTCTCCTACGAGGTCCTCCTTGAAGCTAATAGCAGAAACTATATATAATGTGATTAATTGCAAACATCTAACATGCAAAATCTGGTCTTTTAGGTTGAATTAATTTTTTTTTCCTCTTTAGGGTTGAATATTTTAGTTTGTTTCTAATTAAACTAACATCATGCCAGTCTGCTCCTCCCAAAAATTTTCAACCCTGTCATGCACTAATCGGATACTACAATGACAAATTTAGTTAGGTAAAAAGGTTAAATTTTATAATTTTTTACGTTTTAAATTCTCCAATTGCTTTGAAAATAAAAATTCTCAGCAGAATATACAATAAGTGTAAGTAAATTGTGCATTTAAGATAATATTAATTAATACTTATGAAATTTTGTAGGCTATTACCATTATTGATATAATGATTTTTTTATTTAGTTTAATATAAAAAAAGTAAAATAATAATCCTAGACACAAGCATGGAGCAATTAGTATTGAAAACAGATTATTATTTATTACTCTTTTTATTCGAATTTAAATATTTTATTTTATATTAAAATATTTAAATTTGAATAGTGGGATGGAAATTTGGTGTAGTGATGGATCAAGTACAGTCTTTGATTAATTTATCCTCAAATAATGTAATAGGGAATTAAATAAATGAAAGGGGCTAAACCTATATCCTTGAAATCTAAATCTATATCCCTAAATTATAATTATCTTGTTTGGTCATTACTACTTTTTGATTCTTCTATTTTCAAACCATTAGTTTTTTTTTTTTTAATTCCTAAACTATTCTTTAAATCAGAAAAAAAAAATATCTTGTATTGACTATTATATTCCTAAGCCATTGAAACTCCTAAACTCTACAATCCGTCAAGTTATAGGAATGATGTGTGGAGACAATACTTTGTTTTTAAATTAAAGAGGTAATTTTGGAATTAAAAAATTAATTATTTGAGAATAGAAGAGTCGAATGATAATAATGATCACACAAGAAATTATAATTTAGGATTGTGAATTTAGGTTTTAGATGTATGAATTTATCTCCTCCTAAAAAATTTTATTAAACATAAGTTAAATAGAAAATTATTTATGCATGTATAATATATATATTAAGAAGATCCGATAATCTTATTGGGTTTTACTAAATTTATCTAATGAAACAACATTTAAAATATGCAAAAACCCCACTTTAAAACTCTATCCTTAATCCAAATAAAATCATACATGTACACACCTCCCCATACAAAAGATTGAAAGATTCATATTTGTTATAAAATTTTAGTAGTGTCAGAATAAAATCTACACACAATAAATATCTTACTATTATTTACAGAATAATTTATTCAAACTTCTCTCTTTCTTTTCTCTCACAATTTCCTCCAACAATTCTCTCACAATTGGTATATATCTCAAGCTTGAGGAAGAGCTCTATAGAGCTCTATTAGTTGAGTTAGTAAAGTTAATAATCTATTTTCACTAATTCCACTAATATGTATTAGTGGTGTTAATGGTGGACATCCATATATATATTTTTAGCAATGGAATTAGTGGAGCTTCCACTAATGTATTTACAACACTCCCCCTTGGATGTCCATTACATAAAGAATATATCTCGTTAAAACCTTATTAGATAAAAATTCAGTGAAAAAAAAAAATCTAGTGAAGGAAAAAGAGTATACTATTCTATATGTCTGCTTATTACTTCCCCTGATGAGATGATCCATTTAAATCTTTGAATTGATGCATACCAATTTTATATCTCAACTTCTCAAATGTTGTAGTCGGTAAAGTTTTCGTGAAAATATCTTCTAGGTTGTCATATGACCGAATTTGTAGCACATCAAGTTCACATTTCTTCTGAAATTCATGAGTAAAAAAGAATTTTGGTAAAATATGTTTTGTCTGATCTCCTTTAATATATCCTCCTCGTAATTGAGTTATGCAAGTTGCATTATCTTCATAAAGAGGAGTTGTAATATCGCTTCTAAATGATCATCCACAACTTTCTCGAATATAATGAATCACTAATTTTAACCATACACATTCCCGACTTGCTTCATGAATGACTATAATTTCAATATGATTTGAAGAAGTAGTTATTATAAATTGTTTTGTAAAACGCCATGATATAACAGTATTTTCACATATAAATAGATAACCCGTTTGAAAATGTGCTTTATGCGGATCAGATAAATAACCAGCATCTGCATAACCTATCAATGTTGGGTTGGTTTTATTTGAATAAAATAATTCGAGATCAATTGTATATTGGAAATATTGAAGGACTTGTATAATTTCATTCCAATGTCGTTGTGTTGGCGAAGAACTAAATCTTGCTAATAAATTGACAGCAAATGTAATATCAGGTCGTGGATTATTAGCAAGATACATCAATACACCAATTGTACTGAGATATGGTACTTTAGGACTAAGGAGTTCTTCATTATCTTCTTGAGGTCGGAAAGGATCTTTATTCATATCTAATGATCGGACGATCATTAGAATACTCAATGGATGTACTTTGTCCATGTAAAATCTTTTTAGAACTTTTGCTTTATATGTTGATTGATGAATAAATGTTCCACTTTCCAGATGTTCAATTTGTAAATCAAGGTAAAATTTAGTTTTACCAAAATCTTTGGTTTCAAATTCTTTTTTTAAATAATCAATTATTTTTTTGGAATTCTTCTGGAATTCCAATAAGATTAATATCATCAATATATATAACTAATATCACAAATTTAGAACTGGATTTCTTAATAAAAACATATGGACATACCTGGTCATTTTTAAATTCTGCTTTCAATAAATGTTCACTAAGATGATTGAACTACATGCGCTCAGATTGCTTCAGGCCATATAATAATTTTTGCAATTTAATGGAGTAATTTTCACGAAGATAATATTTATATGCTTCGGGCATGCGAAATCCTTCGAGGATTTTCATGTAAATATCATTTTCTAAATTTTTATATAATTAAGCACTGATAACATCTAATAGGTACATATCTATCTTTTCATGTACTGCCAAACTGATAAGATATCATAGTGTAATGGCATCAACAATAGGAGAATAAGTTCCATCATAATTAATACCTAATTTTTGTGAAAAAACCTTGGGCTATTAACCGTGATTTATATCGTACGATTTCATTATTTTCATTGCGTTTTCACACAAATATCTATTTGAAACCAACAGGTTTTACACTTTCTAGAGTTCAAACTACAGATCCAAAGATTTCACGTTTTGTAAGTGCATTTAACTCTAATTGAATCGCATCCTTCTATTGTAGCCAATCTTTTCTATACCAACATTCATCAACTGATATTGGTTCAAGATCATCATTATCCTGTATAACATCAAGAGATATATTGAATGCAAACATATTATCAATAATTGTTTCTATCCGATTCCAACTTCTACCGAAAGTGGTATAATTGATAGAAATTTCGGTGTTACTTTCATCAACTTCTGGTTATTTTATTTTGTTATTTTGGTCTTTATCATTCTTTTCTTCAATATGATTATTTGGATCATTTAATTATATTTTCTTTCGAGAATTTTTATCTTTAGACCTAAGAGGTCGGCTACACTTCTGACATGCTTTTGACTCAACAGCTATAGGTATAATCTTTTGTTCCGCTAGAACTTCAATTCAAATAGAACCATTTATAGCTGGAATATGTGATTTTGTTACTATTCTAGAGTCAGCAAAAGTGATTGACATTTGATTTGCAATGCTTTGTAAATGAATTATCTTTTGCACTTTAAGTTCACATGCGCTTGTGCACGGATCAAGATAATTTAATGATATTATCCAAGCAAAATCTTTCTTATATTATTTATGTTCTCCTCATAATTTAAGGAATAATAATTCATTAAAATAACAATCAGCAAATCTTACTGTGAATACATCTCCTATCAAGGGTTCAATATACCTGATAACAGATGGAGAATCATATCCAACATATATTCCTTTTCTTCTTTGAGGACCCATCTTTGTATGTTGGTTTGGTGCAATTAGAACATATACAGCACACTTAAAAATTCTTAAATGAGCAATATTTGATTCTAAACCAAAATTTAATTGCAAATGATAGAATTTATGATAATTAGTTGGCCTTATACGTACAAGTGTTGCAACATGTAAAATAGTATGTCCTCAAGCAGGTGTTGAGAAATTTATTTTTATTAATAATGGTCTAGTAATTAATTATAATATTTTAATAAAAGATTTAGTAGGACCATTTTATGTATGAACATGAGTTACAGGATGTTCAACATTAATCGCAATTGATATGCAATATGTATAAAAAATAAGTGATGAAAATTCACCAACATTATCCAAATGAATATTTTTAATTTAATGGTCAGAAAATTGTGTTCGTAATTTAATGATTTGAGTAAATAATCTCGCAAACGTCAGGTTGTGAGTAGATAATAAATACACATGTGACCATTGGGATGATGCATCAATTAAGACCATAAAATATCTGAACGATTCACATGATAAATGAATAAGTTCACAAATATCTCCGTGAATCCGTTCAAGAAATGTAAAACTTTCAACTCCTACTTTTACTTGTGATGATCTAATAATTAATTTTTCTAGGGAACATGCAGCACATGAGAATTTTTCTAATATCAATATCTTTTTATTTTTTAATGAATGACCATGTGTATTCTCAATTATTTTTCTCATCATAATAGATCCCGAATGACCCAACCGGTTATGCCAAATACTAAAAGTAATAGGATCAATAAACTTCTGATTTACTAAATGATGAATTTCAATTATACATATTTTTACAAAATATAGGTCAGTAGAAAAATACGATAGTTTTCTAATACAGATTTCTTATTCAAATTAATTTGAGTAATATAAAGATGATCAATACCATTTTTCTCATTTGTTTCAATATGATACCTCTGCGGATATCTTTAAAACTGAATAAATTTCTTCTTGATTTTGAGAAAAATAATGTCTTATCAATATTAATTTGAAAAACCTTAGAGGGGGTGAATAAGGTTTTTGCCAAACTAAAATTTTTAAGTCGTTTGATATGCAGAATATTGATGATCTTCAAGTTTCTTAGACCAACTTCATGACAACAAAGAAGCTATCCAAGAAAACTTTGAGAATTATCTAGATTCAGACTAAAGTAAGAAATACAATACAGTTAATGTTGTATGCAGAGAAATGAGACACAGAATATTTAGTTATTCGATCTACCAAGATCTACATCCACTACTTTAAACTCACACTTAACGATATTCAACCAAATTTCATTTACACAACTTAATGAAATCAAACTACACCAAATAAAAGAGATGATCACCACACTTGGTTTTCCAAAACCTCTCAACCAAACAATCAAATCAAGGTTCACCTCAAATGGATTTTACACCATAACCTTATAATACAAAAGAGATTAAATATCAATGAAATAGTAAAAGCTCACTTGTTTGAGTAGATGTGTACTAAGGAAAAAGCACAAACACTTATACCTTTTAGATACAATTTGAATTCACTTTGAAGCACTTTGATAAAGGAGATTTTTGTTTTTTATAGAGCAAGAATGTTTCTTAGAAGGATATCACAAAAATCTTATGTCTAACCATGTTTAGAGGCTTTATATAGAGCCATAAAGTGAAGTACCAACGGCTATAATTTTTCTGTTAAATTTACCCGTGTTTTAGACTCATGTTTCAGACGATGATACATCCAAAAGGTAAGTCCAAAATGGTACTTTTTTAGGAAGAAACGATTTGACATTGTTTACAGGATTTTTGACGAATCTTTTGAATGTAGAACATCCAAACTATTCAATCCAAAATTTTGAGATTTTTTTAAAACTTTGAAATCTTTTTCTTTGTGTGCTTCAAGGTAGAAATCAATTGAATCATAAGGTAAAGAGACATATGAATTAATAAGAAAAACCTTAATAACAATGTCTAGTCTAAAGTTCTTCCATAAGGAATTCTTGGTGTGCAATCTCTTAAGCTTGAACTTCATCTTGATCACCTATACTTAAATTCCATTGCTCAAAAGTTGCTTAACAATCTTATTTGAATACCTTAGAAGAACTGATGTTAAACATGTCCTATCACATATAGATTACACAAGTTAGTCCATATCAATGTTTGTCATGAATCAAAATATAGGACAAAGGATTTAGGGCTAACATAATTATTGTTCCTTCAGACAACAATATACTAGCTCTTCTGGAGCCTTCAATCAAATTTGTATTACCGTTTATAGTATAAATATTTATTTCTTTCATTTTGAGACAAGAAAAATATTTTTCATTTTTGAGCATGGTGTGTGTAGTTCCACTATCAATAATATATACATCATCAATAAAAACAACCATTTGAATAAAAATATGTATATGCAAACGTAAATATATAATGAAAATTTACAAAAATATAAAGGTGAGGCATTAGTTCTTCTGGACATTGCCATCACCAATGAAATGGTCTATACTACCGTCTGGGTGTTCAAAAAATCAGATACATCTATACGGGTAATATTAATATTAAAATCTTCTAAATCAATATCATTGTCGTCAGAATCATTAAGTGGATATTGAGAAAAATTTGCTTCAATAATTTTATTTTTCTTTTCCAATGAAGCTTGATATAATTCCACTAAATGCTTGGCCGTACGACAGTTACGTGACCAATGACCTTTCATACCACATCTATAACATTTATCCTCATAATTTTCTTGTATTTCTTTTTCTTTTCCCTTATTATCTTTTCTTTCTCACTTCAGGTGGCCAATATTTCTCACAACTTGATTATTATTGTGATAAGAGAAATATCGAGCGTGTCCACGACCATAACCACAACTATGACTATGGCCACGGTCACGACTACGACTACAACTATAACTTCTGCTGGAGCCAATAGTATTCACTTCTGGGAGTACTATTGAGCCAATTGGTCTGGCTGCATGATTTTTTAATAATAACTCATTATTTTTCTCTACAATGAGGAGGGTGGTAATTAAATCAGTAAATTTTGTATAACACTTTTCTCGATATTGTTGCTATAGAACAATATTCGAGGCATGGAAGGTGGAGAATGTCTTCTCCAGTATATATTTATCAGTAACTTTTTATCCACATAATTTTAATTGAGATGTAATTTTATATATGATTGAGCTATATTCATTCGCGGATTTAAAATCTTGCAACCTCAGGTGCAACTATTCATATCGTGTAGTTGGTAGTATGACCATATTCAGGTGGTCAAATTTTTTTTTAAATTTACCCATAAGACATATGGATTTTTTTTTTTGTAAGATATTCTATTTTCAAAATTTCGTTGAGATGACGACAGATAAAAATCAAAGTTTTGGCATTTTGTTGTGTAGATGCACTATTTTTTTTCTTTAATAGTTTCACTAAGGCCTTCAGCATTGGGATACATTTATGCATCTAGAACCCATGACATATAATTTTTTTCCAAAAATATCAAGGGTTACAAATTCAAGTTTAGTAAGATTAGCCATAGGGATCAATAAATGCGTATCTTTAGTCTTTTGGCTTTTGTAACGGTAAAAACTCGTACTTTAGTCTTCTAGATTTGAAAATAGTAGATACTCGTGCTGGTAACGTGTTATAAAATTTTGATAGTGTCAGAATAAAATCTACACACAATAAATCTTTAACTATTATTTGCACAATAATTTCTTTAAATTTTTTTCTTTCTTTTCTCTCACAATTTTGTTTTTTAATCATTCTCTCATAATTGGTATATATCTCAAGTTTGGAGAAGAGTTCTATTTATAGAACTCTATTAGTGGAGTTAATCATCTATTTCTACTAATTCCACTAATATGTATTAGTGATGTTAATGGTGAACATCCATATACATTAGTGGATTCACAACAATATTCAATTAATTATATAGTAGTTGTCATATACTATTACAATTGCAGTAAATTTTTTACTTGTATAAATCTTTCTGTCACTATATAAAGAATTAAATATAAGTTAAATCAAAATTACTTTCACTCTAAGTTAATAAATTTTAATAAGTGTGAACACATTTTAGATAGTTAAAATAAATGAGATGTCAGAGAATTAGACACCAGCCTTTTACTTTTAAAAATATCACAACTGTAAAGAAGCAATGTAGCATAACCACATAAGCTTTTAAATCATCTGGTCTCAATTTCCTTTGTTCGAAATTTTTAAATTTTTTGTTTTTATGAAAAAATAGTTTGAAATATTCGTTAATTATTTTCATTCTTAAAAGATATTTTTTATTTTTATTTTAACTATTGTATATTCTTATACTGTTTTTGAACCTTTAATCATATCCAACCACAGGTTAACACAATGATTTTTGATTAACCAAGTCACGTGTAAAGTATGCAAATTTATTTTCAGGAGTATTTTTGAGTAATATAATACAATTCTATCTAAAATAAATTAAACTTAAATACCATTTCTCATTTCCTCAATTATTTTTCTCTACTACTAAACAACCATAATCTTTTTTCATCAATACTCTGCAAAAAATTGACTTCTCCTCTAAATTTTTTTTTTTTGGTTGCAATAATGTGAACAGTAAGTAATAGTTGAAGATGGAAACATTTGATTGTAAACTTTTTTCAATATCTCATATTAATAACTTCTCAAATCTTTTCAGATTGTGTTTGATATGGGAATCTAATAATATTATGTTTTAGTTGTATTTTATTTATAAAACTGATAAATTCTCAATTCAATTGTTAGCTACGAAAGGTATTTAAAGTATTTGTCTTAGATTATGACGGAATAAGACGCCTATGATGCACAGTTTTCTATTTTTGCTGACCTTAATTAATAAAATTTCGACTTTTATTAAAAAAAAAAAAAGAAGTTACGCGTGGATATTACGTATTTTCTTTGCATTATTTCGAGTCCCTTAAAAAAATAATTTATTGCAGATTAAAACAACGGATTTAAAGAGGGTTTGTCCCATTGTACTTTCCCTCCGTCACAAACAATGGGTGCTGTTGTCAGCAGTTTTTGCCCCGCAACGAAACTTCTTTGAAGACGACCTTTCACTTATTGACTCATAAACTCCCTCCATTAATTAATTACGCTATCAGTTTTTTAATAAATTAAGGAGTTTAAAAATAAAATATATCAAATCATTTAAAAATCAGAGAGTTTAATTGTAAAAATACTAGAAATAACATAGACATAATATTTGAATAAACAGCATTTATATAAAGTATAAAGATATGTCTATTTTCTTTTTTTCTTTTTTTTATTTGTCTTGCATTATAGGCTCATTTTGTTTTTTAAAGAGTAGTTAATATATCATTTTAAAAAAAATATATTTCTAATTAGTGTACATCTTTATTGTTTTTTCAACAAATACTCTCTACTTATTTTAAAAAATTAATAATTTATTTCATAAAAATATTTAAAAATAATTATATTAACTATCTTTTTAAATTTATGTGACATTAGTTTTTTTAGAAGGCGGAGGGAGTTGGATTTATTCTTTCGATTGTATTTGGATAAAAATTAAATTGAGATGAATTTATTAAAATTTAATAAAATATTATTAAATATATGTTAAATGTGATGTATAATTATTAATGAGAAAGAAAAAATATGATATATGATGAGTATATAATAATTTTTAAAAAATAATTTTTTAAAAATTAATATGATTTTAAATTAAAATTTAAATTTAAATTCAGCGGAAACTCTTCCCAGTATAGCCTAACAAACAAATGCTAATTAGACCAAGTTTTTGAAATGGTCCATATAGGGAGGTTGGGGGTGGTTTCATTCTCTTTAGCGTACAGAACCAAGTCTCCTCGCTCGTGTCTGGTCGTCTCCTCCAAAGAGAAGCCTCTTTCTAGCTTGAGGGAAATTGAGAGAAAGATGACGATTGGAATAATGGAAGTGAATCTGGTGTGCGCTGGAGGCCTCAAAAACACAGACTTCTTCGGTATATACTTATGATATTCTTTTCCACGGCTCTTTCTGCTTTCTGTGATTTTCTTGCTTTTAGATTAGATTAGTGAATTATTTGATCCCTTTCTTTTCTGGGTTCATTTCATCTAAATGGACTGAAAGCCTTCAAAGGCTGTAGCTTCATTGAAGATTTGAAATTTATCAGCCTTTTCTTTTGTTGGTTTTCGTTTTCTTTTTGTGGGGTGGGTGGGGTGGTTTCTCATCTTGTCCACCGCATAACATCGGTGTCCTCCAGCTCCGATTTCTTGCATGTAATGTTTGTCTTGCTGGCCTTATCACAAATGTTTTTTCCGAGTCAAAATTTGCCTCCTTCAGCTTATTGTCTTCTTGTTTCTCTTCATTTTTCGGCTCTGAAGGGGGTTTTTGGTTAGGAGAATTCTCCTTGTAAGTCTCGTTAATGGAGTTCGATAAATTCACTAATAGTAATATTACTTGCATGCTCAAATCTGATTGATCATTTCACCCGTTCTACAAACTTGGGCTTTATTTTTGTTTTTTTTGCAGGTAAGATAGATCCATACGTTTTGATTCAGTACAAAAGCCAAGAGCGCAAGAGTAGCATTGCTCGAGGTAATGTCTCTACATTTGTGAGATTATCTGAAAATTTTGAAACTTGACAAGTTAAACCAGGAGGTATAAGTCCAAATCTCTAAGTTGCAAAATATAATATCACTAATTACTAGTAGGACAGAGCAAAGAAACTATTTTGTATCCTTATCTTCTATTCTAATGAATGATGCAGCTTGACAAGCTGGAAGAGAGCCACAATGCATATTTTGTCTTTCTGTCATGATGCGGTTCCATATTGTATTGAACCTTTCTTTTTGTCTAATACCTCAGGCTGTAAAACTTAGATCCTATGCTATCCGCATTCTGTCTACTCATTTACGAAAAAGGGGGGAAAATATGTGAAGTGCCAACTTTCTGCCTTGTAAAAGTATTGACTGACATCTAGCAAAAAAAAAAAAAAAAAAAAGTATTGACTGACCAAATCAGCTTTTCAGTTTCAGAAAAGAATATTCTAGTCTTCCTGGGAAATCATGAAAGGGTTTCCCCATTATCAGCATTGATCTGTAGATGCCTGCCTCGACCGGTCACCATCCAATAATGTAAAATACTTTAGTTTGATTTGCCTTGCAGGGCCTGCACTACTTTATTAACTTGACCAAGATCACTTATTTTTATTATCCCTTCTCCCGCATTTGATTTCTAGTTGTCCGGGAAGGCTCCCAATTAGGTTGACCATTAGAGAATTGGTCAATTTAGTGAATTCGTGGGAGTAACGATCATAAAATAAGCTGAAGAACTGTTCTAAAAATTGGCTCTTTTGAATGCATAAACCATAATGCAGGGCAAGGCAGTAGGCCAGAGTGGAACGAGAAGTTCACATTCAGGGTAGAATATCCCGGGGCAGATGACCAGTACAAGCTTGTCCTCAAGATTATGGACCACGACACCTTCTCCTCTGATGACTATCTTGGGCAAGCCACGTAAGTCAATTAAAGAATTATTGTTAAAAATGCTAAGGCTCAAGAGCATATTCAGCCATTCCTCATTTTAGTGAAGATCTACTATTTCATCTGATCATTGTAATGGATTTTATTCACAATTTACCTTCTCATTTAACCCTATATATAACTGGAAAAGCATAAAATATCTTTCAGAAGCATTCCCTTTCATTCGTATTGTAGCTGATAATGCAGAAATTGAACTTTATGCTCCAATTTCACTCAGATGATTAACACTAGTAATACATATGCAGCATCTATTTGAAGGAGCTTTTAGAACTAGGAGTGGAGAATGGGAAAGCTGAAATTCATCCTTGTAAGTATAGCATTGTCACCGCTGATCAAAGCTTCTGTGGAGAAATTAAAGTTGGGCTAACTTTCGCACCAAAGGTATTCATCAACACTTTAGTTTTTAGTGCAATATAGATTGCTGTCATAACTCATAAATGAAAGGGGAAATAGGCAAAGAGGTGATGGAAGATCTTGGGACACCATTGTCTGATTTCTTCCTCAGTTCGGTTCCTCATTAGCTTTTGTTGAATGTTAGTCCTCATTGTACCACAAATTTTCTGAAATCAAATCTTACGCTGCAGGAGGGCGACAATGAAGAAGAAGAAGAGTATGGTGGATGGAAGGAGAGCGAATACTAGTCGTTTTCTCCCTAGAAAGCAGCAGGCCCTTCAGATTGTCTACTCTTCTCTGTAGCAAGATTGTAACTGACTTGAAATCTATACAGTTGTTGTGGTTTGTCAGAGTAGTCTTGCATGATCAACGATTTTCTTTTTAGATTTGCAGCATTTCAATGAAGTAGTAGTTGTTTTATCAATTGAATCAACGTCTACATTTGAGTTCTAAACCAAAAGAATTCTATGCATGCACCTGATGCTTCGGGATTATTATAGGGAGAATTTCTTGTCCCAGTTGTGGAATCTCTGATCATTCCCTGGAAAGCTTTGTACTCATTTTTAGAGGATGGTGAAGACAATTTATAGCAAACAAGAATTTGGTAAAGCTTACCTCCTAAATTCTAGTTTATTGAATGTTTTAAGTTGAGCAATCCCCTCAAATGTTTTCTGCTCTCCATTAAGCAAAAATTTATTAATAAATTTCTAAATAGTATATAGTATTTAATGAAGTGGTAACTTTTCACAATTATATTCATCTTCAGCATAACTGTGCATCTAAATTCAACTAAAAGGAAAAAAATGTTATAAAATTAGGGTAGTGTTAGAATAAAATCTACACACTACACACTAAGAAAATTCTAACTATTCTTTGCACAATAATTTCTCTTCAAACTTCTCTCTTTCTTTCTCTCACAATTCTTTCTCTAATCTTTCTTTCACTAATCTTTCTTTCACAAAATGATGGTGTATTACAAGCTTAGAGAATAGCTCTATTTATAGAGCTCTAATTAGTGAAATACATCATGGCATACATCATCTTCAATTAATGGTGTCTCCACTAAATGGTGGACATCCATAAAAATCTTCTAATAATTCACATAAATCCATAATTAGTGGAGCCTTCACTAATTAATGGAGATTCCAATAATTCATAACACTCCCCCTTGGATGTCCATCCATACATAAAGAATATGCCTCGTTAAAACCTTACTAGATAAAAACCCAGTGGGAAAAAAATCTAGTGAAGGAAAAAGAGTACACTATTCTATATGTATGTTTATTACTCCCTCTGATGAGATGATTCCTTTAAATCTTTAAACCGACGCATACCGATTTTATATCTCAACTTTTCAAATGTTGCCGTCGGTAAAGTCTTCGTGAAAATATCTGCGAGGTTGTCACATGACCGAATTTTTAGCACATCAATTTCACATTTCTTCTGGAGTTCATGAGTAAAGAAGAATTTTGGTGAAATATGTTTTGTCCGATCTCCTTTAATATATCCTCATCGTAATTGAGCTATGCAAGCTGCATTGTCTTCATAAAGAGGAGTTGGAATACCTTTGATTGATGATAATCCACAACTTTCTCGGATATAATGAATCATGGATCTTAGCCATACACATTCTCGACTTGCTTCATGAATGGCTATAATTTCAAGCATGATTTGAAGAAGTAGCTGCTATAGATTGTTTCGTAGAACGCCATGATATAGCGAGTATTTCCACATGTAAATATATAGCCCGTTTGAGAACGTGCTTTATGTGGATCAGATAAATAACCAGCATCTGCATAACCTATCAATGTTGGACTGATTTTATTTGAATAAAATAATTCGAGATCAATTGTACCTTGGAGATATTGAAGGACTTGTTTAATTCCATTCCAATGTCGTCGTGTTGGTGAAGAACTAAATCTTGCTAATAAATTGACAGCGAAAGCAATATCGGGCCGTGTGTTATTAGCAAGATACATCAATGCACCAATTGCCTTGAGATATGGTACTTCGAGGACCAAGGAGTTCTTCATCATTTTCTTGAGGTCGGAAAGGATCTTTATCCACATTTAATGATCGCACGATCATTGGAATACTCAATGGATGTGCTTTGTCCATGTAAAATCTTTTTAGCACTTTTGCTGAATATGTTGATTGATGAATAAATGTTCCACTCTCCAAATGTTCAATTTGTAAACCAAGGCAAAATTTGGTTTTACCAAAATCCTTAATTTCGAATTCTCTTTTTAAATAATCAATTGTTTCTTGGAGCTCTTCTGGAGTTCCAATAAGATTAATATCATCAACATATATAGCTAATATCACAAATTTAGAACCAGATTTCTTAATAAAAACGCATGGACATACCTGGTCATTTTTAAATCCCGCTTTCAATAAATATTCACTAAGACGTGTGAACCACATGCGCCCAGATTGCTTCAGGCCATATAATGATTTACGCAACTTGATGGAGTAATTTTCACGAGGATAATGTTTATATGCTTCGGGCATATGAAATCCTTCGGGGATTTTCATGTAAACATCATTTTCTAAATTTCCATACAAGTAAGCGAGTGACAACATCTAATAGGCGCATATCTATCTTTTCATGTCTTGCTAAGCTGATAAGATATCGGAGTGTAATAGCATCAACAACGGGAGAATAAGTTTCATCATAATCAATACCTGGTCTTTGTGAAAAACCTTGGGCTACTAATCGCGCTTTATATCGAACGATTTCACTCTTTTCATTGCGCTTTCGCACAAATATCCATTTGTAGCCAACGGGTTTTATACCTTACGGTGTTCGGACTGCGGTCCGAAGACTTCACGTTTTGCCAGTGCATTTAACTCCGATTGAATCGCATCTTTCCATTGCGACCAATCTTTTCTATGCCGACATTCATCAAGCGATATTGGTTCGGGATCATCATTATCCTGTGTAACATCAAGAGATATATTGTATGCAAATATATTATCAATAACGAGTTTCTATCCGATTCCAACTTCTACGGAAGTGGTATAATTGATAGAAATTTCGGTGTTACTTTTATCAACTTCGGTTCTTTGTCATCGGTTCTCTCTTGGTCTTTATCATTATTTTCTTCAATATGATCTTACGGATCATTTAATCCTCTTTTCTTTCGAGGATTTTTATCTTTAGAACCAAGAGGTCGGCCACGCTTACGGCATGCTTTTGGCTCAGCGACTATAGGTATAATATTTTGTTCTGCTTGGAACTTCAATTCGAATAGGAGCATTTATAGGCTGGCATATGCGATTTTGTTACTCTTCTAGAGTCAACAAAAGCGTCCGGCATTTGATTTGCAATGCTTTACAAATGAATTATCTTTTGAACTTCAAGTTCACATGTGCTTGTATGCGGATCAAGATAATTTAATGATGTTGTCCAATCACGATCTTTCTTGTCTTGTTTCTGTTCTCCCCTTAATTTAGGGAATAATGATTTCATAAGAGAATAAGAAAATAAATATAAGAAAATGATGACAAGCGAGGAAATGTCAAGAAAAATATCTATTTTTTTTCACTCTTCCCGTACCGACTTTTCCTCTTCCTCTCTTGTCTTTTCTTCTCCTCCAACCCTCTATCTACCATCTACCTCTTCTTCTTCCTCATACGAGATATATATATATATATATATATATATATATGTATCGATATATATCTCGGTTATCGAGTCATTAGTAAACATCAAAAACAAAAATCACAAAGCGAGATATGGAGACTCGTAATTCATTTGAGACATGGTCAAATTTTGACTTAGTTTCTGCAGCAGATGTTGATGTATTTTCATTTCCAAACCAACCGCTTTTGCCTAATTCGAACACAGAAGATTTTGATATGTTTTCCTTTTCAAACCAACCACTTCCTCCTAATTTCAGGTGAGATACCTTTGATGGCTTCCATTTGTTTTTAGTGTGCTTGATAATGAAATTAAACTCTCTTTTGATTTGTTTTTGATGTAAATCAGTGGAAGTTTTGAACATACTGCTTTGGACCAAGTTGATCTACCCCTACAAGAGACTACTTTTGATACTGTTCTTCTTGATGCTATTCATTTGAATGAGGATATGCTTGTGCATGATCCTTTCTACTCTCTAATGGATTTTGAACAAAGCCATAATATGTTTCCAGGTTATTATACATTTAAACATGGATTTTGAATGGTATTACCTTTACTGATATTATTTTCTTTTTCTAGGAGAAATAATGAGTGGTCTTGGCAACGAAGTCGGAGTAAGTACTCATGAAATGCATAATATCGAAGTTCAAGATATTATTGCAGACAAAATTCCTGGGGAGAAGAAGATGATTAAGAGGCAGAGAGAGAAGAAGGGCAATAACTCCCGAGACACTATCAAGAGAAACAATTTCGCAATACTTTTACCTACCAATCAAGAGCGCAGCCAAAGAATTGAATATTGGCATAACTTTGTCTCAAGAAAAGATGTAGGGAGTTAGGAATTCGTCGATGGCCTCACGGGAAGTTGGTGAGCTTGGAGACCATAATTAAGAATGTTCGGAGTTCTCTCTCATACATACTTATAATTTGCAAGTATGAAACTATGAAAGATTTATAAATAAATAACCGATGATATCACTTCGATTTACGGGAGATGCAAAATAAAGAAGAAGGAGGACATATGGGTGAGAAGAAGTTGAAAGAAGCCATTGCGATACTGGAATGTGAAAAACGAGTTGGTGGAAGAAAGTCCTAATACGCAGTTAGAGGACCAAACACAGAAATTGAGACAAGCATGCTTCAAAGCCAAATATAATAAGAAATATAATAAACTTAAGGAGATAATAAAATCTCAAGACTCATTTTGCAGTAATTTTACGGCTAATTCTGCTGCTAGTCTCGATGCTGGCTCAAAGGGGAAAGAAAAGGAGGAGGATGTTGAAAAAGAGGAGCTGAAGTCCACAATTACTAATTGTTTGTCGTCCTCTAATGTAAATATTGAAAAAGAACAATTACAAACCTTCATCTTACATTTGTCAGCTCAATTACAAAAGAGCAACTATAAGCATGTATCATCAAGTTCATATGAACACTAGTGATATGAATAAAAGATGTGATGCTTATTATTAATGGAAATATCTTTTTTCCTTATTATCTTTTCTGTTCCACTTCAGGTGACCAGTATTTCTCTGTGATAAGGGAAATATCGAGTGTGTCCATGACCATAACCACGGCCACTGCCACAACTACGACTATAACGATGGCTTCTGCTGGAGCCAACAACATTCACTTCAGGAGTCTTTGTTGAGCCAATTCATCTGGCTTCATGATTTCTCAATAATAACTCATGTTAAAGCTGTCAATTTTGGATACCCTTTTTCTCGATATTGTTACTGCAAGACAATATTCGAGGTATGAAAAGTGGAGAATGTCTTCTCCAATATAACTTCATCAGTAACTTTTTCTCCGCAAATTTTTTAACTAAGATGTAGTTTTATACATCACGGAGTTCACGGTTTTACAATCTTGCAACTTCAGGTGCAACCATTCATACCGTGCAGTGGGTAGTACGACCATCTTCAGGTGGTCAAATCTTTCTTTTTATCCACATGACATATGGATCTCCTTTTTTTTTAGCATTTAGATACATTTCTGTATGACATATAATTTTTTTTTTCAGAAATATCAATGGCTACAAATTCGAATTTAGCGAGATCAATAAATGCGTACCTGTCTTCTGGCTTTAATAACGGCAGAGACTCGTGCTGTCTTCTGGCTTTAATAACGGCAGAGACTCGTGCTGATAACGTGTTATAAAATTAGGGTAGTGTTAGAATAAAATCTACACACTACACACTAAGAAAATTCTAACTATTCTTTGCACAATAATTTCTCTTCAAACTTCTCTCTTTCTTTCTCTCACAATTCTTTCTCTAATCTTTCTTTCACTAATCTTTCTTTCACAAAATGATGGTGTATTACAAGCTTAGAGAATAGCTCTATTTATAGAGCTCTAATTAGTGAAATACATCATGGCATACATCATCTTCAATTAATGGTGTCTCCACTAAATGGTGGACATCCATAAAAATCTTCTAATAATTCACATAAATCCATAATTAGTGGAGCCTCCACTAATTAATGGAGATTCCAATAATTCATAACAAAAAAAAGTTTTTGTATAATTTTTGTAACGAGAAGTAAAACTAAAGCACCTGTTCTATATTTTGGAAAGGGAGGGGGGTCGGGGGAATCCAACGGTAAAGCAATTATTGCATGTCCAAATATTATAGGGCAGGAGGTTTCCGTGTGCGCGGTGTGAGTGTACGTGTATATTTTCTTGGGTGAAAACAGATCACAGTCAAGCCGTCTTAGCTCAGCCGGTAGAGCGCATGGCTTTTAACCATGTGGTCGTGGGTTCGATTCCCACAGACGGCGATATTTTGTTCCATTTTCTTTACCAAATTGGATCCAAACCCACTATCCTTGGAAAATCTAGACGGGCCAAATTAGAACCAAAGCCCATTATGCTTGGGAATGTCTCGATTCTTTACCCAATGTCTCGGAGGTCCAATATTTTCTTTTCCAACCAAAATGGATCCCAAAGCGCAGTATTATCACTATTACTTTTAAAATGATGGTGTTGAGATTTTTCTTTTCTTTACCAATTTGAATCCAAGCCCATTTTCCTTGGTAAGTCTCACAGGCCCAATTTGTCTCCAAAGCCCATTATCCGTGAGATTGCTCGATTCTTTGAAAGGCTCATTACTTTCTTTACCAAATTGGATCCAAAGCCCATCATCCTTGGAAATATCTCGAAGGCCCATTATTATTTTTAAAAAAACGTTTTTTTCTTTTTTTTAATCAAAATGTGAATATATATATTGATAAAATGCTGCAAAGCAGTTGACAGTTGCCCTGGGAAGATATGGTATATTGGTATATAGTAACAACGATTGCAACTATATACCGGTGCATGTCACAGTTGCTGCCCCAATCTACCAACACCTCAACGACTTAGTGCTCTATGGTTTCCTGTAAATGTGTTTTATTTAATAGCATTATCTTCTCTATTTTTTTGTTCGTCTATAATTTTAGTTCTATTCTGTCCTCATATATTTGACATTCTCGGGTCCGTGAACTTGCAGATATTGGAACTGCCTTGATAAAAATATATAATTTTTTTAATTAAAATGTAAATGTATATATTGATATTAAAAAAAATACTACAAGTTACCCTAGGCAAGCTATGGTATAGAGTAACAACGATTGCAACCATCTATCAATCTATGTCATGGTTGCCGCCTCAATATACTGACACCTTAATGATTTAGTGTTCTATTTTTTTGTAAGTGTGTTTTATTTAATAATATTATCTTATCTATTTTTTTGTTAGTTTACGATTTTAGCTCTATGTCTCTATATATTCGACATTCTTAGGTGCGTAAACTTGCGAATATTGGAGCTGCCTTTGTGGTGTTGAGTTGTGGAATCTTCTCCACATCTTGTTGTTAATATCCTTAGATCTTATTATGGGAGATTAAATCTGTAGTGGATTTTGCATGTATTTGTCTCTAGTCATCCTCCCTTCTACAAGATTCTTGGATATTTGTTATTTCGGTGCTATGTGGGTACATGTTTATGGTATTCTCAGTAGATTGGAAACACCGAAATCCCTAGCAGGCTACGAAGTTTGTGTATGAGGTGTTGATGATATTAGGTTGTACGGGATTTTGCATCTTTTTCTTAGCTAAGTTCAGGTCATCAAAAGGTGCAGTGTTTGGATTAATTGGGGATATTTGAGTATGTTTTGCTCAATATTTTGTGTTCTTGGAAGCCTCGAATAGTATTTGTCCCACTGTAGCTTTGCTTCTGCATTTTCGAACCAATTCCAAGCTGTGTTCTGGATGATTTCCTGAGTGAGTTCATCCACTTGTTCTTGGTGTTCTTCATAAGTCTCTAAAAAAATAACTTTTCAATCCCCCAACCACAGTACTTTCACAAATCCTATGTTTCCTACCCTATTTTCAAATTTCTCATTTAACAAACCTTATCTCCTCTTACCCCACTACCTACCACCATTTTTCTAACCAATCGCACAACACTCCACCCACTAACCCACATAGTGCATCCCTTCCTTCTAGTTAATGCCTTACCCGAATCCTCTGTTGGATCATTAATTGGATAGGCTAGACCTGGGCCCATCCTTGGGCCTAAAACTACAAGCCCACAACTTAACACAATTGGTACTGGTCATAAAACCAATTGGGTCTCCCTAATGGTGGAGGAAAAAGGAAAACCATTACCCTATGGACCAAGGAATAAGGCTGGGCCTTCATTCTCTAGAATTGAATCCTCTAACATTATTCTTTTATGCCTGCTTAAACCAACCAAATTAGAGATGTTCCATTTGCGCCCATGCAAACACCCCCTACATCTTCAAGCATCGACCCATAGGCTTGTGAAAAACTAACCGAACAAGAGCTGAAGTCAATTAAGAGTCCTAATGTGCAGAAGCCTAAAAATATATGGGTAAACTTCTTCAAAACAAATACTCTAAATAGTACATATAGATTTGAATTGCTCGAAATTCCTATACAGAGGGGCACAGTGGAACTTGATGGCTTAGATGTGTTAGACATTGGATCCAAGTTGAGGCATTGTTTGCTTGGGTTTGTGGCAGGCTGATTCCCTGAGAAGAAACCTATACAGGAACTAGCTACTGTAGGTAAACACGGCAAATCAAAGGAACGCACAGATGCATGTCGAAAAATAGAGCAGCGGAAGTGCTATTTACCTTTGCGCTGGTGATCCTGTCTGAACCACTTGTGATCCTTTCTTCAGGCTGTTGTCCCGCAAGTCGTCGGCTTCTTCTGGGCATCAATATAACGCTTCGGGTCTTTCAAAATATAATCCGTGCCTAAAAGTTTGGTGAAGGCTAAGGATGAAGATGATGATCTTCCTCTTCTAACTAAATGCTATCAAGCATTAATCAGAAGAAACATCGTGTCTCTGTTCTTACTATTGAATAACACAAAGAACACCGTCTCTAGAGGGGGAAAAAAAAAACAATGTACTCTATAAAACTATCTCTGTTCACTTGAATCCCAACCCCTTGATAATAGGCCATTACCCAAGCATTTAAAAATCAAATAGATGTGGTAGAATCAGAGAAGCCCTAAGGCTCATGTCATGTTAAGCTATTAACCAAGCCTATGGGCCTATGGCCCAATTCATTGAGTTAAGCCTTTAATTCAATTTAATTATTCTTGGACTAATACAAGTTCAATAATTAAATTAATTAAATAACTTAAATGGACCAATATAAACCTCAACCTTTGGCCTAGTTCATTAGATTAAGCGTTAATTCAATTTAATTATTCTTAGACTAATGCAAGCCCAATAATTAAATTAATTAAATAATCCAAATGGGCCAATATATAATTCTTCATTTTTTGACATTTTATTTTATTCTAACACAATAAATAAATTAGACTACTCGAATAAAATAAAATATATTTTATACAAGACCAATCCCTCAACCCAAAACCATCAGGACTTATGGGTTATTCGGAGGACCAAAAGACGCATCGCCTTGGCTACTAAAATGATTAAAATACCCCTGCTATAGAAATAGTTGTATTTTACATTTTAAATATTTTCTAATATCACCATAAGAAAACATTGACCTTAAGGACAATACTGCATTAACAAAGTCTTCGACCTACAGGTGTAACGATTAAAATACCCTTCTACGCATCGCCGTACATTTAGAGAGGAATAGTATACTAACTCCTCTCTAAAAGACATCTGTCATCCTTAGACCTCTAGTCCAATGATCCATGACTACTGAAATATTTTTTCTTTCTAAGGGAGCTACCTTAAAACAAACATCCAAGTCATGTTCTCCAGAGTTGTGAATATTTAGATCATTCAAACAGTCATAAGGGGCGATATAGCGCAGAAGCTATCTTATATAAGTTTGTCTTAACTGATTAGCCACATATATCCAACATACAAGTATATTGACTCTACGATAGAACCTCAACTACAGTACATCAAAGTACATACTTCCAGTTTCGTCAGGCTACCAATTCATACTCAAGCAGTAAAGTATTAGTCCACGCTATAGCAGTAGTAGTCTGGATTTTTTTTAAAATAGTACTTTTAGAAATCGCTATTACAGGTCTTGTTTTACGTATTCGAAATACGCTTATACTATGAAGTGAGTGGACTACTTACTGACTAAAGGTAAGCCATTCCCCATTTGAAATTCATAACACAATAACCTAAACATGATGAGATTCTCATTCTCATCAATCGGTTAAGAATAAATGTTTATGTGTTAAATAACTCGTGATCCATACCTTACTATGAAAGACCAACATTCACATGGATCACTTACTTAAACACAATGGTCTTTTTCAGATGTAAATTGTGCACAAATAAAATATAAATTCACAAATAAATTTTGAGAATAAATTTTTTTATTAATAAATTCAATAATTACATCAAAAACCTAGTCTAAAGGGCATATATTCCAACAATTTCTCACTTGCACTCTAAGATTAAGAAAGTCCGTAAGTGCCCACTCCTATGGTGTTTAAGTGTCTCTTGAAGACTCTCTCAACCAAAGGCTTGGTGAGGGATTTGTTACCCAAGGGTAACGCCAGGGACCCACGATCTCTAATGAGGATGGTGATGGAAGCCATAGAGCCGTTGGAACCCCTCTCATACTTAGTCTTTTAAAACAATGGTTTTTAAAGAAAATATCTTTTTGAAAATATCACATTAAGTATACCTTAACTCTTTATAAAATATCTAAATTCATAAATCTCTATATTAAGGTAAAATCCTTTAAGAAATTTTTTATGAATTTATTTTACACAGTTAAGAACTTAATGATTTTCAAAAATTTGCTTTTAAACTTTCTAAAGACTTTGGTCTCAACTTTAATTTAACAAAAATAATTTTCTAGTGTAAAATTAAAATAAAATGCCTTTGTATTTTAACTTACAAAAATATCTAAATCCAAAATATTTTCTATGTCAATGATTAAATCCTTTGAGAAAATATCCAAAGATTAATTTTTATCCAAATTAAAAATAATCATTTTTTAATTTGAAAAATATTTTTTTTGGTCATAAATTTCTTAAGACTTTGGTCTTTGAGAAAACGTGCACATAGGGTACAAAAAAGAATTAAGCATGTTAGAAAATTATAAACGTTTTCATACTTTTCTATTCTTTTAACCTAAATGTCCAAATAATATAATTAAATACATTAATTAATTAATTAATTAATGGTCTTATTTAATCCTAAATTTCCTTTACTATTATTTTTCATGTAAAAATATTTAAAGAATATTAACTATTGCAATGAAAATAACTTCGACTGGTATGAGACCAAAAACTAATATATATATATATATATATATATATATATATATATTCCCTCTGGTCCAGTGCACCCACTACATTGGATCATGGCCCATGAAAAAACCCACGGACCATGATCTCGGGCGGGTGCCTGTAACAAGGGTGCCCGCGCAGCAGCTTCTGCGAGGATGCTTCCTCGGGCGCAGTGCTTAGCCGAGGCCATCTTGGGCTTGGCTGCAGCTCCAAGCCGCGGCTGGCTTGGGCGGCTTCAGCTCCTCTCATATTAGCAGCGCCTGCTTAGCTGCTACAGTATTCATCTTCTTCATTTTTCCTTGATGGTTCAAACGCCTCTTTCTCCGCGATTTTTTCACAGACTCACCAGAATTTATCCAAAACAATCCACAAACGCCTATGCCTTTAATTATAGGCTTACATGAATACTATGAAAGCCACAAAAAATAAAATTACAACGTTCCTATGTCTTAATCGCGAGATGTACAGGTGTTAACTACTTATACCAAAAAACACGAAGGTTCACAGATTATGATCAAACAATCATTTTACCATTTTTATTCACTAACATGCATCCTATATTGCCATATAAACCTGGTTCTGATACCAATTGTAGGTAAACACGACAAATCAAATGAGCGCACAAATGCATGTCGAAAAATAGAGTAGCGAAAATGCTATTTACTACTCTGTGCTTTTTCGTTTGTTTAGGAGGTGCCGGCGATCTTGTCTGAATCACTTCTAGTTTTATGATTCTTTCTTCAAATTGTTGTCCTGCAAGCTGGCGGTTTCTTTTGGGCATCAATACAACGCTTCGGATCTTTCGGAATATAACCTATGCCTGAAAGCTTAGTGAAAGTTACGGATAAATAGGATGATCTTTCTCTTCTGACTAAATACTATCAAGCATTAATTAGAAGAAATATCGTGTCTCTGTTCTTGCTATTGAATAGCACAGAGAACACCGTCTCTAGAAAGAAGAAGAGAAACGACTAGAGGGGGAAAAAACAACGTACTCTGTAAAACTATCTCTGTTCACTTGATAAAAGGCTATTACCCGGACATTCAAAAATCAAGCAGAGGTGAAAGAATTAGAGAAGCCCTAAGGCCCATGTCATGTTAAGCCATTAACCAGGCCTATGAGCCTATGGCCCAATTCATTGGGTTAAGCCTTTAATTCAATTTAATTATTATTGGACTAATACAAGCCCAATAATTAAATTAATTAAATAACCCAAATGGGTCAATATATAATTCTCCCCTTTTGGACCTTTTATTTTATTCTAACTCAATAAATAAATCAGGCTACTCGAATAAAATAAAATCCATTTTATACAAGACTAATCCCTCAACCCAAAACCATCAGGACTTATGGGCTATTCCGAGGACCAAAAGATATATCACCTCGACTACTAAAATAACCAAAATACCCCTATTAGAAATAACTATATTTTACATTTTAAATATTTTCTAATATCACCATAAGAAAATATTAACCCCAAGGATAATGCTGCGTTAGCAAAGTCTCCGACCTACAGGTGTAATAACTAAAATACCCATCTACGCATCGCCGTATATTTAGAGAAGAATAGTGTACTAACACATTTCTAAAAGACATCTACCATCCTTAGACTTTTAGTTCAATGATCCACGATTCTTGGAATGTTTTCGTTTTCCAAGAAAGTTACCTTAAAGCAAACATCCAAGTTATGTTCCTCAGGGCCCTAGATATTTAGATCATTCGAATAGTCACAAGGAGCGATATAGCGCAGAAGCTATCTTGTACAAGTTTGTCTTAACTGATTAGTCACATATATCCAACATATAAGTATATTGGCTCTACGAAAGAATCTCAACTACAATATATCAAAGTACATACTTTCAGTTTCGTTAGACCACCAACTCATACTCAAGCGGTAGAGTATTAGTCCATACTGTAACAGTAGTAGTTTGGGTTTCTTCTAAATAGTACTTTTAGAAATTATTATTACAGGTTCTATTCTACGTATTCGAAATATGCTTATACTATGAAGTGAATGGACTACTCACTGGCTAAAGGTAAGCTATTCCCTATTTGAAATTCATAATATAATAACCTAAATATGATGAGATTTTCATTCTCATCAATTGGTTAAAAACAAACGTTTATGTGTTAAGTAACCAGTAATCTATACCTTATTGTGAAAGACTACTATTCACATGGATCACTTACTTAAATGCAATAAGTCTTTTTCAAATGTAAATCACACACAAATAAAATGTAAATTCACAAAAAAAAAAAAAATTGAGAATAAATTCTTTTATTAATAAATTCTATAATTACATCAGAAACTTAATCTTGAGGACATACATTCCAACAGTGACCACATAGGGGGTTCACATGCAGTGGTATACTCACAATAGTGGCTAGCTAGTTTTCAAATTCAATTCAGTTGAGAACAGATAGAAGGTATTCAATGGAGGACCTTACACAATCTTTGGGTGTTTCCTGCTACTTAGAATGATACCTCCAGAGTTCAATTTTTCTATGTAGGATATCAATATAATTCCAATATAGGTGACACTCCCCAACCTCTAACTGATATGTTGGAACAAATTAGCTTTGAGCAAGATTGTCACTTCAATATGTAAGCTGATTATGGCTTATAGAAAGACATTATGGATGGAAAGGCTCTCAGACGCTCATGTTTTGGTTGAAGTTGATTCATCAAAACCTTTGGTAAGGGAAGTCAAAATCAAAATGCCATCAAGTTGTGTAAAATTTCAAGCAATGAAATATGACTTTGAACCTACTTTTTATAGTAAGTACAATAGATTTAACCATACTGGGACTGACTACATTGGTGATAGGTACAATTTAAATGGGATTTAAAAAAAAATGGCAAAAGCTAAGGCTGGTGATAGAGGGAAAAAAAAAAACCAGGAAGTAGCTAAATATAAGGCCTATAATCAATCGGTTCTGATTGTGGATAAAGGGAAGAGTGTTACTATAGATAAAAATACTACTACCATGAGAGGACGTCCATCACAATGCACTTGCGAAGATGGTGCTTCTAGGGCCAACGCTGACATTGAATTGGAATGGAGAGTGAAAATGAAGAAAACCCCAATTCACCTAAATCGAGAGGAAGTCAATGGATCACAATAAGAAGCTGGTTACAGATACTAAACAAGAGGAGGATGAGAACCCTATCACAACAGAGAATGTAATCCCGAGGACCTTTGATCCCTTAGCTCAATGTAGGGCTGAGGAGTAGAACAACAAATATAGGGGCGTAACCCAATAACAAAATTAAGACAGAAATGACATAACTGCGGCTATTCATGAGGCCAAAGTTATCACTGCAGCATTTAAGGTTGGCAAAAGTGTAAAGAAGAAAAGCAAAGAAAAGCATGATGATAAGAATAGAGCCGAAGAGGCTCGTTCGAATCTCCTATGAGGATCACCTCATGAAATATTAGAGGGTTTAACAAAGCCCTCAAACAAAATAGTGTAAGAAGTCTTCTTCATACGCATTGTGTGGATATAATAGCAATTTTGGAAACTAAACCATCGCTAGTTCTTTGGACTATATGTGTTGAAACACAAGTTTGATGGTTGGGAATACTATCATAATTTTGATGAATATCTGAGGGGGACAAATTCTTCTTCTTTGGAACTCAAGGGTGGTGGTTGATATGGTGAATAAATCAGAGCAAGTAATCTCTTGCAGAATAACATGTAAAGTTACATGTATCGACCTTTGGTTTAGTTTTATGTATGATCTTCATTTTGTGGTTGCTAAAAGACCATTTTGGTTGACTTTAGAGAAAGCCGAGGAAAGGACAAGGGATCTATGGATTGTAATGAGCGACTCCAATAGTTATTTGTATGCTGATAAAAAACTTAATGACACATTGTTCACTCGTTAAGAATTGAGAGGTTTTGTCTAATTGTTGTACTAAATTAGCATTGGAATATCTACTTTTTTCTAGAAGTTTCTCACTTGGACAAATATGCATGTCTTGTTAAACCTTGACAAAGTTTTGAGAAATGATTGTTGGTTCCAATTGCCACTTATGGCATCTTACATATAGGATGTGTTTCTAACAACTCTATGATGCTATAGAAGTTACAAGGACAACAACAATATTCTTCTTTTAAACCGTTTAAATTTTTGAATATATGGGTTGATCATGGATAGGGATAGAAATAAACTAGCCGGGTTAGGCTTTGGCTAAACAAGCCTGGGCCTGCATTGTAGGCTAAATGCTTGGGTCTGGCCTGTTAGTTTATATAAGGTCTTTTTTAGGCTTAGGTCTGGCCTACTCAAAAACCTAACCTCACCCGAAACCTATTTCAAAGCCTGTTAATATATAAAAATCTTTACTTCATTAGTCACATGTAAAAATGCAATACCTAGAGTTCTACAAAATCAGAACTAGTACTGTAACTTCAGTTCAGGCACAATATAATTAGAGTTAGAATAAGAGGCTTATTCAAATAGAAATACAATAGAAACTCAAATACAACAAATACAGTACAGACAAGTCCATGACATAATGAAATAAACAATAAATTGATTTGTGTTCATACATGGCATAAGTACAATTGAAAATATTTGTGACCAACCATTTTTCACTAAGTTAGGGTGAGTTTGGTTCACGAAGGGAAGGGGAAGGGGAAAGGGGAGGGGG
Source organism: Voacanga thouarsii (assembly GCA_026120185.1). Lineage (NCBI taxonomy): Eukaryota > Viridiplantae > Streptophyta > Magnoliopsida > Gentianales > Apocynaceae > Voacanga > Voacanga thouarsii. Next base: position 1,531,441 of record JANUWF010001125.1, read on the forward strand.
AGTGGAACATTTTACTTCCATAAGGGGAAGTAAATGTAATTACTTTCATCCTATTTGGTTGGAGTGGAAGGGAAGTAAATATACCTCTCATTGTTTGGTTGTAATGTATACAGAGAAGAAATAATTATTGAATTACTATTATAACCCTAAGGCTAATTCATAAAAAATTACAAAGTATGGTAGAATTGTAATAAAATAAATACCCTAGGACAAGAGGGTCTTTTAACCCTCATTTACTTCTCAAACCCTCCAAAATGAAGGGGAAGAAAAATCTGAGGTGGAAGGGATCCAATTCCCTTCCACATATACCTCTCCCCTCCAATCACTCCAACCAAACTAAGTAAATAACACATTTACTTCCTATTTTACTTCCTCTCCTCTTTTCCTTCCCACTTTCACTCCAACCAAACTTACCCTTAATGAAAACAACAAATTTTCCCAGTAAAGCAGTGTTAAGTATTAATTCTTCAATATGATCTCTTCTTGTTCAAACACCTCCTATATAATAAAAAATTATATTAATAAGTAACATAATATAATATAATTAAGCAAAAAATATACATAACTAATAAAATAATAAAATATATTATATATAAAGTTCTTACTTTTTGTTGTCTCTTTAAACCATGCATATTATGTAGCTAATACTCACTCTAAATGAGAAATTCAATAGATTTTTCATTTAGTCTAGTACGATATTCATCAATCACACGTCCTCCAGCACTAAATCTCGACTATGACGCTACTGTGGATACAGGAACAACAAGTATATTAACTGCCATTTTTAATAAGACTTTAAACTTCCTACTAGTTTCCTTCCACCACTGTAAGGCACAAAAAGATGAAGAATCTGTAGAAGGAATATAAAGATCATTTAGTTTCCAACTCTCATTTGGTTGGAGGAATTGCACGTCTTTGACACACAATAGCCAACATTTCTTGCATTCCTTTTTTTTTTTTTCGCGCGTGCAACAATTTCTGAAATAATTGCACTGCCAACTTTCACTTCACCAATAATGCATGAGTCTTTTCTGGTTAACTCCATGTACTCATAATATAAATCATGTAATGCTTTTTTCACCTTATCCATATTCCGTTTAGTCTCATTTTTTTGTTTATATATCAATGGAAAACTTATATCAGTGTCATCTAATTTAGTCCTTGGATAAAAAACACTTGTAATAGCCATCAATAAATTGCATTCCTCTCAATATTTGTCAAAATTTTCTTTCATATACTTTGCCATTTGTCATCATCATTTGTTGCCTTGTCAATTTCTCTTTTCACCCATGAAATTCAACAAGGTATAAGTTAGAAGTAAGATATTCAATATCTAAAATGATATTTGTGGAATTATTGAAGACTTCTAAAAGCTAGCTATCCTTCTCAATCTTCTCCCAATCCTTAGATAAAGGTACATAAGTATAATGTGGCTCTTTTTCATGATAAGTAGAGAAATCAATCTTAAGCTTCATTACAATGATCAACATCAAGAATGTAGAATTTTATCCTGAAGGACAATCAATAATAAGTTTCCTTTCTTTCAAGCCTTTTAGCTCAACAACTTAAAAAAAAAAAAAAAATTCAACCTTACATCAAAATTGCCTATATATTTGACACTTTCACAAACATTGTGAATGATATCCTTAATCATGCTAAGGCCATCTTGCACCACTAAATTCAATATGCGTGTATAGAATCTAACATGAAATAGTTCTGCACTAAGCACTAACTTATTGCTCAATGACATGTTTTCTTTTAAGTTTCTTATACACGAGTCATTATAAGAAGCATTGTCAATAGAAACTAAGAATATTTTGTTTTTAATGTCCCATGCTTTTAAACACTTGAAATTACATTAGCTATATCCAATTCTCTTCTTGGAGTAGGCACAGTGACAAAATTCAGAACTCACTTCTGAAACTTTCAATTTGCATCAAGAAAGTGATAGGTGATAACTATGTATTCAATGATTTGGTGACTTAAATTCCATATATCTATTGTGATGTTGACCTTACTCACACTTTTCAACATATTTTTCAAGATTTTCTTTAAACTCATGTAATGCCAAACAATCACTTATTATTGTTTTAAGATAGACTTTTTTGAAATTTGGATTTGTATATTCGAAGGCTCACATCCAAACTTCATCTTCTATAATAGTAAAAGGATGTTCATGCACCACAAGAGATGTAGCAATGATCTTTTTCATTTTTTTATTAGAATGCTTCACACCAAGAATAATGAATGGATTACTTACTAAATTAGAGAGACGAAATTGAAGGATGGTTTGCTTATTTTTTTTTTATAAGACATGTGCAGCTTTCTTTTTAAGTAAATCTGCAGATGCATCTTAAAATGGGTTGTGCTAGCACCCCTCCTACCGGTAATTTGTTTTTCTTTACAATATAAGCATACTACTTTCTTGACACCATCAAGTTCAGTTTCCTCAAAATCATTCCATACAACTGACGTTTTTGCCTCTTCTTTGTGATGATAGAATCTTCAATTGATATCTTCATGTTCACCAATAAGATTAGTAGTTTGACTATCATCAAGCTGACTTGAATAAGTTGGAATAGGCTCATTAGTTTGCGCTTAAGATGTCAAAGAAATTGTGTTGTTATGTCCCATTAAATAAACTTGTCCTGCAAATGAAGTAATCAATTAGAAACCATAAAAAAAGAAATATATACACAAAATTTTCAACCAAAGAATACTTCAAATCTAGCATGAAAGAAATATACGCCTAGACTTTTCAATTCACTATTTATACAAATTTTATAGGATTTATATTGTTCATTCTAATATTAAAGAATAAGTTGAAGTATCGGTTGATTCTTATCAGTTTTGTTAGACTTCACACAATCTTCATTAACTACAAAGTTAATAATTCATTAAGAAAGAATACTGGTATGGTTAATGGCACACTTTTTTGTCATTTTATTTCACAAAATAGACCTTTTAATAATCCTATAAGTTTAATATTTTAAGCTCTCAGTTTGAACCTTGGGCAATGCTACTTTTGTTAGATAGCCAAATTCAGTCAAAGAAAAATGCACAATGCTACTAGGAATAAGATTTTTTGCAAAGAACATTAGCACGAGGAGTGGGAAAATGGATAGAGAATTGGAACAAAATTATCAATTTCACTTTGTTTAAGTTCAACTTATCGTCCTAATATAATAAAAAATTGATGCTTTTCATCAAATTAAATAGGAAAAAAATCAAAATATGAGAAATAGAGCATTGCTTACTAAAGAAAGAAATAAGAGAAAAAATGGCATCAAAAGAAGAAATATTTTGCTCCAAGACAAGAAACCCAGCTCAGTTCAATTAATTCAAAATCAAAGAGGAGTTAGCATTGACGATAGGCTGGTAGGCAGTAGTGGCACCGATGCTTCTTACTCTCTGAGATCCTAAATTAGCTAAATTAGGGCTTAAAATCAAAAGACTAAAAAATGTGGACAACACTGGAGATATATATATATATATATATATATATATATATGTATATATATATAAATTTTATATATACACACACACGTACACAAAAAAAAAAAAAAGTCAGGAATGATAAGCTTCAAGTTAGGCTTTAACCAAATAGACCTAGCATATTTAATTAAATATGCCTAGTTTTAAGCCGAAGACTGACCTGTTTTGTAAATAAGCTCAGACTAAGATGTAGGCTCCTAATAAAAACCTAGCCTATTTTCATCCATAATCATGAGGATTTATTGGAAATAGTAAGCAGATCATGGAGCACAAAAATAGTTGGGACTAAAAATTTGTTCTCATGAAAAAAACTAAAGAGCCTCAAGAGGAATTTTTGAGAGCTAAACAATCGGGAATTCTTACACCTCTCAGCTAGCGTCACATAGGCTAAAAAAGAAGCAGAGGACTTACCAGAACTTTTGGTACTGAATTTGAATAATAGTAGTCTAGTCAGTAGACTAAAAGCAACAAGACGTAAGGTGTGGAGGCTAGTTGAAGCAGAGCTTTCCTTGTATCAATAACTTGCAAAAAGTAAACATATTGCTGAAGGAGATTGGTGCACTAGTTATTTCCATGGTATTGTAAGCGCCATATGAAGAGGAATTTTATTGCATCAATGACTAGAGCTGATGGGACAAGGACAACTTCACCAATTGAGGTAATGGAAGAGTTTGTTAATTATTACAATGACCTACTTGGCATCTCACAATGCTTCCAAAGTTTAAATGGGGATGAAGCTAGAGCAGGGCCCTCCTATTACTTGAACATTTACACATTTTGGACAAGGAGGTCATATCGGCCAAAATCAAGGCAGCATTTTAAGATATAGGCAATTCAAATGCTCTGGGTAGTAATGGTTTTAATGCCTGTTTCTTTAAGAAAAGTTGGGGTGTTTTTGGTCTACTCGTTACATAAGCTTGTCTGAAATTCTTTGAGAATGGTAAGATCTTAAAGCAATAGAATTATGCTATAATAGCATTAGTACCGAAAAGCTAGTATGTCAATGATGTGGGAGACTACTGACGGATTGTAAGCCCTAAACCTTTTTCCTCAATTGGGCCTTCCTACTTTGGGGTTTTAGTTATTAGATGGTATGTGGCCCATGTTTTATTGGGGGAGTTAAGTATAATTACTGTAAGTTGCAAACCTAATTAGATTATTATTATTTTAATTAAGAGTTTTGTTTAATTTTCCTAAGATTTTGATATCAGTTATGTGTCATTTTGGAATAGAATAGATAACAATGTTGTTTCAGAAACTACGCAGGTAGAAGGGAAGAACCATGTGAGTGAAAGACCAGGAAAAGAAGTGAAGCAAGAGCCTTCGAGGTTGGGTAAGTGTTGGTTTAATTATTTCTTAGTTAGGAATTAATTCTGTTCTAGAGTTTTTTTTTTTAAAAAAAAAATTTAAGACTTGGGTTTAAGGTGTGTAGGATATTGAGTTGGGGGAATCAGGTAGTAATTGTATTCTAATGTTTGGGTTTAATTGGTGGTGTATAAGTGATTAAGAAATTTCTTAGAAGCTTTAGGAGGAATTTTTCTAGTTTCAGAGTTGTTTGGTAAGGAAATTTGGGTTCCCTACTTTTTTATTCTAGCTACTGTTTTCTGAAAATTCCTATGTTTTACAATATTGAGAATTCTTATTTTGAGTATATAGAAAGGAAATTGGATTGGGTATGATATGAGTAGTTTCTGTTATTTATCAAGATTGATTTTTATATTGCTAAATACAATATGGAAGTCAAGTTTCTGTTTATGTTCTATCTATGTTCTATTCTTGAATCATGGGATTGTTGAATGTTTGGAGTGGTTATGGTGGGGAATTCCCAACTTTATAAGAAATAAGATCCTTGGCGAGGGGAATATAGTACTTACCCTTTAGCTATAAGACCTTTTGTTTGGGGGACACAATACTTAGTATTTATTAAGGCCCTTCTCCTAACGGGATACAATATTAAGGAGTTGATATCAGTTAACCAAAACTTACCCCAAGAATAATTCAACAATGAGAAAGATTTGAACATGAATGTTTTGAATTTGATGAATGGAAGAAGTTTTATGTGTATGGTTGTACGTTTTGTTTTGAAATTATGCTATTTTATGAGTTTTACGAAATTTTAAAAGCATGAATGAGTTTATGGTTGTTCACATGACAATTGTTGGCCTATTTGCTCATTTATGTCCTACTTTTGCTACTCTCGAGAGCAATTGGCGTCGGCCTCTTTGGCCTAGCTAGCGCCTGTCGCTTCTGCTCAAGTGGTTTGCTATTTCAAGGAATAACTGACATCATTACTCCAGCATAACCGGCATCGTCCTCTTTCTATTCTTGTACCCGAATTTTTTTTATAAAAAAAAAAATTCTCTTTACCTAATCTCTAAAATCTATTTCTTGTATTTCAAACTTGTTTTGGGTGTTTAAATCAAGCCAATCGATCCTCTTTTTAAAAGGAAGCAAATGCATTTAATGAATAAAAGATTTTTGTTACATAATCTTAACTTTGGAGTACTATAATGTATGTAATCTGCTCAATCCTAGGCAAGTCAAGTTTCTTTATTGAGCAAGTAAGCTCACTCATTCATTAATATTTTGTAGGTTTTCAGTTAAAAGATGATGAATTGGATGAATGGTTTGAAGAAGCTCTTGAGTAACTGTAAAGTTGGAGTTTTAGCCTATGCAATAGGATGACATTTGTGAATAATTGTTTAAGTTTCAGTTATTTTTTGAATACTTTCTGGAAGTGAGATTTTGGTTGGAAATTTTGAGTTGGCATGTTTAAGCAAGCTTTAATGTTCCTATTTTTTATCTAGTATTTGAGGGCTTTGTATTTAAGTTTCAATTAATGTGAGCTTTGTGGGTTATGTAGGTATCAGAGTGGCACCGCAAAAGTGTGATGGATTTAGTTTGATATGTTAAGAGTTCAACATCCTTTTTGGGGCGTTGCCGTGTCATCCCCGGATTCAAGGTGTGACACCAATATCATGTTGCAATGTCATTTACAAAATAATCTCCAAAATACTGGCTAACATGTTGAGGGAGGTTGTTGAGCACTTAGTGGATTCAACACAGATAGCTTTCATAGGTGACCGATGTTTGGCTAACAATGTGTTCTTAGTACAAGAACTACTGAAGGCATATTCTCGTAAACAATGCTCCCCTAGATGTACAATCAAAATGGACCTCAGAAAAAGCCTATGATAATGTTAATTAGGACTTTCCCTTACAGCTTTTGGAGGAATTTGGTTTCCCGTTCAGATTTATTAGTTAGGTTAGATAGTGTGTGACAACCTGCACTTTTTAGGTTTGGGTGAATGTCAGCATGCACGAATTCTTCAAGGGTTGCAAGGGGTTAAGGCAAGACAATCCCATCTCGTCGCTCTTTTTTGTCTTATGTCTAGAATACCTATCTCACAGCATTCGAATTGCAATGATTGGGACCGAGTTCAATTTCCACCCAAAGTGTAACTACTTAGGCATTACATACTTCACTTTCGCCGATGATCTATTGCTATTTTGTAGAGGATTAGGTTTCTATGCAAATTTTGAAATACTGTTTAAATGAGTTTGAAGAGATTTCAAGGCTAGTTGTTAACAACTCAAAGTCTAATATCTTCTATGCAGGCCTTACTAAACAACAACATGAGGAGTTGACAAGGGCGGATCTACGTTGTGTTTGGTGGCCTCCCAAGAATTTTTTTAACAAAGCTATATATATATAGCTACAGGACATGGCCCCCACAAAATTTTCAACATAATTATATATAAATATAGCCCCCCAACAATCCAATCCTGAGTTCGCCCCTGGGAGTTGGTGGCCGTCTCAAGTTTCCACATAGGTAAGTTCCCCTTCCATTATTTAGGGATACCGATTACTATTGGCAAAATCCATGTCAATTTTTACAATGCATTGATTGATAAATTGAATAGGGTGGATGGAAAATGGATAGCAAATTCACTATCATATGCTAGATGGCTTTAGTTAGTTCGTTCGGTACTTTAAGGCATTGTGTGTTTCTGGATATCCATATTCCCCATTCTGGGAGAAATTCTTTCACAGATCAATAGATTGACTAGGAAGTTTCTCTGGAACGAAAAGCAACCGATGGTAGAATGGAATGATTTGTGCTTACTGAAAGCTGAGGGAGGACTCGACTAAAAGGAACGGAGAGTATGACACATGGCCTTATTGATTAAAACATTGTGGAATATTCATGTTGACAAACGGAACCTTTGGGTATAGGGAGTAAATCATTACTATCTTTCTGAGAATTCTATATGGACAGCAGTGTGCAATTAGAGATGATCGCCTCTTTTTAGAAGACTTATGCAAATGCGGGACTGACTGATAGCCGACATTGGCTCTGCACAGCAGGCTGCAGCCTTGCTTGCTCATTGGAGACTACGAAGTAGCGAATTCACCAACTTTGCATATAACTTTTTTCAAGGTGCAAAGCCGAGAGTGCCCTAGGCGAATACTGTATGGGGGAAGGTGTTAACCCCAAAGCATTCCTTCATCCTATGGTTGGCGGTCAAACAAAAACTAAGGACGAAGGATAGCTTGCCATTTCCTACAGAGGATCTGTTGTATCGGCTTTGTCAAACATTGTCGGAGACAGAAACAATTGTTCTTCGAATGCACTATCACAGCTGTGATATGGGATGATATTAGAAGATGGGCCATACTACCTCATCACATGTCAACCATAGCCAGCTCGGTCAAATGGTTGAAAAAAGAAGTGAAGGGGATAGCGTGGACAGCAAAACAGAAATACTTTGCCTTAGTGTCCACTATCTATATGATTTCGCATGCCAAAGTGTGTTTGAGAATGCTATTTGGAAACCAAAGAACAACATTCAGAGAGTCAAACACATGTATAGAGGACACTCTTTATTTTGTATTCTAATGTCTTGGCTTTATTCGAATCCAATGTTTGTACACTTGATACCATAGCACATAACTACACTAGCTGATAGAGCACTGTTGTAGCTGCTTCACAGCAAAAATATTGTATTCCTTTGTGATTAATATAATATTTATATTTTGATATTTTATTTAAAAAAAGAAAAAAAAAAAAACAACGATTGCAACAGCCAAAGTTGTTGTGAACATAGACTACCTATACTAAAGGTGGTCAGCCGATTTTTTTTTCTTTGCATTAGAGTATGTTTGAATTCAACAATTTAGAAGGAAATGAAAAAGAAAGAAAATAACTAGATGTTTAGATTTTTTTTTTTTTGAGCAAAAAGAAACAACTTAGCCTACTTGTGTACTATAAAAAAAATGAGGCAAATTAATTAAGATAAAAATATTTAATTTGTTTTCTCACCAAAATAGATGTAAACGAAAGGAAATTTTTAATTTTAATAAATACTTTTTATTTCTATTTGCATAAAAATATAACTAAAGATACTATCTTATCTCTTAATTCTTTTTTATTAGTTATTCAAATGTACTAAATATTCAATTTATTCCTTCCCTCTCATTTCCTTTAATCCAAACAATCCAAACATAACGGAAAAAGAAACAACCAACGTAAAGCCATTTGTGTATTAGATAGGACAAAGGTTCTGCTCATTCAGTTTGGACTTTTAAAATGTGTCTGTAAGCTTTTAATTAATTCATTAATACGCAGGGGTCTGTCAAATACCCTACTAAGGTATTGGTGTTGTTTGAAAAAAAAAAAACCTCCCTCTCTGTCTCAAATATTAATATGGTGATTTGTTGCAATTTACTATCAAATATACAAGTACTTTATTCCCTGTCCATTAACTATTATTACTAGGGTCAATATGAGATATGCATCACCTGAATCGTTGAAATTACTCCAATGTCCCTTGTTTGCTGCTGAAACTTTTGGGTGAAAAATCTCGATTTTCCAAATTTAATAGTGTATTTCTAACCCAAAAAATAAAAAAAAAAGAAATGTTGGTACGTTTCATAGAATTAACCAAAAGTAACAAAAGTGTCTTTCCAACCAGTAATTTAATTCATTTTTCACCTTAGATGGTGGTGCAGTCGTGTGAAGAAATATCAGACAATCTTATATTACTGATTCTACAATGGAAACTGAATATGTGGCAACTTGCGAAGTAGCTAAAGAAGTAGTATGGTTGAAGAAGTTCTTGATAGAACTTGATGTGGTTCCTTCTGCATCTCAAGCCATTACACTACAGGAAAAATCGCGATTTGCGACGAATTTTTTGCGACGGCTTCAATACCGTCGCTAATAGCAATCAATTTGCAACGATTTTCAAACAAGTCGCGAGTTGACCAAAACCGTCGCAATTTGTGACGGTTTTGCGACGGCCAAAATACCCATCGCAATTCTTAGCAAAATCGTCGCTATTTGCGAGGGTTTTGCGACGGTATTTATGCCCTCGCAAATTGCGAGGGTTTTGCGACGGCGATTTATTTTAAAAAAAATATTTTTAAAAAAAAATTTGAACGTCCATCGCAAAACCCTCGCAATTTGTGAGGGTTTTGCGACGGCAAGTTATTTTTTAAAAAAATATTTTTAAAAATTTTTTGAACGTCCATCGCAAAACCCTCGCAATTTTGTGAGGGTTTTGCGATGACAAATTATTTTTTAAAAAAATATTTTAAAAATTTTTGAACGTCCATCGCAAAGTCCTCGCAATTTGCGAGGGTTTTGCGACGGCAAGTTATTTTTTAAAAAAATATTTTTTAAAAACTTTTTTGAACGTCTTCGCAATTTGCGAGGGTTTTACGACGGTAGTTAGCTCTCGCAATTTGCGAGGGTTTTGCGACGGTAATTTATTTTTTAAAAAAATATTTTTAAAAAAAATTTTTGAACGTCCATCGCAAAACTCTCGCAAATTGCGAGGATTTTGCGACGGCAAATAACCCTCGCAATTTGCGAGGGTTTTGCAACGACCGATTGTTTTTTTAAAAAATATTTTTAAAATTTTTGAACGTCCATCGCAAAGTCCTTGCAAATTGCGAGGGTTTTGCGACGGTAATTCAGCCATCGCAATTTGCGAGGGTTTTACGACGGCTATCTATTTTTTAAAAAAATATTTTTTAAAAAAAACTTTTGAACGTCCATCGCAAAACCCTCGCAATTTGCGAGGATTTTGCGACGGCAAATAACCCTCTCAATTTGCGAGGGTTTTGCGACGATCGATTGTTTTTTTAAAAAATATTTTAAAAATTTTTGAACGTCCGTCGCAAAGCTCTTGCAATTTGCGAGGGTTTTGCGACGGTCAATATTTTTAATTAAAAAATAAATAAATGAAAAAATTTATAGAAAATCTCAAAACCCTAATTCGTCTCAAATTCGTCACAAATCCGTCACTAATTGCGACGAATTTGCAAGGGTTTTACAACAAAATAGGGTTTTAATCTTTTTTTTTAAAATTTTTCTTTATGTGTTTATGTGATGGTGTATTTTGACAAATTTACTGAAATATTTTTAATAACATGTCTCAATTAGTGCATTTTATTATAATTTTGTATATGTAATTATGTCATGTTATACACCTAATGTATTGCATAAGTAAATGTATATAGTTAATTATGTTATGTTATATACCTATTCTAATATATAAGTATATGTATATAATGTATATAAGTATCTGTTTAGTTTAATATATATATATATATATATATATATATATATATTATAACATGTAGGTATATATATACATATGTCTAATTTTTTAATCTATCACTTTGATTAAGTAGTGTATAAAGTAAAATATATAAAGAAAAATAATTCAAATACTATTATTATTGTTTATATCACTAAAAAAATGGTGAAATTTATAATGTAGAGATCAATTTGTAATGTTCTTCGTCTCCTACATGTTAATATATATTATACTATATAGCTATGTATATACATAAGTCCAATTTTTTAATATATCTATTTTGTTAAGTGGTGTATAAAATAAAATATATAAAGAAAAACAATTCAAATACTGTTATTATTGTTGAGATCACTAAAAAAAAATAGTGAAAATTATAATGTAGGGATCGATTTGTAATGTTATTCATCTCCAACATATTAATATATATTATATTATATAGTTATATATATACATATATCTAATTTTTTGATCTATTTATTTGATTAAGTGGTGTATAAATTAAAATATATAAAGAAAAATAATTTACATAATAATATTATTATTAAAATCACTAAAAAATAATAAAAATTATAATGTATAGATCGATTTATAATGTTATTCGTATTAATTTATGAGAAATTAGCGAGGGTTTTATTTTTTGGTCACAAATTGCGACGAAATAGCTAGAAATTTTATAAAAAAAAAAACTAAAAATTTTCCAAAATTTTTCACTCCCTCCTTTTTTTTTTTTTTTCCTCCTTCTTCCCACATCCTTCTTCCCTTCCACACGACCCGCCACACCCTCCCCTTCCCAAGCTTGCGCCGCCGCTCCCCATCTCTCCCCCCTCTCCCCGCCGGCGACCTCCCCGCAGCTCCCCCATCCCCGCGCCCCCCTCCCTCAACTCCCCCCCCATCCCGCGCCCCCCTCCCTCAATTCCCCCCCAAGCCCCCACTCCCCGGCGCTCCTCCCCCGCAGCCCCCCTCCCCGTGCCCTCCCACCCCCGCCGACCCTCCTCCCCCGCAGGTCCCCCCTCGCCGCGCCCCCAGCCCGCACCAACCCTCCCCCGCGAGTCCCCCCTCCCCGCGCCCCCGTCCCTGCAGCGATCCCCCCTCGGCCCGCCCCCTCCCCTCGCGCCCCCTCTCGCCGCAGTCTCCCTCGCCCCCTCCTCGGCTCTGCCCCCTTCAGCCCGCCCCCCTCAGTGAGCGCCTCCACTGCCATTCCTGTGCTACTGCTGTGCTATTGCTAAAGCTGATTCATTTGGGTAAGTAGTTAGAATTCATCTCTTGAGCTACTTCATTATCTTATAAACTAAGTCCATGTTGGGCAGATTTGCATTTCCCCTGAAGCTTTGAAATTTGGGTGATTATTTGTGAATGAGCAGAGTTGGAATTGATGTATAAAAGTTGTATTGATGTTGGGGTTGAATTTGAGGAGATTGGGAGTGACATGATGGTGGTTTGATGTGAGATTATTGATTTAAATTTGGAATTGTGAACTGGAATTGCTGAATTGTTAGTTGGAATTGTTGTCCTTTTTAAACATTCATGGTGTTTTGATCTATACTTATATGTGATATACTTTGTACAAAGTGCACTCTCTTTTACCCTGTTATCAAAAAATTACTACTTTGATCAAATTATATGGAAACTATGTTTTAGCTATATAAACCCTTATAAATTAATTTGATTGGTTATGATGCCATAATAGGAAGGTTGATATCTGATTAGTTTAGTAATCTTATTACTTGATTATAATAATATATTAGTGTCTCTAGTGGAAGATTTAACTCTAGTGGAATGCTTTGAAGGCTCTTTTATGTGAGAAATTCGTTTCCTTAGATTATGAAGATGTAGGAGGTGCGTGTTGTTCATATAAATTGCCTTTGTGTTGAATTCAAATGTTGGATTCCCCGTGAGTAATGGGTGATTACTCCTCCTGGGTAATGGGTGATTACCCCTAGTTATCCTTTTATTTTTTATTTTTTTGTATAAATGAATGATCTGTCTTTGTTGTTTGCAATTGCATTTTGATTGTATAATTTTGAGGTGGCCCTGTGCCTGGAAAATGTCCAATTACAGGGGAGACTCTGTCAAAATTTTTTTTCAAAATCTGCCGCTATTTACTGTGGAGTAGAATAACTACCCTTATCTTGGAGTGTATTATTCAATTGAACATGAGTATATATCCCATAATAGCATTATTATTAAAAATAATATTGCTAATAACAATAAGAATAGGACTAATGAAATAAGTAATAATAATAATAATTTCATATATAATATGAATGGTAATAATAGCAGGAATAATATACATTATAGAGAGAGTTTAAACAAATATAAACATTGGAATGAAAATAAATAAAATGTTATTATTTTAACCATTGGAATGTGTAAAATAAGAATATAATTAGCTTTAATATTATTTATCTTAATCAAATATAAAATTTTCTCATTTATTTCCACATTTATTTTCACTCTTCAAATAATTGTACTTTTCACCTCAATTAAATGTAGAACTTGGTTAAAACGTAGATATTGAAGGTGTAAGCTGTATCCAAAGATAGCAATTTTAAATTCTATGTTTTGGACCTCTTTTTGTTAGATAATAGAAAGGAAAATGTAATTACACTTCTCTTCCTTTTGTTTAATGGGTGATTTTAATTATTGAGTTGATTGTTCTTTTCTCTCATTTAGACGTCATGGAGGATCGTAGTTGGATGTATAGAAGGCACGCTTCAGGTGTAAAAGGGATCACTATTGAATTTGAGGAAGGGGTTAAGGCTTTTTTGACATTTGCCTTATCAAATGCAATATCAAGCGTAATTAGATGCCCGTGTGCAAAATGTAAGAATAAAAAGTATCTAGATCCGGCACAAGTTAAGCTCCACCTGTGGAAGTACTGGATTTGTGCCTAGGTATTACCGGTGGACATGTCATGGTGAGCCATTCGAGTGTCCCTCAAGTGTGTCTACCTCAATCCCGAGAATTTGATTCACATCAAGAAAATCTGTCTCGCGAAATGGTCTTAGACGTAGCGGGACTCGACTTTCCCCCTGAAGCTCCATCAACGAGACCATTTTGAAGAACCACCTAATGTGGAGGCACAAAGGTTTTACGATATGTTAAAGGCGGCGAGAGACTCCTATATGGGATGGATGCACACAACATTCGCAGCTTTCACTGGCTTCAAGGTTATTAAACATTAAGTCTGAAAATAACCTCTCGTGTAAAGCCTTTAACGATGTTGTGCAATTGATGAAAGAGGTTGTGCCTAGCAGTAATACGATTCCTGATGATTTCTATCAGATGAAAAAATTAGTGGCTGGGTTGGGTTTGCCGGTACAAAAAATAGATGTATGCAATAATGGATGCATGCTTTACTGGAAAGATGACATGAATCGTAGAGAGTGTAAATTTTGTGGCCATCCTCGATATACACAGAAAAAGGTTGGGAAGAACACAAGTAGAAAGGAAATTTCATTCAAGAAGATGTATTACTTCCCGATAACACCGAGGCTACAAAGATTGTATACTTCTAAAACAACGGCTAAACACATGAGATGGCATGGAGAGAGCAGATCGGAGAAAGGCACCATGAGTCACCCTCGTGATACTGAAGCATGGCAACACTTTGATCGAATGCATCCTGAATTTGCAAAAGAAGTACGGAATGTCAAACTTGGTTTATGTACAGATGGATTCTCACCATTTGGGATGTCGGGTAAGCAATATTCATCCTGGCCGGTCATTCTCACACCGTATAATCTCCCACGTGGATGTGTATGAAGGATCCAGTCATGTTTTTAACAATCATTATCCCGGGCCCCAAGAATCCAAAGCACCAGGTGGATGTTTATTTACAACCCTTGATAGACGAATTAACCAAATTGTGGTTTGAAGGTGTCACCACTTATGACATATCGAAGAAACAAAACTTCCAACTACGGGCGGCACTTTTGTGGACTATTAATGATTTTCCTGCATATGGTATGTTGAGTGGTTGGAGCACTGCTTGGGAGGCTGGCTTGTCCATATTGTATGGGCAATACAAAGTCTTTTCATCTACAAAATGGTGGGAAACAATCATGGTTTGGTTGTCACCAGTCGTTTCTTACCATCGGATCATCCTTACGGGAGGGATACGAGATCTTTTAGGAATGATAGAGGTTACGAGACATCACGGCTGTGCAATACCCTGCTTGGTGAAGAAATGCGGGATAGTTTGTCTAACTATGAAAAAATTACAGAAACATGCAAAGAAATTGGAAGGAGTAATGGCGGGGGAATATCTCATAATTGGGCAAAAAGGAGTATTTTTTGGGATTTGCCGTATTGGCGTACTAATTTGGTCCGACATAATATTGATGTAATGCACAATGAGAAGAATGTATTTGACAATGTCATGAATACGAGTTCTTGAGGTAAAGGGTAAATCAAAAGACAATTTAAAGGCTAGACGTGACTTAGAAATTTATTGCCATAGGCCAGAGCTACATGCCTTGAATGTGGGAGGAGGAAAAGTGGCTATACCTAAAGTCTGTTTACTCGTTGACATCGAGAACAAAAGAAACTTTTGCTTGAATGGTTGAGGGGATTGCAACTCCCAGGATGGATACGCTTCAAACATTGGAAGATGTGCTTGATTTGAATGAGTTGAAGTTATCCGGTATGAAATCACATGAGCTATCACGTATTCATGGAGAGACTACTTCCAATTGCATTGAAGGAATTTCTTCCTTCTAATGTATGGGGTGTTTTGACGGAGTTGAGTCTTTTTTATCGTGATCTATGCTCTCCTAAGTTGAATGTAGCTCATATGGCCAAATTGGAGTCCGACATTCCTTTATTGTTATGTAAGTTGGAGAAGATATTTCCACCTGCATTCTTTGATGTAATGGAACACCTATTAATTCATTTGCCTTACGAAGCAAGAGTTTGTGGCCCTGTTCAATATAGGTGGATGTACCCGTTTGAACGGTAATCGAATCATTCAATCTAATTCTTTTCATAGCAGGTACGATATAAGCGTGTGTGATTGAAGTTGAATTTTTTTTAAATGACAGGTATTTGCATCAATTGAAAATCAAGGTGAAAAATAAGGCTAGAGTTGAAGGGTCAATACGCAATGCTTATCTAGTTGAGGAAGCATCCACTTTCTTCTCTTATTATTTTGAGCCACATGTACAAACAAAACGTACAATTCCGGCGCGTAATGAAGAGGGAGAACGATTAGAGAGGGTGCAAGAACACTGAGTTGTCAATACTGCAATGTTCAAGGAAGGGTGATAGGACGAATTCGAACTCGGTTCCTTACTTACGAAGAATTCGTTGCAGCAAGAATTTATATGTTGCTTAATTGTGGTGAAGTGCAGCCATACATTGAGTACGAGCTACTACTTCATACATTTTATACGATAAACGATACCTCGTAATGATTTTGACTCATTCAATCTAATTCTAATGCATTACGGGGCATTCACGGCACACTTACGAAGTACGGCTCCGACTATATCGAGAGATAGAAATCAATAGAAGAATCGGCCTTGAATTTGCGAGAATGGTTTAGTGGATATGTAAGTCTCATAAGTTAATAACTTGCATTTGGAACTCCATTGGGGATTCAATGGAGTTTCGTAATGCTATAACTTTCATAATTAAAAAATTAACTTGTCTAATGTTTTTTAGGTACAAGATTCGAGAAAATATGGTTACAAATGAATGCTTGAGGAACTTTGCTTGGGGTCCGTCAAGGCTAGTGAAATCATATAGTGGGTACATAATTAATGGTTACCGATTTCACACTAATGATTATGCGGAGGGAAAGAAAACGAGTTAATAGTGGTGTTTGCGTGAAAGGGATTGGAAATGACGCATCGGGACCTGATTACTATGGAGTGTTAAATGAGATTATTGAAGTGCAATTTCCTGGTAATCCACGACAAAGCGTTGTTCTTTTTAAATGTCACTTTGGTTTGATCAAACATTGAATCGTGGTACCGGGGTACATCCGCGAGTATAATCTTGTAGAAATTAACCACAAAAGGAGCTATGCTAACTATGATCCATTTGTTCTAGCTCAACAAGCTAGCCAAGTGTATTATGCATCATATCCGGGGAGTAAGAGGCCAAGATCGATTGGTTGGCGGTTGCAAAACCAAAGCTCGACATATAATAGATGCACCTGTGGTTGACGAGCTTATCGGGAAGAAGTAGATGCTGCGACGAAGTCGGCATATCGTTATTTGTTGATCTTGGTATTACGACGCATGAGAATGGTATGAATGAAATGTTGGATGTTCAAGATGAGGCTATAACGGCAAGGGAAAATTCTCCTATAAATGAAGAGGAAGAAGATGAAGATGAATGGG
Source organism: Voacanga thouarsii (assembly GCA_026120185.1). Taxonomy (NCBI): domain Eukaryota; kingdom Viridiplantae; phylum Streptophyta; class Magnoliopsida; order Gentianales; family Apocynaceae; genus Voacanga; species Voacanga thouarsii. Next base: position 1,548,891 of record JANUWF010001125.1, read on the forward strand.
AAACGAATAGCGATACCTCGGTAGATGATGATGAGTACGTATCGGAGAATGATTCTAGTGAATAGGCCCGATTTCAATTCATTTACAAATAATATAGTTAATGGTGAGGGAATCCTGAAATCTATTGCATCATTACTATCCCATGTCAAATTTTAATTTACAATTTATTTGTTACTTGAATCTACATGCCTTGAATCTTTTAATTTTTATTATTTTAAATTCCATCACATACAATTTTGTTTCACAATTTTGTCTAATTGTCGAGAATCTCATCTCCTTCTTTTTTTTGCGAGGAATCTTTCGTTTAGACTTGTACGGCCGGAGGATTTTTATTATTCCTTATTATATTCTTTTGTGGTGTAAACAACAAGGTAATTTATATATTGTATTGTTCTTTGTATTGACGAGACAATTCACAAGGACAGAGGCATTTATAATTTTTAGCTTGATTTTAACTATATCTAACATTTTAATTGGAACCCCGTGAGTGATGGGTGATCATTCCTCTTGGGTAATGGGTGATTACCCCTAGTTATCTTTTGAATTTTTCTATATTTGAAAGATCTGTCTTTGTTGTTTGTAACGAGCGTTTTGATTGTCAAATCTTGAGGTGGCCTTGTGCACTGGGAAATATCCAATTATAGGGAGACTCTGTCAAATTTTTTTTAAAATTCAATTTACAAGTACAATGTTTATTTTGACATATCCATCATTATCATACATATTATTGTATTACTTTAAACTAGCGAATAGATATAACGTTTCAATGTTATTATTCTTTTATCATTTTTATTCATGGTTATTTACATCCTTCTTTTGAAGTGGGCTTCGTCTTTATTGGTTATTTATTTTTCTTTTTTCATCTCCTTTAGCAATGTCTTCTAATGAAGGATCATTGAGGGAGGGGAGTCGGGAGGGTCGGGAGCCTTATACTCCATCCCCTACTCGGCTACCTCGGCTTTCGGTGCCTCGTTCATTACATGGCTCTATTGGAGATGAGGGAGTACCATCCCGGCTTTTCAATCATCCGTTGCTTCGACTTCGCATTCGTTGGGTTGCAAGTTACGGACTCCCGACCTTGGATTGTTCCACGGGGAAACGGGTAAGTAACATATTCATACTTTGTAAGATGTTGATTATTAGTTCAATTATTATTATTATTATTTAGATTAACATAACTATATTGTACATTGTCATTGCACCAAAAATAGGTTCGCCGGCTCGGACAAATGTGTCAGAAATTTCAAATATAATACGACGGTACTTCATCTGGTTCGTATCCGACATACACGCACGTCCCGATAACCGTGCGAGACTTATGGTTTCAAGAATTTGGGGTAAGCAATTTTTGAGTATTTTTTATCGTTTAAGTACTATGTTATATGTTAATCAGAAATCTTAATCATGATCATGCAGAAATATTTTCGGTGGAGGGAAGAGTATGCTTCGCTAATTCGATCAACTTGGGAAAAGAAGTGTCGGACGCGATTTTCGGACATAATGTCTAGGCTGAGGAAGAGGGATGATTGGGTATGTCCTCATTGGATAGAGGCACGGTATTGGAATGACATTTGCGAGTATTGGAGATCGAGAGAAGTATCGAAGCTCTCATCCACCAACAAAAAGAATCGTGGGAGTAGTTGCACCCATACTTGGAGGGTCTATTTCGTTCACGAGAACACGAGGACCGTTTGGTAATTCACCTTCACTTAATTAATTATTATTCTAAATTGTTTTATTACAAATTTATGTAAGATTGTAATAATTACATTTTGTTAACATAAATGTAGCGGGCCAAGGAGGGAGTTCTTTTAGCTACACGAGACATGTTTGAGACATTACATGTCTTTCGGAGCGGAGCCACAAAAGGGTCGGTTTGTCGGTGAGCGATCTCGCCGGACATTGGTAGTATATAGATTAAATATGTTGAAATTCTTTATCTTGCGTGGAATTTGTATTTTATTTTGATAATTACTATTGACAATTCTTTTTTTTTTTTTTTTTTTTTAGGATGAGGTGCGAAATCTCATACGAGCACTCCTCGATCCGAGTCTAGTGACTACTGTAAACTCTGTTGTTCCTTTTGATGAAAAAGCCATGTTTGTAAAGGCACAAGGCGGGTTCAAAAGGGACGAGTTTTGGGTTAGGCTCGGAGGCGACACATGTTCGAACTAGGCTGTCTCAAAGTGGATCGCATGCATCTTCCCCTACACCGGTTGATATTGGACATCTAGTAGAGCAAAGGGTTCAACGAGCTGAGCGGAGATTCAATCGACAAATAGACTTGTATCGGGACTTCATGAGGCAACAACGAGTCTACATTTGGTGGTTGGATGGCGGCTATGTCGGACAAGATGGGTATTCTGCACCATCTATGCCATCCATAGAGGAGATAGAAGCGCGCATTGCGGTGCTAATGTCGAAGATGAATATCCAAATGCGACGATGGATTTGATCCAGTGATGAGCACCGGGCCCACGTAGGGGCTCTCGTTCCCCTCCTCCACCCCTTACTGCAATTTGCTCCTTCATTACTTACATAGACTTGTTATATTTATTTTTATACTCTTTATATACTATTACTTATTTTTGTGAATTATTTTACTTTTTTAGATACTTATTATGTATTTTATATTATATTATATTTTAGTATTTTAATTATATTTATTTGGGCTTATTTTTAATTTTTTATAGTATTTTTTTGGATTATGAACATAGTTTTGGCATTTATTTGTATAGTGTTTCAGGGTTGATTTACAGGAAATTAATAATTTAAAATAAATATAATAATAAAAAAATTATTGTAAAATTCTCGCAAAACCGTCGCAAATTGCGAGGGTTTTGCGAGGGCTCAAGCCGTGGCCCTCGCAAAACCGTCGTAATTTGCAAGGGTTTTGCGAGGGCACAAAGTTGGCCCTCGCAAAACCCTCGCAAATTGCGACGGTTTTGCGAGGGCCATTACTTGGGATTTGCTTAGGCCCTCGCAAAACCGTCGCAATTTGCGAGGGTTTTGCGAGGGCCACTACTGGGATTTAATTCTCCCTCGCAAAACCCTCGCAATTGCGAGGGTTTTGCGAGGGCCATTACTTGGGTTTGCTTGGGCCCTCGCAAAGCCGTCGCAATTTGCGAGGGCCACGGCTTGGGCCCTCGCAAAATTGCGAGGGTTTTGCGAGGGTCATGACTTGGGGGTTAATTCTCCCCTCGCAAAACCGTCGCAATTTGCGAGGGTTTTGCGAGGGTCCAAACCGTAGCCCTCGCAAAACCCTCGCAAATTTGCGACGGTTTTGCGAGGGCACAAAGTCGACCCTCGCAAAACCGTCGCAATTTGCGAGGATTTTGCAAGGGTCAATGTTTTTCGTCGCAAAACTGTCGCAAATTTGCTCCTTTGGCGAAGTTTGACCAAAAATATTCATTGCAAAACCGTCGCAAATAGCAACGAATTTTTTTTGCCCTCGCAAAACCGTCGCAAATAGCGACGGTTTCCCATGGCCGTCACATCGCAAAAACGGTCAGCGACGGTTTTTGGCCGTCGCAAATCACGATTTTTCCTGTTGTGTTAGTTTGTATTGTGACAATAGTGGTGTAGTAGCAAATGCAAAAGAACTACGCAGCTATCAGTATGGTAAACACATTGAACGTAAATATTACATACTTAGGGAGAATGTGCAACGCAGAGATGTAGAAGTATGCAAGATTTCTTCTGCTGAAAATCTTGCGGATCCTTTTACTAAAAGTTTACCTATAGCTGTTTTTGAAAGCTATATAGAAAGTATGTGTATTTCTAACATGTCTCATTTACTCTAGGACAGATGGGAAAATTTTGTTAGATATGCCCATCGAGTAAATATAATATTTGTGTTTTGAAATTAAATAAAATATGTTTTTATATATTTATATATATGTATGAGTTTGTTTTGTTCACGAATTATTTAGATATTATAAATCAAGTGTTTACTTGTTAAAAACAGAAAAATTTGATTTATAATTTAATTCGAAATAAATTATCCATGATCTAAAATAAATTTAGGTAATTTATTTTGGTGAGATCGTTTTAATTTTATTGAAGTCTGTCTTTGACTTTGGTAATAAAATTAAGGATATATTTTGATATATTAGATGGATCATCACTATTTATTTGTGAAATAAACCATACAAATAAAACATTAAAAGATTGTCGTATATAATACCTTAATTTTGAGCAAATAATTATTTATATTTACTAACTTGAAATTTCTTGAGTTACTAAAGAGTGAGATTAACTCAATAATCAATATCTCGGTATCTCGGGAATTAAAGTGAAATAAATATGAAATAATTATTATGCAATATGAAATCTGTCACATTTAATAGTAAAGAACATTTTCTCGTGAGTTTTTTTAAGGGACAATTAAATCTGAACTTAATAATTTAATAGTATCTATTGAATTCAATTTGTAAGTGTAACGTGGTCACATGGTATTGTCACATTGAAATTGAAAATGAAAATTAAGAATTTGAATGGGGAATACTACTTTCCTCATTCTTAAATATAGAGAGAGAAGATAGGTATTGAATTTGGATTTCAACTTAATACAAAACCCTACTTAATTCTTTTTAATACATCAACGAGATGTAAATTGAATTTAAGAGATTATTATCAAATAGAAATTGCTCCTAACCAAATGAATTGCCGCCTTATCACAAAACACTACTTAATTTGTGAAAATTAAATGCAAACTCTAATTAGTTAAAAGTATATTCGCACCTCCCAATTTCAATAATCGGTCCCACATTTTATACTTCTTTGCCCAGTTTTTAACACATGTTATAACCTTCAAATTTATTAAAGTTTGATGATAGAAGAAGCGATTTGACTAACAACAAATAAAATCTTAAAGAAGAACTCTTGCCAAGTAAATTAAAAAAAGATTGCAAGATAAATATATTCCCATTTTAATAGGAATTGATCGAGGCAAATTGAGAATTCAACTCGTATAGTCATTTAATAATGCGGATTAAAAAATTAAAAATTTAACTGTATATAAATATATCACACGTTTTATTAAATTTTTTTTAATATAATTTTGTCACATAAATTTTATACATAAAATTACAATAATTGTATATAATACCTCAAATCCTTTCAATATGTCACGTCATATTGAAACTTGTTAAATAGGTTGACTACGGGAGATCCTATAACTAAAGTCCTATTCATTGAATTAACAGTTGGATGTTTAGAGCCAAAGCATTTGGTCTACCACTTAGCGGTTTGAAATGGAAGTTAATTACATTGTTCATGGACTTCACGTCTCTCACCTCTTTGTTGAATTTATAGTTTGTAGGTGAACTCACGTTCATCTAAATGCACCCATCCCATGCCCCCATTTGTATTTATCATCCGAGCGCCAATTTCTCTTTTATAGTTGCCTTTTCAATTTCACATCTCCCTTTTTCTCTCCCTCCCTGGATTCAAATCCTCAAGGAAACTTTTTCCTTTTTTTCCGTCTCCTTCTCTTATCTTAGATAAACTTTGCTTTGGTTTTGATGGTTGTTGCTTATGTAATTCTGTCAAAGTTATGAAATTTGAAGATTTGTTGATGCAGCCAACTGAGGAAAAACTAAGAATAAACGATCTCGAAGTGGAGGTGGGATTAGTAGAAGCAAGATCCCACCCCCCTCCCCAGCTCCCCCTTAAAAATGAGTTTTGATAATTTAGTTACCATGAAGATGTTTGTCTTGTATGGCAGGTCGAGAAACTGCATCAAGAGTTAGATGGGGAGCTACAACTAAAGAGGGTTCTGCAATGTGCCTTGCAAGGACCTGTTCATTCTTGTTCCTGTTCTTCATTGTTGCTTCCCAGCAAGGTACTACGTTAGCTTCATTAAGATATCACCCCAATCAGAAATCTTCACACAAGGAATTTCTTAGCTTTTCTTATTCTTTGAAGAAGAGGAATCATCAATATTTGAACCCTGCTCACCTAAAGTACAAGCCAGGCACCAACCTTGGCACTAATTTCTCGTCTCTAATGCCAGAATTCTAAATCCTATTGGTGATTGGTTGTTTGTAGTCGCATTACAGAAACGCCTGACATTTTTTGGATTCTTGTTTTCTTTCTACAATCGGACGTCTTTAAGACTGAATGCAAGAGGACTACTGATTTTGAATCGGTTATATGCAGGTTCAAATGCTGCTAACAGAGCTAGCAATGGTAGAGGAAGAAATAATTTTGTTGGAGAGAGAGGTTGATGAGCTTAACGTAAGTTTGTATCAAGAACAAAAGAAGACCAAGGAAAAGGAAATACTCTTGTTCAAGGAGGCGCAGCCCACATGGGGGCAGAGGAAGTGGTACAAGAAACAGTTGTCTTACAAGCAGAAAAATCAAACAGATTATGGATATAGAAACAACAGAATCATACCAGAAAGAAGAACATCAGTTGGTTCCTCAAAAGACCTCGAAAGCTTATCTTTCGGGAGTTCCAATGGTAAATCACAAGGATGACATCCACATTGCCTCTCTTATTTATGCAATTTTTCAAATCCAATTAGTGAGAAACTATTAATCTTCTCGTCTTCTGTGGCACATATTTTGTTTTACTCTTTTATCAAACAACTAAAGCCTAACATCTTCTACAGAAGTAGTTCAAAGTTCAAGAAATTCAAGAAGCTATGGAAATCATAGCCGATTAGACATAGATATTGACATTGAGAAGCCAAACATGCTCTCTGAAGAAATAATTAAGTGCTTATCAGACATTTTTCTTCGGCTGAACCATTCTTCACATGAGATAAAAGCTTCAGCAATTGTTCCAAAGCATACCCGTTCGAAATCCAAGGGCTTCGTGTCAAAATCATCGTTCACTAGTTGTACATCACCCCTGTTTTCTTGGGATGAAAACACCATATCAAATCTTGATCCATATGGTATTTTGCTGGATTTAGATAGCACAGTTAGCAGAGATGTTGGACCATACAAGAATTTTCTCCAAATCACACGGACTTCAGTAAACACAACCCTTTTATCCGAATGTCGTCTTATAATGCGAAAATTAAGGTAATTTTGATGGTTCTATTATGCCTATGTTGGATTGGGAACTGCTTGTTAGAAATTCTTCCAAGATTTTCTAATTTGATTTTGAAATCTTCCAGGGTTTTGATGCATAAACTGAGTAATGTCGATCCCACTTACTTGACCTACAAACAAAAGCTGGCATTCTGGATCAACATTTACAATGCCTGCATCATGCATGTACAGTGAGAATTGTTTATCCTCTTATTATGCAAAGGAAACTAGCTAGATGCATGTAAATTCATATTATATCGCTGTTTCAGGCATTTCTACAACACGGTTTCCCTTCTGCACAGGAGAAAGTACTTGCAATCATGAATGAGGTATAACTCATAACCAGAGAAGTGCCGTTACTTGTTGGGAAATTTAGAAAAACCACTTCTACCAAACTAACCTTGTATATCCAAATTACTTGCCTTAGGCCGCAATAAATGTTGGAGGCATTCTGCTGAATGCTTTGGCTATCGAACACTTCATCCTTCGTCACCCTACAGAATCCAAACAGGTAAGTACGCGTTAAGATTATACTAATTTTCTAATCTGAATCTCACCTAGATCATGCCTGACATTTTCAAATCCGACCACAAGGGGCCACCAGAGGAGAAGGAAACGCTCCTGAGACATGCATATGGTCTTGGATATCCAGAACCCAATGTCACATTTGCACTTTGCAGAGGCTGCTGGTCTTCTCCAGCAGTAAGTGCATAATTATATGGTAATTCGACATATGAGCTGCTGTATTTTCTAATTCTGGTAAGCCTCAACAATGTCAACACTGGTGTTTGCAGCTAAGAGTCTATACGCCAGATGAAGTTGTGAATGAACTGGAGAGGGCCAAATTGGAGTACTTGGAAGCTTCAATTGGAGTTACAAGCAAGAAAACTATTCTATTGCCAAAGCTGATGCAGTGGCACATGAGAGATTTTGCTGACGATATGCCGTCACTACTAGAGTGGCTATACAGCCAGTTGCCACAATCAGGATCATTGAAAAGGTTGATAATGGAGTGCCTAAATGGAGATAGTAAATCTCCCATTGCCAATATGATTGAGATTCAGCCTTATGCCTACGAATTCCGTTACATGCTCTCTTTACGAGCCAAATCAGAAAAGGGATACCTCGGAGAAACTCTATCTTAGACTCGGCCTATGAGCCCTTCATAATGTAAACTTCTTGTATCTTTTCTCAATTCCAGCATTAACTTACGTGAAACGAGATTTACTGCTCGGGTTTACCTTAGACTTTCCCCCAAAGTTACATAGTTCAGTTTGGTAGGAAAAGCAAATGAAGGTGAAACTGTTCGAAAATCTATGACAAAGAATGTCAAATGAGAAGCTGCACTCCCACTATCAATTATAAATGTTTGATATGCTGAAATAGGGTAAAATTAAATGGTCCTTTTACCCAAAATTACTTTTTATCTAGATTGAAAAATTATAATTGCAGATGATTTTATGTCTAATGTTTGGCAAAATTACTTTTTAATATCAGGTGAAATGAATTTAACCTAATATGAGTACATGTTGTGTAACATTATAATGTCTAAATATAGCAAATATTTATTTTTTCAATTTAGGTGATACAATTATTTAAACATTATTATTATATACCAACAACTAATAAAAATATATTCATTTAAATCATTAATTTAGTCATTAGTTTACATTGCAGTTGGCCCAACTGCGCCATCGAGTGTTGCAGTTAGGGGTGCTTACGATTCAACACAGTTCGAGAATTTAAAAATTTTTAATACCGTCTCAAAATTTTGATTCTTTCATACTTTTAGTATTAGTTTCGAATCGTAATTTTGAGATAGGACAAGATGAATATTTTTAGTTTCGGGATGGAACGGGACGGATCTTCAATGCTAATGGAATAAATACGATTCCAATTCAATTTTCGGATATTTTTGAACATTTTTTACAAAAATATTATTATCCACAAATTTAAAAAATACATGTTAATAATTTTTAAACTTTAATCTAAAATGAAATTGAAACAACCTATATGACACTTTATATAATAATCTATATAATCTATCTATATAATCCATATATATCATATAATACTATACTATATAATCTATATATATATATATATATATATATATTATATAATATTATATTGTATAATCTATATATACATACTATATATATAATCTATTATATACTATATATATAATTAGAATCACATTTATCATTCTTTTTAAATATAATATATATATATATATATATATATGTGTATCTATATGACTATATATATTCGGTTCTAATTTTAGTTTCATACGGTTCGAAACGATTTTCAATATGGATATTAATAAAAAATTTTGGGACACTCGAGTCAAGAAAAATCAAAAATTAATGATTTTTTCGATTTTAATTCTTTTCAATCAGATTTTTCAAATCAGTTCAGTTATTCTCTAATTCTGTAAGTAATTCTAGTTGCAGTTGAGATGGATGACCAACTTTGATCACCCCTAAGGGAAGAAGAATTTAAATATAACATTGTGGATATGTGAATTCAACTTACTATCCATCACTTGATAATTGATGAAGAATGCTTCTAATCATTAAAATTATTATCTTATCACTTTGGCATGTTGTATGTTTTTCTCCGTAAATATATTTATGAAGAGACGACTAAAATTGAAATTGAAGTGCAAGCTTTGGAAAAGCATATATTAGAAAATAAGACCATAAGCTTCAATAAAAAAATTGTGCAAGGTGTAATTATATTTATTTTTAAAAAAATAAAAATATGATTTTAAATTGTATAAAAATTTATAAATTCAAAATTTTATATTGTGATCTATTTAGAGTAAAGAATAAAACTATTAATATTTTACAAACAAATTTCATTTTTTTCAAAAAAAAAAGTCTAAATAAAAATTTTTTTTAAAGAATTGTTAAACAAGTACACCTTTAAGTAAATTTCTATGTTCCAAAAAAAAAAATTCAAAAGTAGAAGAATAATTGAACATTTATATCTAATGTGACTACCCCTATTTGAAGGGTAAGAAGCTTACTTATATAATACACTCAATTAATTGATTAAATTTTATGTTTTTAATAAAATTTAAATCTAAACATTTAAAATAAGATTTAAAATAACTTATTATTCCGAACACCATATTATGTAAGTGAATAAAATTTTATTTCAAATAAATTTATTTGAATTTAATAAAAAAATATTAAATATGTAAAATTAAGATAGGATTTAAATGAAATAAAAAAATCACATATTATAAATATATGATAATTATTTAAAAATAAAAATTATTTAAATTAATATTACTAGTGCAAAATCATAACTCATGTATTAGGGCCAGTCAAGGTCCATAACAGGTTGGATCAAACCTAATGGCCCTACAAGTCAGTCCAGCCCGTTTGCAATTGCCAATCCCATTATCCCAGAGCATGAGATTATTTGCTACTATTAAGCAACAAAACATTATTTGTTATAAAATTAGGGTAGTGTTAGAATAAAATCTTCACACTACACACTAATAAAACTCTAACTATTTTGCACAAGAATTTCTCTCTTTCTTTTCTCTCACAATTTTCTCTAATCTTTCTTTCACTAATCTTTTTTTCACAAAATAATGGTGTATTACAAGTTTAGAGAATAGCTCTATTTATAGAGCTCTAATTAGTGGATTACATCATGGCATACATCATCTTCCACTAATCTTAATTAGTGGTGTCTCCACTAAATGGTGGACATCCATAAAAATCTTCTAATAATTCACATAAATCCATAATTAGTGGAGCCTCCACTAATTAATAAAGATTTCAATAATTCATAATACTCCCCCTTGGATGTCCATCCATTACATAAAGAATATGTCTCGTTAAAACCTTACTAGATAAAAACCCAGTGGGAAAAAAATCTAGTGAAGGAAAAAGAGTACACTATTCTATATGTCCATTTATTACTCCCCCTTGATGAGATGATTCCTTTAAATCTTTAAACCGACGCATACCGATTTTATATCTCAACTTTTCAAATGTTGCAGTCGGTAAAGTCTTCGTGAAAATATCTGCGAGGTTATCACATGACCGAATTTGTAGCACATCAATTTCACCTTTCTTCTGGAGTTCATGAGTAAAGAAGAATTTTGGTGAAATATGTTTTGTCCGATCTCCTTTAATATATCCTCCTCGTAATTGAGCTATGCAAGCTGCATTGTCTTCATAAAGAGGAGTTGGAATACCTTTGATTGATGATAATCCACAACTTTCTCGGATATAATGAATCATGGATCTTAGCCATACACATTCTCGACTTGCTTCATGAATGGCTATAATTTCAGCATGATTTGAAGAAGTAGCTGCTATAGATTGTTTCGTAGAACGCCATGATATAACAGTATTTCCACATGTAAATAGATAGCCCGTTTGAGAACGTGCTTGGAGATATCGAAGGACTTGTTTAATTCCATTCTAATGTCGTCGTGTTGGTGAAGAACTAAATCTTGCTAATAAATTGACAGCAAAAGCAATATCAGGTCGTGTATTATTAGCAAGATACATCAATGCACCAATTGCACTGAGATATGGTACTTCAGGACCAAGGAGTTCTTCATCATTTTCTTGAGGTCGGAAAGGATCTTTATCCACATTTAATGATCGCACGATCATTGGAATACTCAATGGATGTGCTTTGTCCATGTAAAATCTTTTTAGCACTTTTGCTGTATATGTTGATTGATGAATAAATGTTCCACTTTCCAGATGTTCAATTTGTAAACCAAGGCAAATTTTGGTTTTACCAAAATCCTTGATTTCGAATTCTCTTTTTAAATAATCAATTGTTTCTTGGAGCTCTTCAGGAGTTCCAATAAGATTAATATCATCAACATATATAGCTAATATCACAAATTTAGAACCAGATTTCTTAATAAAAATGCATAGACATACCTGATCATTTTTAAATCCCGCTTTCAATAAATATTCACTAAGACGTGTAAACCACATGCGCCCAGATTTCTTCAAAATCCATTAGAGAGTAGAAAGGATCATGCACAAGCATATCCTCATTCAACGGAATAGCATCAAGAGGAACAATATCAAAAGCAGTCTCTTGTAGGGGCAGATCAACTTGGATAATGTTTATATGCTTCAGGCATATGAAATCCTTCGGGGATTTTCATGTAAACATCATTTTCTAAATTTCCATACAAGTAAGCAGTGACAACATCTAATAGGCGCATATCTATCTTTTCATGTACTGCCAAACTGATAAGATATCGGAGTGTAATAGCATCAACAACAAGAGAATAAGTTTCATCATAATCAATACCTGGTCTTTGTGAAAAACCTTGGGCTACTAATCGGGCTTTATATCGAACGATTTCACTCTTTTCATTGCGCTTTCGCACAAATATCCATTTGTAGCCAACGGGTTTTACACCTTACGGTGTTCGGACTGCAGTCCGAAGACTTCACGTTTTGCCGGTGCATTTAACTCCGATTGAATCGCATCTTTCCATTGCAGCCAATCTTTTCTATGCCGACATTCATCAATCGATATTGGTTCGGGATCATCATTATCCTGTGTAACATCAAGAGATATATTGTATGCAAATATATTATCAATAACAGTTTCTATCCGATTTCAACTTCTACCGGAAGTGGTATAATTGATAGAAATTTCAGTGTTACTTTCATCAACTTCTGGTTCTTTATCATCAGTTCTCTCTTGGTCTTTATCATTCTTTTCTTCAATATGATCTTCTGGATCATTTAATCCTCTTTTCTTTCGAGGATTTTTATCTTTAGAACCAAGAGGTCGGCCATGCTTTTGGCATGCTTTTGGCTCAGCAGCTATATGTAAAATCTTTTGTTCTGTTGGAACTTCAATTAGAATAGGAGCATTTATAACTGGCATATGCGATTTTGTTACTCTTCTAGAGTCAACAAAAGTGTCTGGCATTTGATTTGCAATGCTTTACAAATGAATTATCTTTTGAACTTCAAGTTCACACGCGCTTGTATGTGGATCAAGATAATTTAATGATGTTGTCCAATCACGATCTTTCTTGTACTGTTTCTATTCTCCCCCTAATTTAGGGAATAATGATTTCACAAGAGAATAAGAAAAGAAATATAAGAAAATGATGACAAGTAGGAAATGCCAAGAAAAATATCTCCTTTTTTTTTTTCACTCTTCCCGGTACCGACTTTTCCTCTTCCTCTCTTGTCTTTTCTTCTCCTCCGACCCTCTACCTACCATCTACCTCTTCTTCTTCCTCATACAGATATATATATATATATATATATATATATATATGTATGTATGTATATATATATATATCAGTTATCAGACATTAGTAAACATCAAAAAAACAAAAATCACAAAGTAGATATGGAGACTCGTAATTCATTTGAGACATGGTCAAATTTTGACTTAGTTTCTGCAGCAGATGTTGATGTATTTTCATTTCCAAACCAACCGCTTCTGCCTAATTCGAACACAGAAGATTTTGATATGTTTTCCTTTTCAAACCAACCGCTTCTGTCTAATTCGAACGCAGAAGATTTTGATATATTTTCCTTTCCAAACCAACCACTTCCTCCTAATTTCAGGTGAGATACCTTTGATGGCTTCCATTTGTTTTTAGTGTGCTTGATAATGCAATTAAACTCTCTTTTGATTTGTTTTTTTATGTAAATCAGTGGAAGTTTTGAACATACTGCTTTGGACCAAGTTGATCTGCTCCTACAAGAGACTGCTTTTGATACTGTTCCTCTTGATACTATTCCTTTGAATGAGGATATGCTTGTGCATGATCCTTTCTACTCTCTAATGGATTTTGAACAAAGCCAGAATATGTTTCCAGGTTATTATACATTTAAACATGGATTTTGAATGGTATTACCTTTACTAATATTATTTTCTTTTTCTAGGAGAAATAATGAGTGGTCTTGGCAGCGAAGTCGGAGTAAGTACTCATAAAATGCATAATATCGAAGTTCAAGATATTATTGCAGACAAAATTCCTAGGGAGAAGAAGATGATTAAGAGGCAGAGAGAGAAGAAGGGCAATAACTCTCAAACACTATCAAGAGAAACAATTTCGCAGTACTTTTACCTACCAATCATGAGCGCGACCAAAGAAGCTGAATATTGGCATAACCCGTCTCAAGAAAAGATGTAGGGAGTTAGGAATTCGTCGATGGCCTCACAGGAAATTGGTGAGCTTGGAGACCATAATCAAGAATGTTCAGGTTCTCTCTCATACATACTTATAATTTGTAAGTATGAAACTATGAAAGATTTATAAGTAAATAACCGATGATATCACTTCGATTTACAGGATATGCAAAATAAAGAAGAAGGAGGACATATGCTTGAGAAGAAATTACAAGAAGCCATTGCGATACTGGAATGTGAAAAACAGTTGGTGGAAGAAAGTCCTAATACGCAGTTAGAGGACCAAACACAGAAATTGAGACAAGCATGCTTCAAGGCCAAATATAATAAGAAATATAATAAACTTAAGGAGATCATAAAATCTCAAGACTCATTTCGCAGTAATTTTACGGCTACTTCTGCTGCTAGTCTCGATGCTGGCTCAAAAGGGAAAGAAAAGGAGGAGGATGTCGAAAAAGAGGAGCTGAAGTCCATAATTACTAATTGTTTGTCGTCCTCTAATGTAAATATTGAAAAAGAACAATTACAAACCTTCATCTTACATTTGTCGACTCAATTACAAAAGAGCAACTATAAGCATGTATCATCAAGTTCATATGAACACTAGTGCTATGAATAAAAGATGTGATGCTTATTATTAATGGAAATATCTTTTTCCCTTATTATCTTTTCTGTTCCACTTCAGGTGGCGGTATTTCTACGTGATAAGGGAAATATCGAGTGTGTCCATGACCATAACCACGGCCACTGCCACAACTACGACTATAACGATGGCTTCTACTGGAGCCAACGACATTCACTTACAGAGTACTTGTTGAGCCGGTTCATACGGCTTCATGATTTCTCAATAATAACTCATGTTAAAGTCTGTCAATTTTGGATACCCTTTTTCTCGATATTGTTCTTGTAGAACATGAAAAATGGAGAATGTCTTTTCCAATATAACTTCATCGATAACTTTTTCTCCGTAAAATTTTTAACTAAGATGTAGTTTTATACATCACGGAGTTCACGGTTTTACAATCTTGCAACTTCAGGTGCAACCATTCATACCGTGCGATGGGTAGTACGACCATCTTCGAGTGGTCAAATCTTTCTTTTTATCCACATGACATATGGATCTCCTTTTTTTTTAGCATTTAGATGCATTTTTGTATGACATATAAAATTTTTTTTCGAAATATCAAGGGTTACAAATTCGAATTTAGCGAGATCAATAAATGCGTACCTGTCTTCTGGCTTTAATAACGGCAGAGACTCGTGCTGATAACGTGTTATAAAATTAGGATAGTGTTAGAATAAAATCTTCACACTACACACTAATAAAACTCTAACTATTTTGCACAAGAATTTCTCTCTTTCTTTTCTCTCACAATTTTCTCTAATCTTTCTTTCACTAATCTTTTTTTCACAAAATAATGGTGTATTACAAGTTTAGAGAATAGCTCTATTTATAAAGCTCTAATTAGTGGATTACATCATGGCATACATCATCTTCCACTAATCTTAATTAGTGGTGTCTCCACTAAATAGTGGACATCCATAAAAATCTTCTAATAATTCACATAAATCCATAATTAGTGGAGCCTCCACTAATTAATAAAGATTTCAATAATTCATAATATTATTATCGTTCTTTTCCTTTCATTAGTTAATGTTTCGTGCGAATTGTTATATTTGATATATTAATATTAAATATATATTATTAATTTATTTATTTAAAATTTTAAAATAAATTTAAATAATATTTAAAAATTATATATTTCAATATATTAATATTAAATACATATATAAATAATATTTAAAAATCACACATTTTAATATATTAATTTAAATAATATTTAAAAAATCACACATTATAATATATTAATATTAAATATATATATTTTTTATTAATTAATTTAATTAATTAAAATTTTAAATAAATTCAAATATATATATATATATATTTAAGAAACCAAACAATCCACCAATAATTAATTAATTTATATATATATATATATATATATATTACAATTTAAAAATAATAATAATAAATCGATTAGTATGAACACAGCATAAGCGCCACGTCATTGTAGTAGCACTCGTCCAAAAAGTGCATGAAGAAGTCAGTTTAAAAAGCTTTGCACACATAAGCGTCCGACAACTGGAATTTCTGATGTCCAAATAGTACGCTCTGAATTGCAAAGATAAATGTGGGCATAGGCCAGTGAGATTATAGCTTATACAATCACTGTCCATTGAATAAAAGCAAAACAGGCACAAAAAGGGACAATTTCTCAACATCATCATATCAATAGCTGTTACCTAGATGGCTCAGCCAAAAAATTCACAATTCTATTCAACAGATTCAGACCAAATACGGTTTCTTCACAATTGATTTTCACGGAAACATTTAGTGGCTCAAAGCATGTGCCTTCAAGGGCAAGAGAAATCAAGCAAGGGGCCGAGTTACTCAAGAGTTCACCACTAAAACGTAAACATAAACCGGAAGCATCATCAAGGTTGGCAGAAACAGGCATGTCCACGGATACAAGGAATAGGTTTGCATTGCTGAGCATCTTTACAGCCAAACCTTCACAAATTACAAGAAATTGGTCCTTTACTTGTGCATTATCACCCTTTTTCAGCTCTCCAATATGGTCAGTGAATATACACCTGTTGTCAGCAGTGGAAAATTTGTCAATCTCTAGCTGGGAAACCATCGTAGCAGAATTCTTCTAAAAAAATTGCACTAAATGTAGGGGAAAACTATAGCAACTGACGCGACTTATTCATCTCAGTCAATATGTGCTTAGATTTTCTTCCCTTAGCTACAAAAAAATGCTTCAGATTTCTACAATTTCATTCGTCTATTCTCTGACCCTGTCTGTAATCCAGTAATGAAGTTTTTCCCCTTTCAGAAAATTTTTTACTTCCAGTGTTTGAATGCCAACCATACCCATAGATGGGGTTAGTCAAATTCACATGCAAGAATCATTATAAAAGACGTTCAAGAACTTTTCCCAGCTGTTTGCATTTCGGGAAAGGGCCCCCTCACTGGTTCAGCACAAGGGTACGTATGCAGTAATATATGTGTGCAGGTGTTTTTTCTTTTCCTCTTTTTTTTTTTTTTTGTGTGTGTCAGAAAACAATAAAGTATTTAGCACAAGTAGAGAGTGTACGCACATAGTGATTATCCAATAGAACGACAGTACTGATATCCAGAATCAACAATACTATTTCCCTCTTTTCATGATAAGTTAATTGCTTAAAAAGTAAAAGAGGTATATTTACAGGTGATGCTATTTAAGATATATAAATATTTCCACTACAAGACTGATGCTGCACAAACTATTTGTGTCAGCCTTGCACTCAAAAGTTCAGAAACAAAGGCAAAGAGATAATAGATCAGATAAGATGCTTCATCCAGAACGTCAAACCCCACCATCTTGTTATCCATTAATATAATACCGTAAAGGATATTAATTGAGCCTTTTCACCAAAAAAAAAAAAGAAAAGCCATGAAAAGAAAGCAGATGGCCAACATAGATAAAATCATAACGTCACTGTAGAATCATAGTAACAACTGACCTTCTTGAATATTCGAACATCCCAGGGAGCTGTGCCTCCTTGCTGGAGAATGTTTCATTATCCATTTGAAGAGGTTTTACAAAATATCCAATGTCAGGTCGTAACTTTACAGGATGCTTCTTACGATTACACCATAATACCAGCTTCAGCGGCAAAAGATGATGACGGAAACGAACATAAACCACTTTCTTGGCAGTCTCACCAGGCTCCAGTTTGGTAACCTCGTCCATAGGAACTAGAGTTGGCACATCACCAAGAGATGAACTGCATGCCAAGTTGGCACATCGTCATATTAGAAGGTAGTTAACCTTTGAAAAGCTCTGATTATTAATAATAAAATGATGTTTAAGTGTACCATATTAATCTGTAAATATGCGAGCTCATCAGTGTCACGTGTCCTGTTGCTTTGAAAAATGTTGCCCTCCAGAATTAAGATTAATATAAGATGCATGTCACTAAAAGAATTCACAGGCAACTGTCTCTGGATATCTATGCTATTGGAAGCTAAATCAAATTTTTTTTTATTTTATTTTGGGCTTTCTTTTTTACTTAATTTCTTTATACACAATCCTCCAACTAAAAATATTACAAGGACTTCATACCCATCTCAATAACAAATCACTTTTATGCTCCTTCATAGAAAATTTCAAAAATCCCTTTTACACCTAGGTATATGTGCAATGCAAAGGTGATCTAGTCTCAGTGAATTTCCATCAACCAAGATTCATTTGCCAAATATTTTCAAACAAAAATCCCAACAGCACTTATGGGGCCCAAAATCTTCAAATATAACAAATAATAAAAAAGAGAAAAGTGACAAAGAAACAGAGAGACATATCATCCACGCGTCTCCCCCCCAAAGGGAAAAAAGAACAAACAAGAAAAGGCAAAGGTGCTAGATCCAACTACACCATTTAACCTATTTAAATGGCCAGCATCATTTGCATAAAATATAAATGGCCAAAGGCACAAAGGTATAAAAAATCCAGTTTTTTATATCGTTTCTCATCACCTATGTTGACAAGCACGGGATGTATATTTGCACTATTTCTTATTTCTGATGCAAAAGCCATGAAAGAAAACATAACTTTGAATAAATTGGTGCATGAAAGGTTAAGGAACTAAGGATGCGTAATAAAATGAAGCACACAAATTGCAAACTCCCTGAAATTGAATCTTAATATTACTCTTACCTCTCAGTCATAACCAGGGCTTGATCTGAAGAATCTTGACTTTTGTCAGATTCTTCTTCAACCAATTGTATGTCTGACATGGGCTCGCCAGAACAATTCCTGAAGGAAACTTGTAGACACACAAGCAATGGAGATATGCTTGATGCCTCAGATGAAAAGACATAGTCCACATTCAAACCATTTCCATTGGCAGGATCTAATAATGTGTAGAGCTTAGGTTTGACTCTGCCACTAATGTCCCCAATTGAGATTCTGGCTGATGAACTCCTAATGCAACTTGGTTCACATAAATTCAGTTGTGAACTAGGGCCCTCATCCAACCACGACTCGAGAGCTCTTCCTGATAGCAATTCCCCAAAGTCATTAGAGCCAGAATGGACATCATTCTCCCCTGAGCCACCACACTGATGTTTTTCAGGATTTCCCACATCTGAAAGATGGATAAGTGGACCCCGTTGGGCATCAACTTCACCAACAGGACCACTTGAAATGCTATCAGCAGTACCATCTGAATCAACAGAATTTTGAGAACTATAATCAGAGCTGCTTTCTTCATTCAAAGATCCAGAAACAGAATCAGGATCATCTGTTTCATATGATTCACTTTGAATGGCACCATCCCCTGGCATCTTAAATCCTTGAGCATTAGAGTCAAAACCAGTTGAGTCCTCAAAATTCAAACTGCTGGGTCTGGGAAGAGGTTCATAGCCGGGAGCTGCATGAAGAACTATATGCGAAAGAGATCCAGGCAAATAAAACCTGGCACTAAAGGGTTCAGAAGCTGGTGCTTTTATTTGTCCACCAAATATGAATTCTGCAACTACCCTTGACAGGTCCTTGATTTCTGGTTGGGATGTTCCTTCTCCAGGATCACAAGAGCCCATATAACAGGACAGAAGTCCTTTGAGTACACGAGCGCGGTCACGGACATCATAATTCAAGTCACATCTGGCAAGATCAATCACATAGCTCAAAATTTTTCTGAATGCCAAGAAATATTCCCCTTTTGCACGTAATAGGACCTGAAAAGAGAAAACGTTGCAGGTTGACACGAGCATATGCACACCCAAGGATGTGAGAGTTGATATATGCTTGTTTCACAAAAGCTCAAGGATTATCAACCAAGATATGTTTATCAATAAGGCAATGAAACAAGTGACTCCTCTTTTTGATTAGCAGCAAAAGCAAGATTCCATTCTAGTGTTCAGCATAGTATAGCAACTAGCCTAATAATTTATTTTATCATTTCTCAGGGTAAACATCAAGATGGTAATTGCTTATTAAAATTCTCACTATTGATTCTAGAATAAATTGATTTTGTTTTTCTGAAATTATTCTTTTCATTGAAGAGCTTATTTACAGAATCACTTCATAATCTTGCTTGAAAAACTATTCGTCATGTTTTTGCTTAACAACATTTCATCAATATACTGAATAGCTTAGAGGCGACTGCAGAACCACATATCCGTGGCTATCATACACAGTTTTGGATATTAAAGACCATTTGCTCCCTCCTCACCCTAGGGAATATTAAAGCCTTAACTTCATTCATGGGTAGAGCTACAAATGATCAGAATAGGCTGAAAAGTTTGAAAGGAAAAGATACAGGCTATGTGTACCAGAGAAACCAATGTTAGCCCAGAAGAATTAATCAAATCAGAAAACAAATAAGCACATAGGGCGGAAGGAATCAGACTGCAGTATTCCACCACCCGATAAGATTAGCAATTGTATCATAATTGAGGTGCTCTGAAACTATTTTCAGCTTCAGAAAACAAATAAACAACATTTAGATATACAATGTGTGGAAAAATATGGCTAAAGGGTGTATTTCAAGAAAGTACGGCTGTAAATATTGTAATACTAGAATTAGGAAAGTTTGACCTTTAAATTAGGGAATTTTGTAATTAGTGATTAGGAGATTTTGTAGGTAGTAATTAGGGGATTGATTAGGAGATTTTGTGAATCAATTTATGAGGGTAGTTGCCATATTTGTGCCTTAGGCAGTTTGTATATTATCAGCTCATTGTAACCTTTGAGATATATAAAAAACAGATTATTCTCTCTCAATTTCTTACATGGTATCAGAGCTGTTCATCCTGGACTGCTTCTGACTTTTCTGCTTGCGCCTATCCTTTGCTTCTTCTTCTTCTTCTTCCAGCCGGCCTTAATTGCTGGTGGTGTTTCTTTCATTCTAATTCCTAAGACCAACCAGCCTTAATTGCTGGTATTTCTCCTCTATTTTTCTTCCTCGTAGGTGCTATATAGCCGGCCTTTATTGCTGGTGTTGTTTCTAATTGTTTTGATACTAATTTGTACCGAACAACCTTCATTGCTGTTATTTTCTCTTCACTTTCAGGCAGCCTTCATTGCTGTTAATTTCTCTTCGCTTTCAAGCAGTCTTCGTTACTGCAGTCTTCTCTTCTGAGTAGCCTTCATTGATGTCATTTTCTTTTTATGTTTCCTGTTCAAGCAGCCTTAATTGCTGCAAATATTTTGTTTCCACCATGTCAACCTCCCAAACACGAGTTGTAAGAACAAAATGCTGGACGCTTCATGGGAAGCCACCCAGCCGAGAATGGGAAAAAATCAGGGGACAATCCAAAAGTGGACAAGCTAATGTAGCAGCTGGCCGAATTGCTGAGCTACCAAAGTAAAAAATTGCTGGTCTCAACCAAGATGAATTGGAAAGGGTGAGAGCACTCATCAGCAGTCTAGAAAAGCCCTCAGATACTTGTTTTGTGGCATATTCAGATAAGTTTTCACTTTCTATTAGATTAAATGTTTCGGATACAACCTTTTTCACCTCTTGGATCATGGATTCAGGAGCTACCGACCATATGACCCATTCGCCAAATATCTTCACCACCTATTCCCCGTGCCCGAGCAGTAGGAAAATAGCCCCTTCAGATGGTTCTTTAACCACTGTGGCAGGAATTGGAAGTGTCCAGATTAACCTATTGTTAACCTTGAAAAATGTTCTCCATGTCCCTAAGCTAGCTACCAATCTGATATCCATCCAAAAACTTGCCCATAACTTACAATGTATGGTGGTTTTTCATCATAATGGTTGTGCATTTCAGGACAAGAGTTTGGGGACGATGATTGGACATGTTAGAGAACGGGGTGGCCTCTACTTCCTTGAAGTAAGTCAACCAACCATTCCTAAGGGTAAACAGTTAGTGTCATTTGTTTTCAAGTCTTTGTCATCCAATAAGAAGAAAATTTGGTTCCATCCTCGTCGACTTGGACATCCATCATTTCGAGTTATAAAACTCTTGTTTCCATCTTTGTTTTAACATTTAGATATTGAGTCTTTTTATTGTGAAAAATATGAACTTGCCAAACACAGAAGTGTACCCTTTCCAGTGAGCAACAACAGAAGTTTCATTTCTTTTCATTTAATCTATAGTAATCTCTGGGGTCCATCTACTATTACTAATATTTCTGGGGAGCGATGGTTTGTTTCCTTTATTGATGACTGCACTTGCGTTTGCTAGGTCTTCCTTCTTAAACAAAAATCTAATGTCAGTATTATTTTTAAATTCTACACAGAATTTTCACTTATTGCTGGAATTTTTCTGGACAATTTCGACTGCCATTTTCCAGCCATCTTGCATAGAGTTTGAAGGAGATTCCAGGGGTCTTTCATGGCTGGTTTCCAGCCTTCTTCATGGAGGAAAAACATGGCTAAGGAGCTGGGAGGAAATTGGAAGAAATCAGCTTGGTTTAGGGTCACCTATGCTGTGATTTTGCCCAGAAAATTTTCTGGTTTTACACAGCATTTGTGCAGTCCGAAAATGGCCAGAAAATTCCAGGTTTCAAGCTGTTCAAAAGGGCCATTTTCTGGTAGCATTTGGGTGGGAATTATGGCTTGGAATTTCGACACTTTGATGGCACAAGAAGCTGTAAAAATTTCAGTCCATAGCATGAAGGAAAATGAACCTAGCTAGAGTGAAATTTTGAAAGGTTCACTGGGGGAATTAAGTCTCTTGGAACCTTCCCCATCCCTTCCACATTTTCGGTCCATAAGTTGTCTTTCACTAAGACATCTTGAACCTTCAAAGCCACAGCACTTCACTAAATTTTCTAGAATGAAATTGGCTAGAACAAATTTGACCAACCTAATGAATTGAGAATTTTGAGAAATTAAAGATCAAGAAGAAATGAATTCCCTTAGTTTCAAATTTTTGCTCCATGATTAAAAATCAATTTGGAGTGACTATCAAGAGAGTTAGGCCTGACAATGCACGAGATTATTTCAATCAAACTCTAAGTCCATATTTTCAAAAGAAAGGGATAATTCATGAGTCATCTTGTGTGAATATCCCACAGCAAAATGAAGTTGCAGAGAGGAAAAATGGTAATCTCCTTGAAAAAACTCGAGCATTGTTATTTGAACATTATGTACCTAAAACCTTTTAGGGGGAAGCTGTTCTTACAACAACACATCTCATAAATCGATTGCCATCTAGAGTCCAAGGATTTTGGAGTCCAATGAATATATTGTCCACTTTCTATCATAACTTCCACACCACAAATAATCTTGTAGTGTTTGGATGTACATCTTTTGTCCATGTTCATAGTCACAACTGAGGGAAATTGGATCCAATGGCTATAAAATGTGTATTTGTGGGATATTCGTTAACAACCCAAAAAGGATACAAGTGCTATCATCCACCCTTCCGAAAATCCTTTGTTTCTATGTATGTTACTTTCAATGAACGTGAATCTTATTTTCCAAACTCTTATCTTCAGGGGAAGCAGTTTGTAAGAGAAGATGAGAGTTTGAGTTTTAACTTGTTATTAGATCTTTCAACTTCAAATCATCCTACTTCCTCATCCACTAGTGATCTTGTCTCAGTTCACTCTGAGCTATCTGAGTTTGTAACAGTCTCCTCTGAACCTGTATTTGCTCAATCTGACACTGAGTCTGTTCCCGAGGATGTTAGATATGGCAAAGGAAATATGTATACAAGGAAGAAGACGCTGCCCCCGACCTTATGCAAGTCCAAGAGTCTGATCAGGTAATAACTTCTTAACCCACATTACAGATTGAAACAGAACTAGAGGTAGAGAGGGAGATCCATAGGGGTAGTAGTGAGATAGATTTGCCCATTACATTGAGAAAAAGTGTGAGAGAGTGCACTAAAAGACCTTTATACCCCCTTGCACACTTCCTGTCCTTTCAGTGTTTTTCTCCGTCACACAACCTTCTTCAGTAACCTAGAAACCATTGTTATTCCTTCCAACCTATCCGAAGCTTTGTCTAATGAAAAATGGAAACAAGCTATGAATGTAGAAATGGAGGCACTGGAAAAGAACAAAACATGGGAGCTTGTGGAGTTACCAGCAGGGAAGAAACCAGTGGAGTTTAAATGGGTGTACACAGTAAAATATAGAGCTGATGGTTCAGTGGAAAGATACAAGGCAAAGCTGGTTGCCAAGGATTATACTCAGACGTATGGAGTGGACTAGAGCTGTATTCGAACACGAACGAACCGAGCGTCACATTTTCGAGCTCGAGTTCGAATATAATCGAACGCTGTTCGAGTTCGTTCATTTATTGTTCGAGTTCGTTCGATTATTATTTGATAATGTTCGAATTCATTTAAGTTCGAGTTCGAAAAACTCGATTAATGTTCGAGTTTAAATTGTTCGAGTTCGTTTATTTTATATTTTTTATTTTAAAATTTATAAAAATAATAATTCAAATTTTAATTAAAATAATTGAATATTATAATATTAAATAAATATTTAATAATATTATTAATATTAATATTATAAGATTTATTAAGAATAAATCTTAATATTATAAAATATAAATAATATTATTAATATAATATAATTAATTTTAAAAAATATATAATATGTTCCTAAACGTTCGAATATGTTCGTGAACATGTTCGAGTTTGTTCGTTTATTATTCGAGCTCGAGTTCATTCGTTTATTAAACAAACGAGCTTTATTCGAACACGAACGAGTTCGAACGAGCTTTTGTTCGCAAACATTCGGTTCGTTTACAGCTCTAGAGTGGACTATCTAGAGAATTTTGCCTCAATTGCAAAATTGAATATTGTTAGAGTCCTATTGTCTTTGGCAGCCAACTTTGGATAGGATTTACAGTAGTTTGATGTAAAAAATGCTTTCTTGCATGAAGATCTCCAGGAGGAGATATATATGGAGATACCTCCAGGTTATGTGAAAAGAGTTGCTGATCATACAGTCTGTAGGTTAAGGAAAGCATTGTATGGGCTTAAACAATTTCTTCAAGCATGGTTCGACAGGTTTGCTAAGGATATGGTGATGTTAGGAAATAAACAAAGTCAAAGAGATCATACTTTGTTCATCAAGAATTCGTCTTCAGGAGGAGTCACGGTCCTCTTAGTTTATGTAGATGACATAATTGTTACAGGAAGTGATGATGAGGAGAGACGTTCTCTGAGTGAGTGCTTGGCAAAATAATTCGAGATTAAGACACTTAGGAAGCTAAAGTATATTATCGGAATTGAAGTGGCACATTCTGAGAAGGGTATTTTTCTCTCTCAACAGAAGTATGTAACTGATCTACTTAAGGAGACAGGAAAAACAGCATGCAAACCAGTGAATACTCCGATAGATCCAAATATAAAGCTTGGATTAGCAGAGGAAGATGCTATGGTAGACAAAGGGGTATATCAACGTTTGGTGGGAAGGCTCATTTATTTGTCCCACACACAACCGGTTATAGCTTATGCTGTGAGTGTGATTAGTCAATTTATGCACAGTCCAAAAGAGGTTCATCTTCGAGCAACACACAAGGTGTTGCAGTATATTAAAGGTACACCAGGAAGAGGACTTCTTTTTTAGGAGAAGTGGGGGCCTAATGCTTGAAGCCCATACAGATGCGGATTATACTAGGTCATTGATTGATTGAAGATCGACTACTGATATTGTATGTTCCTTGGTGGAAATCTTGTAACATGGAGGAGTAAAAAACAAAATGTAGTAGCACGGTCTAGTGCAGAGGCTGAGTTTCGAGCGATGGCTCAAGGAGTATGCGAGTTACTTTGGTTAAAATTCATTCTACAAGACACAAGGATCAAGTTGGAGGGTCCAATGAGACTTTACTGCGATAATAAGTCTACAATTAGCATAGCTCACAATCTTGTACAGCATGATCGGACAAAGCATATCGAAATTGACAGACATTTTATCAAGGAGAAATTGGAGAGTGGATTGATCTACACACCTTATATGTCTACAAATGATCAGCTTGCTGATGTATTAACCAAAGGGTTAAGTAGTCCAGTGTTTGAAAATATTGTATCCAAACTGGGAATGGAGAATATCTATTTACCAGCTTGAGGGAGAATGTGGGAAAATATGGCTAAAGGGTGTATTTTAGGAAAATAAGGCTGCAAATATTGTAACACTAGAATTAAGGAAATTTGACCCTTAAATTAGAGGATTTTGTAATCAGTGATTAGGAGATTTTGTGGGCAGTAATTAGGGAATTGATTAGGAGATTTTGTGAATCAATTTATTAGGGTAGTTGCCATATTTGTGCCTTAGGCAGCTTGTATATAATAAGCTCATTATAACCTTTGAGAGATATGAAAAAGAGATTATTCTCTCTCAATTTCTTACACAATGCTCATTAGACATTAACCACCAATTACAAAAAAAGCATGGTATCAGTTTGAAGTGCAGGTAGTTAACTCAGCTAGCACTGTTGAATTCTCAGCAAGTTTTCCAAGCATTGCTGGTGCTAGCTGAAGAACCCAGCTAGTTAAGCAAACATTCTCTAAGTCTATTGATCATCCTCTAAAGTGCTGCCCCTTCACCTAGACCATTGTAAATGCTTTGTACATAATGTTTTTGAATGAAATGAGATCTTTTCTACACTTGTCGTGCCTCTAAAGCATTTATATGCATTGTCGTTCTTTGCATTTATTTGTGATTGCAATGAAAGCACACAAGCACCATGGGGTGGCTTTGGCTCAATCTTGGCTAAGTCACAGGTATCACGGTTTGTCTAAACATGTTCCAAAAGACAACCCATGACAATTAAGGGATTAAACCGCTAAGAACTTAACCTACTTCAACCACTAACAGAGTCATCACCTAAAGTCAAATATCAACTTCAACTCAAAAAATCAAGCAAACTGCTCACAAACATAGTAGAAGAGTGGCAATGACTTCATCTCTACTTGATATGTAAAGAAAACAGTAAAAAAACAAAAATGGAAACAAATTCTCAGTAAATACCTTGGTGGAAGCATTAAGAATCTGAAGCTTTGTTTCAATTTGTTCTGACATAAAGCACCGAGCTAGATATTTAAGTACAATGGGTAAAACCTTTGAAATGATGTGCCCACTGTCACTATACTCACCCACCATCCAGATAACCATTGCCCGAGCTGCAGGCACCCGGATGGAATCCAGATTTCGAATCAAATGAACAATAACCTACACCAACATCAATTTGTGAGCTGTACACTATTGTTCTCATGTATCATGTTGTCTCGCATATAAATACTATAAATTCAAGACATCTTACATGCAAACTTGAAAGTATACAAAATTAGTAGTTTGTATAAAGCTACAAAAGTAATGAAAAGTATACAAAAAGATAAAACTACAATAGTAATGAAAAATATATATGCCACAGTTAATGTAAGTTGGTAGTTTGTATAAACACCTTAACCAGTTTTCAAAGAACAAAGGATACCAACTACAATTGCTTCAAACAAATATAGAAAAATAATCCACCAAAATGCAATGCTACTTGGTTTATCTTGGATTATGAGTTAGAAATTGGATTGAGTTCTCTTCATGTGCCTGAATTAAGCTCTGATGCCCATAGTTAGTCTTACAAAGGAGTAACTAACACTAAATTCCTGGCACATTTTTATCATGGAAGAAATAAGTTTGAGTATCCTGACCCAACTTGCAGTAAATTTACTAGTCATTAGTGTCTTTTCCCTTTTCCTTTAAATTTACTAGTCATTTCCTTGCACAAAGAACCTGCTAACATCAAATTTTCTTCTCTTTCTAAGGTCCTCAGCAGTAAGAATAGTTCCCTGATATGTAGTCCAAGTTATTATACCACAAAAAATTTAGGACCTTCGGATTCTCAAGCAATAAAGGAAGAGACTCCCTCTCCTCCATCTGCATAAGAAAAATCTAAATATGATATCAATGCAAACTAACTAGGATTAGAAGCTTTCCAACCTTAATTGCAACTACATAATCTGGTCAAAAGTCTCTAAAAAGCTTAAATAGGCCTTCTCATGAGTAAACACCATGACACTGCATCTGAACCGACTTCTACTAGGGTGATATCCTCTTGGCAAAGCCAATGGCTCAGAAAACTATCTGAACCAACTTCTGCAAAATTGGATTTCCTGTTAGCACAGAAAATGGTTTAGAAAACTCTCCTTCCAGAGTGAGATTTCCGCATCAATACGTAGTCCACAACTTAATCTTGCCACAGACCAAGGTTCTTGGGCAAACTATACCAGCTGTCATCATCCTTTGATACAATCAGAATGATTAAGGTAAAACACCTCTTCGGTTACCTAGTTTTTACCATTTTGCAACATGTTTACAGCATATTTTCCTACTTGAACAATTCCTGAACCCATTTTCCTAAGAATGACAGGTTAAGAATTTTCATATCTCTTACAACTCTCTTGAGACAATATACTGATACTTTTTCTCCTGAACAAAGTTACATTTAAGAGTTCCTGAACGAGGAAGAAAGGTTACATTTAAGAGTGTTCTTCTTTTGAAAACAGAATGTGTGAAACTTTATCAATTCTGAATGCATATTGTCTCTGCATGCTCTAACAGAAAAAGCTAAGCAATCAACTGCAAGCGCAACAGAAGACCAGATACAAAAACAGAGAGGGGCGGGGGGGGGGGTTTGGAATCCTTTATACACACACACATATACACACTTCTATAGGAGAATGGGACTAAATGCAATGGTATGATCAAAATCACTCCTAGTCAAAACCTAAGCTAAGTTTGGGTTTGAGTCCAACTCAATTTTTGAGCTTGAGCTTGCTTTCTTAGAATATCTGAAAATCTTGAGTTACAGTTCAAAAGCTCAACTATTTTAGTTCTTAAGACATCTTTTTTAGTATTTTATTCTAAATATTTAGGAAAATAACGACAATAATATATTTAACACACACACATACTATAATATTGCGCACTTTACAAAATATGAAAGCATGTAAAATATTTTTAAATCAAGCTAAATCACAAGCTTCTAAGCCAAATATAAGATCACTTGTATTTGAGCCCTAAAAGGATTCAATTCTCATAATGGAGTTCAAATGTTGATTTGAGTCATTGATAATACAACTAGAATTCAGGCAGTCAAACTTGAGGCCAACCAATTTGAAATTGCTTTGTACTCAGAGAATATAAAACAAGCATGATTAGAATATTCTATAAAATTATATGCCATCATATATACATGGATCTCCTATTGCCTTTTTCAATTAAATCTTTAAAGAATTCACCATATATAAATAGCTTCCAGATTGACTTCTAATACTTTTCTAGAGTGATAGAATAGCCAAGCATACATACCATTTCAAAGGAATGAATGCAGGATTTACCATGCCCTTGACCTAAACCTTACGTTTGTCATTCTTTTTCTTCTTCTCAAACTTGCTTCACCTTTGTAGATATTCTCATAACATTTATCACGCATTTCTCATCTTAGAAAGGACCAAATCCCATGCTTGAAATTTGCTTGCTTAAAGAATACAAATGGCATCAAGCTCAAGTTGATTAAGATAAAAAATGGTTTGTGGCCCAAGAACCCTTTTGTAATTTTAGTTGATTTCAGAAACTGATTTCTGGTAACAAAACTAAAGCAAGTTCTCCAGCTAACTTGCAACCACGGCAAATTTTTTGTGTGAAGGCTGACAGTGAGGATCCAGTTAGGTATACAAGTACTCGCTGCAATGGTTACCAACAGGAATAATCAAAACTTAACAAACAATAAAAAGCAAAAACGCTGCACTCGTATACAATCTTGTTTCAGATTGTTAAAGTCAGCAATGAAATGTGATCTTCAGTCATAGAGAATAATTCCCATTCTACCTAAACGCATGTTAAATTTGCTTCCTTTTATTTTCACCCCTTTTTAAAGCCATACTTCTATAAAGAAGTGCCAAGTAATTAATTTACAAAGGGTTGATACATTTCAACGTGCTTGATATCCATAGAATTACCCCTTCAAGAGAAATATTGCACCAGTCCTTTCAAGACCTCATATCAGAAAGGGGGGAAAATATTCGCACATTCGATGTACTCTGTTTCAGTTATGCTTCTACTGAGATTGCTGTTAAAAGATGGATTACTATTTTATAACAAGATACCTAGTAATAAAATCAAATAAGCATAAAGGAAAAAAAAAAAAAAGATCAGGAAAAAGTTTACCTTTTCATGATTTGAAGGATCTTTTCTTACAATTGCTTTGATTGAATGTATAGCCTCAATTAAAACCATATCTTCTTCACCCATAGATGCCATATCACCTTTTGACAATTCTGTAAGAAAGGCTGTCAGTTAACAAAACCTACAACTCTAAAAAAAACCCAAACATTAAAAAGATTCTTCTTCTGATAACAGTTACACAGTGAAGATGCTTTGACAATTACCAATTGAAGTCAATGCTAAAAGCCCTTCCAGACATGTATCTGCTACTTTTGGAAATTGCTGCGCACATGAACCAATAGCAGCAACAGTATCTGCAGCAAATCTCCTGTCTGGATCTCTGACATAATCCTAGACACATTAAAACGTAAGCATCAACTTAAAGGCATCAATGGCAAAGAAATCACAGACAGATGAAACATCGTACAACTTTGACCATGTAAAGCTAAGAAGAGAAATGTTTCCTAGAGCACAATTGGCATAAAGGTAGCACAATCTTGTCCCAAATAAATACTTGACACCATAAACTTATGAAATTACCTTCACTGCCACAAAATTCAGCACCAAGTAAAGAAGAAAAAGCCTTTCTAATATCAGTGAACTACAAGAATTACCTGGAACTCTTGAAAAATAAAGGAAATTGATGACTCTGTAGCAATTGAAGATAATATATCAAGTTTCAAACCCTTTATTTGATAGGAGTCTGAAGAGCTAACATAAAAGTCTTCAAAATGTGGAGAAAAGAGAGAAGGCATCGCTTTAGCAAACATTTGCATGTTGCAGAGAACCTGCAATAGAAATAAAAGTAAAAAAGAAGGACCACAAAAAGGGTGGGGGTGGTTTGTTTGACATCAGAGATGCAGAAAGAAGTGATCTCACAAATCTCTTTGCACCATAAACAAGCAGCATACAGTACATCGTGACATTTCACATGTGACAGCACAGAATATGATTGAAACTGATATGGCTTATTTAAGTCAACTGCTGTACTTGTAACAGGTGGGATTCTCCTGCATATGCATCATCAATAACTGTGTCCATGATGCTTCAGAATTGTAAAAATTCCTCACATCCCAGTTATTGGTGATGATAACCCTAAGGGTGTGATTGGGAAGCAATTCTTCCCAATCCAAAATTTCATTTTAATTTAAAATAATATTAATTTAAATAATTTTTGTTTACCGAAAAATTTGATAAATTCACAACATATCATATTCTCTCTCTTTGGCCCCACTTGGGCCCCACCTTGACCGCACATATTTAATAATTTTTTATTGCATTCAAACAAACTCATCTCAATCTAATATCACACACAAGAATTTTTACAATTATGAAGCATAACAGACATAATGCCGAAGAACACGAATTTTTCTACATCATGTATGAACCCAATTACTACAAAAAGTTATCAGAATCGGACATCAACATATGCAAGTAGTTAAAAAACATATTCATTTCAATTCAAAAATTTAATACCATGCAAAACTAAACCAAAGGGGAATTTCCATCAACTACAAATAAAAAGGAATATTAAACTAATTAATTGAAGGAACTCAGTTTACAAAACCAATATTCAAATGAGAAAAGGGATACCACATATTTTGAGGATTTTGATGATCTCAAGAGAAACAGAAGGGGTTTAACAATTCTTTTGATATCTTCCCTTGGTGCCATAATCCAGTGCACCCCAGCAGCTGCAAGAACTACAGCACTATTATGACTCCACAACAAAGGTGAAGTACACAGCAGCAGGATCTTAACATCATCATTATCTTTGGCAGATGTGAAATGCAAACCATCTGATACAGAAGAGACCCCATCTGCAATATTAGGCCTGGATAAATATTTATCCGCTCCTTCAAGGTAACTCCTGGAGATTATATCTGCAAACTCAGATCTAAATATCCCGTTCCTAATTTCAATACTGCTTTCTTTTAGTCCAAAATACGTGTCAGAACCCTCTTTTTCAGATGTATTGTTGTCTGCAGAATGAGACTTTGCCATTATGGACTCCTTAACAAGCCCATGCTTTGCAATTACATATCTCAAGAGGATCCCAATCAGAACAATCTGACCCCATTCTTCCACATCAGGAAGAGTCTCACATAGCCTTCTGTAGTTTCTTCCTATCAGAGACAAATTACTAGGACAAATAGAAGCAAATGCAGCAGCAGCAGCTCCTATTACTCCTGGAGAATTGTCATTCAGCAAAATTCCAACAAGCTGCATGGCCAGAAAATTGCAATCTTTTTAACGGAGAGTATGTAGTCTATGTTGTTAGTTCCTTTTCTCTCTTCTTATATTGGAAGAGAGAACCAGGAAAACTATTAGAGTATTAATAAAAGAAGATATAAACAAAAGTTCTCAGCAAAAGGTTCTAACAGAATAATATAACAATACAACATGAGTGAGAATACTATGAAAGCAAGGAAATGCCACTATTTTGATTGAATGACTCACTATCAGGGCTCTCCATTAAATAATCCTGAATTTGAAGATCGACCAAACAAATAATTAACCTGTGGAAACTGTGACATACATGCTGGTGCTAGTGGAAATGAATTGAACATTCTCCATTCCTAAAGATTGTCAATTAGTGGCAACTCATCTTAAGATTAATTAAAGTGCTCCCAGAGTACTTCGAGAATGAACAGCTATAACAAAAATAAAAACAATGCATAAAAAGACAACAAACTACTATTAAACTAGATAGGAACAAACTCTAATAACCTCTTCAATAGCAGCAGTGTTTTCTTCCAAGCGAAGGTCGTGCAATTTGGGCAGTGCATTGGCAGCACACTTTCTAACATATACTGATGGATCCCTTGCAGCTTTACTCACTGCTACAAGAACAATTGGAGCAATAACGTGTAACCGGATCCCTGCCATTGTGCGCAAAGACCATGCCCGTACCAATGGATTTGGATCTCCCAAATCCTTCTGAAAATAATTTATGGAGAGCAATGCCTCATTAGGCCGCCTAGAATAGAAAAACAATTTGAATCACATGCCACAATCTGCATAGCAAAAATAAAATACATAAAGATGGAATACAATTGCAGTAAGAGCCATACTTCTCAGCATAATGGAGTAGGTACAAGTACACCAGCTTCTTCACTTCAAATGACTGTGATGCAACGTTTTTCACAACCTGAATTGCATCAAAGCATTCATACGATCAAATTTCCTCTTTTCCACGCATAAAGCTCAAAAATGCATCGAATTACTACAATTTTCACTAATCTGATTTCCACTAAATTTTCCGCTTAATCAATTGTGAAAAATACGAATATGCTTACTTGAGGGAAGAAATTGGAAACGTCAAATCCTTGGGCTATGAGAGCAAGCAGACGCTTGAGAGCTTCACACTTCTCCGAGTCAAATTTACTGTCGAGCAGCGGAGCAATGTTGACGTCATCGGGGTCGTCGTAGAGATGAGCGTCCGTTCCGATCCGAAACACCATGGTGGAAGCTTTGCTCAGCGACTCCGCCGTTGCACCGAACTGCGTGAACATTTTTTAACATGTATATGGAATTTCCCTACTAACATTCCATATTCGAGTAAGGACAATCAATCGGAAGTCCTAAAATCTCCACCAAGAATTCTCCCGTAGGATGAGAGCTGAAGGTATAGACAATTTTGGAAGGGAAGGGTTTATTTTATCGTTTTAACTGAAATCTTTACTGAAGTTTGTTTTGCTAGTAGCTAGTAGTACTTCGCTATTATTACAGCGCCAAACAAAAGAAAGAAATTGATTCTTACTGTTACGAAAATTTGACAATGTCTAAGGCTACCCTTAAGAAATATCTAATTATTATTTGTATAATAATTTTTTTAAAATTTTCTTTTCTTTTTCTCTCACAATTTTTTCTAATCATTCTCCCACAATTAGTATATCTCTCAAGCTTAGAAAAGACCTCTATAAACCTATTTGTGGAGTTAATCATCTATGTCTACTAATTCTACTAATATGTATTAGTGGTGTTAGTGGATATCCATATACATTTGTCCACTAATAAAATTAGTGGAACTTCCACTAATTCACTAATGTATTTGCAACACTCCTTCTTAGATGTCCATTACATAAATAATATGCCTCGTTAAAATCTTAATAGATAAAAATTCAATAGAAAAAAAATCTAATAAAGGAAAATGAGTACACTATTATATATGTCTGCTTATTACTCTCCCTGATAAAATGATCCATTTAAATATTTGAACCGACGCATATTAATTTTATATCTCAACTTCTCAATTGTTACAGTCGATAAAGTTTTCATAAAAATATCTGTCAAGTTGTCACATAACCGAATTTATAATACATCAATTTCACATTTCTTCTGAAGTTCATGAGTAAAGAAGAATTTTAGTGAAACATATTTTATTCGATCTCCTTTAATATATTCTCCTCATAATTGAGTTATGTAAGATGCGTTATCTTCATAAAGAGAAGTTGGAATATCTCTTCTAAATGATAATCCACAACTTTCTCAAATATAATGAATCACTGATTTTAACCATATATATTCTCGACGTACTTCATGAATGGCTATAATTTCAGCATGATTTGAAAAAGTAACTGTTATAGATTGTTTTGTAAAACACTATGATATAGCAGTATTTTCACATGTAAATAGATAGCCCATTTGAGAATGTGCTTTATGTGGATCAGATAAATAACCAGTATCTACATAACCTATCAATGTTGGATTGGTTTTATTTGAATAAAATAATTCGAAATCAATTGTATCTTAGGGATATCGAAGAACTTGTTTAATTCCATTCCAATGTCGTCGTATTGATGAAAAACTAAATCTTACTAATAAATTAACAGCAAATACAATATTAGATTATATATTATTAGCAAAATATAATAATGCACCAATTACACTGAGATATGGTACTTCAGGACCAATGAACTCTTCATCATGTTCTTGATGTCAGAAAGAATCTTTATTTTATATCTAATGACCGGACGATCATTGGAATACTCAATAGATATGTTTTGTTCATATAAAATCTATTTAGAACTTTTGCTATATATGTTGATTGATGAATAAATGTTCCACTTTTCGTATGTTCAATTTGTAAACTAAGACAAAATTTAGTTTTATCAAAATCCTTGATTTCGAATTCTCTTTTTAAATAAAAAAATTTTTTCTTGGAGTTCTTTTGGATTTCCAATAAGATTAATATTATCAACATAAATATCACAAATTTAGAATCAGGGTTCTTAATAAAAATACATGGATATACAAGGCTATTTTTAAATCTCGCTTTCAATAAATATTCACTAAGACGATTGAACGACATGCGCCTAGATTGCTTCAAACCATATAATGATTTCTACAACTTGATAGAGTAATTTTTACAAGGATAATGTTTATATATGCTTTAGGCATGCGAAATCCTTCGGGAATTTTCATGTAAATATTATTTTCTAAATTTCTATACAAGTAAGCAATGATAACATTTAATAGGCGCATATCTATCTTTTCATGTACTACCAAACTGATAAGATGTCATAGTGTAATAACATCAATAACAGAAGAATAAGTTTCATCATAATTAATATATGGTCTCTGTGAAAAATCTTGGGTTACTAACCGTGCTTTATATCGTACGATTTCATTATTTTCATTGCGTTTTTTCACAAATATCTATTTGTAACCAATAGGTTTTACATCTCCCGGTATTCGGACTATACTTCACGTTTTGTAAGTGTATTTAACTCCGATTGAATCGCATCTTTTTATTGTAGTCAATCTTTTCTATACCGACATTCATCAACTCATATTGGTTCTGGATTATCATTATCCTGTGTAATATTAAGAGATATATTGTATACAAATATATTATCAATAACTATTTCTATCCAATTCCAACTTCTATCGAAAGTGGTATAATTGATAAAAATTTGAATGCTACTTTCATCAACTTATGGTTCTTGTATTTTGTCATCAGTTCTCTTTTGGTCTTTATCATTCTTTTCTTCAATATGATCATGTGGATCATTTAATCCTCTTTTCTTTTGAGAATTTTTATCTTTAGAACTAAGAGGTCGGCTACGCTTCTAGCGTGCTTTTGATTCAACAGTTGTAGATATAATCTTTTGTTCTGCTGGGACTTCAATTCGAATAGGAGTATTTATAGCTGCAATATGTGATTTTGTTACTCTTTTGGAGTCAACAAAAACGTCTAGCATTTGATTTGCAATACTTTGCAAATGAATTATTTTGAACTTTAAGTTCACACGCACTTGTGCGCGGATCAAGATAATTTAATGATGTTGTCCAAGTAAGATCTTTCTCATGCTGTTTATGTTATCCTCCTAATTTAGGGAATAATGATTCATCAAAATGACAATTAGTAAATCTTGTTGTGAACACATTTACTGTCAGGGATTCAATGTACCTGATAATAGAGGGAGAATCATATCCAATGTATATCCCCTTTCTTTTTTGAGGACCCATATTTGTACGTTGGTTTAGTGCAATTGGAACATATACAGCACGCTCGAAAATTCTTAAATGAGTAATATTTATTTCTAAACCAAAAATTAATTGCAAACGAGATAATTTATGAAAACTAATTGGCCTTATACGTACAAGTGCTGCAGCATGTACAATAGCATGCCTCCAAACATGTGTTGGGAGATTTATTTTCATTAATAATTGTCTAGTAATTAATTGTAATTTTTTAATAAAAGATTCACCAAGATCATTTTGTGTATGGACATGAGTTATAGGATGTTAAACATTAATCTCAATTAACATGCAATATGCATCAAAAGCATGTAATGAAAATTCACCAGTATTATCCAAATAGATATTTTTAATGTGATGTTAAAAAAATTATGCTCGTAATTTAATTATTTGAGCAAGTAATTTCGCAAACATCAGGTTGCGAGTAGATAATAAAAACACATGTGACAATCGGAATGATGCATCAATTAAGACCATAAAATATTTGAACAGTCCACATGGTGGATGAATAGGTCCATAAATGTCTCCATAAATCCATTCAAGAAATGTAAGACTTTCAACTTCTATTTTTACTGTGATGGTCTAATAATTAATTTTCTTAGAAAATATGTAGTATATGAAAATTTTTCTGATATCAATATATTTTTATTTTTAATGGATGACCATGTGTATTCTCAATTATTCTTCTCATCATGGTAGATTCCGAATGACCCAACTGATCATGCCAAATGCTAAAAATAGTAAGATCAATAAATTTCTGATTTATTAGATAATGAATTTCAATTGTACATATTTTTACAAAGTATAGGCCAGTAAAAAAAAAAACGGTAGTGTTTCTAATATAGATTTCTTACCTAAATTAATTTGAATAATATAAAAATGTTCAATACCATTTTCCTCATTTGTTTCAACATGATATCCATTTTTGCAGATATCTTTAAAACTTAATAAATTTCTTCTGAATTTTACGAAAAATAGTGCCTTATCAATATTAATTGTTGTTCCTTTAGGCAACAATATATTAGTTCTTTCGAAACCTTCAATCAAATTTGTACTACCGTTTATAGTATAAATATTTATTTCTTTTATTTTAAGATAAGAAAAATACTTCTCATTTTTTAGTATGGCGTGTGTAGTTTCACTATCAATAATACATACATCATCATTAAAAACAGCCATCTGAACAAAAATATGTATATGCAAACGTAAATATTCTTAGAATATAATAAAAATTTACAAAAATATCAGGGTTAAGACATTAGTTCTTCTTAACACTACCATCACCAATTAAATGGTCTATCCTACAGTTTGGATGTTCAAAAAAATCAGATACATCCATATGGGTAATATTGATATTAAGATCTTTTAAATTAATATCATCGTCGTCAGCATTATTAACTGGAAGTTGAGAAAATTTTGTTTTAACATTTTTATTTTTCTTTTCCAGTGAAGCTTGATATAATTTCATTAAATGGTCGTACGACAGTTATGTGACCAATGACATTTCATGCTACATATATAACACTTATCCTCATAATTTTCTTGCATTTCTTTTTCTTTTCCCTTATTATCTTTTCTTTCCCACTTTAGGTAGCCAATATTTCTCATAACTTGATTATTACTGTGATAAGAAAAATATCGAGCGTGTCCACGACCATAACTATGGCCACGGTCACGGCCACTTCGACGGCTACGACTATGGCTTCTGCTAGAGCCAACAGCATTCATTTTTTGGAGTGTTGTTGAGCCAGTTAGTCTGATTTCATGATTTTTCAATAATAACTCATTATTTTTCTTTACAATGAGAAGGGCAGTAATTAAATAGTAAATTTTGTATACATTTTTTCTCGATATTGTTATTGCAGGATAATTTTCGAGGTATGAAATGTGGAGAATGTCTTATCCAGCATATATTCATCAGTAATTTTTTCTCCGTATAATTTTAATTGAGATATAATTTTATACATGGCAAAGCTATATTCATTTACGATTTTAAAATCTTGCAACTTCAGATGCAACCATTCATACCGTACAGTTGGTAGTACGACCATTTTTAGGTGGTCAAATATTTCTTTTAAATTTATCCACATGATATATGGATCTTTTTCGATAAGATATTCCATTTTCAAATTTTCATCAAGATGACGACAGAAAAAAAATCAAAGTTTTGGCCTTTTGTTGTGCAGATGCATTATTTTTTTCTTTAATAGTTTTACTAAGGCCTTTAACATTTAAATGCATTTATGCATCGAGAACCCATAATATATAATTTTTTTCAGAAATATCAAGGGTTACAAATTCGAGTTTAGTAAGATTAGCCATAGGGATCAATAATTGCGTACCTTTAGTCTTCTAACTTTTGTAATGGTAAAAACTCTACTTTAGTCTTTTAGATTTGGAAATAGTAGAGATTTGTGCTGATAACGTGTTATGAAATTATGGTAGTGTCAGAATAAAATCTACACACAAGAAATTTCTGACTATTATTTACACAATAATTTCTTCAAACTTCTCTCTTTCTTTTCTCTCACAATTTTCTCTAACAATTCTCTCACAATTGGTATATCTTTCAAGTTTAGGGAAAAACTCTATTTATAAAGCTCTATTAGTGGAATTAATCATCTATGTCCACTAATTCCACTAATATGTATTAGTGGTGTTAATGGTGGACATCCATATACATTTATCCACTAATAAAATTAGTGAAACTTCCACTAATTCACTAATGTATTCACAACATGTACGCCTTCGCTTTGGTATACACAACCAGGATTATTATTACTATTATTATTATTATTATTATTATTATTATTATTATTATTATTATTATTATTATTATTATTATTATTATTATTATTATTATTATTATTATTATTATTATTATTATTATTATTATTATTATATTTTGACTTTAAACAAATATTAACATAAATTATTGCATTACTAATTAATGAAGTTAGTAATAAAATATTATTCTGTGGAAATTTAAAGCTTGAAAGATTAAAGAAAATAAGTTTATTTTAAAAAGATGAATATTTATTTTTCTAATATTTCAAAATGAAATATATTTAAACAAATAAAATATTATTTAAAATAGTAAATTGACAAATTTAGTCCCTAAAATTTTTTGAACTGTAAGTTTGATTCCAAATATTTATTTCAAATTTTTTAATCTTTTTTTTCTTTTTTCAAGTAAAATATTTTTGGTTTTCCGTCTACCATGTGACTGTCAATGTAAAGTCAATGTGTATTTTTAGGGAATAAACTTGTCAATTAAAAAAAGTTTGTGAACTAAATCGTCAATTTATTAGGTATTGAAAAGCTCAAAAATGACAATTTTTTTTGCGAATCTAATGTGTGTGTAAGTGATAAATATAATGTAAAATAAGCATTTCATGATCGCTGAGGAGGTAAGAATATGTAGTACTTCCACTTATTTATTTATTTATTTATTTGCATTAGAATAAAGTTTTAAAATTAAAGAAGTTATTAAGTTTATAAATTTATTTTATGAGAAATTTTAATTCAAAATTTTCTTAATTTACTTAAGTTAAATTATTTAATTATTACTCTCACTATCTTTCCCTTTTTACATTGAAGCCTGTATGAATTATTATTATTATTATTATTATTATTATTATTATTATTATTATTATTATTATTATTATTATTGTTGTTGTTGTTGTTGTTGTTATGTAAGTTTGAAAAGAATTGCGTTTTTAGTTAATAATATTTCTTTATTATTTAAAAATAAAAGTAAAACACATAGTAAAATGTTAATATTAGGTAATCTAGTATTGAAAATAATAAAATTAATTAAAAAAATTAATAATCAATTAATGTCATAATATATTAGAAAATTAATATTATTATTAAAATTGGGGGAAAATGTTTTTTTTATAATAACAAATATTTGTGACAAAAAGAGTTTTTCTATAAATATGTTAATTTAGATAAATAAGAATATTTATGGTGACAAATTTAAACCTTTAAACGATATAATTATTATATATCCTTATTATTATTATACATTTTTATTAAGATTTACTTAAAATAATTATATAAATTAAAAAATTACCTATAAATTATGACCAAAAAAAAAAAAGAGATTATACTCTCAATCTAAATTAAATGGCCATATCTTTTTTCTTAATTTAATTGTATTAAATGAATATTACTTTTTTTAAATAAATATATTTCTCTTTAAATTTTTATCATTAACTTCTATCAATCTATAAATAATCATCTATATACGTTCATACAAAAATAATATTTAGTTACTTAAAAATACTATTTATTAAGTAATAGATTTTATGTTTAATTCATAATCTATTACCTATCGTGTGTGTGCAAATTGGTAAATTTAGTCCCTAAAATTTTTTTATTGAAAACTTTGGTCTCCAAAAATAGACATTGACTTTGTATTGATCATCACATAGTGAACGGATTAACCAAATGCTTTACTCAAAAAAAAAAAAAAGAAAGAAAGAAAGACCAAAAAATTTGAAAATAAAGATTAGGGATCAAACTTGTCAATTGAAAAAAATTTAGGAACTAAATTTACTAATTTACCTTTAAAATAAAATATAAATTAAATATATATTCTAATTTTAAATAAAATAAAATAGTAATGGATCCCAGTACTTTTTACTAATTTTAGATAATATATTATAACTATCATTATTCTCTTCTAATACTCACCGTTTAAAATTTTTTTATGTATATGAAAGGAATTCAAATGAGATATAAGACATAATTTTATTCTTATTTAGATATGTAATATTATTAATGTAGAATTGTTTAATTAATATATCATGCAACTACGTGCGAACTAACTAGTTTTCTACTAATTTAATATCATGTTGTAATAAAAATTTTTATTAATTAAGCATTACGTGTAATATAAACTATAAATATTTATTATTTTGAGCATTACGTGTTATAGAAATTATAAATATAACTTATAAAAGAATTATAGAGATTGGTTTTAAAAAAAAAAAAAGTTGTTTTAATCCTCAACTTAGATGAAAATGACAGAAATTTTAGTATATTTATTGTACTATATTATCTTGTATTGAAATATATAAATGAGATAATTGAAAACTTTGAGAGTCATTAAAAAATAAATCTTTATAATTAATTTTAATATATCAAGTCATCTTGTGACACGAATATATATAAAACTTCATGCATTAAAATACATCCCAATAAAAACTTGGCATGCAACACTAAGAGAATTCTTTATTAGTTTTAAATAAAATTACCATTTAATAGAAAGTAGTTAGTCCTTAGTACAAAATTTTTTTGAGTACGAAAGTTAATCAAGGGAGTAACGTGTTTTAATAATTTACTAGGTTGGTCACGGATAATTTCAATAATTTTTTCAATTTTCTTACATTAAAAAATAATGAAGATAAGAAGATAATTTTAATATTAAAAAAAATCAATTCAAATAATCATGATATTAAAAAAAAAAATCAAATTTTTAAAAAGATGAAATGTATAAATATAGAATAATACTTTTGAAATTCTTGAAATCAAAGAGCAAAATGCGGCCCAAATGGGTCCCCAATGAACCACTGGGTTTTTGCACATCAACCCTCATGAATATTGCATCCGAAAATGGTATTGAACCCATATCTTCCGATCACAAAAACAGACATTTGAATTGCTTATTAAGTTGTTATGCTCCCTTCACTCATTTGACAAAACTTAGAACACACACATGGATACTGAAACATGCAGACAAGTGGATTATGTGTGCTTCTTAGTAGTGAAATTCAAGAAATAGAAAGAGAGATCAATGAAGACCTTATTCTGATAGTGGATCAAATATTGAACTCTAGTTTACTGACATCTTTTCACTGCATTGGGAAGATTATAAATGATAAACAGACGACAAAAGGCAAAAGAAAAAGAAATAATTATTCCAGAAAGGCTCTAGAAAGGGGGAAAGAGCCAAGAAAGAGATATGGAAGCTAAACACAGCAGATGTAATGGCCCAGAGAAAAAGGCTTGAGTGAATGAGAATTAGAAAGAGAAAAGGGTCTCCTTTTTTGATACTCAAGACAGTCCCGGGAGTGATATTTTTTGAAGATCAAGAAGTTGACCGCTCTGGCCTCCTGTCAAAATCTTTTAGTTGCCCCTTCACTTGTACCCCAAGAAGAAGCCGATAATCACATACTTGAGGGAAGCAAATAGGAATGCCACCACGAATTGCTTTGGAGGTTCAAGATAAGTATTTAATATTGAGATAAATTGGAAGAGTTTAGGGATTGTAGGTTGTAGATAAACTTCTTTTAATTTAGATACTTTGTATCTAATTAAGTGAGATGACATTTTATTTGATTAAGAGAATTATTAATTTGAAGATAACTTAAATTAGTAGATAAGTATTAATTTGTAGATAAATTAACTTAACTTAATTGAAAGAGTACATCCTCTTGTTCTTCACGTAAATTTAATGTTTGTCAATATCTAAATTCATTAAATTCAGATAAATTTGATATTTTAAATTAAAAAAACTCTTCACATTTTCTTTTAAAAAAATTTCTATATAAATCCAATATTATCAAATATCAATATATGACATGCCAAGTGTCACATAAAAAATCTTCTACAACTACATATATATATATATATATATATATATATATATGTGTGTGTGTGTGTGTGTGTGATTGAAATCACAATTCAACTTTTATTAAAATCAAAATAAAATCCCTTTACTTATTTAAAACTCACCATTTTTCTCAGTGTTTTAAAAATTTATTGGGTCTTTATTAAAAAAAAAAATTATTGCATCTACTTTCATGGTTTCTAGGGTAAGGTTGATAAATGGCCACAAATGGTTTAAGTTGTAAGATCAAGTATCACAAAAGTGCAGTGAAAATTAAATTTTAATCAAAGTTTAAGATCACATATTTACTATTTTTTTTTCTTGGATAAAAACAATCTGACCCTTGCGGTTGGTTAACTCTAATCCAAGATAGGTTAGGATTTTGTCTGCAAGTAGGACCTTTTATTACGCATCTTAGATCTTATATTAAAACTCAAAATAATAAAATATTAACTCATTTTATTTATTATTTTATTTGAGTCTTTTAATTTAATTAAAGCCTAAAATAATAAATGCATGACTCAATATAATAATTAAGTCAACCCTTTATTTATTTTATTCAAACCTATATATTAAATTGAACTTTATAGACTTAATTAATTAATTTAATCTATGCTAGGGCTGTCAATGGATCAAGTATATCACCCGACCGTACCAAAACCCGTTTACAGTGAGTATGGTATAAGTGTTTTACTATCCGACCTGACCTGAACCCGTTTACCTATTTAGCCTATATAATTGGGTACATGTATGAAACTATAATACCAATACTCGTTTACTCGATTAATTTTAATATTATATTAAACACATATTATATTAAATATTATATGCTCTATGTTTTTATATAAGATATATATTATATTATTTTTTTATATAAAATATATATTATATTATAAATAAATATTCTATTATTATTTTTCGGGTCGGGGATAACCCGATACCCGTATA
Source organism: Voacanga thouarsii (assembly GCA_026120185.1). Classification (NCBI taxonomy): domain Eukaryota; kingdom Viridiplantae; phylum Streptophyta; class Magnoliopsida; order Gentianales; family Apocynaceae; genus Voacanga; species Voacanga thouarsii. The sequence goes on from JANUWF010001125.1 coordinate 1,593,357, forward strand.
ATCGGGTATGAGTCTTTTTATATTATATCCGACGGGTATTCAAGTCGGATCCAGGTCCATATATTGCTAATCAAGTCTGGGTTTAGAACAGGGTGATTCGAACCCAACCCGTTTACAGTCCTAGACTATGAATTAGGGCATGTTTGATAACTTAATTTAATACTTAAAACTGAATAATTTAAGTACTTATTTTATTAAATGTGTTAAATAACAAATTTTTATTATTACTTAATTGATTAATATGTATTGAAATTCTAATATAAATTTTAAGTGAATTGAAATTTCTTTAAGTCCAAAATCTAAATATATTAAATATTCATCTAATTATTAATATTCTTTTATATTTAATATAAATTGTAATAAAATATAGTGAAAAAATGAATTATAATTAATTTTAGATTTCAGATTCAAACATTGGATTTCAATTCACTCTTCAAACTTCAAATTTCAGAATTCAATACTTAAATGTTCATACTTCAATCTTCAAATTTCAATCTTATCAAACGAGCCCTTAGTCTTAGACTTAATTAATTATTCTAGTCCGATAGACTTTCTAAAATAAAATAAATTATTTCATTCCTCAAACAACCCAAATAATTTGTACAATGACTAAAAAAGCTATTTAGATGTCTAGATCTACCTTGAGGATTAAAAAACATATTATTCTTAACTACTAAAAAGATCAAAATGCCCCATTTTGTATTTTAAATATCTTCATTCATTACCATATGAAAATATTAACTCCGAGGATAATATTACAATAGCATTATCTTCGACCAACATATCTAATGACGAAAATACTACTTTATATAATACCCATAATTGAGATTGGATTGTTGGTACTATCACATTTCTCAATGATATATACTATATTTTTACCTCTAGTCCATAATCTACAATCTCCAATAATGTAACTATTTATCTAAATGGAGCAACCCTTAAAGTAACACTCTTAGTTATTTCCCAAGGCCTTGGATTTTTACAAATTATCCTAAATCGTCACAAAAGAGTAATTACTCATTTTATGAAGAAATGTATAGAAACTCTATTGTACAAGTCCATATTAGTTAACTAAAGATGCATGCCTAATATATATAGCTATTGATCTCCTAATAGAAATCTAACCTATAGCAGATCAAAGCATATACATTCAGTTTCAGCAAACTATCAACTCATAATCAAACCATAGAATATTTATTAATGCAATAGTAGTAATAGTCCAATCTTTATTAATTATAATATTTTTATAAAGATTATTATTACGTGATCTAATTCTACATATTCTAAATACACTTATATTATTAGTGTGAGAGGACTATATACTCACTGGTTAAAGGTAAACTATTTTCAACCTGTAAATCATAGTGTAATGATCCAAACCTTAATGAAATGTCTAATTTCATTAATCGATCAAGAACTCTTTTACCTATATGCTAAGTAACCATAATTTATATCTTACTGTGAAGTACAATAGATTACTTACTAATATACCTAGACATTCATATATGAAAAATGTGAATACAAACTTATTAATAAAAAATATTATTATTATTACAAAATATCTTTACAGAATTTCTTAATCTTTTATAACATGTTTCCAACATAAGTTAGGATAGAAGTGGACAATAACTGCACCCAAATAAAAACTTCAATTAAATTTAAAAAGTCAATCTAAATAATTTGCTATAATCAAGGAGGTAAATGACATATGATGCAAATATAATAAAATAATCTATATTAAAGGGAACAAATACAAGTATGCCTACCATTTATAGTTATGGAGCATTCTGGAAAATTGGTGCATTTTGTTGTATACTATTTATATTTCTACCATCTTGTGTTTGTTTAGTTCTTATTGGTATTTTGATTCTTTATCTTTAACTTCCATTTGTTGGTTATTTGTGGAGAAAACTCTTTTCATATTTAGGCCATATAAGATTAATCTTGGAAGCATGAAGTGCATTTGTTATTTCCAATCCACTGATAAGACTTTGTTGGACAATGCCAAAGCAATAAAGACTATAGAGTTCTTTTCTACCTCAAATGTTTTTCAAATATTTCATTAGATGTTTGAAAATGACTAATATCCTACAATATCACATAAATTTCTTTTGGCACAAAAGTTTAGGAGTTTTTGAGATGATATTCTAATAGTATCTTTTTAGTCATTATATTATTTCTCGTCTTTTAAATGCATGGTTTTGGATTCCCCATTCAACTATATATGTTGTTAATGCTAAGAACTCTAGTATTCCAATATGTATATATTTCTTTTAAATAGCCTGGAAAGCATTTAGGCATGGAGTACTTGTCTGCAAGTATTTTCTAGAATTTGCTAATGAAAATTTCTTCTGATCTACCATGTTTTAAGATGTGTCATTCTTATGAAAGTTGAAGTTTCAAAGAAAAACTCTTTAACAAAGAAAATTATTTGCAACTTTGTGTATGATTGAAGCATATGCACAATTTTGAGACTCCTATGTGCACACAATAATGTTAAACTTGGTAATGTTCTCTTTACATATAGAAAAACGACAACCATCTTGCATTATAATCAAGTTTGGTTGTGCTTGTCCTCCCCTCCACCCCCCCCCCAAAAAAAGATTCATTCTCATTGCAGTTGTAAGATCTAACCTGCAAGGCATATTCAACCTTAGTTATTTTTAGTAATTTTAGATAATATATTATAACTATCACTATTCTTTTTTCATACTCACTATTTAAAATTTTGTTATGTATATGATGGAAATACAAATGACATATAAGATACAATTTTATTCTTGTTTAGATATGTAATCTTATTAATGTCAAAATTTTAAGAAAATAACACACCGGGCAAATACATGCAAATTGCTAAGTAGTTTTTTTTAAACTAATTTAATTATCACGTTGTCATAGAAAATTTTATTAATTGAACATTACATTTAATATAAACTATAAATATTTATTATTTGAGCATTACATGTGATAGAAATTATAAATATAACTCATAAAAGAATTATGGAGGCTGGTTGAAAAAATAGTTGTTTTAGTCCTTAACTTCGATCAAAATGATAGGAATTTTAGTATATTTAATTATTATATTGTATTGTCTTGTTAAAATATGTAAATGAAATTAGAAAGAAGAGAGGAATCCTTTTTTCGGCTCTAACTCTTCCACTCCAATTATTGTTTTTCTTTTTGTAGTAAATCAACTAGTTAAACTCATATTTATATGATCAATCCTATCTCCCAAGTGAATGGGGGAAGACACCTAAGAAGCAATGGGAATAGTGGATGTTGTGAATGCAAAAAATTAGAGAATTAGACGACCTAATAAATTTTGATGTGTGATTTGATCAAAATCTTGAGAGTCACTAAAAGAATAAATCTTCATAATTAGTTTTAATATGTTAAGTCATCTTGTGACACAAATATATACTAAAGTATATTAAAGCTGGGCCAGAAGCCTATGGATGTGACATTTGTCAATTTTTAGCAATTTGATTGGTTGATTGCTTGCCATGTAGATTCCAGTTGTGTTGCCATTCACCCATCATTGTGGTCGCCATTAGCTAATGGCTTTCAACACAAGGCCATTGCTATGGTAGAGATCTCTGAATTCAAAGAGACCTATACATAAATGCCTTGGTATAATTTCTAAGCTTCATCTATGTTGCTATGGTCTTAGTAGCAGTACTCTGCACCTTTCCCTTAGCTTAGCCATAGATACATGCATATGATTTGCTTTATCCAAAGATCTAAGGTGGATATACAGAAGACAAAGAGTTTTAGATATGCCGAATGCAACATGCCTATGCAAAATGCCTATTGTAATGGTTATAAATAGAGATACTCAAGGGCCTTTAGAGACCCATAGAAGATTTACTTAGGCATAATTTGATAGTAATAGGCTTAGCATTAGCCTTTAGCTATTGCCGCGGAATGCAAATAGTCAGAGAAGAGGAGAGGCAGATATTGGCACCCAGAATTAATTCCAATGCTTTTCGTCTCCCAACAACAATTTGCCATTCAAGCTCCACTACCACATATATCGAATTCTCAACATCACAAACCCCTTCTATGAAAAATTCTTTGCTCCATTGCTAGCAATTTGACGGGTTTTTAGCCGCCACAAGTCTTCTCCTGCTCACCTCCGTATCTTAGCAGCCTTATATGTCTCTGAACTCCTCTCTTTCACTCTCGATCACCTCCACAAGGTTTTCTCTTTATCTCATCCTATAATTGTGGATTGGAATGCACAGAAGTATAGTAATAAGAGATAATTTGGGTGTTTATTTTTTTTTTTCAATTGATAATGCAGGAACCAGAGCTATTTATTGGGAAGAAAAATATAAAATGACTATGAAGTAGATATGAAGATTTAGTTCTTGATTTATTTAATTTTAAAATGTAAAAGATGTTTTATGTGTGAACACAAATTTTATGGCTTTTCTTGAGGTTAATATATTTGGGGATTCTTTTTCTGTGTCTATTTTGGTGAATTTTATGGCTTTGCTTAAGGTTAATATATGTGGGTAGTGACAAATTTGGTAGCACTGATATAGGGGGAGGGTTTTTAGATAATTTGCCATCAATACTCCAATTAACTTGCCATCTTGGGTAATAGAAGAAGATGTTAAATACTATGCATCCAAATTTGCCAACAGAGGATTCACAGGAAGTGTGAACTACTATCGAGTAAGCTTTTCTAGCATTCTTGGCAAAGCTCTTTACCTACTTACCATGTAGACTTGCTCATTTGAAGATCTGAATTATTTTCTTGCTCAAAATTACAAGACTTGGGAACTCATTGCACCCTAGGCATGGGCTCAAGTTCAAGTTCCGACTAAATTTGTCATCGGGGATCTAGATCTAGCCTATCATATGCTAGGCCTGAAAGATCATTACATACACAATGGTCACTTTCAAGCAGATGTCCCATTATTGAAGGAAGTTATGGTGCTGAAAGATGTAGGTCACTTTGTTAACCAAGAAAGGCCTGATGAGACAAACAAACACATCTATGATTTCATTAAGCAGTTCTGATCTTCTTTTTTCTGTCATTCGACCATGCATAGATTACTGCTTATTCTATTTGTAGGCCTGAATGGATAATAGCATCTGCGATTTCAGAAGTACTTATTGAAATTGGATAACTTGGAATAATCTTTTTTGTAATGTTTCTCTAGCTTAGACCCACAGAAACGTTGAAATCTTTTGGCCATTGTTAAACATTTCTCTAATGTTCGAATTGGTTAATGTTGCTTTGCATATCTTAGAGCTAATAATTGTATTTTGTTTGTTTAATTTCTCTAAAATTTTCTGCTTTAAGGCAAATTTGCACGATGTATTACATGTCTGAAAAAGTCTTATAAAATGCATAAATTGAGTTGAGTGAAGTAGTCTCTGCTGATGTTGGCTAAAGTTTTATTTCCTATCTTGATGAAACTTTATTTGATAAGGGTAATATGATATAAATAAACCATTGATATTGTAATTTTTCATTGTCTCCATATATGGATAAATTTTCATAATGGATATAGTAAATATGGTGAATGATGAACTTCTTTTATTAAAATTCTACACTAATGTGCCATTTTTCTGACATTATGATTATCTATAGGCTTTGCTTTATGCTGTAGGATTGGGAAAAGGAGCCACTCCAATTGCAACTGCTGTCAATCGGGCACTCAAACATGGAATCCTGATCCTCTAGGAAAATGTTGCATATGGAATGGAGATATTAACTCCTGCATTTCCACTTATCTTTGTCTCAATTGGAGCGGCTACTGGAGTAGGAAGATCTGCAGCTGCAAGGATCCAATCAATTTTGATTTGTACGATTCACAAGGAAGATGATTCAAGATTTGATTACTAAAAATGATAAATCTTTACTTGACAAGCTGCTACTAAAAGCTACTTCTATGCTAGCTTTGCTGCTCAAAGGAACTTTGCTGAGGTAGATTTCTTCTGCTGCCTCTGTGTTGAAATAGAATAAATAATATATTGGGCACGAGAAGTATATAGAAAGATTCTGCATATTTTCTTGCCATTTTGTTCATGATTCATTGGCTGCTGATTTTGCTAAATGTTCGATGTACAATAATGTCTTCCTAAAATGTTAGTGATGGCAGGTAATTGCAAAGGGTGAAGCACAGGGAATGGTGAGCAAATCTTGCGAGATTATGCTTGGTAGGTGAAAATCCCATATCTTTCCATGGAGTTGCATCCTTTTGTCCTACTGGTGATAGCCAAATAAATTTGTTGTTGAAACTTTATTTTTAGGTGAATTGCTATGAGTTTCATGTTTCTCTTGGAAAAATGGCTGTTATGGTGCTATTAGCTAATTTAACATGTGTATTCTTTAAATTAATATAGTAAATATATGCAACGAATGTAGTTGGAATCCTGGAGGGCTCTATCAACCCATTTATCAAAATGGTGCAAAGGCTTATTACCAGATGAGGTACCTTGGGCTGAATTGGGAACCTAGACCCAAAGAATACAATGAAAAGAGATTAATTGATGGTGTTGTGCTGCCATCAATCCTTGATAAATTCTATGTATTAGTTAAAGAAGGACCAATAGTGCGCATGGTGGTATAAAGACTGTCTTTAGACATAAGCATATGGAAGATATCCTTCACTGGATTACACCAGCTTCCTGCATTCTTAAAATTTCCAAAACTGAAGGACGAATTGGTCTTCAGCAGGTTTGATAAGCTACATCCTGTTTCTCCATTTTTGTTAATCATTTTAAGGTTTTATAATAATTAATTTTTATCCGCATACTGAATCATAATGAAGGCAAAAGCTCTTTGCAATACGGGCTACCAGTTGTATATATCTGAATTGGTGACTCGGCAGAATTCATTTACGAAATTGAGAAGGAGGTTTACTTGGTTTATAAAGTTGTGTTAGAATATGGAGACATTTCAATATTTGGGGGGAAAAGCAAGGCACATCTTCCATGGCCTTATGTCCATTATCTTGAACTAAGCTTGCAGTACCGTTGTTAAAGAAGTAAAAATGGTTTGACCTACACTTCAAGCAACAGTCATCTACTCAGTTTTTCATTTTCCGAAACAAATGATCAAGGTAAAACATTCATCATTTTTTGGAGTCAATGACTCAGGGAATTTAAAGGTATTACATAATCTAAAACATTTATCGGGCTCTTCACTGAGGCAAGTTAGTTATAAGTTTCACAACATTTCAGTTAGTTCATTTCTTTTCCATCATTGCCTTTGTCAGAGATGTATCAATCATTTGGGGTACAAGAAACAGGTGCTGAATTTTAAAGCATCTTTGGATTATTTTTTGATAAAAAAAAATGAAAGGTCATATGACTTAATTTATCTGCTAACTTAATTTATCTGCATCAGAGTGACAACTACTTCTATAAATATAAGTTATTGCATTTCATTGCGGTAGTCACACCAAAATCTGATTGGGAACAACTTGGTCATGTAGTTGAAGTGGTAATCAATATATGGAGTACTTGTTAATATTGATTTTTGTGGAAAGGCCTTTTTCTTGATGGAGCTATAGGATAAAACGAAGTGGACAAGAAGAAGACCTGGGAATTCAGTTGTTTGAGCCATGATAAAATCACTGGTCATCAAGTCCTTATTCTAATTTTTCTATCGTAGTAAGTAGTTAGGCAATTAGTCCTCAAGAGCCTTTTTTGGTTCTTAGTCTAGTATATTCTCTATTTAAATCTTAAAGTTATATTTGACAAAATTAAAATTTGTACATTGAAAGTTCAATAGTTAAGTATTAAATTTTAAAATTTAATATATGAATATGAAAAAAATAAATAAATTATAATTTATTTTTATATTGTGATTTATTATAATTTTAATTGAATAAAAATAATAATCATTAGATAAATATATAACGTATTTAGATTTTTAATTTAAATAATATCCATTTTATTTATAATAAAATTTCATTACATTTTAATTAAATGATAATAAGAATATGTTATTAAATCTAATAAATTATAAAACAATTAAGTACTAAATAATATCTATTATCAAATAAATTTAATTAATTTTAAATATTTAATTATGTTACCAAACATATCTTAGTTTTTTAAGTTAGACTTTGCTATTAATTATTATTTTATTTTATTTTATTTTTTGGAGCAACATCATCATGTTGAGGATTTGACCTTCTCTTTTGCCCCTTGCATTTATTGTGACCCAAGGGTCAACATTGTTACAAGAGGCCTTCGACCCATGACTTCAAAATCTTCAAATTAATAGATTCCAATCATCATTTCTATTTTGTAGTGATAATTTTAGAATTTGTCATGGACAGAGATCTCATAAAATATTACTTATATATCGTAACACTCCTTATATAAGTGATAGCACTTATATATAATATTAGTATTAAGCTTAAAGCTTTTTTATAAAAAAACAAAAAGTAAAGGTACTTAGATAATTGAACTAAATTAATTAAACATTCTTTAGAGGTTTAAAAAAATCTCAACAATCATTGTATTATTATACTTAACGTTAAAAATATATTCAGATCATTTGAATCAAAAATTCCAACATTCATTGAGTTATTATACTTGACATTAAAAACATATTTTGATTATTTGAACAAAAAAATAAAAAAAATCAGCATTAGAAAAAAAATGTAAAAAGTAAACTTGCTTAGATAATTGAGTTGCATTAATTAAACATTCCTTACCAGCCTAAAAAAACCAACAGTCATTGTAAAAGATTCTTACCATTTATAAATAATGAAACTAATAATAAATTAAATTATAGAAAAATAAAAACTACTTATTAAAAATGAGATAGGTATTATTATTATTATTATTATTATTATTATTATTATTATTATTATTATTATTATTATTGTAACATTTGAAAAAAAAAGAGAAAATGAAAAGAAGAAAAGGAAGTAAATCTAAATTAAAAAAAGAAAAAAATGATTGATTGAAAATAAAATAAAAATACTTTATTAATTTCCGAGTCTCGGAGATAAGAATTTTCCAAAGAAGCTACAAAAGGTGACCACAATTGATGAAAATGAATTTTGCATCTAACAAAGAGAGACATTAACATTTATATTTTCGTTATTTATTTTAATATTAATACAAGCTATACCTCATACGTTTCAAAACAAAAACTTAACACAAGTTATACATTCCCTATATAATGTACGGGTATCAACCTAGTATATACTAAATTTCATGCATTAAAATACATTCCAATAAAAATTGGCATCCAATATTAAAAGAATTCATTATTTGTTTCGAATAAAATTACCCTTTAATAGAAAGTAGTTATTCCTTAGTACAAATTTATCAAGGGAATAAGGTGTTTCAACAATTTATGTTGTGATTGAAATCGCAATTCAACTTTTATTAAAATCAAAATAAAATCCCTTTGCTTATCCAAAGCTTACCAATTTTCTCACTGTTTTAAAAATTTATTGGCAAAAAAATCATTACATCTACATTCATGGTCTCTAGAGTAAGGCCGATATTTGGCCACACATGGTTTGGCTTAGGGTAGAAGTGGGCTGCACCCAAATAAGAGCTTCAATTAAATTAAAAAAATAAACTTAATATTAACCATTGAAAATTAATATTATGATTAAATTAAAATCTAATTTTTAATAGCAAAATTAAAAGTTTTTATAAAGAAGAGTACGATGGCAAAAATCCTAACTTGTTTTAGGCAAGATTAAAAAACACTTAAAATGAATCAAAAAATTGAAAACTAATCCAAGTGTTATAAGTCAACATTATTTTTTTAATGAAAAGATTATATATACATATATCTCACATTAACTAATGTCTTTAAAAAAAAAAGAAATTGCATCAGATGGAATAATAGTCAAGTATAACTGAACAAACACAAATAGAAAGTTTTGCTAACACATAATCTACTATATTCTTTCAGAATCGAAAAAGCCTGCAACTGTTACTACAGATGCACACAGGCAAACTTCAGGTCCTAACCAAACCAAAGCTCACTATATTCCTTTACATGCCACCGACAAACTTCAGGTCCTAACCAAACCTCACTCTGGTATGATATCAACTGACCCGAACAGGAGAGATCTATGCCATTTGCACGAATACTATCAAAAATTGAATTAAACAGCCAATAATCATGTTCTAACTTATTCCAACATATATCTTTACTAAATGTAAAATAATATTATAAGAATATTTAGAGGTGGGAAGATGGATATACTTTTGGATTTTGATGGAATTAAATAGAATATAATTTATTTAATAAAAAGATATATATATATATATATATATATATATGGATTTAAATGGATATATTCATTTATCTATATTTATACATTTACATATTTTTATTCAATAAAAATATTTTATTTTTTTCACTTTTCTTTTGTTGATTAAATATATTAATGGTGGCATCTATGTGATGTAATGGAATATATTGTTAAATCAAATAAATAAATAAATATTTTATTTATTATTTTACTATTCATTAATTAAAAATATTAGTAATGGGATCCATGTATTAGTAGAATTTATCCTTTAAATTGTAAAATTTACATAAATTTTCTACACACTAGATATAAATAGATTTAAGTTAACATCCAATTAAATTCATTTACTTAATTTTAATTATCCATATCTACTTAATTATGGATGAATTTAATTATCCATTGGGGTTATTATCCGAATTGCCACCCGAAAAATATTACGTGTATATATCAATTTATGTTTTATGAATGACTTGTCCAATTTTTTTTTTATTTTTTTTATACAAAATCACTTATAGATGTATGCCAAATAATCATTATGTGATATTTTAAATGACTATTTTTGAAAACATTATACTTCTTAGTAATAATTATTTTATACTAGTAATTTATATATATATATATATATACTCTAAAATACTTACATTGTTTTATATAAAAAGATAATTGTTCCAATAAAATCATAGATATTCACGGTAAACTAATGCAAAAATGCAACAAAAAGAATGACTTCTCGGTTAGCCGCGGTTAAAGTTGTATTCAAATACAGACGAATCGAGTATCACATTATTACGTTTGAATTTGAATATAATCGAACATTATTCGAATTTGTTCGTTTATTATTCGAATTAGAGTTCGTGTTCAAGTTCATTCGATTATTGTTCGCTTAAATTCGAGTTCGAAAAACTTGATTAATGTTTGAGTTCATTTATTCTATATTTTTATTTTAAAATTTATAAAATAATAATTCAAAATTTAATAAAAATAATTAAATATTATAATATTAAATAAATATATAATAATGTAATTGATATTAATATTAATATTATAATATAAGATTGATTAAGAATAAATATTAATATTATAAAATAATAAATAAAGTATAATTAATATAATTAATTTTTAAAATATATAATATGTTCATGAACGTTTTAATATATTCGTGAATATGTTCGAATTCGTTTATATATTATTTGAATTCGTATTCGAATTTGTTTGTTTATTAAACGAACGAGCTCGAATGAATTTTTGTTCGTGAACGTTTGGTTCATTTACAACTTTAGGAGTGATTATTATTATTTTTTTCTCTCAACCTCTTTTTTCTTTTTTTACATTATTTTTAGAAGAGGAAGGGAGAAAGATAAAGAGCGAGAAAAATGATATGGAAAAAGATGAGATGTAATCCGTTGAGTAACAATCCTCCTACCATTAAAACTTGTTGTTACCCACTTTCAATCTCAAATGTATTAAAGAGGGAGTAGTGATTTAAATATAAGATGGTTACATTTTAAATGGACCAAAAATATAATAAACTTTTAAACTTTTTATTTGTGAGTATTTTATCGTTAAAATAAAAACTTGTTAAAACTTCTCCTGATCTTATTTGAACAATCATTTTTCGCCATCCTTCCACTTCAAGAATTATCGATTTATTGATCTTTTTGAAGGGCAATTTTGTCAATTCAATTTATTCATATTAAAAATATTTTGTTAGGGGCCACGACTATTCCAAAATTCTTTTGTCCATTTTCAAAACGGGTTACCAACACATTTTTTCTATTTTTTTTCTCTTATTGTTTGTCATTTTAATTTTTTATTTCCACATAACTTAACGTGTTCATAACTGTCAACCGTCGCCGCCCGTAGTCGATTCATATTCCACGCCATATGGTATGAAAAATAGCAAGATCAAGCCTGAAAGTGGTTGGCCCGAAAAAAATCTTTAATATTTAGTTGGATGGTAATTTATTTATTTTAAAATATTTATTTATGAAAATTTTTTATTTTATTTTTTTTAAAAAAAAATATATATTTAGAATTAATTATTAGTGTCTTCTTATTTTAGCCTTATTTATTCCAAACTAATTACATAATTTTCTAAAACTCTTTTTTCTTCTTACTTTTTAGAAATTTTCACTAACTAATAGCTATCATATTTTTAATTTGGATAGAATATGAACTTTATCTCAATTATAGTATTACTTTCAATATTCTTAATTTGTGTACAAATAATTTTATAAATAAGTATTTTGAAATAGAGAGAGTAACATACAAACAAATCAAAAGTTTTAAAATTTGATGTATTTTTGCCCTATTCTAGATAATTCATTTGAAAAAGTTTAGCTATTTTCTCGCCAAGGGAGGCTCTCAGTCTTGGCTGGTTGTGCTGTGCACTAGTTATGATGAACAAATTATTTGTCCTAAATAGTAGCCCTATTATTGAGAAAATACTAACAAAGACCCCATTATAACTTTAGATATTAAAAACTTAGCATGTAATATTATAGTATAAGTTTTGAATATGATATTTTATAAAAATTAAGTTTACCAAGTATTTTCTATATTGGACTCACTTGTGAATGGCTGAAATTTGCATTATCTACAATGGACACAAATCATTTGGCTTTTTTATACTTTACTCTCTTATGTTCAATTTGTTTCATTGGGCCATCTTAAATCCGTTAGATATCGTGGGTTCAAAAATGCAATGGGGATGGAATGGGCAATAAAATCGCGTTATCTGTATCCTTTGTTTCCTGTTCTATTGGTTGTGCTTTGCACTAGTTATGATGAACCAACTATTTGTCCTAAATAGCGGACCGATTATTGAGAAAATACTAACAAAGACCCCATTATGACTTTAAATATAAAAAATTTATATTATTTAGCATGCAATATTATAGTATAAGTATTTCATACGATATTTTATAAAAAATTAAGTTTACCGAGTGTTTTCTATATTGCACTCACTTATGAATGGCTGAAAATTGCATTATCTACAATGGACACAAATCTTTTGGCTTTTATATACTTTCCTCTTTTACGTTCAATTTGTTTCATTGGGCCATCTTAAATCTGTTAGATTACATATGAAGGGTTCAAAAATGTAATAGGGATGCAAAGGGCAATAAAATCGTGTTATCTATAACGTTTTTCCCCCTTCTAAATGTTGTCCACTCTATGAATATAGATCCTCGTATTCTTTCATTGTATCCTCTTATACACCTATTTATGTTATTAGTGCATAATACTTGCTGCAACTAATAAGAGGTTATAATTTTCCTTAAAAAACAAAAATGCAAAGAAAACTCAATGCTAGAAGACAATCGGACAAGCACTAAAATCAAGGGCATAAAAATAAATGAAACACTAAAACTATAGAAGCGAGAGAAAGAAATTCCACTAATGGCTATGAAGTCTTTTTTTTTATAACTAGTTACAATAAATGAAGCCTTATATGAATGCACATGGAAGCTCTGGAAGCTTCAAGAGAAATATCGATTGACAGTTGTAAATGGTAAGGGAATAAATACAGTACATGGGGAAAAAGAAAAATAAACATTAAACTGAAACTAAAAGTATAGCATAGCCAGATCATGAGTAGAATTGGACTTCACAACACATCTTAGGTTAACATACTTGAATGTGAAGCTAGCCCCTCTCCTTCCCCTTCCTCTTGGCCTTGGCAAAAGTTGGACGTGGAGGCAGGAGAGAGGCCCATATGAGAGAGAGGACCATGAAACACAGCAGGAGACAAGGACTTAGTTAAGATATTAGCTAACTGGGAAGATGAGGAAATAGGAAGCGACTAGAGGTAGCTGACTTGAAATAAATGGCATATATAATGGTAATCTAACTCCACATACTTGGTGCATTTATGAAAGACAGGATTCTGCACTAGATTCAAGGTCCACTGGTTATCATAGAATAAAAGAATAGGCAAAGAACAAGAGAGAAAAGACCCAGTGAACAAAAGAATCAACCATTGAAACTCACAGGCTGCCTGTGTGAGAGCACAATACACAACCTCAGCAGAGCTTCGAGAAACAACAGAGTGTTTCTTAGACTTTTAGGAAATTAATGAATGCCTAAGGAAAAAAAAATTATATGCAAAAGCCAGTAATGGAACGATGAGAAAAGGGACAACTAGCTGAATCAGAATCAACAAACACCTGAAGATGAGGAGGATAGCAAGCACTGAAGAATAGTCCTTGATCCAGAGTACCTTTAAGATAACAAACTGGATTCACAGCTTGAAGATGAAGAATAGTAGGACAACTCAAAGAATTAGCTTAATTGTTGAAAAATATAGCTTAAATCTGGCTGAGTATGAGTCAAGTACAATAATTTGCTTATAAGACTACAATACATAGAGGGATCCAGAAATAACTTAAATAACCAATACCTAGCTTTTGCTTAGAATCAAGTGGAGTAGACACAAACTTACAGCCAAGAAAACAATTCTCTTGGAGAAGATCAAGAGCATATTTATGCTGGGACAAGTGAATATTAATTATCAGATGACCTTGTAAGTTCAAAGCCCAAAAATTAATGAGCCTCCCCAAGATCCTTGATTTTAAACTCATGATGCAGCTAAGTCTTCACAACATGTATTTGAGAAAGCTGATTGCTAATCACCAGAATATTATCCATATAAACTAATAGGACAAGAAACAAATCTAATTGAACCTTAAAAAAAAAATGTTGTAATTAGATTTAGCTTGGGAAAAACCAAGATTAAATAAAAATTGTGTCAATCTTGCATTCCACGAATGCCTAGCTTGTTTAAGACCATAGAGCGTTTTATCAAGTTTGCATACAATTTTGTTTGAAGGGGCTGCAAAAGTAGGAGGAAGTTGCATTAGACCTTCTCATCTAAACTACCATGAAGGAATGCATTGTTGATGTCTAATTGATGAATATGCCCATTAATTGATGGCAATCAAGGCAAGCAACAGAGGAATGGAAGTAATCTTTACCATTGATGAAAATTATCAAAGAAATTTATCCCTTCTTGCTGAGTGTAACATTTTTCTACCAAGCGAGCTTTGTATCTATCCAGAAAACCATTAGCCTTGTGCTTGACCTTATAAACCCACTCACATCTAATTGGTTTTTTTCCTAGTGGTAAAGGAACTAAATGCCAAGTCTTATTTGCCTCAAGTGCTTCAATTTCATCTTGCATTACTTTCCTCCATTCAGATGTAATCACAGCTTGATAATAGCGTTAAGCATTGGTAGAGTGGGAAGTGGTGAAGTGATTAACTAGGTTACATTGATAATCTTGCAAGAAAGAAGGAGGATGAGTAATTCTTGTACTATGATGTGGTAAAAGTTGAGTAGAGGAAGAAGATGGAGATAAGGTGGAAGAAGTAGATGAATTACTAGAGGAGGCAGGCGTAGAACTATAAGAAAGAGGTAAAGGAAGAACTAGCTTATTTGCACAAGTAGTTGGAGAAGAAACAAATTGAGCAAAAGGAAATTTTTGTTCAATGATTCAACATGTCTAGATAAGAAGATTTCCCTAGAAGAAACATCAAGTAAAATAAACCTTGTAAAGGATTGACCAAGATAAACACAAAGTCTTCCTCTAGGATTAAATTTATTTTGTGTTATGTAAGAGTGCATGCAAAAGCAAGGCAACCAAAAAATTTCAAAGAAGAATAATCAGGAATCTTATTATAAAGCAGTTCAAAAGGCATTTTGTGTTTTACAATATATATGGGAGTAATGTTAATGAGGTAACAAGCATGTTGAATGAAATATCCCTAGTAAGTAAAAGGTATACTAGAGTGGAATCTTAATGCATTAGCAATGTTCATAAGATGTTATATTTGCGTTTAGTAATACCATTTTATTTTGGAATTTCTACACAAGTGGTTTGATGTATTATGCCTTTAGATGCATAAAATGATGGAAGATAAAACTCCTTTCCATTGTTAGATCAAAACACTTTAATCCTTTTGTGAAATTGATTCTCAACATAAGCATAGAAGTAAACAAAAATGGTAGCAACTTCAGATTAGGTATATCTACTGTGATCATCAATTAAGGTATGG
The DNA here is from genome assembly GCA_026120185.1 of Voacanga thouarsii. Lineage (NCBI taxonomy): Eukaryota > Viridiplantae > Streptophyta > Magnoliopsida > Gentianales > Apocynaceae > Voacanga > Voacanga thouarsii. The sequence continues at coordinate 1,609,669 of JANUWF010001125.1, forward strand.
AAAAATCTATATCCTTGAACTATGGAAACACGATAAGATCCCTAAACATCCATATACACAAGATCAAAACAAGAATCAGAAGTTCTCTTATGCAAAGGAAAAGAGATCTTGTGTTATTTAATCAAGTGACAAATATTACAAGCATTTCCATCATTAAGAATAGATATATCACAACAATTTTTATGCAAATGATATAATACTTTATTGGACAAGTGACTTAGTCTAAAATGCCAAAGGAAGGACTTATCAACAAGATGTCCTGAGAAAACATTGTAGACCATACTCTTGGATTGTGAAGATGAATTCTTATTTAACTGATAAAGGCCTTGAACTACCTCAACTAATCTAATCATCGTATGACATGGATCCTAAATTTTACAAGAGGAAGAATCAAAGATAACCAAGCAATTAAGATCTTGTGTAAGCTTGCTTAAGAAAATTAAATTGTATGTGAAATGAGGAATTTAAAGAATATCATGTAATAAAATGCGATCAATGTGCTGTATAGTGCATCTATGGGTAATAACAACCTAATGTTGATTTGGCAATCTTACAAAAACATTTGAAATAGATTTAAGAGTAGTAAATGCAGTAATGTAACTACATTTATGATCATTAGCATAAGAATAAAAAATACATATAGTATTTTGTGTACTTGTGAAATTAGCATAAGTTGAATATTGATAAAAAAAAAATTGGGAAACGAAGTAGTTGATTGGTTAACAATAGAAGTAACAAAAGAGATGTTTGAAACTCGAAATTTTGAATTAAACTTAAAATTTTCAAATACTACTCTTGTGTTGTCACATTTTTAGTTGTGTTTCCAACTAGTAGACTCAAACAAGATGAAACCATGGCAGTTGAAGCATTTGATATAGGCACATCTGATTTATTCATATTAGGTTCTCCAATCATCAACATGACTGACTTTTCTTGCCTACAACCTATATTATGTGTTTTTCTTTTTGGTTTATAACCTACAAGATACCCATACTTTTTGTAACATTGATCGATAGTATGTCCAATCAAACCACAAATGTGTACTGCAAATGCTTAAAGCCATTTATGGACTTTCTAAACCTATGATCACTAAAATTTCTAGCAAAATTATTCTATGTGAACCTCCCATTATTAACAAACAAAGTTGTTATGTTTATCATTGCTGAATTTAGAATGGTTTCTCTATTGTTTGCTGATACATTAGTTGAAAACATGTGAGAAGTAGAGAAAGCTGATTTTCTATTGTTTGCTAGCATCATAGAAAAAAGAATTCATGTGACATATTGCGGAGATGTTTAGAAGCATCATACTTCGCTTGTCTCTCATAAGTCTATGCCATCTAAAATGCTTCACTAATGGTTGAAAATGGTTTCTCTAGTAGTATCGTTGATTTTATTCCAGCATACTCTTTATTAAATCCTTTCACAAACTGAATGACAAAATGTGCCTCAATATTGGCTTTAACATTTGCCAAAACTAGTAGCTATATCTAGGATCACAAGTACATATTGGTAAAGGCTTCAGGTTCATTTTTTCATCCTAGAGGAAATGAGGATTTTGAGGTTTGTGAAATACTCATTCACGGTGTGAGCTCCTTGCCTCAAGTTGTACATATCCTCTTGTAAATTTGATATCATATATGCATCCCCATATTTAATGTGCTATATTTGGCCAGATAATACTCTGAGCTATCATTGATGACATATCGTTTAGTATCCATGAGATCACCATGTTATTTCTTATCTCCCAAGCTCCATAGAGTCTATTAGAATGATCTAGAATCACAATACTTCCGTTTATAAAGCCAAATTTGTTTTTAGCAATAAGAGCCATTCTCATAGCTTTACACCACTTATGATAATTATTTTTTGTTAATGGAGGTTGAGCGAGGATGAGTGAAGGACTTCCATTCGGATAGAGGCATAGAGGACTGGACTAAGAAACTTCAACATTGACTATATCTCTTGATCAATCGATAATCGAAAGCAAATAAGAAGATTAGGAATTTTCAGAAATTCAATCGTAAAAAATTAGATTGAAAATTGGAGCAGAAAATTGCTCTGTTACCATGATAATTTTGCTCAACAAACAAAAATGCAGAGATAACTCAATACCAGATGACAATCGAAAAAACATTGAAATCAAGAGCATAAAAATAAACGAAACACTAGAACTATGGAAGTGAGAGAAAGAAATACCATTAATGGCTTTGAAGTCTTTTCTGAGAACTAATTACAATGAATGAATCGTTATATGAAGGCACACGAAAGCTCTGGTAGCTTTAAGAGAAATATTGATTGGTAGCTATAAATAGTAAGAGAAAAAATACAGTACAAGTAGGAAAAAAAATATTACAATTGAAACTAAAAATATAGCCTAGCATGGATCATGAGTAGAACTTGACTTCACAACACATCCCAGCTCAACAAATTTGAATGTGAAACTGGTAAACACAAGAAGAGGAATTCCATGATTTTCTCTCTATATGTTTTACGAACTTTTCACCTTGTTATTGTCCATGCCAAGCTCTATGACTAGTAATAGGATAAAAGCTATATAAAAGATGATGAAATTTGATGCAGGACAATGAATGAAACTTTTAACTAAGAAGTTCTATAAAACAAATTTAATAATTATTACGTCCATATTTCAATAGTAAAGCAAAGGTGTCTAGCCCCCCTCTTCTCTCCCCCCCCACACACACACATGTGTGTGTGTGTGTGTGTATCAATTATCTCACACTTTCTTTTATGAATAGATCCATTGCAATTCCTATCCAAATCCTTATTGACAAAATTAAAGAATATAAGGATTGCATTAATATATAAACATAGATGAAAGTGGGGTCGTACAATTTGTGTATAGAAATTACATAGCCAATTGACGGCTAGGATTAAAAGAGGCAAAATTTTGATAGTGTGTAAAATGATTATGTGTAAATTTTTTATGTTTTTCAATGAAATAATGTTGTTTTTGCCAAGTTTGTTCATTAGATTGTGATGATGTTAATCGTATCGTGACTATTTTTGCAAATTATGACTATTGTTCATTTAATTACTAGTGATACTATTCAAATTGTAACTATTTTCATCATATCACAACTACAGTTTTTAGGCAAATTGATTAATTTAGTCTCTTAACTTTTTTAGTTTGGAAAGTTTGGCCCCTAATATTTATTTTCAAATATTTAGGTCCCTCATCTTTTTTCAAGTGAATTATTTAGTCCATCCGTCCACTTAATGACGGTTAACACTAGTCAGTATTTATTTTGGGAAGGCATTTTTGGAAGATAAATATTTTAGGGACCAAACTTGCAAAATGAAAAAAAATTAGAGACTAAATCTACAAATTTGTGCGCGCACACACACACACACACACATTTATTTATATTTTTAAAAATTTTCTAAATATATTTTAAGACTGCCAAAAGTGACAAATACATCCCAAATCTTTGTCTTATTTTCTTTATGAGACAATCTCAAGTAATATAGCCATAATTTATTGTTCTGAAGTTCAATTTATATTTTTATTCCTTTATATATTAAAAATATATTTATTATAATTAATGTCTATATTTGTATTTGAAACTATAAGTTTTATTAATTCATATATCTCACCACTAATTCTTTAATAATAACTATTTAAAATAAAATATTTTCTTAAATTTACATATCAATTAAAGATAAAATATTTAAAATTTAACAAGCTGAGTAAAAAAGAATCATTTTTTTTTTCAAATTAACGCAAAATACCCTAGAGGGGCAGTGGGGTGGAGGGAGGGGATCTTTATCCTTACATGTTTATCTTGCAAGTTTTACAGATGAAAAAATGACCAAATAGTTTACCTCTTTGTACAATTATCAAACTTTCACTACATTTGCTTCACATTATGGTGTATTTGTCAATATTTTTGGTTGTCCCAAAATATTGGTTCTTTCCATGAAAAGAACATTTTTTCATAAGTTGTAGCATATATAAGAAATTATTAATTTAATTATACATTCTCTTAATAAAAAAAAATAAAGTTTTACTTCTTTATTTTCAAGATATTAAGAAATAATGTTCATAATTTGTAGCACAACTAAGAAGTTAGTCAACTTAAAGTATTTCTTCTATTTCCACAAAAGAAAAAAAAATAAAAAGAAAGAGAGAAATACTACTTGTCCTTTGTGTTAGAGATATGCCCTAGAGTCAATTTGTACTTATACTATTGTCATTATGTTTTATATAATACTATGAGGTTTTTCTTTTCATGAATAGTGCATTTTATTTTGTGGTCATTAAGTACGTGACTTGATACTAAAACCCTACAATGAATACAATAACTATTCTAAAACTGTCCCTGATCGATTATTATTATTGAAACAATAATAAATTAAGATTAGTATGTTTGTGACTTGATGGCTATGTTTTACTGGTCATGGATATTTGTGATATCGAGTCAAAACATAAATAAATGTTAGAGAACACTGTATTGGACATGACCCACTGTGAGAGTATTTCATGGAACATGCCATAAGTACTTTCTAGCCATAATGATAGTAAAAGTCATTCTACCTAAATTCATCATAGTTTCCTACTTGATAAATTCTATATTTTGACGTTGCCTAAAGTTGTCTTTAATCAGATAATAAATTAGACTACTGTTGGATATAGAATAAATCAATGAGAGGAATATGAATGATAGTGAAGGAATTTATCCCTCTCAATTATGGAAGAGATATCCATGGGCCCCTTGATAAGTTAGACTGTTAAAATGCATGGATGTGCTCAAATATATCAATCTAAGATATTGATATCATTTGTTTGAATAGTCTACTATAAAATCAAGAAATAATTGATTAAGCTTAATAAGGATGACATGCTCCGTACCTTATGTTTAATCTGGATATCGTGTGACAAAAGGACTAAATATAAAATTATGGTTTGGTTCAAAAGATCATCGATATTCATTTAACCTGGATAGTTATAATATTTTGCTAGAAACCGCTTATAACTTGTGCGCCATTTAAATATGATTTGGGCACACTGCCAGTGTTAAATGAACCTATAGGGTCACACAATAAGCGAACTTGTTAGGTTATTTTTCTGGTAACCAGATTTGATGAATTTAGAAATATGTCTAAGTTAATCGAACTTAGAAAATTTACCAGATACAATGAATTTGGAAATATGCCCACATTCGATATATCTGGATAATGTCCAGATTATAAGAATCTGACTCGGTGAATTAATTGTTTAAATAACCGAGATAATGGCAGAATCTGATCATATCAGTTTTAATTTAATTTGAATTTAAATTAAAAATATGATAAGATATTATTAGGGTTGGACTCTAAGAGGTTTGGGAATTTTTAAGAAAACCCTAGCCGTGTTTTCAAGAGTCTAATTCTATTGAGAACTTTTGTGCCATTCTCTACCAAAAAAAAAAAACCCCTTTCAAACCCTAGGCGCTAGCACTCCCCGGGTGACGAGTGAGTTCGCGGTGTGTATTCGATAGAGGACGTTCGCGCACTGCAGTATCTGGTGATCATTCGGGTTGCATGTGCAACAGCACCATCGAAATCGAAGGATATCGATTTCACCAATTAGAGGTAATTCTGCAAATCTATAATCTTCTTAATCGTTTACTTGGATATCGAAAGGGATTCGTGGATGTTTTATGCGTTTAGGAGTCCACGAATCCTTACACTTTGCACATATAAGTGACCTAGAATAGTGGCCTAAGAGTTAGGATGGATTTTTTGGTACTTTTTCTAATAATAGAGCATATGTGTTCAAATTTCATGGAAATATAAGCAGTTGTTTACTTAGTAATCAATTATTTGAGAAATATGAAATAGATATTATTTAAAAGTTGACATCATTTAAGTTTCAAAATTATATTATTCTGTTTTTTAAATGGATGAGAATAGAAGATAGAAAATATATTTAGAAAATTTTCAAAATAATATATGTGTGTTTGTGCATGTGTGTGGGGGCAAATTGACGGATTTAGTCCTTAAACTTTTTGTTTGGTAAATTTGGTCGATAACCTTTTTTCGTTTCATAAGTTTGGTCCCTAAAATTTGTTTCTTCAAAAAATGCCCCTCCAAAATAAACATTGACTAGCATTGATCGTCATTAGGTGGATGGAGGGATTAAATAATTCATTCGAAAAAAGATAAGGGACCTAAAAATTTAAAAATAGAGATTAGGGACTAAATTTGCTAAACCAAAAAAAGGTAAGGGACTAAATTCACTAATTTACCATAGTTCTTATAATTAATCATACAGTTTTTGTACATAAATTGCACAATCCAAAATATATATCTGCAATATTATGGAAGAAAAATGAGGGATATTGGATCCACAATGCTATCTCAGCTATACTAGTGGTGATGGTTATTGCCAGAATGGCATTCTATTCTATTATCTAAATGTATATACTAAAGGTGAATAAGGGATTTAATAGTCCATATTATTTTTGTAAGTATTTTTTTTTTAAAAAAAACCTTTTTAACTTCCCTAATGAATGATGTAGATCGTTGAATTCTTCCACCTACACTTTTCAATGGCTGAGATTAGTTTGATCGTCATAGGTAAAATAGTCATTAAATGTTATATAACATTATTATTTTTATAAAAGAATTATGAAAATTATTTATCCTATTATAACTATTAACTATTAGTATTATTTATTCTATTATAATTATTAATAACCATATTAATAACTTATGGACAATAATGCCAAATAACTAGTCATATTAATGAAATTTGCCAAAATGTATAGAGAATTTGGAGAGCCTATAATAACATGAAAATTCGGTTAAAAATTAATTAGAATACCAATGGCTTGCTATTGACTATTGAGGAAGTCCAAAAAAAAAAAAAAAAAAAGGTCACCATTTAGAGGAGACAGCTTGGAGTTCTTTTACATGAGATAATGCGTTGTCAAGTTTTGGGTTTTTGTCTTCTTTTTTTTTTTTTAAAAAAAAATGGGGAACTATGGCAGTGGAATTTACTGACACTAGGGGATTCTAAATGTATATTTTAATAAAGATGAAGAGAGAATTGAATTTTCATAATTTATTTTTGTAAGTAATTTTTATCTTAAAAACTTTTTCAACTTCGCTAATAGCTAAATAAAAACATGACTGATGAATAAAAAAAACATATGAGCGATAAATTATAGTTACCATAATAATCTACAGTTACCAAAATATGAATATATAATAATTGCCTTCATATGAATAGTTATTTGTGCTTATTGTTACAAGAAAAATTGCCTTTCACAAAAGACACAGATTGCTTGGAGATTGCATGCTGATGCTTGTTCCAAGAAAACATGTATGTGTCTTGGTTGATTTTACTATTCGATTGCATGATTTCCCTATGGTTTTGTTGCCTTAGTTGTCTTCCATAATCTGTTTAGTTTTTTTTTTTCCTTTTTTTAAAAAAATTCTACAATATTTGTTATAAGGATGGTAATGTTGAACACGACACGAAAACGACACAATTGTAGTGGCTTAGGATTGTGATTTTGCAGGTTCGGGTTGAAATGGGCTGACCCATTTAATTTTAAATAGGTTCGGGTCATAAACGGGTTCAACTCGTTTTGACCTGCCAAACCGTTTAATTTTTTTTTTTTCACAAGAAACTCCAAAAAGGTACTTCTACCCTAGCCCTCAGTTTGGTTTTCTTTTCTACCATTCCACCCGACAATCACTAGCACATATACTCACTGAGAGTTTGCCTTGCATCACTTTCTTAAGTGAGCCCTATCATCCGTTGCCCTCCGTGCCAGTGTATCTTTTTTGTTCTCTGTTGCTTGCTCTAGAGGTATGCTTTTTGCTTGGGTGTTCCCTTCTCTTTCTGTTTTCTTAGATTTGATTTGGGCAGTACTGTAATTTGATGAATGGGGCGATAATTTGAGCATTTGATTGAAATATTCAAGTGAGAGCCTAGAGTGGTCTTCCTGATGTGCGGTGAAATTTTGTATTCTATTTGGACTTGGAGTGGTCTAGATGAGTACATTTTGCTATTTTTGTGTTCTTTTAATAGATTTTGGTGTTTCAAGATTCAACCGAGTTTTTGATCTGATAACCAGAAAAAGATTCAGTTTAGAGATTCTGTCGTCGAGGCCCATTTTGCACCAAAACTCTTGCTCCTATACATCCTTCTCCTTAAGATGAAAAAGATTTAGTTTTGATGTTCTTTTGGAAAGGGCCATTTGCCTCTCTACCACTTTGTGGATATTTGATTTTGTAATACTTGTCATCGTATCTCAGATTGTTTAGCTACCTTCCATATAATTTCTGTTACCTAGCATAAGTGAGCCATATGTGGTAAAAATTACGGTAAAGGGATAGGAAATTGACTGCATATGAGGGAGGAACCAAATAACTGATAGGGAGGCTATGGTTTCACCAACAGAATGCCCTGTGAATACTACAAATTTGCTGTTACTGATTATCTCCAACATCTGCAACATCACAAAATGGAGAAAATTAACAATAATGGAAGTTAGCAAAGATCTCTCTTATTACAAATAACAATCTGTAAGACAAAGTTTAAGTGTGACTTTAATTAATAGGCTATAACCCCATCTCTTAGTATTTTTGGAGTATCTCCACTTACTCAACAGAGCAACACTTAGAGAAGAGATTTGGAGACTGATGTTTACGAGTTCCAATAGGTTTTCTTTTTCTTTTTTAAAACCCTTTTTGAACTTAAAAAGATCGAAATAAAGAAAATGTGCATTCATCCATGTGTACTTCTATGGGTTTTAATGCATACTGGGAAATGCAAAGATGATGTCTAATCTCCATCCCAAATTGTCCACTATATATTGATGTAGCAAACTAAGACAGGAAGAAGCTACAATTTTGCATGCTGCAAGTATCAATGCATCTGTTCCTTCTTTAAAAGAGAATAATCATCAAAGGTTGAATACCATAGGACATGTTTTCTTTTTCTTTTTTCCCCTCTGCTCCTATTCAAAGTATTTCCTTCTTTTTAGTTGCAAATATATTGGTACAACTATATTTAGAGTACAATTTATTTTAGCTTTCTTTTTTTTAATCATTGTTATTTATCAATCAGCTGTTTCATTGAGATAAATAGATAAAGTCATTTGGTATTAAAGACATATCTTTTTATCTGAAGGCTAAAGGTTCTCAAAAAATCATCTAATAATTAACAGTATTTTCTTATCCTTTTGCTCTTTTTTTTTATTTAATTAGCTACATATTATGGACTCTTTAAAATTATTGTGCATATAGATTTTGATTTTCAGATTATCTTTTTTTAAACTTTAGATTTTGGTGCTTTGGTATAGGATTTAGTCTTCTTCGATATGGAAAATGGTACAAAATTTTTGTTCTTTCCTACATCTACATTTTAGTGTATTTATTAAATAGTAATTTTGACTTCCATTACATCCACATTTTCCCCCCCTTAAAAAGGCTACGAAAAAGACACCAAAATGTGTAAATCATCATGATCCCCAGTTGTACTTTTATAATTGTACTATAGTAGATGGTAGATAAAATTTCCTTTCCTTTTCTTTCTTTTCTTGAAATTGCTTCTCCAAATGCACCCTAAAGAGCATATTCTTTGGCCAACTAGTTTTCATAGCATCCTCGGGAATGAAGTCCAACTGAAATGATTAAAAGAATTGCAACAGAGGTAATTTAGGAATACTTGTGCTTTTTCTTTCGAAAACTAACAAAGCATAGACTATATAGCACGAGATATTTTTAATAATTCAGTTAAGTACTTAAGTTTATTTGAGGTTAATTATGTCTTTTTCATTAATTGTAGAGATGGATATAGTGTTACCTCCACCACAAATTGATGAATTGTAGCAAGAATTTGTTGAACTTGAAGGTGACTCAGATGATGAAAGTGTTGAAATGGTTGGAAATGATGACGGAGAGGGTGCAAATTCAAAGGATTCTTATACCATTCAAACAAGCCAGAAACGTAAAAGAAAGCTCACAAGTAATATTTGGCAATACTTTGACATACTTCCAATTAGTGAAGATGAAAAAGAAAGATGTAAGTGTAAGAAATATGGCCAAACATATCTTACAGGTAACCTGAAAAAACATATTAAGAAATGTCCTAGGATTGATTTAAAGGATATATGACAAATGCTCATTGAATCTAGTGGTAGAAGTATGAATACTAGATCTAGGAGATTCTGTTAAGTAAAGTTTAGGGAGTTGTTGATTAATAAGGTGATACAACATGGTTTACCTTTATCTTTTGTGGAATATGAGGGCATTAGGGCTGTTTTTTCCCACTTAGAGCTTGATGTGTCTCATATTAGTGGGAATACTACCAGACAAAATATTAAAAAGATGCATGTTGATTATATTGGCAAGATATTTTTTTAACTTAAATAATGTTCCGATAGAATTTGCTTGACTTCTGATTGTTGGACTTCGATAGCTATAGATGAATACATGACTTTGACTGCACATTTTATTGACAAGAATTGGGTACTGCATAAAAAGATTTTAAAATTTTCATACATGCCTCCACCTCATTCCGGTGTTGCATTAGCTAAAAAGATTTATAGTTTGGTTGCTAGTTGGAGAATTGAAAAAAGGATATTTTCTATAACTTTGGATAATGCTTTTGCCAACAGTTCATGTGTTGAGCTTTTAAAATATCAGTTGAATTTCCAAAGATGTTTGTTGGACTTTGGTTATTTGTTTCATGTAAGATGTTATTCTCATATTCTCAATTTAATTGTAAAAGAATGGTTGAAGAAATTGATGAATCAGTTCAGAAGGAAAGAGAATCTATGAAGTATGTAAAAGGGTCACCAACAAGAAATCAAAAGTTTTTAAAGTGTGTGGCGCACACATTTCTTGATTCCAAGAAATCTCTTAAACAAGATGTTCCTACAAAATGGAATTCTACATATGAGAAGCTTGCTAGTGCACTTTATTATAAGCTTGCTTTCTATCATTTGCAATTGAGTGACTCTAATTTCAAGCATAATCCTTCTAAAGAAGAATGGAGTAAAGTGGAGAAAATATGTGGTTTCTTGAAATTGTTATATGATGCAACAAATGCATTTTGTAGTGTGAAGAGACCTACTTTCAATCTCTATTTTCCTCATGTGTTTTTGATTCAGTTGAGGTTAATAGAAGAAATTAAAAGTTCTGATGCCTACATGAAGAGAATTGCAATTGGCATGTATTCGAAGTTTGATAAGTATTGGAAAGAGTTCAACCCACTTTTGGCCATTTCTTTGGTGTTTGATCCTCAGTATAAAATGCAATTTGTTGAATTTAGTTATAGGAAACTTTATGGTATTGATGGTCAAGTGGAGTGTTCAGAATTTAAATCTAAACTCTTCTCTATCTTTGAAGTATACAAGACTAATCTTTTTTCTATTTCTAGAGTATCTAGCACTATATCTCAGGGACAATAAAAATCAGCCTCTACCAAAGAGAAATATAGTGTAGAAAGTTCAAGTATTCTATAGGTTATTTCTTTTACTTATTACTTTTTTATAAGTCTAATATCTTTTATAATTATATTAGAATGTTAACATATGATTTAATTAATATTCTATAATTTTATTTTTAATTTTTAAAATAGAAATTTGATGATTTTGAAAGTGAAGATATCATGAAGCATATGCATAAATCTGAGTTAGAGTTGTATTTAGATGAGCGTAGAGTTGATAGAACAATTAAGCTTGATGTTTTACCTTATTGGAAGACCCATCAGTATAGATACCCTTTGTTAGCTCAAATGGTTCAAGATGTGCTTACTGTTCCTGTCTCTACAGTTGCTTCTAAGTCTGCATTCAGTAGTAATGATAGAGTTCTTGACCAATTTAGAAGTTCTTTGTCACCTGACTTTGTTGAGTCTTTGATTTGTTGTGAGGATTGGATTTATGGAGGTAAAATTTTTTTAGACTATGTTTTTATTTCAATTTATATTTTTAGATAAAATTTATAATACTCGTTTGTTTAAATTTATTGTAGAAGCACTTACTGAAAAGTTAAATATGGATGAAGTTGTTCCAAATATCATGGATTTGAACATCAACAAGGATGTTGGAATGTAGGCCCTTTAGACTAGGTTTCTGATGTAATTATCGAATTTATTAATAAAAGAATTTATTTTAAAAATTTGTTTGTAAATTTACATTTTATTTATGCATGATTTCGTTTAGAAAATACCTATTATGTTTAAGTAATAGGTCTATATGAATGGTGGTCTTTCACAACAAGGTATGGATCATGAGTTACTTAACGCATAAACATTTGTTCTTAATCAATTGGTGAGAATGAGAATTTCATCATATTTAGGCTATTGTGTTATGAATTCCACATAGGGAATGACTTACTTTTTGCCAGTGGGTAGTTCACTTACTTCATAGGATGAGCATATTTCAAATATATAGAATATAACCTGTAATAGTAGTTTCTAAAAGTACTATTTAGAAGAAGCCCAGATTATTATTGCTATAGCATGGACTAATACTTTACTACTTGAGTATGAGTTGGTGGTCTAACGAAACTGGAAGCATGTACTTTAATATGCTGTAGTTGAGGTTCTTTCATAGAGCCGATATACTTATATTTTGGGTATATGTGACTACTTAGTTAAGACAGACTTGTACAAGATAGCTTCTGCGCTATATCACCTATTGTGACTGTTCAAATGATCTAAATATCAAAGGCTCTGGAGAACATAACTTGGAAGTTTGCTTTAGGGTAGCTCCCTTACAAAGCGAAAACATTTCAGGAGTCATGAATAATTGGACTAGAGGTTTAAGGATGGTAGATGTCTTTTAGAGAGGTTTTAATACACTATTCTTCTCTAAATGTACGGCGATACGTAGAGAGGTATTTTAGTCATTACACTTATAGGTAAGAGATTTTGCTAGCGCAACATTATCCTTGGGGTCAATATTTCCTTATGGTGATATTAAGAAATATTTAGAATGTAAAATATAACTATTTATATAGTAGGGGTATTTTAGTCATTTTAGTAGCCAATGCGATGTGTCTTTTAGTCCCCAGAAGAGCCCTTAAGTCCTGACAAATTTGAGTTAAGGGATTGGTCTTGATAATTATGGGCTTTATTTTATTTAAGTAGTCTAATTTATTATTAGAGTAGAATAAAATAAAAGGCCCAAAAGAAAGTATATATTTTATCTAGTTTAATTGGTTAATTAATTATTCAGGGTCCAAGGCCCAAATTGAATAATTAAAAAATTAACTTAGGTATAAACTAGATAAAAGATCTGATATTTTATATTGGTCTATTTGGGTTTATTAATTATTTATTGGGCTATTTTATAAAGCTCAAAAAATAAATAATTGAGACTTATTATTTATGCGTGTTCAAGCCCAAGAGTAAATAATTTTATCTAACCTAATGAATGAGACCAAGGGTAAAAAAAAAAAAACAACAACAACAAGGGATGGATCCCGTATTGTTTGGCGTGAAAGGATAACAAAAAGTAAAGGTTTTTTGTTTCACGTTCTCTATCTCTCTCTCGAATTAAAAATAAAAAAAGAATGAAGGCCATTCGTTTATCTGATCGCAGCTTTCACTGGCGGTTGTTAAGGCAGTGGCCATATTCCGGAAGTTCAAAAGCTTCACGTGAATGAGAAGAAGTAGACGGCTTGCAAGAGTGCAACCGGAGGTATCTTTGGGAGAACCAGTGGCTTCAAGCATTCAGTAAGAAGTGGTCCAGACATCTTCTTTGGTGCCAATAAAGTCATTTAAACGCAGAGGTAAACAACTTCCATGCGATACTTTGTATTTTTTTTGTTTTGTAAGCATGCTTTCGGTTTCATCGTTTTTGCCATATACACCCTCAATTGGTATCAGAGCATGGTTTGGAAAATATAGGAAGCATGCTAGGCTTAACTAAAATAAGAAAATATTTATTTTGGATGTTTTCTGTAAACCTTAACGTTTCTGGTTTAGGATAGTCTTCTCTGTAAGCTTCACGAGTAGAAGTATAGAAATATTGTATTTTGATTATTTTCATAGATATCGTGTAAACCCAGTATTTTTTAAGGGTATAGGTGCTTGTTAAGTACTTTTATATGTTGTCTGGATGAAAGAACTAGAAGAAGAAATGCAAAAACATAGAAGAAAAATCGCAGAAAAAGATGGAGAAGATGACACTGTAGTAGCCAGCCGCAGATTGAGAGTGGAGCCGAGCGAGCTGCGGCCTGGAGCCGCAGCCAGGCCAAGTTGGCCATGACTCCAAGCGGTGCGGGAGGAGAACTTCCACGCAGAAGCTTCAGGCTTCCTTGCAGCGTGCAAGGAAGCAATTTGCAAATTACATTTTGCACAATTTCAGTCTTCAATTTTGATCGGGTCGCAGGCTGCTTCGTGGGTGGGTCGCAGTCAATGGGTTTTTCCCATTAGCCATGATCCAGTGTGGCGAGTGCACTGGACCAGCGATTAAAAAAAATATTTTTGATCCCAAACCAGACGAAGTTAATATTGTAATAGTTAATATTCTTTGAATATTTTGCATAAAAAATAATAATAAAGAAAATTTAGGATTAAACAATATTAATAATTAATTAATGTGTTTAATTATATTATTTAAACATTTATGTTAAAAGAATAGAAAAGTATGAAAACGTTTACAGTTTTCTAACATACTTATTTCTTTTTACGCCATATGTGCACGTTTTCTCAAAAACCAAAGTCTTTGAAAATTTTTGACAAAGAAAAATATATTTTTTAAAATTAAATGGTTCATTTTAATTCAAACAAAAATTAATTCTTGGTTATTTTCTCAAAATATTTTATCCTTGACATAGAAAATATTTTGGATTTAGATATTTTTGTGAGTTCAAATAGAAAACCATTTTGATTTAATTTTAACAAGAAAAATTATTTTTGTCAAATTAAATTTGAGATTAAAATCTCTTGAAAGTTTTATTGAAAATTTTTGAAACTATTAAGTTTATTAACTTAAATAAAATTAATCCATAAAAAATTTCTCAAAGGGTATATACCTTGACATAAAATTTTTTATGGGTTTAGATATTTTATTTTTAAGTTAAAAGAAAACTTAATTGAAATTTTCAAAGGATATTTTTCAAGAAAATCCTTATTAAAATACTAAGTATGAGAAGGGTTCCAACGACCCTACGACTTCTATCACAATCCTCATTAGAGATCGTGGGTCCCCTTACATCACCTTGAGAGTGAACCT
The DNA here is from genome assembly GCA_026120185.1 of Voacanga thouarsii. NCBI lineage: Eukaryota > Viridiplantae > Streptophyta > Magnoliopsida > Gentianales > Apocynaceae > Voacanga > Voacanga thouarsii. Next base: position 1,624,874 of record JANUWF010001125.1, read on the forward strand.
GTATAGGATGGGGATATCACAAGGATCTAGAACTAATGAATGGATGTAATTAATAATCAGGGACACGTGCTATGATCGACCAGCCCACATTGGAGGTTATAGTACGAGGAATATCCATAGAAAATGAGAAGAAACGGTCATCCTACGATAGAGTTATTTTCTAGATTATTACTTAGATGGAAAATTAATTTATGGTGGTAAATACACTTAGCTTAGAAAATTGTTAATCTTCCCAAGAAACTATGTCAGTTTTCCTAAGAACCAAATTAATCATATTAAAGATAATAGTGATAGGGTTAACTATTATTGAATTTAATATGAGGATAAAAGCATAATTATTTTTATTTTTTTCACAAACTAAGATTTCTTTTATTTTCGATTTTTTAGAAATGATTGGTGGAGGTTCTAGTCCTTTGGCCGTTATTTTTCGCGAGAATAAGCTAACAGGTCCAAATTACGTGGACTGAAAAAGAAACTTGGACATAATACTTACTGCTGAGGAGTATAAGTATGTTCTCTATGACAACTGCTTTGTTATAGGGGAGGGTTCCACCGTTGAAGAGCGAGAGACTAAGAAAGCATGGAAGAAGGTCGACGAGATGGCTTGTTGCTACATGTTGGCCTCCATGTCTAATGTGCTCCAATTTAAACACGAGCACATGGCCACAACGTACGACATTAGCTAATCACTAGCCACGGTATTAGTCGAAATAAGAGCCGGCCCACAAGGCAGGAGGTTCTTAGGACGATCATCAATACTAAGATGGTTGAGGGAGTATCAGTCAGAGAGCATATGCTCAAGATAATTGTTGTTTTCGAGGAAGCAGAAGTCTTAGGAGCTGTTATTAACCCTGAGAGCTAAGTGGACATAATTCTCGAATTTTTTTTGGGCTCTTTTACTATGATTGCTAGGACTTCTTTTTTCAGAACTGAGCCCAAGCTTAGGAAGTTTAAGAAGAAGAAGGGAAACACACCGGCCTAATCCAAGAACCAGCCTAACAAGCTCAAGGGCAAGTGGTTCAAGTGCGGGCAGAAGAAACACTGAAAAAATGAGTGTCCAGAGCTTCAGGCCAAGAAAAACCCTACAGATATTATTCTCTATTTAGAGTCAGTTTCAATGGTTGGATCAACTTCTACTTGGATTGTTAATTCTGGAGCCACTGATCATATCTGTAACTCTTTGCAGGGGTTTAGAAAGATAAGAAGACTCCAGAAGGGTGAGTATAGACTACGAATAGGAAATGGAGCACAAGTATGGCCCCTTGCAATGGGAGAGCTGAATCTTATTTTTTTATTGTAATAGAATAGTTATTTTGAAAGATATTTTTGTTGGTTTAACAGAAAACAGAGGAGTATGTTGCAGAAACGGAGAACAAACAGAGGCAAAGAAAAACCATGAAGAGCAGTAGCATGGAAGCATTTAAAACATATCTCTGGGTGCCTTAAACCTCTTAGACTGTGGAGGAATGGATTGAACCATAGGGATAGCTCCTTCTTGCACGCTTGATGAAGCTTCCGGTTGAAAATCCGCTAACCTCCTACTCCGCCTTGTTCGCATGAACACCGAAGCTTTTTGGTTGTCGGAATATTTCACTGCCTAATTCTTGTTGGTGAAATAAAGGGTGGAGAGAAATGATCTCTCGAGAGGAGGAATCCATGGTCTCAACCTTCTCCTTGTTTTGAAACAAAACGTTGAGGAGGAAAATCCTCTCAACCTTCTTGGTGAACCAAAGGGTGAGCAAGCAATCCCATCTGACCTTCTTGATTCTTTGCTAATATAAAGAACAAGAGAACCAAAGGTCATAACACCAAGAAGAACCAAATGTCACAACATCAAGGAGAACCAAAGGTCACGAAAGAGAGAGGGCTTAGGAAAAGAAAACTAGGTTTTCTTTCTTTCCACACAGAAGAGACGTGAGTCTCTATTTCCATAATTTTGAGAATTTCAAATAATTCTCTAATTGCAATTGGAACCCATGAAGTTCTCAGAATTATAAATTGGCCCATCAATTTCTCTTTCTCGCAATAAACTCCATTATATTATCAAATAACATTTTGAGTATATATTCCTCTTTAACTGAGACCAATACCTCAACCCAAAATTAGTTAAGACTTACGGGCTATTCCGAGGACCAAAAAGACACATCGCCTTGGCTACTAAAATGATCAAAATACCCCTGCTATATAAATAGCTTTATTTTGCATTTTAAATATTTTCTAATATCACCATAAGAACATATTAATCCCAAGGACAATACAATGTTAGCAAAGTCTCTGACCTACAAGTGTAATGACTAAAATACCCTTCTATATATCGCCGTGCATTTAGAGAGGAAGAAGTGACTAATACCCCTCTAAATGACATTTACCATCCTTAGGCTTCTAGTACAATGATCCACAACTTCCTGGAGTGTTTTCACTTTTCAAAGGAGCTATTCTAAAGCAAACATCCAAGTCATGTTTCCCAGGGCCCTGGACATTTAGATCATTCAGATAACCATAAGGGGCGATATAGTATAGAAATTATCTTGTATAAGTCTGTCTTAACTAACTAGTCACACATATCCAACATGCAAGTATATTGGCCCAACGATAGAACCTAAACTATAGCATATCAAAGTATATGCCTCCAGCTTCATCAGACCACCAATTCATACTCAAGTCGTAGAGTACTAGTCCACGTTGAAGCGATAGTAATCTAGGTTTCTACCATATAGTACTTTCAGAAACCACTACTATAAGTCCTGTTCTACGTATTCGAAATACGCTTATGTCATGAAGTGAGTGGACTACTCACTGGCTAAAGGTAAATCATTCTCCATTTGAAATTCATAACATAATAACCTAGACATGATGAGATTCCCATTCTCATCAATTGGTTAAGAATGAATGTTTATGTGTTAAGTAACCCGTGATCCATACCTTACTGTGAAAGACTTCCATTCACATGGACCACTTACTTACACACAATAGATCTTTTCCAAATAACATTGTGCACAAAAAAGTAAATTCACAAATGATTTCTGAAAATAAATTATTTTATTAAAACATTCGATTTTTACATCAGAAAACTAGTCTAAGAAGGTATACTTCACAACAATCTCCCACTTGCACTCTAAGACTAGGTAAGTCCATAGATGCCTACCCCTATGGCATCTAAGTGTCTCTTAAAGACCTTCTTAGCCAAAGGCTTGGTGAATGGATCTACTAGATTGTTCTCGGAGGCAATCTATTCCACCATGACTTTCTGTCTCTAGATAAAATCTCAGATTAGATGGTACTTCTTCTCAATATGCTTCCTCTTCTTGTGGTTCCGAGGTTCTTTGGATTGCGATACTGCTCCAGTATTGTCGCAATGTATCACAATCGGCCGTGCATATATGGCACGACTCCAAGTTCTGAAAGGAATTTCCGAAGTCAAACTACTTCCTTGGATGCCTACGAAGCTGCCACATACTCAGCTTCCATGGTTGAGTCAGCAATGCAAGATTGCTTGATATTTTTCCATGAAATTGCTCATCCAGACAAGGTGAAGACATATCCACTAGTGGATTTTCTCTCATCCTTATCCGTTTGGAAGTCTGAATCTGTATATCTTGTAGGAACTAAGTCATCAATCCTGTAAACCAGCATATAATCTCTCGTTTCCTTGAGGTACTTGAGAATATGCTTTACAACTTATCAATGAACCTCCTCAGGGTTTGACTGATATCTGCTAACTAAATCTACAGTAAAGCAGATATCTGGCCTAGTGCACAGCATGACGTACATGAGACTTGCCACAGCCGAAGCGTAGGGAATCCTACTCATTCTGTTTTTTTCTTTTTGAGATTTAGGATAGTCTCTTGATGAAAATGACAACCCATGTCTGCAAGGGATTAGAGCTCCCTTGCATGAGTCTATGCTGTACTTGGCCAGCATCTTATCAATGTATGCCGCTTGGGATAATCCTAACATTCTCTATTTCTTATTTCTAAGGAGTTTAATCCCGATAATGTAGCTGGCTTCTTCCAAATCCTTCATACTAAATTGACTAGATAGCCAAACCTTTGTAGATAACAATGACCCTACATCATATTCAATGAGTAGAATGTCATCCACATACAAGACAAAAAAAAAAAAAAAAACCACATTAATGCCTTCAAGTTTTCTGTACACGCATGGTTCATCCTCGTTTTGAACAAAATCATAAGACTTTACAGTCTCATCAAAATGAATGTTCTATACTCTTGATGCCTGCTTAAGTCCATAAATGGACTTCTTCAGGTTGCAAACCATATGTTCTTGGCCTTCAGCAATAAAGCCTTCCGGTTGGGATATATAGATGTCTTCGCTAAGATGGCCATTTAAAAATGCCGTCTTGACATCCATTTGCCATATTTCGTAGTCATAATGATATGCGATGGCAAGGAGGATACGGATGGACTTAAGCATGGCCACCGAGGAAAATGTTTTCTCATAATCGATCCCCTCTTTTTGAGTATATCCTTTTCGCCACAAGCCTAGCTTTGAAGGTTTTTACCTTCCCATCTACTCCATTCTTCCTCTTGTACACCTAATTATTAATTACATCATTCCAATATGTTTATTGCTAGAGGCAATGAACGTATGGTTTGCAAGCTTAAGAAGTCCATTTATGGACTTAAGCAGGTATTTAGAAAATGGAACTTTCGTTTTGACGAGACTATAAAATCTTACAATTTCATTCAAAATAAGGATGAACTATGCGTGTACAGAAAATTGGAAAGCATAAATGTAGTTTTTCTTGTTCTATATATGGATGATATTCTACTCATTGGGAATAATATAGGAATATTATCATCTACTAAGGTTTGGCTGTCTAGTCAATTCAGTATGAAGGACTTGGAAGAAGTTAGTTACATTCTCAGGATTAAGCTTCTTAGAAATAGGAAGCAGAGAATGTTAGGATTGTCCCAAACGACATACATTAACAAGATGCTGGCTAAGTTTAGCATAGACTCATGCAAGGGAGCTCTAATTCTTTACAGATATGGGTTGTCTTTTTGCTCTAAGGACTGTCCTAAGTCACAAGAGGAAAAAGACAGGATGAGTAGGATTCCCTACGCTTCGGCAGTAGGAAATCTCATGTACTCCATACTGTGCATTAGGTCAAATATCTGCTTTGCCGTAAGTTTAGTTAGTAGATATTAGTCAAACCCTGGAGAGGTTTATTGGCAAGCTGTAAAGCATATTCTCAAATACCTCAAATGTACGAGAGATTATATGCTGGTTTATAGGGCTGATGACTTGGTTCCTACTAGATATATAGACTTAAACTTCCAGACAGATAAGGATGAGAGAAAATTCACTAGTGAATATGTTTTTACCTTGTCTGGAGGAGTTGTTTCATGGAAGAGTATCAAGCAATCTTGCATTGCTGACTCAACCATGGAAGTTGAGTATGTGGCAGCTTTAGAGGCATCCAAAGAAGCAGTCTGGCTCTGAAAGTTCCTTTCAGAACTTGGAGTCGTGCCACACATGGACAGACCAATTGCGGTGTATTGCGACAACTGTAGAATAGTTTTGCAATCTAAAGAATTCAGGAACCACAAGAAGGGAAAGCACATCGAGAGGAAGTACCACCTGATCTGGAATTTTATCTAGAGACGTGAAATCGTAGTGGAACAGATAGCCTAGGAGAACAACCTAGCAGATCCCTTCACCAAGCCTTTGGTTGAGAGAGTCTTCAAGAGACATTTATACGCCATGGGGGTGGGCACCTACGGACTTTTTTAGTCTTAGAGTGCAAGTGTGAGATTATTGGAATGTATGCTCTCTAGACTAGGTTTATGATATAATTATTGAATTTATTAATAAAAGAATTTATTCTAAAATTTTGTTTGTGAATTTACATTTTATTTATGCACAATTTCGTTTGGAAAAGACCCATTATGTTTAAGTAAGTGGTCCATATTCCAAAAGAACGAAGGCCATTCTTTTATCTGATCGCAGCTTTCATCGGCGGTTGTTAAGGTAGTGACCATATTCCGGAAGCTCAAAAGCTTTGTGTGAGTGAGAAGAAGTAGACAGTTTGCAAGAGTGTAACCGGAGGTGTCTTTGGGAGAACCAGTGGCTTCAAGTATTCAGTAAGAAGTGGTCCAGACATTTTCTTCGGTGCCAACAAGGTCATTTTAATGCAGAGGTAAATAGCTTCTATGCGATGCTCTATATTTTTTTGTTCTGTAAGCATACTTCCAGTTTCATCATTTTTGCCATATTCACTTTCAAAGGAGACACCTACTAAGGAGGCTTCACATGTTAATGTTGTTTGAAGTTTATTAGATTTCAATGTGTTAGGTAAATTGGACATTTGTTTAGATTTTTACTTATGAATTTATTGAGATCTCTAGACATTTAGTTGAATGGTTTGTTGTTCTATTACTTATTTAAGATTGTATGGGTTATTTTATTAGTTGTTTTAATGTTATATTATATGATTTAATTTTTAATTTTTTTTAATGGGTCATGGGTGGACAGGTTGGCAGGTATAATAGGTATTCAGATCGATGGGTTTAGTAATTATTTATTTAATTTTCGTGTCATGTCGTGTCAATCCGTTTATTTTCGTATCATGTTTGTGTTATAAAAATTAGACATATTTATTAATCATGTCGTGTTCGAGTTGGCGTGTCATGTGTAATTATCTCAAGTTGACACGACCTGCCAATCCAAACACGACATGATTACCACCTCTAGTTTGTTGCTCTTCAAATGTTGATATTATAGGCCAAGGATCTCGAAAAGACATTCAAATAGATAATAGAGGAATTTGAAGCTCACTCAGTTATTCTTCAGATAAAGGTTAGTTTTGTACTCACATGTTCATTAGTTTTGGTTATTAAGATTGTTATTTGCATCTCCTTTTAGCATTTAAGGGTCGAATGTAATGGCTTTAACTCGTCTTTCCCTACTGTTCTATTTTGAAATCTTTAGATCATTTGGTATTCCTACGTTTCAACTGATAGAACACTTGTATTCCTATAAGAAAGTTATGTTGCAAGTTCAAGTATTTTTCTATTGTTTTCTAGAAAGAGTTATAGCAAAGATAATTAGCACTTTTAATTTAGCTATTTGTTTATTTTCAGTATTGTTATTAGTAAATGTTTATTTATTATATTTCTATTTGCCAATGTGATGGTGATTCTAGATTGTTATTTCCTAATGGATTGGTTGAACTCTTCCAGTGTGGGGGGTTGCAGAAGTTATGTGTTTTGTTTTGTGTTTATAATATAACCATATCTCTAAGCATCCTTTTCTATTTAGGTTACCTTATGATTTGATTACTTTGGGAATTGGCACAACGACAAATTTTGATTCATCATTGCCCTTAGGGAAAGTTGTTATTACAACAAGTACTTAACTAGGTTGATCGAGTTATAATGGAACTTAGCAAACAGTTTTCAAAAAGCATATCAAACATTTCTAAGATATTATCAATTGGAGAGGTTTCTTTGCTGTTTATGTCTTTGGTATTTACCATCCTTTTCCTGCTTTACTTGAATCTAATGATCGTTGTGGGAATTGATAGTGGAAAAAGCTTCTTTTTTTGGACATGTCAGAAATTGGAGTTGGTGTTTTCTTTTACATTTTTCCAATTTTTTCTTCTTTTACTCTAATTAATCTCTAGGACTTGAGTGGAATATAATAAATAGCCTTATCTCAGAGGTTTAGGAAAATTTTTGGAGCCAACAGAGGTGTGATCTGAGCTGTTGTTGCCAAATAGTGACTAAAAACTGTAAGTGTATTTGGTTAGGCAAAGCGAGAAATAGACTAGTGTTGTCTAGCTGTGGAATAATGTAGTCTTTTTTAATTGGCAATATCATCAATTGTATTGCTTGACGGATGTTTAATGGGGGGTTTTAATCTAAAGCTTGAGCAATTCATCAATTCAAATATAAATGGTGGTTGCATAATCAGGGAAAACTATGTAACCAGTGCATATATATTCAATTCTTTTCATTGTAAATTAGAATATAATTTGTTTTTTATACACTTCAAACTCTAGTTAAGTAACTAAATTTTTTTTTACCTCCATCTCATGCAATTTCATATGTAGCATTGTTTTTTTACTCTTTCTTTATGGAATATATAGTGTTTAATTGTTATGTCTTGTGAATTGTCATTTGAGTTTCAGAGTGAAATGTCCTTTCTATTATTGTTGTTAAAATCCAAAATTCCAATTTTAGATTCTATTGCATAGATGTTGGTTAGTAGATTGATGAATCCCTTGGTTGCACAGAACATATATTTGGTAGAGTTCATAGATTTTACATCTTGAGAATGTCTAAAGACCCTCATGGTCTTAGTGTACTTTCCAGTTAATAAACCAGAATGTGATTTTATCCCTTTCCTACAACAAATACCAGTCTCTTTTAAATTCATATTTAACCAGTTTTCATTCCTTATGAATGTTCCCAACTGAAAAGCTTTCAAATAACAAGATGGTGATTTGTCTAGCTTTATGCATATATGTGAAAATCTACCTCACTCTTTAGCTTATACATAATTCTTAGAATAAAAGCTCATTCTCAGAGCAACATTTGTTATTAGAAGAAATGCATATGTCTTCTTAGAAACAATATTATGTTCCTGCTGAAGATTCATATTGATCTACATATGCATGTTCTTGTATACTTTCATTCAAAAGCTTTGGGGAATCAATGGCCCCAATCTAAACCTTAAAAGCTTACATGTTTCAATGTGCTTAATCCTCTATTTATCTGCAATAGATGTAAATAGGTGCTTCTTTTCCTTATTCATTCTTAGAGAGAACTGCAGTCACATTCACTAAATTGTATGTTTGAGCAGGCTATCCCATAAAAGTTGTGCTTTTTGACAAGCTTTGTGTACTTTAAAGCTGTAAGATTTCTAAAAATATTTATTTTGAGTAGCTTTTCAATTGGTGTAGGAATGTACATCTTTTAGGGTATCATATTCTCTGAACTGTAAAAGCAAAAACAACACATTTCCTTCTTTATTGATTTAGTCTGCAAGCTTCCAAGAGATTATCCTGAAGCTCTTCCATTTAATTTCATATTCATGAACTATGAGGTAAGTCTTGTCCTTTGCCATAAATCTTTTTTTAATCAAATACAAATACTGTATCCCTCCAAAAAGATGAAAATGAAGTTTCATTCTCCTTACCTTAAATGAATGATTTACCCTTCGATTTGAGGCCAAATGACTACTTAGGTCGTTATTCCACAGCAACAATACCATCTGAAATTCTAGAAGTATTCAGCACATCCTTTGCATCTTTGCTCTTCTTTGTCAATGTACCTAAAGCATTTTTGGAACCTACAAGCTTCTCATTCTTAGTATTTTCGAAAACTTTTTGTTGTTTTTCATTCTTAATTCCTATCGAGTCTTTAGCTTGAAGTTCTTAGAAGATGCATTGCAATTCAACCATGAGTGGGAAGAATATGTAAGAATATATTTCTAGACTAGCCTTGCAAATTTCACAAATATTACTCAATGTACATTCTAAATTTTGATGGTTGTCACAACATTCAATGACTTATGGCATGACTATATACTAATAAGAGTTTGGTTCCACAGTCAAAAGAACCCTCAAACATATATTTGGTAGTTTGAGCTTCTACTTTTGCTTCCCTTGGATGCACAATATATTTGATGGTTGTCTAAATAACCTCCTGTTCTTAGTGTACTTTCCATTTTTTAGACCAGAATGTGATTTTTATGCCATTCTTACAACATATATCACTCTCCTTTAATTTCATATTTAACCAGTTTGCATTCCTTATGAATGTTCCCAAATAAAAAGCTTTCAATTTACAAGATGGTGATATCTCCAGTTGTTCTATGCATATATGTGAAAACCTGCCTCACTTTTAGCTTATACACATAATTCTATTTGTAACGTTGTTAATTTTTGCTCAATGAAATGCCATCATAGCATATCGATGCACCAATTTCATGTCACAACCTTCTCTCTCCCAACCCACTCAAAATAAAAGCACATTGTTAGAGCAACATTTGTTATTAGAAGAAATGAATGTGTTTTTTCAGAAACAATATTCTGTTCTTGCTAAAGATTCATGTTGATCTGCATATGCATGTTCTTGTATACTTTCATTAACAAGCTCTCAGAAATCAATAGCCCCAATCTGAACCTAAAAAGCTTATATGTTTCAAGGTGCTTAATCCTTTATTCTTCTGCAATAAATGTAAATAGGTGCTTCTTTTCCTCATTAATTCTTAGATAAAATAGCAATCACATTCACTAAGTCGTATGTTTGAGTAGTCTATCCCATAAAAATTTTGCCTTTTGTCAAGCTTTATATACTTCAAAGCTATAAGATTTCTAAAGATATTTATTTTTAGCAACTTTTCAATTAGTGTAGGAATGTACATCTCATAGCATATCAGATTCCCTTAACTGTAAAAGCAAAAACAACACCTTTTTCTTCTTCATTAATTTAGTGTGCAAGCTTCTAATAGAAGCTCTTCCATTTGATTTCATATTCATGAACTGTGACGTAAGTCTTGTCCTCTGGTTATAAGCACATTGATTATAAATAAAAGCACATTGTTAGAGCAACATTTTCTTTTAGAAGAAATGAATGTGTTTTCTCAAAAATAATATTATGTTCATGCTAAAGATTCATGTTGATCTGGATACACATGTTCTTGTTAGGCTACTTATTTTTTAGGAGCAGTTTTGAGTACATTAATCAACATATTTTCTGGTTGTAGTATTTCCCATGTTTCAAAGCCTAGGTTTAGATTACAATCATAATCATTTGGATCTATTTCTTTAATTATTGTGATCTTTTACTAACCCATGCTTATTCATGTACATAGGATGGTTAGACTATATCAAACCCCTCGTAAGAGAGCGGTTTGGCACCTACCTATCACAATCTATCCAACAGACCTACCTTCCTCAGACTTAGAACCTGAACCTCAACAACTAACGGATGAGAGTAGTGATGATAAAGTACAAATTACAAACCCCTTCCGGCCCTACTTGTGCATGTAATAAATTTAGTTTCTAATAGTGAAGATGAGCTAAAAATCATAGAATCTGCACCAAACCAATCAATCTAAGATTTTGACCTAACTGCAAACAGTGATGACCCAGAAGAATTAGATCATGAATCCCCCAGCAAGGCATTTTGAAGTTGCAGAGAGTTCCAAGAGACCTAGGAAGGAGCCTATGACCTACGGTGTTGACGACAAAAGGATAGATTTCACTAGGAACAATAGGTAATAGTTGCACGAAGTAGATTCTGAGGATTTCGATGAAGAGTAGAAGCTTATAGGTTTTGAGACACTTGGAGATCTTTGTTATAGCTTATAGCTTAATGCTTTGTCATTTATTTATTTGAAGACATTATCTTTTAAACTAATGATATCCATAGGATATTCCTCTCTTTTATAAAAGTATTTCCCTTTAATGTATAAGCTATTTATCATGAAGTCTGTGCCATTGCATGATCTTTTTGTGTGTTTGTTGTTTCTCCTTCAAATCATAGGTTGAAATGTTACAAGCCTTGTAGTTTAGATTTTTGTCTCTTTGCCTCAATCTTCTAGGCATGAATTAAATGTAGGAATGTTACCTCAAGCAATTTTTGATATATACTCTTATGATACATATAAGAAATTGATCTTCCTCTGGACAACCACCCCCTTTATACTTCAGAATTCTATTTTATTTTGTTGATATAGCAGATGAATTTTAAGTCAGTTTGTTGTGCTTACGTAGTTATTTACTTGCATTTGTAGCATTTTAATTATTTGAATCACTAAATAACACCATCAATAATAAGAAACAAAGAATTTGTAGTTTTTTCTAGTTATTTTTGTTGCCATCCTTGATTTTGAACTGAATACTTTTTGGAATCAAAGTTCTGATTTATAAAGTACTTTACTTAATTCTTCTCAATCATTCACACCACATATCCTAATCCATTACATATTTATTCTACTTTCTTTCCTTGTCATACAATATCCTCTATAAAGGTACATATCCATAAGAATGCTTAAGGAAAGATATCATTGCACAAGACATATTAACTTATATTGCATGGGAGAAATAAAAAATTGCCAACCATCAAAGCCTTCACATATTTCAAGCCTTCTTTTATTTTTCCTTTCATGCTATTTTACTTCACTGAATCCCATTCCTTTGAGGTCCTTATGAAGGCTTGAAATGGGAAAACACAGAGCACGCAGTGGAAGCGAAAACTATAGAAACTGGAAAAATTGAAGAACAGGGAACTCCCGAATAGAGCTGGCGCTGAGGAACTGTAAAAGCGAAAACTGCAGAAACTGAAAAAACTTGTTCATAGTGTAATTCAACTTGAATTGAGTAAAAGAACCCTATAGAGATTCGAGAACCATGTCCACTTGGCTCTCGATGTCAATAACAGCCCCTAAAATTTCTGCCTCATCGAAAGTAGCAATCATCTTGAGCATATGCTCTCTGACTGATACTCCCTCAGCCATCTTAGTGTCAATGATAGTTCGAAGAGTCTTCTGCCTTACGGGCCGACTCTTATCCGCGAACATCGTGGTTAATGATTGAGTTATATCATACGCAGTTGCTATGTGCTCATGTTTGGATTGGAGCACATTAGATATGGAGGCTAACATGTAACAACGAGCTATCTCGTCAGCCTTTTTCCATGCCTTCTTAGCCTCTCGTTCTTTGGCGATGGAATCCTCCCCGATAATAAGGCAGGTTTCGTAAAGAACATACTTATACTCTTCCGTTATGAGTATTATGTCCAAGTTTCTCTTCCAGTCCATATAATTTGGTCCTATTAGCTTATTCTTTCTGAGAATAACGGCTAATGGACTAAAAGAACTTCTCACCATTTCTGAAAAGTCGAAAAATAAAAGAAAAAAATTTAGTTTGTGAAAACAAAACAAATTTGTGCACTTTATCCTTATTATCAAAACTGATAATAATTAATTTGGCTCTTAGAAAAACTGACATAGCTTCTTGGAAAGATTAACAGTTCCCTAAGCTAAGTGTGTTAACCACCACAAATTAATTTTCCTTTTAGGTAATAATCTAGAAGATAGCTCCATCGAGGGGATGGCCGTTTTCTCTCATTTCCTATGGACATACCTCTCACTATAACCTCCAACGAAGGGCTGACCAATCATAATACGTGTCCTGGGTTATTAATTAAATCATTTCATTAGATCTAAATCATTGTGGTATCCCCATCCTATACGGGTTCACTCACAGGGTGACGCGAGGGAACTTACGATCTCTAATAAGGATCGTGATGGGCTGTTGGAACCCCTTTCACACTTAGTCTTTTAAAACAAGAGTTTTCTAAAAAATATCCTTTTAAAAATTTCCATTAAGTTTTCCCTTTAACTCAAAAATAAAATGTCTAAATCTATTAAAATCTCTATGTTAAGGTTTATATTTTTTGAGAGATTTTTCCATGAATTAATTTTATTTAAGTTAAAAACTTAATGATTTAAAAAAAATTTCAATTAAAACTTTCTAGAGACTTTGGTCTCAAGTTTATTAGACAAAACAAATTTTCTTGTGCCAAAATAAAACAAAATGACTTTCTATTTTAACTTACAAAAATATCTAAATCCAATATATTCTCTATGTCAAGGATTAAATCCTTTGAGAAAATATTTTAGTATTAATTTTTATTCAAGTTAAAATAACCATTTAATTTGTAGAAAAATATTTTCCTTGTCAAAAATATTCCCAAAGACTTTGGTCTTTAAGAAACTATGCACATAGGTACATAAAAAACAAATAGCATGCTAGAAAATAGTAGACATTTTCATACTTTTCTATTTTTAAACCTAAGTGTCCAAATAATAAAATTAAACATATTAATTAATTAATTAATTAATTAATTGTCTTGTTTAATCTTAAAATCCCTTACTAATATTTTTCATACAAAAATATTCCATGAACATTAACTATTGCAAAAACATTAACTTCGCCTAGTATGGATCTCAAATCAAAAGAAATTGCAAGAAAAATTACAAGAAAAATTAAAAAAGTTTCTCCCTGGTCCACTGCACCCACCGCATTAGATCAAACACCCATCTGCACTGTAGTCCACTGCACCCGCCGCACAGAATCAGGACCCATGGGCAACTAGCGCACAGATCAGATTCCAAACCCGAGCTGGCACCGATTCCAGCACCCCAAACCGGCGCCGGTTGCGGTCTACCGGATCTCTTCCTGCAGTTTTCTTTCTGCGATTTTCTTATGCGAATTTTCTCTATTTTTCTGCACAACTTTTGCCTTCGTTGGCTCTCTGATTTCAACCTAAATACAATGAAATCAACTAAAACCAACAATCGCCTATACCCTTTAATATCGGGCTTACATGATTTGCTAGGGAAAACAGTAAATTACAAATTTTCTATACTTCAATCTGAGAGGTTTAACAGAGAATCTATCCATACAAAAAATATCGAAGGATCACAGTTTTAATCACATATATATGTCCAGTTTTATTCAATTAGATGCATGCTCCCTATATTTTCACAAAACCTTCATGCACTGATACCAATTGAAAGCTTGAAAAGGGAAAACACAGAGCATGCAGCAGAAGCAAAAATTGCAGAAACTAGAAAAACTAAAGAACAGGGAACTCTCGAACAGAGCTGGTGCCGGCTCCGGCAGCCCTAGCCGGCGCCAGTTAGGCTCTGTCTAGATTCCGAGAGGAAAAATTTCTAACCGTTTCTTCTTATTCTCAAAGATGGCTGGACCAAAATGTGTGGGACTGGGATAGGTGCACTGGTAGAAGCCTCTGGTGCGATTCCTGCAAGCTTCCTACTCTGTCTTTGTATGTAGGTGAATGCCAAACTCTCGATCTTCCAATATATAGTCTGCCTAATTCCGTTTGATGAACAACTCACAGACTAAGGAATATTTTCTAGGGAGAAAGAGAGAGAGACGTCTGGTTTTTTCACATAGAAGAGGCAGTGAAAAAATAACATTGTACTTAATCCTCCTATTTAATCTAAATAAAATCCTAGGTTAAACTGGACTAGCCCATTAGACTCTTAGTTTAGCCTTTTGGACTAAATTAATTATTCTCATTAAAACCAAATAAATGGCCCAACAAATAATTAATTTTCCAACCCAAATAAACTAGTCTAATAAATAAGCCTATATTAGTTTAGTCCTAGATTAATCTTTAATTTCAAATTGGGTCAAAGCCCTGAATAATTAATTAACCTACCAAACTAATTTAATTAATTTTCTTTCTCCATGGACCTTTATTTTATTCTAATCCAATAATTAAATCAGACTACTTAAATAAAATAAATTTCATTTAATTTAAGATTAATTCCTTAGCATGTATTTAATTAGGATTCACGGTCTATACTGAGAATCAAAAGACACACTGCCTTGGCTACTAAAATGACCAAAATACCCTTGCCATATAAATAGCTGTATTTTACATTTTAAATATTTCCTAACATCACTATAAGAAAATATTGACCCCATGGACAGTGCTGCGTTAGCAAAGTCTCCAATCTATAGGTGTAATAACTAAAATACCCCTCTATACATCGCCTTATATTTAGAGAGGAAGAAGTGTACTAACACATCTCTAAATGACATCTACCATCCTTAGGCTTCTAATCCAATGATCCATGACTTCCTGGATTGTTTCCGCTTTCCAAGAGAGTTACCGTAAAGCAAACATCCAAGTCATGTTTCCTAGGGCCCTGGATATTTAGATCATTTAGACAACCACAATGGGCGATATAGGATAAAAATTATCTTATATAAGTCTTTCTTAACTAACTAGTCACACATACCCAACATGTAAGTATATTGGTCCTACGATAGAATCTCATCTATAGCATATCAAAGTATATGCTTCTAGTTTTGTCAGACCACCAATTCATACTTAAGTCATAGAGTACTAGTCCACGCTATAGCAGTAGTAGTCTAGGTTTCTATCATATAGTACTTTTAGAAACCACTACTACATGTCCTGTTCTACGTATTCGAAATACGCTTATGTCATGAAGTGAGTGGACTACTCAATGGCTAAAGGTAAGCCATTCCCCATTTGGAATTCACAACATAATAATCTAGACATGATGAGATTCCCATTCTCATCAATTGGTTAAGAACGAACGTTTATGTGTTAAATAACCCGTGATCCATACCTTACTGTGAAAGATCTCCATTCACATGGACCACTTACTTAAACACAATGGGTCTTTTCCAAACATAATTGTACTTAAATAAAAATGTAAATTTACAAACAATTTTTGAAACTAAATTCTTTTATTAAAACATTCGATGTTTACATAAAAAACTTAGTCTAAGAGAGCATATTTCCTAACACCTTAGTCACTAGCTACAAAAAAACATGCAGGTGTTCTAGTTTAAGCTTAAAAATTTCCTTCTTAAGAACCTCTGCTTCACAAGTTTCCTGCTTTAGCTGCAAAATTATGCGCGAAATAAAGACATCCAGCTCTTCAATTCCAAATTAAATTTAATAAAATAAACATACTAAAAACAAAGTCAGCTAAAAACTTAACTTCTCATTTTGTAATGTTGGTGACTTGTATTGTTAAAATTTGTAGCATGTTATGCAGAAAATTATTCAAGTTTAAACATGTAGAATATTTTCTTATTAAAATGACGTTGCTGTTTTGGAATTGAGTTATGGCTTTCTTGGCATAAATATGAAAAAGAGTTTGTACTTTATTTAGATAATAAATTATTTTATTGTCTTTCTATAGTTGGTTTTTGAAAAACTTCTTTTGGAATAAATTGTGCTGGATTATTATTTTTTTATTGTTCATTTTTGGGTTGGTTAGGGAAGGGATTCTATGCTCAAACATGAAATTATCTAAAGAGAGAGAATAGGGAATGCTATCAATCTTCTCTTATGAGCAATGAATGCTAGGTTTCTAATCGTTCCTTTTGTGGATTATGGAAGGAATTATGTGGTCAAGTACCAATGATACTGCCAAGAGAGGCAATTTAGGAATGTTGTTACTTTTCCTTGATAGAGTAATATCTACTAGCTTTTTACAACCAAACTTTTCTTTGATATAACCAACTTATTAAGATTAATTTATTTTGCAGAAGTTCTAGCTCCAATTTTCTTAATTTTGTATTTCATTCAAACGAAATCAAAGACAAGCTACAATAAAGCAACAATAATGGACTTACTTTTTTATTGATGGATTACTAAACTAATCTACAAGTTGGACTATAGTGTAAATTTGTAGGGCTTTTTAGTACTAAAAGCTTATATACCTTGTGAAAGTGGTTATTTACCTACTGGTTGAGGTGAGTGAATTTTACTCTATGAGAGTAATTGTGTACTTATTGAAGGAAATTATCATTCTTTTTCTGTTTGGTTTTTTTTCCTATACTCTATTTTAACAATAACAAGTTGAGAGAAGACCTATTTGTATTTAAAATCTTTAAGAAGTCCTCAAAATCGAAACGATACATGAAAAAACAAGATGGTCATTATCTTAAGAACCAATACGGTTTTTTTTTTAAACTCGTGTTTGTGTATATAATTTTGTCTATTATTCAGACTTCCTTTCTTAAGATTGAATATTTCTTCAACTATCTTTCAAGTTGTTATGGTGGCACAATAAGTATAAACTTTGGATATTGAAATCTGCACTCAAATGTGACTTCTTCTACCATATCATAGACTTAGAATTATTGGGTTTTACTATTTATATTGATCAAGCTACTGTTAGTGTTGTTCTCTAGAGGCAATCACTTGTACTTTGTATATAACACATTTTATTTTAATAAAAGATATTATTTATCTTACGGTTTCTTTTTGTTTACTTTAAGTAATATAACTGTTTGATACAGTCCCTAGTACAACACTGTGTTAAGAAAATCATGATAGAGATCATGATATGAGATTCCTACTACACTGGATGGTGTTGTACTTAAATAGTCCCTAGTCATAGTATTAATGAGATAGAAAATCATTAATGTGTTAAGACTAGCATGTGTTAGACTTCTTGATTTGATCAGGCGGTGGTTCTCATAACCATGAGTATTGAGATACTCAAAGTTAACACATGGATGCTTGTTAATGGAACAAGTTCATTGGATGACCTAGCTTTGAGATAATCATATGGATAATTATTTAGTGCCAGTGATATAATCTCAATATAGCAAACGTGCAAGTATCCTTAAACTTGAGATCTCCAAGGTACTTTGTTTGCTGAGCTTTGTACTTTGATTCCAATCTCTGGAGCTCGATCGAGGGTCGCCTATAGGATGGATATTGAGTACATTGTGAGGTAAACGAAAGTAGTTGAGAGGGTCAATAAAGGATTCATCACTCCTAATAGTAGGGGTGAATATCTCACGGCCACTTGTAGGAATTACTACTCGAAAAGTCCTTGGCCAAGGCGGTTGTGTATTGGAAACAGTTCCAATTGATACACATCTAGAGTAGTGGGTTCTTGTTACAAGTACTATTATATTCGGGCCAGAATTATTTCTGGAGGGAGTTGGCACTAATTCCGTACTCCAAACCGAATGAGATATTGTATGGTGAAAATAGTTAATTACACTGAAATTTGTTATTGAAGGGTTCATGTCAAGCCACTTGACTTCCTGAACTCTTAGGAGGTCATGATGTGTTGCTAGATACCGCTCATGATCTGGGAATATGGGTTTATTAATTGATGAATTATTAAACCAATCCTGATTAGAATTAATAGGATTAATTCTAATTAATTATGGATTATTAATCTCAAAGGCGTTTGGATTAATTCATATTCTCTACTAATTGACTGAGAAACCTAATTGGTCACACACAATAGAGGATTATATACTCAAGATGTTATTTGATAACATTGTGGGGTTAATTGAGAGAAAGAGAAGTTGTTGTGGACAAATTATAATTAGTTATAATTTGTGGTACAAGTTGTAATTGTGAGAACTTAATGTTTCCAATTACAATTAGGGAACTTTAATTGTTTTAGAATTTCAGATTTTCAGTGATTTTTTGGTTTTATGATGATATAACCGAAAAACCCTAAGGGTGATTCACATGAGAAAAACAGCAGCCACCTAGACCTTCTCTTCTTCTTCTTCTTTTTCTCTCTCGATTTGATCTTGAAGAGGAACCCTAGCTGCCACTTAGAATTTCTACTAGCATAGAAAACTACGTGCTTGAGTATTCTTTTGTGTGGATTACTATTAGAAATAATCGCACACTGTGATTATAGTGGGTAGATATTCAACTCACGTGGAGGTTGATCACGAGGATTGTTGGATCGCGCCTCAACTTAAAGAAGAAAATTTTATTTTTCGCATGATCACCCAAAGGTAAAAGCTGTTGCCTTTATTATCGTTATGTCTTGTTTTTCACACATAGAAGAGTCCTAGGAGGGTATCTCATTTTATTTTCCGCTGCTCCGTATGGGATACGAGCCCGAGATACCCAACAGTGGTATCAGAGACATGCTATGTGTAGTCTACAGACATTGTTTTGGCATGAAAAATTGTTTTCGTGTTTGTCTTTGTTTGCTATGAAAATCGTTTTCACTCGAGTTGAAATCGTTTTGATCTTTATGTTTTGGGTACATAGCACAATATGATTGTGTAAAAGTCACAGCGTATTTCGAAAAGATGCTTTCTTTGGTGCTGAAAATTTCTGCTGGAAAAACGTTTTCTTGCAACATAGATGTTGCCCTCCGTTTCAACTTAATTTTCTGTTTTGATTTTGTTTAAACTAATAAATTGGTTTTGTTTAGAGCTTCAAAACAGAAAATACTGTTGAGAATTGTTCTCACTGAAAATTTGCAAAAGAAGAAAGCACCAGAAATTGTTTCTGGAATTTTTTGAAAATCACCGCCATTGTTACAGAACACAGGTTTTTCCGAAGAGAAAAATTTTTGGAAACCAGAATAGAGCCGGCGCCGATTCTGCTTTGTTTGCGACTTTCAGCTATTTTATATAAAAAAAAAAAGTTCCGGAATAGAATTTTGAAAGGGAAAAACCTCATTTGATGAGAGACGGGACTCAAAAGCATTTTCTCAAAATTAGTTTTGAGACAATCAATTTTGTTCTTCAAAATAATGATTTTGAAAATCTAAAATTGATGTATTCTCTAAAATGGTGATTTTAGAATTTGTTTTATTTTTCCAAAATAGTGATTTTGGAATAATAAAAATATATGTTTATTTTGTTTAAGCATAGTTAATGGCATGGTGGATGGTTATGGACTAAAACCAATTATATCTGTTCATGCATTTTACAGTTTTGATTTTTATGAAATAGGACCTGCGTGTCCTGCCTTCTCTAGAATTCTTGTGTAATTCTCTTCTCATCTAACTCCCCTCGAATATAACTCGAGGTTTTCTCTCTTTAGGAAATTATGTAATTAATTTACATAGATTAGATAGGAGTAGAATTATTTTATTTTGGAGATGGCAACTAAAACAAGGTGAGGAGGTAAGACTTTCTACTTAAATCATGCATGAACACATAGGGTTAACTATATTAATTTCTTTTATGGCTCAAAGAAATTAATTTATGAAAAGTCCATAACCATATTACGTAATCGCTTTATTACCATAATTATCAATTATGTGATTTATTGATTATTATGCATGTCATTCAACGAAATCACTAAAAGGAACAAATCCCTCAATTAATATTAAACCTAATTTCTTCCGTTAATATAGTAAGAACGAGAGTCCTTTTTCGAGACCAGGTTGTTGGACAAACCCAAGCCTACTTGACATTGGGCATGTTCAAGTTATGGAATTAAATTCCTGATTAATGGGTCGAGTTTAACTAAATTCTTTATCCTGGTTGGGTAAACTCAAGCATAAAGAAATTTAAAGGAAAAGTTGGGGTAGTCCAAAAGGCTTTAAGATTAAAAGTTGTTAATCACCCAATGATCCGGTAGTTACATGCGATGTAATTGGTATTGGATACCTATCAATGAACTTAAGGGTGGCTTGTTGGGCAAACCCAAGGTTATTCTTGAGGAATTTGGATACTGGTCCACTAGGAAAGCTTCCAACGGGCTTTTCCGAATCAATAGTGGGGGCTATTGGTTTGAGTAAAATAGTGGAGTAAAAATGTGCTTAATTAAAGTCCTAATTATTTGCATATCATGTGCATATACAAGTAGCTAATGCTCTCTATATTTACATCTAGGTCACTTGCATCATGTCAACAAACTTGAACTTACGTAGCATCTTGAAAACCAACAAGTTAACCGAATCAAACTATCTTGACTGGTATAGAAATTTGAGAATCGTTCTCAAATTGAAAAAAGTTGCTCTACGTGCTAGATGCTCCTATTCCGCCACCACCACCAGCCCAAGATGCTCATGCTGATGAGCATGTTGTCCACAAGAGGCACAAGGAGGATAGTGATACAGCATCATGTATTATGCTGGCATCCATGACCCCTGAGTTACAAAAATAGCACAAGCATATGGATGCTCAATCGATCATTTTACATCTTCGAGAACTGTTTGATGCCCAAGCTAGAACTGAGAGATATGAGATCTTGAAGCAACTATTTCGTTGTAAAATGGCAGAGGGTTCTTCTGTGGCCACTCATGGGCTGAAGATGCTAGGCTTGATAGAGAAGCTTGGATCTCTTGGGTTTGCAATGGATCATGACTTAAGTGTTGACTTAATTCTACAATCTTTGCCTAATAGTTTCTCATAATTCGTGATTAACTATCAGATGAACAAGATTGAATCCACCATTCCTGAATTGATCAATCTTCTCAAAACTACGGAGTCCTCCATAAAGAAGGATTCCAATGCGGTTTTAACGGTAGAATTTTCCTCTTCTAAGAAGAAAATTCAAAAGAAGAAGAAGAAGGCTGCCATGAAGCCCAAAGGTGGTGTGAACAAGAAGGACACAGCTACTAAGGGCCCATGCCATCATTGTGGAAAGATGGGCTACTGAAGGCGCAACTATAAAGCCTACTTGGAGACCATAAATGACAAGAAGCGGAAAGAGAAGCTTACAAACACTTCTACTTCTTCTCCAGGTATGTTTATGATTGAGATAAATACTGCCTTTAGAAATGAGATATGGGTATTAGACACCGGATGTGAATCTCATTTGTGCAATAACTTGCAGGGGCTAAAGAGTAGTAGAAGGTTAGAGAAAGGCGACGTGGACCTATGTACTGCAAATGGGGCAAAGGTTGCTGTACTTGCTGTGGAGACATACAAGCCGAACCTACCTTTGGGATTGATTCTAGAACTAGAAAACTGTTATTATGTACCAATTTAAATGAAAAACATTATCTCAGTTGTGTGTTTAGACTTATGTGGATTTCATTTAATGTTTAAGAATAAATGTTGTTCTTTTTCATTGAATGATATTCATTATGGTTCAGCAACTTTGGTTAATGGTTTATATGTTCTAGACTTGGACAATCCAATTCTCAACATAAACAATAAGGAACCTAAAATGGATAACTCTAACACTTCTTATTTATGGCATTGTCGTTTGGGCTATGTAAACGAAAATCGTGTTTCTAAGTTACACAAGCTTGGTGACTTAGGGTTATTTGATTATGAATCATATGGCACATGCGAGTCTTGTTTACTAGGTAAAATGACTAGAACTTCTTTTCTAGGAAAAGGAGAATGGGCCAAGGAGTTATTAGAACTTATACATTCTGATGTATGTGGCCCAATGTCAATACAAGCAAAAGAAGGTTATAACTATTTCATAACCTTTATAGATGATTTCTCACGATACGGGTATTTGTATTTAATGAAATACAAATCTGAGGCATTTGAAAGGTTCAAAGAATTCAAGAATGAAATAGAGAAACAACTTGGCAAAAATATTAAGACTCTAAGATCTGATTGAGGAGGAGAATATTTGAGCCAAGAGTTTCTAAGTTATCTTAGAGATAATGGGATATTATCTCAATGGACTCCGCCACATACACCTCAACATAACGGTGTATCTGAGAGAAGGAATCGAACCCTTCTAGACATGGTATGGACCATGATGGCTTCTGCAGACATACCAAAATTATTTTGGGGGTATGCACTAGAGACTTCTGTTTATATACTAAACAAAGTTCCGACAAAATCGGTTGATACTACCCTATTTGAGATGTTCTTTGGTAAGAGACCAAAGTTATCTCGCTTGCGAGTATGGGGTTGTCCTGCTTTTGTCAAAAGGCCACAGTCGGACAAACTTGAAAGTAAGTCTGACAAGTATTTATTTGTGGGATATCCAAAAGAATTTTTTAGATATTTCTTCTACCTACCCTCTGAAAACAAACTGTTTGTTTCGAAACATGCCGTCTTCTTAAAGAAGGAGCACATTCTCAAAGGGGATAGTGGGAGTAAGATTGAACTTAGTGAAGTTCATGAAGATCAAACAAACGAGGATCAACCGTCTAACCCCACATCTATTGAGAGAATAGATGAACCTTCTAATACACAATAACCTCGTAGATCTAGTAGGATGCGTGTGGCACCTGAGAGATATGAATTTCTCATTAGTGACCACAATGACGTATTGCTCATAGATGAAGATGAGCCTACTACCTACAAGGATGTTCTGAATAGTTCAGAATCTGGCAAATGGCTTGAGGCCATGAAGTCAAAGATGGATTCTATGTACGACAACCAAGTATGGACTTTGGTTGATCCACCCAAAGGAATTAAACCTATTGGGCGCAAGTGGATTTTCAAGAAGAAAACGGACATGGATGGTAACTTAGTTGCCTATAAAGCACGACTAGTGGTGAAGGGTTATCGTCAACAACATGATATTGACTATGATTAAACCTTCTCGCTAGTAGCCATGTTGAAATCCACCAGGATACTCCTAGCCATTGCTGCTCATTATGATTATGAGATTTGGAAAATGGATGTGAAAACAGTTTTCCTAAATGGAAATCTGACTGAGGAAGTGTATATGACACAACCTGAGGGTTTCACATCCAGTGATGGCACAAAGGTGTGCAAGCTGCAAAGGTTCATTTATGGACTTAGGCAAGCTTCTAGGAGTTGGAATATCCATTTTGATGAAACAATCAAAAAGTTTGGTTTCATTCAAAACATGGATGAGCCTTGTGTATACAAGAAGGTTAGTGGGAGTGCAATCGTTTTCTTACTGCTTTATGTAGATGACATATTGCTAATAGAAAACGATATACCTGTCTTGCAAACGGTTAAAATTTGGTTGTCCAAACAATTCTCCATGAAAGATCTTAGAGAAGTAACCTATATTCTTGGAATAAGGATCTATAGAGATAGATTCAAAAGGTTGCTTGGTCTTTCACAGTCTACATACATAGATAAAGTGCTAAAGAGGTTTACCATGGACAATCCAAAAAGGGATTCTTACCCATGTCACATGGTGTAAGCCTTTCAAAGTTGATGTCTCCCAAGACACAAGTTGAAAGGGATCACATGAATAAGATTCCATATGCCTCGGCAGTTGGATCTATCATGTATATTATGATATGTACTAGACCCGATGTATCTTATGCTCCCAGTTTGACGAGCAGATACCAATCCAACCCTAGTTAGGGTCATTGGGCGGTTGTAAAAAATATCCTTAAGTACTTACAAAGCACTAAGGATATGTTCTTAGTATATGGAGAAGGTGATTTGAAAATAAACGAGTATACTAATGCCAATTTTTAATCTGACAAAGATGATGTCAAATCACAATCCGGCTATGTGTTTACGTTGTGTGGAGGGACAATAAGTTGGAAAAGTTCCAAACAAGAGATTATTGCCAACTCTACGATAAAAGCTGAGTACATAGCCATTTCTGAAGCAGCTAAGGAAATAAAGATAGAGAGAATTCCCACGGAAGAGAACATAGCTGACCCGCTTACGAAAGCACTATCCCAAAAAAAACATGATTGTCATGTTGAGTCATTTGGTATTAGATATATGAATGATTGGCTCTAGTACAAGTGGGAGTTTGTTAGTGTTTTACTCTAGAGGCAATCACTTGTACATTGTATATGGCACATTTTATTTTAATAAAAGACATTATTTATCTTACGGTTTCTTTTTGTTTACTTTAAGTAATATAACTGTTCGATAAAGTCCCTAGTACAACACTGTGTTAAGGAAATCATGATAGAGATCATGATATGAGATTCCTACTACACTGGATGGTGTTGTACTTAAATAGTCCCTAGTCATAGTATTAATGAGATAGGACATCATTAATGCGTTAAGACTAGCATGTGTTAGACTTCTTGATTTGATCAGGCGGTGGTTCTCATAACCGTGAGTATTGAGATACTCAAAATTAACACATGGATGCTTGTTAATGGAACAAGTTCATTGGATGACCTAGCTTTGAGATAATCATATGGATAACTATTTAGTGCCAGTGATATAATCTCAATATAGCAAACGTGCAAGTATCCTTAAACTTGAGATCTCCAAGGTACTTTGTTTGCTGAGCTTTGTACTTTGATTCCAATCTCTGGAGCTCGATCGAGGGTCGCCTATGGGATGGATATTGAGTACATTGTGAGGTAAACGAAAGTAGTTGAGAGGGTCAATAAAGGATTCATCACTCCTAATAGTAGGGGTGAATATCTCACGGCCACTTGTAGGAATTATTACTCGGAAAGTCCTTGGCCAAGGCGATTGTGTATTGGAAACAATTCCAATTGATACACATCTAGAGTAGTGGGTTCCTGGTACAAGTACTATTGTATTCGGGCCATAATTATTTCTGGAGGGAGTTGGCACTAATTTCGTACTCCAAACTGAATGAGATATTGTATGGTGAAAATAGTTAATTGCACTGAAGTTTGTTATTGAAGGGTTCATGTCAAGCCACTTGACTTCCTGAACTCTTAGGTGGTCATGATGTGTTGCTAGATACCGCTCATGATCTGGGAATATGGGTTTATTAATTGATGAATTATTAAACCAATCCTGATTAGAATTAATAGGATTAATTCTAATTAATTATGGATTATTAATCTCAAATGCGTTTGGATTAATTCATGTTCTCTGCTAATTGACTGAGAAACATAATTGGTCACACACAATAGAGGATTATATACTCAAGATGTTATTTGATAACATTGTGGGGTTAATTGAGAGAAAGAGAAGTTGTTGTGGACAAATTATAATTAGTTATAATTTGTGGTACAAGTTGTAATTGTGAGAACTTGATGTTTCCAATTACAATTTTTCCATTACAATTAGGGAACTCTAATTGTTTTAGAATTCTAGATTTTCAGTGATTTTTCGGTTTTATGATGATATAACCAAAAAACCCTAATGGTGATTCACATGAGAAAAACTGCAGCCACCTAGACCTTTTCTTCTTCTTCTTCTTCTTCTTCTTCTTCTTCTTCTTCTCTCTCGATTTGATCTTGAAGAGGAACCCTAGCCGCCACTTAGAATTTCTGCTAGCACAGAAAACTACGTGCTTGAGTATTCCTCTGTGTGGATTACTATTAGAGATAATCGCACACTGTGATTATAGTGGGTAGACGTTCAACTCACGTGGAGGTTGATCACGAGAATTGTTGGATCACGCCTCAACTTGAAGAAGAAAATTTTGTTCTTCGCACGATCACCCAAAGGTAAAAGCTGTTGCCTTTATTATCGTTATGTTTTGTTTTCCACACATAGAAGAGTCCTGGAAGGGTATCTCGTTTTATTTTTCGCTGCGCCGTATAGGATACGAGCCCGAGATACCCAACAGCTACAAGTAGGAATGTCATGCATGTATCTTTAGTTCATTTAGAAGTAAGAATAGTAGTTTTGTGCAAATAATTATACACTACTTATAAAATGCATTTTTCTTTCGAGAAATGAATGAAGTTCAAGAACTCTTACTTCTCAAACACCAAATAAATGAATCTTACACAATTCATGCACCTTTATGTAAAATGTATTGAGAGTTAGAAATTGATAGATAGAATCATTATGATGTTTATATATTGAAATTGTCAGAAAATTAGGCATTTGTATATTAGAGCCATACCTCCCTATCCAATATTCATTGTGAGGCTAAGATAAATCCATAGCCAGATTGCCTAGAAATGAAGCACAGGGGTGGAGAAAGTACTTCATTCTCCTTTCTTTTCAAAATTCCAGATTTGATCCAATAGCATTGGTGGTCCTCAATCCAAATGGATTTCTAAGGGTAAAGAGTGCTATTTTTCTTCTTGACTGAGTATGCAGTAATGTCTTTGTACAGTTGCTGAGAATATGATTGACTGAATTATTATCTTTGTAGCAAAATTGAACAAATTATAATGAAGATATTCGAGAGTTTCCTTGTAGCTAGCTTTCGGAACATAAGTGTTGCTTGCCAAATTTTATTTATTTTTTTCTTTTAGTTGGAAGGGGGAGGGGTGTTCCTCTGTTTTCTTAAAATATTTTTGGCAATCAAAAGCCATATCAAAATGTATCTAAAGTTGGAATTTTACACACACATGTTTAACCAAATTGTGATTGAAGCAAAAAAAAAAAAAAAAAGAGATATTTTGTGTTGATTCTACTTAGCTTTTCATAGGGGGCAGACAACAGTTGCTCATTTTTCATGACCAAAGTCATTGAAAATTTTGAGAAATAAGTAAATTGCTCATAAGACAGTGGAGTTGGCAACTGGAGGTTGACATATATAAATATGCCATCAGCAGCAAAGAAAAAGAGTTGAGAGGTTTCGTAAGAATAATCTACAAATTACTTGTTTTCGATCAATTCACCATATTAAAATAAAAGGAATAATATTAGGACAAAAGGATGTTGGTTTGATCTACTTTGTATAGTCTAGTAGTGCTTTTTTTCTTTTTTGTGGCTAAATTAGCAGTGCTTTTGTCAGCAGCAAAAGGGGTGTTAATGATACATGTAATGCATTGTCTTAATTTCTGTCTCATTTTGTCCACCAAAATTCATTAAAGGCAATATGATTGTTTACTTCTATTTTGTCTCTCTCTCTATACGAATACTTCAGACATGTATGAAAAGGTAGGGAGAAAGCTAACAAGAGAATCACAGGTAGGCCCCTGCTATACATAGTTAATATTTCTACCTTGAAACATGGATATTTTGAAATAATTTTATGCTATGAATTTCTTACTATCCTTGATAACCCATGACCTCTAGTAGGGAAAACTCTGTTTGGTATTAAAGAGGCTGACTTAAAGCTGTTAAGTACAATTTTTGCCAAATTGTGAATCATGCAAAGAGTAACTTATAAATCAAGGCTCTAATAAGTAAGAAGATTAAAATGGAATCCAGTTTGTGTATTACTCACCATTGATTCAGGTCCTAACTTACAATTCAAATTACTTTTTATTAGCATTGGTCTTTAGTTACTATCTGTCACCAAAATTCTTTTCTTCATGATTTTCCTATTTGTTGTCTTGAGTATTACTTTTACTTTTCCTTTTAATCCTTTTAATAATACAAAAGAAGTTTTCTCCTTTCTTTAGTTCAAGTGACATTAAAGTGGAAAAGGCAGGGTGATGTCAATACCATTGAGTAGTGTCGGATATGTCAATGACTATTGAGCAGTTTTCTAAGAATTAACATTCTAAGCGTTGTGAAATATATGCTATTTAGATAGGCAGTAATCTTTTTTAAGAACAATATGCAAATTTAAAAAGTTCTTGTTTTCGATCATTTCATCATACTAAAAAACAAAGAATAATATTGGGAGTCAAGGATGCTGGTTTGATCTGTTTTGTATAGGATAGCAGTACCTCTTTTTTTTTTTTTTTTGTGGCTAAATTAGCAGTGCTTTTATCAGCAACCAAAAGAATGTTAAGGATACATGTAATGCATTCTCTTAATTTCTGTCTCATTTTCTCCACTAGAATTCATTGACGCCAATAGGTTTGTTTACTTTTGTTTTGTTTTTCTCCATCTGAATACTTCAAACATGTATGAAACGGTAAGGAGAAAGCTAGTAGCAAAATCAAAAGTAGTCCCTTGTTGTACATAGTTAATATTTGTAGCTTGTAACACTGATATTTTGAGATGATTTATGCTGTGAACTCTCACTGTCCTTGAGAACTAATGACCTCTACTAGGGAAAGCTCTATCTAGTTTTAAAGAGGGTGACTCAAAGCTATTAAAGACTGAATTTGATGGTGAAGACTGAGTTACCCAACCAATCTCTTGTAAAACTGGAGTTTACCAAGCCAATATTTTCAAATTTAGTGAGTAAACATTTTACCATATGTTGAAAATTCTAACCATATTCCTAAGCATTATTGTAAAGTACATTTATAATGATTAAATGGATTTCAATCCTAGGCTCTGAAAGAGATTCTATCAATCATGATAATATTACATTTTAATAAATTTTTAGCTTCTAGATTTACCTAAAAAGTTCAAGAGAAATGCAGCTTTGAGTAATAGCTATTACCCCAACATCAGCAAATTATATGCACCTATATAAAAGACATTAACTCAATAATAAGTCAGAGAATTCTGTTTGCTCACAATGAATCATGTGGGTGTTGGTATTCAACATACCATGTCAAATTGGTGGAAATTAGCTTCTTGCAATAGGCTATACAACAAATACCTATGAATGATTTTTAAACAAAGACAAACCTGAACACCATAGAGGTCTAGAAACCTAAGTTGAGCCAAGAGATATATCTTCTTTTATACTTCATCAGTAAAGCTACACAAAAGAAACAGGGCAAGCTCAATCATGACATAGTTTTAGCTCCAATATAGAAATCTGTGATGCATACAAAAGCGATATTTTACGGATAAACCGAGCTAAGAAAACCCATAAATTTGAAGCCTGTGAATAAGAATGCAGAAAAAAACAAAAAATATCATACAGTATAAACCAACTTGAGCCTTTGGGGGTGTTCATTTGTATGTTTGACTTGCATGTGTTTGTTTTTTACCTTTTTGAGTGTGAGTTTCCAGACTACCTTTGCAAATTTCACAAATGTTGCTCAATGTACATTCTAAATTTGATGGTTGTCACATCACTCAATCACTTTTGGCATGAATATATGCTAATAATAGCCTGATTGCACTATCAATCATTACCTTCATTACTGTTAAATTGTGTATTGTATCAAAAACTCGCCTATTTTGTTGTTAGTCACCTCAAAAAATACCTTAAGATATTTTCAAAAACCTACAGTAAATGGTAGTTTATTGCTTTTACTATAGCACTTTTCTTTTTCTGAAATTGGTTGATAATTCTATCCATATAGTTTCCAAAAACATTGATGTGCATGCAATATATCATATGGGAGACTTTTTGATGATCATTTAAGATGCAATATGTCTTGTTTGACCACGACAATCTAATTTGGCTACTGCTTGTTTTGAATTTATCTCTTTTCCATTTATCTTTGGTTAAATATTTAAATTTTAATTCATATTTTCTACTTGTAGTATAATTTCACACTACTTTTGTTGCTCCTTTTGTCATGGGAGGTTTCTAGCAACTTCTTTGCCACTGCAAGTGGTTTAAAAATGTTAAAAGTTTTGAACTTGATTATAGTTGTGCTCTATTTAAAGAGTTCAAAATCAAAAGCATATTAGCAGGTTGTTGTGTTTATTTGCTATAATTGTCCTTGTAACATGCTCAGTTGCCTGTTATCTTTGTGAACTACTTGAAATTGAAAACATTCTTTTAATATCTCTCCTACTTCAATATTACTCTTTCCGTTAATATTTTTTTCCATTTTCAGGTGAAGTTATAAGTTGCTTCTTGTGGACTACAGAGCTTCTGTCTTGGTGCACTACACTACAGAATACGTACTATTAAATTCTTTGACCCCAAAAGATTATATTCCATTTAATCTTATGTTAAATAAATGTGAAATAAGTTGCATTTATATAAATGCTATTTAATAGCTAATGTTTCCATAAAAAACCTACAATCTTATAACTTGATTTTCCCCAACTTTATATATAGCGTGATGTTTGTGGTTGATATATCATAATTTACCTTGTTTTATACTTCTGGTTTGATGAAAATCTTTAACAACTATATGCCAATAAAACTTTTACCCTTACACTGCTAACATTTGGTCACAACAATAACCATGCAAATAGTTACTATACTTTAAACATTTCTTTTCATCATAATAAATGCAATTTATATACACATAAGTTATCGAAATAGAGAACATACCATGAATGAGAATAAA
The DNA here is from genome assembly GCA_026120185.1 of Voacanga thouarsii. Lineage (NCBI taxonomy): Eukaryota > Viridiplantae > Streptophyta > Magnoliopsida > Gentianales > Apocynaceae > Voacanga > Voacanga thouarsii. The sequence goes on from JANUWF010001125.1 coordinate 1,656,020, forward strand.
TCTAAATCCACTGAGAAAAAAGAAAACGGGAGGAGGAAAGAAGTGCTACAACAAAGATCTAAGGCTTATCATAAGCACTTGCAACAGAAAAAAGAACATATGTTACTCCGAAGACGTCAAGCTTATCATGTACAATCAGTTGAACAAAAGGAAAAATTGTTACAATCTCACCGTCAAGATTACCTTCAAAGAAAACAAGCAACAAGTTCAAATGTCAGAATAGTTATAGTTGAAGGTGAACAACCTCTACATTTAGTTCAACAATGCAACAATTAATCCCAATCTCTCCAACATGCATGCCATCCAAGGAACAATAGAAATGGAATATATATGCTTTCTTCCAAATTCAACTTCAAGTATACATCTACTTTTAAACCTTTTTTGTAAAGATGTCATTACAAGCATGCATGCTTTAATAAATATAAAATTCCTCTGTCATCTTATAGATTCTCAAACCAATCAAACTGCTAAAATGAATTCCATGGCTCCACCAATTTCTCAATCACAAAAGGAAGGCAAAAATATTACATGTGCTTACTAAAAAAAAAAACAAAAGACATTTTAAAGATTACATAACATGATTCATATCTTCGTTTATTTTCTATAGTGACAAATTAAGAAGTAATTGCTATCACTTATGCAAGTGAACCCACAAAACAGCCATTAACCCTTGTAGCAACACCTATTTGTAAATTTTGCTTAGCAAAATGCTTCATCAAAAACCTCCTAAATTTTGTTGTTTAGAGGGAGAGATTACTTTGGTATCCCATCCAATGCCATATGATCTAGCACATTTACGTATAAAATAATGATGAAGAGGCCGTGAAATTCAGAATATTGATACAATTTTACAATAATAGCTTCGCATTTACCATATTTGTAGCAAAACATGATTCTGAACTGATAAAAAAACATAAAGATTGTGTATACTTTTAAGATCTAAGAACAAATCGACCACTTTCTAGAAGATTTGGTATATTAGACTGAGAGACCAATTGGGATTCAACTCTATTTCTATGATACTGAAATGGAATTGAATAAAAGAATTGAAGCTTCACCACAGTTTAATCCTCAAACAATCAGACTATTAATGGAAATTCTAAAGAGAAATCCTTATACAATATTCTTCAAAAGACTTTGTGAATTTTCCCAACTTAAAAATTGTAGCATAGCATTGAATAAAAATTCTGGTTTAGACCAAAAAGTTTACAATGCTCCTTCTGCATCACAAGTTGCTGCAATATTGGTTGACTCTAAAAATGATGTTATTGAAAAGAGCTGTCATATACAAGTTTATACGCACTCAAACTTAAGTCACTGAGTTTATCAGACATATAGTTGTTATGATACTCTACAATATCCCTTGCTCTTCTCTTATGGTGAAAGCGGTTGGCATTATAATGGAAAGACTGCCATCAAAAGAATCCCAATGACAAATGTTCTGTGATTCATCAAATAACATCAATGCATCACAAATGAATTTAGTAGCTGATTTGTTGGAGTTTGAAGATAGAGGTTAGTGTAGTCCTATTTTCTTGAAAAAAGTTTTAAAAAAATAAAACTAATTCCTGCATATATATTTTCTATTCAATAAAACATCTTCTGTTAATCTCTTTAAAGTAGTTGTTTATATGACATATTTTGCTGACAATATATTGTATTTCTATTTTCAAAACAATTATTTAATTGTTGCTTAGTTAGAAACATTATGAATTAAAAGAATGCATATTTAACTCTATATTATTACAATCAACACAAAAAAATATTTACCTATATTATTTCATTGATATGGAGAACTTCTTACTAATAGAATTTTAAATCTTCTTCTCTTGTAGAATTTAAAAAAGGCAAGAAGAAAAGAAACAAAGTTTTATGTTGTGAGTATTACTGCTATAAATTACAAATAAGGAGTAGTAATAAATCTATGATACTTTATAGTGGAAGGCTACTTCAACAATATGTTGTTGACGTGTACATAAAAATGAAAACCAAAATGCTTGATTTTCAAAGAAATCGACAAAGATATATTAGGACTAAATTGTTTCAAGATGTAATTGATTCCATTTCTGTTGGTGAAACAAGGGGATTAAATATTGGGAAAAAAATTATACTGCCAGCATCTTTCATTGGAGGGCCACAAGACATGCATAAAAGATACATCGATGTAATGGCTTTAGTACAATGCTATAGCAAGCCAGATATATTCTTAACAGTTACATGCAAACCAATATGGAAAGAAATATAAGAAAATCTTTTGCCAACTGAATTGGCGCAAAATAGACCAAATCTACTATGCAGGGTATTCAAAGCAAAACTTGATCTACTAAAGGATCAATTGATAAAAAAAACATGTTCTTGATGAAGTTGCTCTTTATGTTTGTGTAATTGAATTTCAAAAGTGAAGTTTACCATATGCTTGCTTCTTGTTGATCATAAAATAATGTTCAAATCCATTGAACGTTGAAGCTAATGATAGATTGGTCTGTGCTAAAATTCCTAATGAAAAATAATATGGTTACTTACACTCCTTGGTTGTGAAACATATGATGCATAGGCCTTGTGGTGAATGCAATAAAAAAAGTCCATGTATGAGAAATGACAAATATAAGAATCACTAACTGAAACAATACTCAAATACACAATGCAAGGTGAGGATAGTTATCCTTAGTATTGAAGGAGAAATGATGGAAGAAATGTGAAAATAAGGAATTGCATGTTGAACATTCACTGGGTTGTACCTTGTAATAAATACTTGTTGCAACTATTCAATTGTCACACGAATGTTGAAATCTGCTCACCAATAAAGCTGGTCAAATGTGTTTACAAGTATATATATAAGGAGATTGACAAAATAAGTTACCAGATAGTTGTTGATGAAGAGCAAGATGAGATAAAGTAATTTCGCTATGCTAGATGGATTTCTCCACTGGAAAAAGTGTGGAGGTTATATGGCTTCAATTTCAGCGAAATGGCACTTGTAGTGATAATATTACAAATCTATATGTCCAACAACCATCCTATCACGTTTGACCACAACACTAACATCAGAAATCTCCTAAAGAATCCCAACATAACAAGTACGAGGCTCATGGAACTCTTCACAATGTACAACACCAATGCTAAGGTGCAAAATTTAAAATATCTCTATAAAGAGTTCCCTAAGCATTTTTTTTGGTCTAAAAAAGATAAAATTTTGAATGAGAGATAAAGAGATCAAGCTTTTGGAAGAATGATTACAACATCACTAACAAAAGGTGAAAGATACTATTTGAGATTATTGCGGTCTCATGTTCAAGAACCAACATCTTTTGAAGATCTTCTAATAGAAAATGGCAAAGTTTTGCCCTCATTTAGAGAAGTAGCATATGAGAGACGCTTGTTGCATCTAGACAGTGATATTGAACTCTACCTTGAAAAATCTGTCGAATTCCAGATGCCAACCACATTAAGGTGATTATTCTCAACGATTCTTATTTATTGTGCTCCAGAAAATCTAAAAAGTTGTGGGAAAAGTTCGAGCAACAGTTAAGTCAAGATTTCTTATACTCACAACAAATTATGGGTCTTATTGAGGAAAAAATTCGAAGAAAGGTTCTTGAAGATATAGAGCATTATTTGTAATCTATGAGAAAATTTATCAACGATTTTGGATTTGTTTCATTTCTAATAAGAATATCTTATGAAGAAAGATTAACAAGAGATATCATAAGGGAAAGAACATCCAATAAGCAATGATGATCTCTTAAATGAATCAAAGTTGAATCCAGAATAAAAAATGGCTCTTGAAAAAAATCCTCTCAGCAGCAATCCATGATGAAATAGCTAATTTCTTCATTGATGGATGATGGGGGGGGAGGGTACAAGAAAGACATTCATTTACAAGATCTTGTTAGCTTCTATTCGTTCAAAGGGTTTATAGCAATTGCTACAGCAACATCTAGAGTTGTAGCCTCTTTGCTACTGGTGGCTGCATAGCTCATTCACGCTTTAAGATCCCATTAGAGGGGCAATGACATTAAGGGACACCAATTGAGCAAGCAAAGTAGCACTGCAAAACTAATTCAAGAAGCCAAGCTTATAATTTGGGATGAAGCTCCAATAGTAAAAAAGAAGCAATTGAAAATTTTGATACTATATTGCAAAATATCACAAGAAATGATATATTTTTTTTCTTGGAAAAGTAGTTATATTTGGAGGCAACTTTCGTCAAGTGTTTCCTATGATACCAAAAACATCTTAAGGAATTGGTAATTGCAGGTAGTCTATTATGCTTGCATATATGGCCAATTTTGAAGAAAATAAAACTTACTCAGAATATACGAGCAATTGATGATCCTACATTCAATTCTTATCTTTTAAGAATCGAAAATGGTATAGAAGATGCTAATTGAAATGACAACATCAATCTACCACCACAGGATGATAATTCCATTTGTCAATAAAGAAATATCTTTATTTGCGCTTACAAAATTTGTGTTTTCGAACTTATCTCTATTTGATTCTGATCCAAGAAGAGTTATGAAAATAGCATTACTAACCCACAAAAAAAAAAAAAGTTGTGTTGATGATATTAATGATTTAATGATTGAGAGATTCCCTGGAGACTTCAAGATCTACACAAGTAGTGATAAGACAATTAATCCAACACATCAAGCTGACTATAAGGATTTCTTAAATTGCCTACAACCAAATGGTTTGCCTTCTCATAAGTTGAGATTAAAAAAGAATTGTCCAGTGATGTTGTTGAGGAATATTGATCCAACAGAAGGCCTAGGCAGTAGAACGTGTCTTATTTGCAAGGAATTGAAAACACATGTAATCTACACTAAAATTGTTGTGGGGGAACATTATGGGAAACCTATTATTTTGCACCCTATATTGCTACAATCGAAAGATGGTGACAAACAGGGTATTCCATTTATGCGAACACAATTATTATTTGGTTGTGCTTTGCAATGACAATAGATAAAGCTCAAGGACAAACATTAGATTGTTTCGGGATATATTTGCGAGAACTAGTATTTTCTCATGGTCAACTTTATGTTGCTCTCTCATGCACAAAACGAACAACAGATATTAAAGTGTTAATTGTTCCACCAACATTCGCTAAGACTGGTAAAACAAAGCAAGCAAGAAATGTTGTTTACCTAGAAGTGTTTATACTTACACAAACTGTTCACGAAACCGATGGTACACAGAGTTTATTCATAGCCTTAACATATAATTGTTGCATAATATATTTTCAGTAAATCCACAGCATTTTGCATTTCTGATATAAGATTATGATGTTACATACCATATATGTTTACATGTAATAACTTCCTTTCCATGTTTGGTAAATATATATGCAACAATAACATTTTTACAGATCATGAGAATTAGCATTCCAGTTAAACCCATCACAATTAGCTTAAAAAATTAGACAACAAAAGTTTGCGACCAAGAGAAGATGCAAGTCCAAAACTCGGTTAATTTTCTAACAAAAATATACCAGAAAATGATCTTGATTGATGATGAGGTAACAACATTCTTTATATTAATCTAGCAAAAAATAAAACTTTACACAATCACAACAAATTCTATATATTTATTCCTACTTAGGCAACGAAGGTTATTAGCACATTATTTAGTCACACAATCTACTTATTTCATGACAAATTTGTCCTATACAAGAGCTATTATATATCGAATGCCGTAATTCAGCAAGTTCCTGATAGATACAGGATTGATAATATTCAAATACAATGGATTATCTCAGGAAGAACTATTGTAGAAGACGCACCAGGTAACATATTATAGACATTTGAGGAAGCATTTGAATACACAAAGTTTAAGGATTTTCCACTTTATACTAATCAGAAGGAAAGAGTGCGTAATTTCCTCCATCTTTATACTTTCTTTGTTTCCAAAAAATTATTCTTATTCTTCTTAAAACATCAATATTTTATACATGTGTAGATGTGTTGGGAATGGTCATAAACGTCTACCCTTTGAAAGAATATAAATTTGGAGATGGTGTGCGGAGAGATATTATTATTATCATCAATGAAGAGTATATTGGGAAATATGCCCTCTTAGACTAGATTTTTTATGTAAAAATCGAATGTTTTAATAAAAGAATCTATTTTCAGAAATTATTTGTGAATTTATAATTTTATTTGTACATAATTACGTTTGGAAAAGACCCATTGTGTTTAAGTAAGTAGTCCATGTGAATGGAGGTCTTTCATAGTAAGGTATGGATCACGGGTTACTTAACATATAAATATTCGTTCTTAACCTATTGATGAGAACGAGAATCTTATCATGTCTAGGTTATTATGTTGTGAATTCTAAATGGGGAATGACTTACCTTTAGCCAGTGAGTAGTCCACTCACTTCATGACATAAGCGTATTTCGAATACGTAGAACATGACCTGTAATAGTAGTTTTTAAAAGTATTATATGGTAGAAACCTAGATTACTACCGCTACAGTGTGGACTAGTACTCTACAACTTGAGTATGAGTTGGTGGTCTGACGAAGCTAGAAGCATATACTTTGATATGCTATAGTTGAGGTTATATCGTAGGGCTAATATATTTGCATGTTGGGTATGTGTGAGTAGTTAGTTAAGACAGACTTGTACAAGATAGTTTCTATACTATATTACCCCTTGTGGTTGTCTAAATGATTTAAATATCCAGGGTCCTAGAAAACATGACTTGGATGTTTGCTTTAGGATAGCTCCATTGGAAAGCGGAAACAATCCAGGAAGTCGTGGATCATTGGACTAGAGGCCTAAGGATGGTAGATATCATTTAGAGAGGTGTCAGTAAACTTCTTCCTCTCTAAATGTACGGCGATGTATAGAGGGGTATTTTAGTCATTACACATGTAGGTCGGAGACTTTGCTAACGCAGCACTGTCATTGGGGTCAATATTTCTTTATGGTGATATTAAAAAATATTTAAAATGCAAAATACAACTATTTATATGGCAATGGTATTTTGGTCATTTTAGTAGCCAAGGCGGTGTGTCTTTTGGTCCCCAATATAGACCGTGAGTCCTAATTAAATACGAGCTAAATAATTGATCTTAAATTAAATGGAATTTATTTTATTTAAATAGCCTGATTTAATTGTTGGGCTAGAATAAAATAAAGGTTCATGGAGAGAGAATTAATTAAATTAGTTTGGTGGATTAATTAATTATTCAGGGCTTTGGTCCAGTTTGAATAATTAAAGATTAACCTAGGACTAAACTAATATAGGCTCATTTATTGGACTAATTTATTGGGGCTGGGAAATTAATTATTAATTGGGCCATTTATGTGGTTCTAATTAGAATAATTAATTAAACCCAAAAAGTTAAACTAAGAGTCCAATGGCTTAATCCAGTTTAATCTAGGGTTTTTATTTAGGTTAAACAAGAGGATTAAAAACAACGTTGTTGACAGAATATACATTCTATGAGACGGCTTCTTCTCTATGAAAGGCCAGATGTCTCTCTCTCTCTAGAAAAAAAAAGGTTCTTTAGTATGTAGTTGTTCACCAAACGGATTTAGGCAGGCCATATATTGGAAGATCGAGAGATTAACGTTCACCTATATGCAAAGACGGAGTAGGAGACTTGCAGGAATCGCACCGAGGCTTCTACCAGCGTACCTACCCTGATTGTACACGTTCCGGTCTAGCCAAGTCTTAGAACGAGGAAAAGAGGTGAGAAAGTTTTTAACTTCGGAGTCCTGCCAGAGCCCAACCGGCGCCGGCTAGGACTGCCGGTGCCGGCCCTGGACGGAAATTTCTCTGTTCTTCAATTTTTCCAGTTTTTTATCTGCTGCATGCCCTGTGTTTTCTGCTTTCTATGCCTTCAATTGATATAAGAGCCTGAAGGTTTTGTGAAAATATAGGGAGCATGCATCTAGATGAATAAAACTGGACACATATGTGTGATTAAAATTGTGATCCTTCGCTGTTTATGGTATGGATAGATTCTCTGTTAACCTCGCCGGTGGAGGTATAGGAGATTTGTAATTTACTGTTTTGTTTAGCAAATCGTGTAAGCCCAATGTTTATGGGTATAGGCGATTGTTGATTTTGGTTAATTTTATTGTATTTGATTTGAAATCGGAGAGCCATCGAAGCCAGAAGTTATGCAGAAAAACAGGGGAAATTAGCAATTCGCAGAAAAAAAACTGTAGGATCAGGCCGTCAGACTGCAACCGGCATCGGCTTGGGGTGTTGGAATTGACGCCAGCTTGGGTCTGGAAAGCCGGTCCGCGCGCTGGTTTCTCGTGGGTCTTGGTTCTGTGCGGCGGGTGCAGTGGATCACAGTGCAGATGGGTGCATGATCCAGTGCGACAGGTGCAGTGGACCAAGGCTTTTTTTTTTATTTTTCCTTATAATTTTTCTTGCAATTTCTTTTGGTTTTGGGGTCCATACCAGGCGAAGTTAATATTTTGTAATAATTAATATTCAAGGAATATTTTGCATGAAAATATTAGTTAGGGATTTTAGGATTAAACAAGACCATTAATTAATTAATTAATGTGTTTAATTCTATTATCTGGACACTTAGGTTTAAAAATAGAAGAGTATGAAAACGTCTACTATTTTCTAGCATGCTATTTCTTTTTGTACCTATGTGCACGTTTTCTCAAAGACCAAAGTCTTTGGGAATATTTTTGACAAGGAAAATATTTTTTCTACAAATTAAATAGTTATTTTAGCTTGAACAAAAATTAATTCTTAGATATTTTGTCAAAGGATTTAATCCTTGACATAGAAAATATATTGGATTTAGATATTTTTGTAAGTTAAAATAGAAAGCCATTTTGTTTTAATTTTGGCACAAGAAAAATTATTTTGTCAAATAAACTTGAGACCAAAGTCTCTAGAAAGTTTTAATTGGAAAATTTTTGAAATTATTAAGTTTTTAACTTAAATAAAATTAGTTCATGGGAAAAACTCTCAAAGGATATAAACCTTGACATAGAAATTTTTATGGACTTGGAAATTTTATTTTAAGGGAAAACTTAATGGAAATTTTCAAAAGGATATTTTTCAGAAAATCTTTGTTTTAAAAGACTAAGTGGGAAAGGGGTTCCAATGGCCCCACAGCTTCCATCACGATCCTCATTAGAGATCGTGGGTCTTCTCGCGTCACCCTGGGAGTGAACCCGTATAGGATGGGGATACCACAAGGATCTAGATCTAATGTAGGGATGTAATTAATAACCCGGAGCATGTACTATGATCGGCCAGCCCCTCATTTGAGGTCATAGTACGAGGAATGTCCATAGGAAATGAGAGGAAACGGCCATCCCCTTGATGGAGTTATCTTCTAGATCATTACCTAGAAGGAAAATTAATTTGTGGTGGTTAACACACTTAGCTTAGGAAACTGTTAATCTTTCCAAGAAGATATGTCAGTTTTCCTAAGAGCCAAATTGATTATTATCAGTTTTGATAATAAGGATAAAGTGCACATATTTGTTTTGTTTTCACAAACTGAATCTTTTTCTTTTATTTTTTGATTTTTCAAAAATGGTAGGAGGTTTTTTTAGTCAATTGGCCGTTATTCTCCAAGAGAATAAGTTAACAGGACCAAACTATGTGGACTGGAAGAGGAACCTGGACATAATACTCACAGCGGAAGAGTACAAGTATGTCCTTTTCGAAACCTGCCCTGTTATCGGGGAAAGTTCCACCACCGAGGAGCGTGAGGTTGAGAAGGCATGGAAGAAGGCCGACGAGATGGCTCATTGTTACATGTTGGCCTCTATGTCTAATGTGCTCCAATCCAAACATGAGCACATGACCACTGCGTATGACATAACTCAATCATTAGCCAAGATATTCGTAGATAAGAGCCAGCCCGCAAGGCAGGAGGCTCTTCGAACCATTATTAACACTAAGATGGCTGATGGAGTATCAGTTAGAGAGCATATGTTCAAGATGATTGCTGCTTTCAAGGAGGCAAAAATCTTAGGGGCTATCATTGACCCTGAGAGCCAATGTACATGGTTTTCGAATCTCTACCGGGTTCCTTTACTCAGTTCAAGTTGAACTATAACATGAACAAGTTGAATATGTGTTTGACTGAGTTGATAAAGGAGCTCCAGATGGCGGAGAAAGTCATGAAGCCACAATCTAAGGCTATGGTTGTTAAAGCTTCATCTTCTAGAGCTGGGACCAAGCCCAAGAAGTTTAAGAAGAAGAAGGGGAACGTAACAGTCCAGCCCAAGACCCAACCTAAAGACAAACCCAATGGCAAGTGCTTCAAATGTGGACTGAAGGGACATTGAAAAAAGGAGTGTCCGGATCTTCAAGCCAAGAAAAACCCCACAGGTAATGTTTTCTATCTAGAGTCTATATCAATGATTGGATCAACTTTCACTTGGATTATTGATTCAGGAGCTACTGATCACATCTGTAACTCCTTGCAGGGGTTTGGAAAGATTAGAAGTCTCCAGAAGGGCGAACATAGATTACATGTGGGAAATGGAACACAAGTTTGGGCCCTTGTAGTGGAAGAACTGGATCTTATTTTTTATTGTAATAGAATAGTGGTTTTAAAAGATATTTTATGCGTACTTGGATTTCGTCAGAATTTGATTTCAGTTGCAAAACTAATAAATCAAGGATATTCTATATTTTTCCATTCTGGTATTTCTATCGGTAGAAATGGAGAAATTTTATGTATTGGGCACACGTATGAGAATCTATTTTTCTTAAACCCTATTAACAATCAATTAAATAACGCTCAATCTGAACTTTTAACAAAGAAGAGAAAGACCAATGTCAATGACTCTTATCTTTGGCATCTAAGGTTGGGTCATATCAACTCAACCAAGATTCAGAGGTTGATCTATGATGGGCCCTTAGACTCATTGAGATTGGAAAATTGGGTTTAGTGTAAGTCCTGCCTGAAGGGAAAGATGACCAAAAGGTCATTTGCCCCTAAGGTGGATAGAGCCAAGGAGGTATTGAGTCTTGTTCACACTGATGTGTGTGGTCTCCTGTCTATACCAGTTAGAGGAGGTTTTGAGTACTTCATCACTTTCATGGATGATTGTACAATGTTTGGTTATGTTTACCTGATGAGACGCAAGTCTGACTCTTTTGACAAGTTCAAAGAGTTTAAGGCTGAAGTAGAGCGTCGGACAGGTAAATTGATCAAGACCTTACGATCGGATCATGGTGGAGAGTACCTCATTGGTGAATTCAAGGACTATATGGTACATCATGGGATAGTATCTCAACTCTCTGCATCGAGAACACCCTAGAAGAACAGAGTAGTTGAGAGAAAGAATAGGACATTGATGGAAATGGTCCGAAGCATGATGTTTCATGCTACTTTTCTAGTGTCTTTTTAGGGATATGCCCTGAAAATAGCGGTATACATTTTGAACTTGGTACCTTTCAAGTCAGTACCTAGGACTCCCTATGAGATGTGAACTGGGCGTAAGTAAAGTCTAAATCATCTTAGGATATAGGGTTGTCCAACTTATGTATTGGTCAAGGGAGACAAGTTGGAACAAAGATCAGAATTATGTTATTTTATTGGGTATCCAAAAGGGACAAATGGTGGTTACTTTTATCATCCTAAGGAGTAGAAGGTACTGGTTAGTACCAATGCTAGATACTTAGAGGATGATCAAAGTACTTACACCAAAGGTTCAACTAGGCTGGAACTTAAGGAGAAGTTATCTTCGAAAGCAACTTTTTCTGACCCGATTGTGGCATAAGAAGAGATACAGTCTCAAGAGCCTGTACAAATGGAGCCTCGTCGTAGTGGGAGAGTGTCTAAGGTTTCGGAGAGATGGACTAGAGAAGCTTTCGAGCTAGTCTCCGACTATCAGGAACAAGACCCCACTAGATACGAGGAGGCTATTGCTGATGCCGATGTAAATCTGTGGCATGAAGTAATGAATGCCGAGATTGAGTCTATGTATCTCAATCAAGTTTGGGATCTTGTAGCTTCACCTGAAGGGATAAAACCCATAGGGTGTAAGTGGGTATACAAAAGAAATAGGGGAGTAGATGGGAAGGTGGAAACTTTCAAAGCTAGGCTTATGGCGAAAGGGTATACTCAGAAAGAGAGAATCGATTGTGAGGAAACCTTTTCCTCAGTAACCATGCTTAAGTCCATCCATATCCTCCTTACAATTGCATGTTATTATGACTACGAGATATGGCAAATAGATGTCAAGACGGCATTTTTAAATGGCCATCTTAGTGAAGACATCTATATGGTTTGCAAGCTTAAAAAGTCCATTTATGGATTTAAGCAGATATTGAGAGTATGGAACATTCGTTTTGATGAGACTGTAAAGTCTTATGGTTTTGTTCAAAATGAGGATGAACCATGCATATACAGGAAACTTGAAGGCATTAATGTGGTTTTTCTTGTCTTGTATGTGGATGACATTCTACTCATTAGAAATGATGTAGGGTCATTGTCATCTACAAATGTTTGGCTGTCTAGTCAATTCAGTATGAAGGACGTGGGAGAAGCCAGTTACATTCTCGGGATTAGACTTCCTAGAAATAGGAAGTAAAGGATGTTAGGATTATTCTAAGCGGCATACATTGACAAGACGCTGTCCAGGTATAGTATGGACTTATGCAATGGAGCTCTAATTCCTTGCAGACATGGGTTATCATTTTCTTCAAGGGACTATCCTAAGTCTCAAGAAAAAAAGAACAGGATGAGTAGGATTTCCTACGTTTCGGCTGTGGGAAGTCTCATGTATGCCATTCTGTGTACTAGGCTAGATATCTGCTTTGCCGTAGGCTTGGTTAGCAGATATCAGTCAAACCCTAGGGAGGTTCATTGGCAAGCTGTAAAGCATATACTCAAGTACCTTAAGGGAACGAGAGATTATATACTGGTTTACAGAGCTGATGACTTGGTTCTTACAGGATACACGACTCAGACTTCCAGGCAGATAAGGATGAGAGAAAATCCACTAGTGGATATATCTTCACCTTGTCTGGAGGAGCTATTTTATGGAGGAGTATCAAGCAATCTTACATTGTTGACTCAACCATGGAAGTTGAGTATGTGGCAGCTTCGGAGGTATCCAAGGAAGCAGTCTAGCTCCGGAAGTTCCTTTCAGAACTTGGAGTCGTGCCACACATGGACAGGCCAATTGTGATGTATTGAGATAACACTGGAGCAGTATCACAATCCAAAGAACCCAGGAACCACAAGAAGAGAAAGCACATCGAGAGGAAGTACCACCTGATCCGGGATTTCATCCAGAGACGGGAAGTCGTGATGAAACAGATTGCTTCCGAGAACAATCTAGCAGATCTATTCACCAAGCCTTTGGCTGAGAGAGTCTTCAAGAGACACTTAGACGCCACAGGGGTGGGCACCTACGGACTTACTTAATCTTAGAGTGCAAGTGGGAGATTGTTGGGAAATATGCCCTCTTAGACTAGGTTTCTGATGTAAAAATTAAATGTTTTAATAAAAGAATCTATTTTCAAAAATTTTTGTGAATTTATAATTTTATTTGTGCACAATTACATTTGAAAAAAACCTATTGTATTTAAGTAAGTGGTCCATGTGAATGGAGGTCTTTCACAGTAAGGTATGGATTATGGATTACATAACACAGAAACATTCGTTCTTAACCGATTGATGAGAATGGGAATCTCATAATATCTAGGTTATTATGTTGTGAATTCTAAATAGGGAATGGCTTACCTTTAGCCAGTGAGTAGTCCACTCACTTCATAACATAAACGTATTTCGAATACGTAGAACAAGACCTGTAGTAGTAGTTTCTAAAAGTACTATATGGTAGAAATCTAGACTACTAATGCTACAGCGTAGACTAGTACTCTACGACTTCAGTATGAGTCGGTGGTCTGACGAAGCTGGAAGCATATATTTTGATATGCTATAGTTGAGGTTCTATCGTAGGGCTAATATACTTTCATGTTGGGTATATGTGACTAGTTAATTAAGACAGACTTGTACAAGATAATTTCTATACTATATCACCCCTTGTGGTTGTCTGAATGATCTAAATATCCAGGGCCCTGGGAAACATGACTTGAATGTTTGCTTTAGGGTAGCTCCCTTGGAAAGCGGAAACAATTCAGAAAGTCGTAGATCATTAGACTAGAGGCTTAAGGATGGTAGATATCATTTAGAGAGGTGTTAGTACACTTTTTCCTCTCTAAATATACGGTGATGTATAGAGGGCTATTTAGTTAGTACACCTATAGGTCGGAGACTTTGCTAACGTAGTACTGTCCTTGGGGTTAATATTTTCTTATGGTGATATTAGAAAATATTTAAAATGCAAAATACAACTATTTATATGGCAATGGTATTTTGGTCATTTTAGTAGCCAATGCGGTGTGTCTTTTGGTCCCCAGTATAGACCGTGAGTCCTAATTAAATACGGACTAAGGAATTGATCTTAAATTAAATGGAATTTATTTTATTTAAGTAGCCTGATTTAATTGTTTGGCTAAAATAAAATAAAGGTCCATGGGGAGAGAATTAATTAAATTCGTTTGGTGGATTAATTAATTATTCACGGCTTTGACCCAATTTGAATAATTAAAGATTAACCTAGGACTAAACTAATAAAGTCTCATTTATTGAACTAGTTTATTTAGGCTGGGAAATCAATTATTAATTGGGCCATTTATGTGGTTCTAATTAGAATAATTAATTAAATCCAAAAGGTTAAACTTAGAGTCCAATGGCCCAATCCAGTTTAACCTAGGGTTTTTATTTAGGTTAAATAGGAGGATTGGAAACAACGTTGTTGACAGAACATACACTCTCTGAGACGACTTCTTCTCTATGAAAGGCCAGATGTCTCTCTCTCTCTCTCTATCTCTCTCTCTCTCTCTCTCCAGAAAAAAAGGTTCCTTAGTCTATAGTTGTTTACCAAACGGATTTAGGCAGGTCATATATTGGAAGATCGAGAGATTAGCGTTCACCTATATGCAAAGACGGAGTAGGAGACTTGCAGGAATCGCACCAGAGGCTTCCACCAGCGTACCCACCCCGGTTGCATACGTTCCGGTCTAGTCAATTCTTAGCACGAGGAAAAGAGATAAGAAATTTTTTAATCTCAGAGTCCTGCCAGAGCCCAACTGGCGCCAACTAGGACTGCCGGAGCCAGCGCCAGCCTTGGACGGGAATTCCTTTGTTCTTCAATTTTTCCAGTTTTTGATCTTCGCTTCTGCTGCTTGCCCTGTGTTTTCCGCTTTTTATGCCTTTAGAGTAAGTTATAAAATTATTATTATTATAGAAAAACATATAAAACAAATTGTACAAACAAAATCATCTCACTTTATTCAATGTATCAAGCTGAATCCGATCTGAACGATATGATTGAAGAAATATTCAGAAGAAGAAAGAGATACCATAAACCAAATGTAAAGAACACTGCCAGTGATATCTTGTCGAAGAATAGGAGTTGGCATATTCAACGGCAGCAAATTATATAAAAACTCATTAGTATTCACAAAAGTTATAACTTTATAAACTTAAAAAAGCTTTCCAAAGTTTTATCTCAAGAATGAATTTGAAGACTCGATATATGTCAGCAATCACTATAAATCCACTAACTCAACAAGCGACACAGCTTAAAAACTGGTACTAAGCATTAAACCTTCCAAATATTAATTAATTATTTAGTTTTTTTTTTGCAAGGAGGAAAAATTAAATTTCTTACACAAATTTCTTTGTTTTTTTGTTTTTGGGTTCAAACTAATGTTCTGATGAAACAATGTGACATGCATGATTGAACTAATTTAAATAACGATTCAATTGCTAATAAAATTAAATTGCCACTTGTGTATTCCTACATTTAGCATGTCTTCATAATCTACATTTGTATCTCTATCTTATTACGTATGCAATGTATAGTACATCTGCATATGCTACATCTGTTGTTTGGCCAAGGCTACAAAGAATGAACAAATTATTGCTAAAAAACTAGTGAATGCAAAATATACTAATTTAAATCCAGCACTTTTGTTCCATCCTAACGATAGGATCACTCCAATAGCAGAAATTTAACTAACAGAAAAGTTAAAAGCCATCCTTAACAAAGTAAATTTATGAATATTAGAATTTTCACTTTTCTTAATTTAATAAGGTTTAAACATATACGTCTAGATTATTTGGATAAAGGGATCTATAATGATACATAATCTACAACAAAAAGTTTTGGTATATGGCTTGCAAGAATTGCTATTCAAGCACTTAAGCAAGAATTAGGGAATCTTTTTCATGCATTGACTATAGAGATGATGTAGTTGCAGAACAAGGTTACCATATTCATCATTACAAAATAAGATTATTAACTTCAAATACATTACACTCATTTACTAATTCATTTTTATTGTATAGATGTGCTTTTGAAATTGAGATGTTAGATGATTTTGGACTATTGCCAATCACCGCATTTAGTAAATCTACAGAGAGCTTCTTATTAATTAGTGCTATGCAAGCAATGAAACTTTTTGAGGAAGTAAACAATATTTAAAACAATAAATTTAATAAACAGAAAGAAAATGCTAATCCACACAATTCATGTGCAGGATATTTCCCTTCATTTGGATGATGCAATTTGAAAGATAAAAGGGAAAAATTTACATAGCACAGATTCGTCCAATAAGATCTCAATCAGAAACTTCAGAAATGAAGTATAATGTCCACTTCTTGTTTGAGGAAGATGGACTAAATCAGATTTCACCAATGATGGTCAATGAACAAAATAAAATAAGTTCAACTTTAAGTAACTATTAACAACTATTTTTCTACCAATAAATCGTTCTAAAACTTACTAATTACAAACTTTATGTATTAAACAAAATCTAGAATAGATGGAGAAGCATCAAGGACAACATAAAGATCATTTCAAGAGAATTTGACAAGACAGTACAGGAAGACATATACAAAGAGATTGCGTCAAGCTATGCAAGTATTGCAAAAAAGTCCAAAACGGAGTGATAAAAAAGAAATACATCTAAAGATATCTTTAATCATATTTGTTGTAATAATTTTATCTAAACTCAACTATGTTTTATATTTTGTTTGAGAATTTCTCCACCCTAATGACTTTGATTTTGTTGGGATTTATTTTCTAATTCTTATTTTTGTGTTTATTTATAAACTATTATTGGCAAAATGAGGATTATTTTTCCTCATTCTTTTTTTTTTTTAAATTTGAGGCTTTTTACGAATATATTATTAGGTTTGTCATAGCAAACCTTAAGACAAATAAAGAACATAAAAAATAACAAGAGTCAGTTTCTATTTATATATATATATATATATATATTGTGTATATAAGTAGTAGAATAAAACTTATATGATACTTATATTTAAAAAAAACTTCAAATCATTTATGTTAAGAGCAATTCATGTAGGAAAATTTTCAATAAACAAATTATTTAGAAATTTTATTTTATCCCAAATATTTAAAATTTTTATTTAATGGTCGGCAAAAATCTCCACACGTAATGTGATCAAGAAGAAGTACATCCAAAGTTATCTTTTACCATATTTTCTACAATAATTTTTATCTAAACTCAACTATACTTTATATTTTGTTTGTGAATTTCTCTACCCTATTAATAGCCTTTGATCAATAGGTATTTTGTTTTATGTTTTATATTATTTGGTTTGTGAATTCCGCATGTATTTGGCTTACTCCTATGTTGTTATGCTCACTTTTAAAAGGTGCTTTTAAGATCTAACTGAAGATGGCATTTTTCATGTTAGAGCTTAACAGTAATTCTTTTTTTTGGGAGTAATAGTTCTTTTCAAAATGTGCTTTTTTGTGCTATGTTACATTCTTCCTTAACAAAACTGCTACAAAAGTACTTCGGAAAAATGGTCATTTAATTTATTTTCCTCATTTTGTTATATAATAGCAAAATCTCTGAGTACAAAACATTAAAATAAATATAATAAAAAAATAACCACTTACTAATGAAGGGGAAAAAAAGCTTATTATATCTCCATGTACCCATTGTGACAATGAATCTTACAATATACGTCATTTATTTTGAATGTTTACACGAGATAATTAGACAATATTCTATTAAAGTGATATCAAGAAAAAACAAAAGATATCCAAATTTTAGTCAATAATACAAACATTAAACACACATACAAATATATATATATATATATATATATATATATATATATAATAGACAAAAAAAATTTATATCTAGCACAGGTAACATCTCCACGCATAGCATAGATACGTCAACTAGTATACTAGGATTCAATTTGTTTCTGCTATTATTAGTGGGATTCAATATTTCTTGATTGTAATGGCTTTTTATTCAATGGTAACTTTGATTATTATTATTATTATTATTTGGTATTGACGTTATTGGTTATAATGGCTTTATTATTTATTTATTTATTTTTTTAGCAACTTTCAACTAAACATAACTCACTCCATTAATTTCCCTTTTGATTGTATTTATGGTAACAACTCTCCTTAAATATATGGTGAATCTTTTATTAATACTACTAGGATTTTTAATGGGATTTGCTAACATACTACATGGAGGTAGCATGTTAGTATTGTACCCATTTTTCATGGACAAAAAAATTCAAAACACATATTTTGACACCTCATTAAAATTAAGGATAATTTTGTAACACCATCAAATTAAGTAATAAATTATAGGAATCAATTAAGATCCTTTAAATTAGCTTTCTTTCTTTATTTAAAATTTTTTAACCTTTCCTAATTACACCGTATATGGCACTAAATACGTAGACTGAGAGGGCAAATAACACCGAATTGTGATCATCACACCATACATGCATACTTGATTACATATTTTTCTTATAATTTGATCTAATCTTTTTTTTTTTTTTTATATGTAGGCTGAGAAGGCAAGTATGCATGTGGAGAAATGGTCGGAGGAGAAGCACATATCAGGCTAGAACATGATCAAAAAAGAAAATAAAAATCAAGTAGTAAATGTGTGTGTTTTATTTTCATTTTTATTTTGCCCTTTTTTTTCCGAGAAAGTCAATTAATTTGACATGATAAATTTCTTCTAATTACTAAATGTAAACAGATTTTTGTATTCAATATTTGTAAACATTGGCATATTAACTTTACAAATTAATTTAGAACTTATTGCCATCTATCTTTTGATTAAGAAAATTAAAAAAAAAAAAAGGTTAGATAAGGAAAGGAAGCTAATTTAAAGGAACTTGATTGATCTCTATAATTTATTATTTAATATTGATAATTTTACGAAATTATCCTTAATTTTAATGATGCAGCAAATTATGTGTTTTGATTTTTTTGTCCATAAAAAATAGGTATGATGCTAACATACCACTTTCATGTAGTACGTTAGCAAATCCCATTTAATTAGTTAAGTACATTAGAAGTAATGACCTAATAATGGCAAGTGGGCTGAGCTACATGAGTTTGGGTTAGGCCGAATCAAGCTAGTCCAGCTAAAGTCGGGTTGGACCTTGGGCCAATAGCCTTGGGCTTTGCACAGACTGGCGTCTAAGACGTGAGGGCCACGGGCCAGGCTAGTGGGCCTCTTCCTTTGATTTTTTTAAGGAATTTTAATTGTTTTATAATTTAAATAACATAATTATTTATATTTATAAGAAAAAATATCTTGAAGTAGAGGTAGTATGAGATTTGATTTAGATTTCTACCGGTTTTATTATTGTACAAAATAAAAATTATATAAAAAAAGAATTTAATATCTAAATCTCTTAAAAAGTACTATATTATTTAAAATTTAGATACAAAAATTTCTTAAGATATCAATACATGACTACCATTTAATAAACTTTTAAATTTTAAAGAAGATACTTGAAGAATTATGAAGGTATATATCTAGCAAATTATATTTTTGAACACTTTTTTTAGAAAAAATATAGAGAATTGAGGTTTTGTGGAGTATTTGGAGTGAATTGAGGGTATTTATAATGCTTTTGGAGTGAAAAAGTGAATATAATTGTTGGGAGGGGGAATATAAAAAAAATATATGGAATTAAATTCTGGCAGGCCGATCCGTCAGTAAATGGGCGGTTGCGGGCCTAGCCGGACCTGCCCATGGTGGGCCAAGAAAAAATTATATTGGTCCGACACGGACAGTCTTGCAAGACGGATCGCAAACCCGCCTGCCATAAGGAGACTGAGCTTGCTGCCAGGCTGGCGGGCCGACTTGACCCACTTGTCAATACTATAATGACCTTCTCTTTAATAGTATTCTAATCTCTTAGTTCTTGACCGAGAAAATGTTTGCATAAACAGGGTTTTGAACTCTCTGGTTTTTATTTTTTCTTTGAAACGTTTAGCAAATAAAAATATCTCAAGTATTTTAACATTTCGAGATATACAATTTTCACTATTGAATAAACGTTCAATTCATTCTTAATTTTAAATTGTTTATTTTTAATATAATATATTGAATGTTAATTAAATTTCTAATTTTGTTTATTTTACCTAATTATTTTTCATTTATTCATTAGTAAAATAATATTTATTTGTAAACTTTAATATTTTTCCTCTTTGATTTCATTAGTAGGAAAATAAAATATTTATTCTGATTAGTCAATGACAATATAAATATAATAAGTATACAAATATAGATGGAAAATTTGAACAGTAATTAAACTATTGACAGGGGTTACTCAAAATTATTTCATTGAATAAATATAATAATTATTTTATTTATGTTATAATTCAAAACTAATTTATAATAAAATTGCCACTCACATCAAATTAATTTTAATATTTTATAATTTATACAATCGACATATAACAAGTATAAACTATCCCTTGGTGGTTTGCTTTGAAAGGCTACAATTTGCATCATTTGTAATAGTTGTAGTGTTTTCTTTAAAAAAAAAAAAAACAAGAAATGTTAACATAATCAAAACAATAAAATTCTATTATTTTTCTATTAAAAAGTCTAATTAGTAATTAAAAACAAGTTTTTTTTTCCCTCTTTCTTCTTTTGTTATTTGAATAACAGGAAAGGTTATTCTGAAAAGTAAAAAGAAAAAAAAAATTCTCTTATCGGCCTTTGGCTTAAAGAAAATAGTTTTATAAGGAAAATAACTTTTCTGCAGAATTACAGATTTTGCAAGATACGTAATGCAATTTGCATGAGAGTTTATATCATAATTTTCATTTTAAAAAAACATCACATGCAAAAGCAAAAATAAAAAGATCTTTCCCACAAATTTCTTTTTTTATTCAACACTATATTGGAGTAAAAACCTGTAGAGTAGAGTACTACAAGTAAAAAAAAAAAAAAAAAAAAATTTACTATCCAAATTTTAAATTTATATAAAAGTCAATCTAATTTTGTTTAATATCAAAATTAAAAAAAAAATCTCACTTTACCATCTCCATTAAATTTCCATCTAATGTTTCCGTTAAAATTAACATTTTAAAAATATTTTTAGTGAATTGATTTGATAGTCAAATAAAGCAAAGGACAAGTAAGAAAATTTGAAAGTTTAATCATCAATCAGAACTACATTAAAATTTATATGATAATTTAGAAAATAGTCAAAATTTTGGATAACAAAAGTGAATCACCCTTGCATATTACCTATAGTACCTCCAATAAATAAAAATCCCGTCTAAAAAATTACAAATATATTAAGAAAATAATTAGATAAAACTTATTTTGAAGTTAAAAGACTATTTTACTCTTCATAAGATGATTCAAGGTTATTAGTATAGCAATTTATCCTTTTTTCATTAATTATGAAAATAGTAGTAAATAGGGGTAAATTTAAAAATAATAACATTAATACTATCTTAAGTTTTGAACTTGACGAACATTTAAAAAAACTTAAAAAATGATTATTATTTAAAGGAGAAAAATAAACACTAAGATAATTATTGTAATGTATTCCAAAAAAATAAATAAATTATTATGACACATACTAATTCTACGTGCAAAATCCTTTTGCCAGGCCGAAGATATAACAGATGCAAAATCTTGTCCTTTCAGAATTTTCTATGTTGCTGCATAAGAAAAAGATTAGAACTCAATTTATTTTACCATTAAAGTTAAAAGTTAACGACCTATCACTAGTTTAAAATTTCAAACAGTGATATATTTTCTGTTTTTTTTGAATTTTTACTTATAGTGTTATCGGTTTGATTTTATTAATGAAATTATTTATTTAAAAAAAATTGAAAATATAACACTAGTAAAAGGGTGTAAATTTTCATCTGCAAAATGGAGAGTTACCTTAAAGGCTTCGAAGTTCGAAATAGGAGACGATGATGCAGTAGCATGTTGGGAAAAAAAATATCCTTATTACCCCACACTATTGAAGAAATAATAATAATCAAGCAACTACAGAGAAAAATAACAAGACAAAAATTTACGTGAAAAACTTCAAAATCAGAGAAAAACTACGGCCGTTGTCAAGACAACCGAGAAAAATATTCACAATGTGAAAAATTATTACAACAACACAATATCAAATACAATATTTTTCTCACACCCTAAATCCAAAAAAATACCTAGAAAGTACCCAAAGAATTTTTTCAAATCCTCAAACCCTCACAATTTTTCTGAACTTTTGCTCTCTACATCGAGAGCTTCTCTTTTGTTGGTGTGTATTGCTCTTCATCGGAGGCCTATTTATAGGCCAATGTCTTTAAAACATTGCATGTGGAGTGGTTGTGTAATTCAACCACTCATTTGTTTGATTCACTTGGCACAACATAGTGGGGTTTTTATCAGAATGGCCCCATTCGGGGCCATTCGGCTTCACGTGGCCCCGCGGGGGGAAGGAGGCCTGAAATGGCCTCGACGCATTCGCCGATAGCGTCCTCATTTAAATGAGGACGCTATCGACGATTGCGTCCTTATACTTAGGACGCTACTCTTAAATGCGTCATCAGTTAGGACGCTATCCGTTCGTCTTCTTCACCGCGCCGCGCCTCTGCAATTTTCATTTCGCTTCGACAGCAGTGGCTTTTCTCTTTCGTTGCACTTCCTCCGGCAATTGCGGAAACCTTATTCGGTGTTCTTCTCCGGCAACGTCAACCCTTCTTTTGCTCCGGCGACGCAGGCGGCACTTCACTTCTGCTCCGGCGACCATAGCATTGTTCTCCTCGCCGGAGCGAATAGTCTCCTCCACCGGCGATTGCAACGGTAGCAGTCTACTTAGGCGGCCCGTCCTGTGCATGGCATTTTCTCTAATTTTGAGGTATGTCATTCTTCTTGGTCTTTATTTTTTGATTAGTTGATATAATTTCTGAATATAATGTATGTCTTTTGTTGCATTAGTTTTTTTTTTTATATACCATAAATTACCATTTAAGATTTGGGAATATATTGTATATTTATTTTTTTTTATCCATTAGAGATTTATGTTACCTTTTTGTATAGTACTCTGATTGTATAAATATGTTTATAGCTTTGTATTCTGGTGAAAGGATTTGGAATATAGGAAGTAAAAGAAAACTGCATTATAGATAATATACTATTCTGGTGGAAGGATTTGGAATATAATAATTCTTATTATTAATTTATTTTTTAATATACTATTATTATTATTTATTATTTAATATATTAATATTACTATTATTATTATTATTATTATTATTATTATTATTAGTATTATACTATTATTATTAGTATTAGTATTATTATTTTTTAATATACTATTATTATTTATTATTTAATATATTACTATACTATTATTATTAGTATTAGTATTATTATTATTTTTAATATACTATTATTATTTATTATTTACTAAAATATTAAATAATAAATAATAATAACAATAATAATAATAATAGTATATTAAAAATAAAAATAAAATAATGATATACTATTATTATTTTATTATTCAATATATTACTATTATTATTAGTATTAGTATTAGTATTATCATTATTTTTAATTCACTATTATTATTATTATTTTTATTTTTAATATACTATTATTATTATTAGTTTATTTTTGTAATATATTATTATAATTTTTTATATACTATTATTATTATTATTAGTTTATTTTTGTAATATATTATTATAATTTTTTATATACTATTATTATTATTATTATTATTATTATTATTATTATACTATTAATATTATTTTATTTTTATTTTTTAATATACTATTATTATTAGTTAATTTTTTAACATACTATTATTATTATTATTATTATTATTATTATTATTATTATTACTATTAATAGACTATTATTACTTTTGATATACTATTATTATTATTATTTTAATTACTATTAATACGCTATTATTATTATAATTATTACTTTAAATATACTGTTATTATTAATTTATTTTTGTAATGTATGATTATTATTATTATTATTATTATTATTATTATTTTTTAATGTACTACTATAATTGTAGTTGTTATTATTAATATTTTATTGTTTAAATATACGATTATTATTATTATTTTTAATAAAAAATTATTATTATTATTATTATTATTATTATTATTATTATTATTAAAATTAGATAACAATACTTGTATTATTAAATTCTTGTGTTACGCTATTTAATTAAAACAATTAGTGATTAGATGTAAAAATTCGTACTAATACTTGTATTCATTAAAAGAAATTGACATATCACAATATCCTTTAGGATGGATCGAGTACGTGGCGATACTGTTCCCAAACCTATTTACGAGGGCTTGATATCTAGGCAAGATAGGCATCTATCTTCATTGATTTGGTCACGACATTCTGAGAGCTATGAGATACCATTAGCCTTTAGACGTTGCGATTCTCGTTTTTGGGAGCTATTTCCATTCCCTCCTCGGGTAATGGATTATATCGATTTGGCTGGTTTCGGGGGAGTCTGTAGAGTTGGGCATCTTCATGTAGATCATGCCCTTGTGACTGCATTAGTTGAGAAGTGGCATCCCGAGACACATACCTTCCATCTACAGGTAGGAGAGGCCACCGTCACACTAGGGGATTTTGCGATTTTGTGGAGATTTAGAGTTGACGGTGACCCGATCATTGGAGAGGTTTACGGGCGCCCTCGGATAGCGTGGATAAATTTGATACATACGCTCCTTGGTTTTCGACCTCTGACTACCCAGTTCAGGGGTAACAGGCTGGAGAAGTCGGCCCTTGAGGCGCATTTGTCACTCTCTCTTCTAGACGATGCTTCTGATGCAGTGGTGCAGCAGAGGGCACGTGGATTCATTTTTCTTCTTATTGGTAGTATGATTCTGTTTGACAAATCAGGTCATCTACTGCCCCTTCGTTTTCTACCATTCCTTGCGGACTTACATTATTGCGGTTAGCTTAGCTAGGGTGGTGCGGCTCTAGCGTGGATGTATAGATACCTCTGCGAGGCAACTGACCCTGTTGCAAGGGAGATTTGTGGTCCTATGGTTCTGCTTCAGGTTAAATTTTTAGCTCCATTCTTTCTTTTCCAATTACTTTAGATGTTCTATAGTCTAGTAAAATAGTAATAAAATTTGAGTAACTCTGTATTATTTGATTGTGTAGTTATGGGCTTGGAAGTACATCCCTATCCTACGTCCTGACAGGGTTGAGCCAGGCCATAGACCTCCACTTGCACCGTATGGTGCGAGGTGGAACGTGCGGCTACGGCTACATCGAACGCCGACGCACGTTCTAGTGACATACAGAGATCAGTTAGACGCGATGCAGGATCATCACGTACGTATTTAGATTTTTCTGCCAGCAATTTTTTATTACGCATATTGTCGTTTTAGTGTTTCAATTAAACGTTTTCAAATTGTGTCAGTTTATTTGGTGCCCGTACGATGCCATAAACCTAGAGTTCATGCCAGCGAGATACATGGAGGGTTCAGACATCTGGCGATCACGGATTCCATTCATATGTTGGGACGTTGTAGAGTTCCACTACCCCGACCGTGTGCTTCGACAGTTTGGTATGTTACAGCTCATTCCCCAGAGTTGTGAGTACGATGCTGAGTTGCACGCGACTGGTACTCGGGGGAACCACATGACCAACTGGTCTCATCACCATTCAGCGTTCATAGCACTGTGGGGTTCGCGACATTAGACAGTCGTGCAGGGCGCTCTCGAGATAGGGGTGGAGCCAGACTATCTATCTTGGTACCAGCTGAGGACTAGGTGGCGGATTGGTAATCCGTCTCCACCAGGGAGTGAGGTCGCCGGCTATCAGGGGATTGGTTCGGGACACACAATTATGGTAAGTATATTATTCAGTATTTCATGTTTTTTCTCGATAATGTATTATTATTCGTACTCGATTTATTTTGACATGGGTGTTTTTTTTTTATGGCTATTACAGTCAGACGGGCTTTACAGAGCTATATCCATTGCCACGGAGGCTTTAGCTACAGCTGACTCATATTCGAGAGCAGCTTTCGAGCGTATCAGGGACACGTGCACTCTTTCTCTTACCACGGCCAGGTTTGATCTTACTAGTTATGGCACACGTCCTATTCCAGAAGCGGGTGTACCCGCGATTCCGGAGCAGGCAGTCAGTAGAGGGCCTCGAGCATGGGTTGAGGGTCGGGCCATTCCGGGTCAGCGTCGAGGTGGTAGGCAAGCCCGTGCCGTCCCAGCTGCCGCAGTTGCCCCCGAGGTTGCACCAGATCCCGTACTGCTATTAGCTGCTCCGATTGGAGAGTTCGATGCGGGACCATCTGAGGAGTTTGAGGCGAGACCATCTGGAGAGTACGAGGTGGGACCATCTGGGGATCCAGCTGCGCAGTCTCCGAATGCCTTGATCTTTAGCACTACTTGCTTTTCACCGTCGACAAAGGACGAGGTGGATGGTATTGCAGAGCAGAGGCCCGACACATCGACGCAGGCTTCTGATATGGGACCGAGGCAAGTCATGCAGGTGTCTGCGCATGTTCTACCTACAGAGTCCATGCCATTTAGTGTGGTGGTCGATGACCAGGAGGGACTAGGACTTAGAGTTCAGTGGCATCGGCGGCGACTTAGACATTATCATCCGACAGTGCCAGAGCAGGGTGATCCCATTGTACCTGTCGAGGGTGCACATGCTGCAGCAGACATACGCCCGAGGCCCAGACGTGTTGTCTGACCCCGACCATGTGGCGCATAGACTCAATCTGCATGCTTTCTTATTGTTCTGTATATAATTGATTCTTCCTTTACCATTTTTTTTTTTTTTTTGCAATTTTGATTTGGCAAAATGCATTTGCACTATCTCCAGTTGTATTTTGTTACTAGCTATATTAACAATTAATTATTTAACTCAAAACATGCGTCTGTACATGTTACTATAGAGATTTTATAGTGTAGTTAAATACCAATTGGATTTGGATTAGTTTAAAAATTAAATATATTATATTTATTTATATTTTATAATATTACACTTTATTTATATTTCATCAACAAAAATTTCATTGTCCCCACCATTAATACTATAAATATTAAAAATTTATACTTAAGAGCTTGGAAAAAAATTTTCATTTGGAGTTTCATTTAACAAAAATTTCATTGTCCCCACCATATATATTTCATTTGGAGTTTCTTAAGGTCTTGGATTTTCAATAGAAAAATCTTTCGTGGGAGAATTCTTCATCCTCAGGAAATACTATTAGACTTTCCATTCAGCTTGAATCCTCCAGGAAATTTTCTGTAAGCATTTTTAGTAGAGACCTTCGTTCATGTAGTGGTAAAAAATTGAACGATGGAGATAAATATTTAGTGGCAAAAAGAGACATTCGTTCATATAGTGGCAAAAAAAGAACCATCAGATAGTGGCATTCAATTTCATTGTCCTCACACTTTATTTATATTTATTTACATTTATATTACACTTTATGTGGTTCTTATGCATATATTTATTTATATTTATAGTATAAAAATTGAATGCAGATGGAGATAAATATACTTACCATTTTTTAGCACCCTGGATGTCAAATAATAATTGGCAGAGTAATACTGTAAGCATGTCTTGATGATCTACTTTTGACGCCCACGTTCACGCCTCTCGTATAGTTTCAGGAAAACAAAAGAGAGACGTAGAATGTGTGCATCAAAGATAGATTGTCAAGAGTTAGAAAGCTTTTACCTGGCGTCTTAAATTTTCAAGAGTTGTTATATAGGCAGAATCTGAGAGTAAGGACGCTACTGAAAGTAGCGTCCTATATGAGGACGCTAACTACAGATGCGTCCTAACCCTGCGGTCGGCCACCTTGTCCGCTGGATCTTTTAGTTGGATTTCGATATGACGTTGAACGCTACTGTGACATGCATCCTATGATAGCCTTTCTGAAATTATTCGGAAATTGATGTTTTGGTTCAGTAGGACGCTACTGATATTAGCGTCCTATTTAGAACTGACAAAATATTCTCGCTTTGGGACAAGATACCCGGGATTTGAGCGTACTTCAGATTTGACATTGTACTATAGGACGTTATTAGGAATAGCGTCCTTATGAAGGACGCAACTCTGAATAGCGTCCTATGGCGCCTATTTAGCTCCATGCAATCTCGGAACCACTTCATTCTGTTCTTCCAAAAGAAAAAAAACACCAGCAGAGAGGAAGCTAAACTACGATAACTTGAAGTTATTTTTTTTCCAAGTCCATTTATGTCACTTGAAACTCCACTATCCCTTGGCTTCTTCTGGGATTGCCCTCTCTCATACGAAGCAGGTGGTTCAGTCATGTTTGCAAGCTCGTGTAGAAAGAGACTAGTCTTACAGTGCAAAATATCATTCCGCATGCTTGTCGACAAAATCTATACGTACATGCGGATTGATAGGACGTTATTTACATTGGATATATCCATGAGATATCCTTGGGTATATGGAGATCGTGTTCAATGGGGGTTGCTTGCATTGCAGGATGAGAGCGATATGGATAACATTTGGACTTTGTATTCCATTTTCAAGGAGGGTGGAGTACATATTTATGTAAAGACAGAGCCCATTTTAGATGCACCACACAACGTGCAAACAGTTCCTGAAGCTGATACTGACATTTCCATACCGTCAACATCATTTCTTGCCCAACAACTGCCTCATACCATTTCCTACACAGATTTGCTACTCCAACAAGAAGGGTTGGAGTCCAAAATCAGTTGCCACAACTACAGAGCCATCCAAATGCTGATCCACTAAATGAGCCAGAAATAATGCAAGCGGATGAACAACCAATAATTAATGGGACTGCAGTCATGGACTCACTAGGACCAACATCGGACATCGACGGACCACCTACCTCAGAAGGAGAATATGGAATCAATATCAATGACGTGGGCCATAGTGACACTGGCAGCAGTAGCCACAGTGACCAGGATGACATGCTACCTCGACACACATCAATGTATGCCCCACCAGAACCAGCGTATTAGATACCAGTCCATGTAAGAAATTTGCATATGTACAACAGTTTCCAGGATATAGGCTCGGGGGCACCTGAATGTGACTTTTACTATGCCGGTGATGACTTACGTGTTGATGACTGGATAGCAGAAAATTGGGAGTTAAGGCATAAAATGCGGTTTCGAGATAAGTCAGAAGCAGTACATGCTATGAGATTATGGAACATTAAGAAGGGCTGCGAGTTCACTGTTATTAAAAAGTAAGAGTGCGATTTGGACAGCCTCTTGCAGGAATAACACTGAGCAGAACCCATGTGCTTGGTACGTTCGAATCATTAAAAAAGCAAATACTGGACGATGGGAAATTTCGGTCTGGAATGGCGAACACACATGTCTCCAAAGGGTCATAAACAACAACAATCGAAATTTGTCCTCCAAATTTATTGCACAACACATATTGCATCTTATCAGAGATAACCCCGAGACAAGTGTTAGTACAATAGTACGGGTTGTACACGACAAGTTTCAAGTTGGATGTTCATATAGAAAAGGATGGTATTCTAGGAAGGCTGCTGTTGAGTTTTTATATGGCACATGGTCCTCTACTTTCAAAGTACTACCAGCGTATATGTTGGCGTTACAAGATTCAAATCCCGGTACAGTTGTACACTGGAAACACCACAACATCAATGCCGGAGATATAAAGATTTTCAAGTTCGTGTTTTGGGCTTTCAAACCATCGATCAACGGATTTAGGCATTGTCGTCCTGTGATTTCAATCGACGGAACCCATTTAAGAGGGGCATATAAGAGTGTCATGTTGATAGCAAGCATTTGGGATGCTAATAATCACGTTTTTCCCCTAGCTTTTGCTGTTGTCGATGCTGAATCAAATGAAAGTGGGAGATGGTTTCTTAGACTTCTCCAGAGACATGTAGTGTGCGAAAGACATGTTTGTATTGTGTCGGACAGGCACGTTGGAATCTTGTCAGCTATGAGGACACAGGCTGAGTGGGCGGAGCCAATGGGAGTTCACAGGTACTATCTACGCCATATTCGTGCCAATTTTAACAAATAGTTCAAGAACACCGAGTTGAAGTGACTCATGTACAAAGTCGGAACAAAGAGGAAGAAATCTAAGTTTGAATCTGTAATGAACGAAATAAGAGAATACAATCAGGAGGCGTACAACTGGTTGATACGTATTGGTCCAAAAAAATAGTCACTTTCACATGATGGGGAAAATCGATACGGATGCATGACGACAAATTTATCCGAATCATTAAATAGTGTTCTAAAAAAAATAAGAGCATTACCTATCACAGCCCTTGTCGATGCAACATTCTCGAAGATTGTCGAATATTTTAATTTGCACCGATCCGAGTCCACACACTGTAACAAACCATTTCCTCCGTTGATATAGAATACATTCCAAGCAGCATCGCAGAAGGCAAGAAGTTATAAGGTTGTGCAATATAATGAACGAGTTGGAATTTTTAGTGTTAGGACACCCGCGAGAGTTGGAGGAAAAGGAAACAATGTGTATACAGTAAAAATGTCTTTACGGGACTGCAACTGCATGAAATGGAATATTTTTGGCTTGCTGTGCACGCATGTATTTGCTGTCTGTCGACACCGTGGCTGGCAACCTTCTGATTTTGTACTACCTATTTACTCATTGGACAAATATATTGCGGCTTACAACAATGACTTCTATCCAGTCAACAATGAAAATTTATGGCGTAATGCTGACTTTTCGTTGGAGGGCTACACACCAGCCCTTAAAGGTAATAGATTGGGACGGAGGCGTACTGCAGGTTTTCGAGGAGAGATGGACTATCGAAATGAAGGATCTCCACCAAGATGTGGAAATTGCCATCAAACGGGACATACTAGGCGAAATTGCAATAGCGCTAGTTTCCAACTTGAAGAATAAATTAGATTGTATTAAGTTGTATTGTAACAAATTTATTTAATGATAATAAAATTCATTTTGCAGTTGACATTGTTTGTCCTATTTTTTTGATTTATCCATTAATTACACATACTTCTATTACATTTTTAAAAGTTAATATAATTTCAACCATTAATACAGACAGTTTATCTAGTAACGGATAAGTATAACATAATCACATGCATACGACGCTATCTACGAATGCATCCTAAATAAATACGGATGCATTCGTTGATAGCATCCTTATTCAAATAAGGACGCTACCCACGAATGCGTAAATAAGGACGCAGTCGTCGATAGCGTCCTCATTTAAATGAGGAGGCTATCGGCGAATGCATCGAGACCATTTCAGGCCTCCTCCCCTGCGGGGCCACGTGAAGTCGAATGGCCCCATTTGGGGCCATTCTGATAAAAAAACCCCAACATAGCACACACAACCAGCCCGTGATTTGCCCATGCATATCCGTAGTCAGGAAAGGCCCATTGACATTTACCGAACCTCATTCTTTACCATAGTCCCACCCATTGCCACTAAGCACTCTGAGCTTCTCTGTCTACCACCGCACCGTGAACTCAACTGTCGTAGCGTTGTGAAGTGTATTGAATCAACTTGCACTTTTTGCAGTCATATTCTATCGTTTTTCTGTCTCTGCTCATCAAACCCAAAGCCACTTTCTCATTTTGACTGACTCTGAACCCTCGAAAACTTCTATTTCTCCTTTCATTTACTCTTCCTCAGTTTATTTTCTCCATGCCCAAGATTGAAGAAAAGAGGAAAAGGAGGATTCTCTGACTATGCGGTTTTCTATTGAAAGCGGTGAGGAAGAAAATTAAGCAGTTCTATCTGCTTGAAATGATTTATTTTCTTCTACTGCATTCTTTTATGTGGGCTTTATGTAGATGTTCTAATTATTCTGATTTTGTTGGCAATTTATCATTCACGGACATGCTTTTCTTTCAATTGAATTGCGTGTTCCGGTTACTTTTAAAATTTGTTGTTTTCTGCGTTATTTGGTTGGTGCGGATGGTGAGCAACGTGAAAGGAAATTAATTTCAGTTGTTTCTGTCTCAAATATGGTGTTTTGGTGCTTAAATGTGGAATCTGGTTGTTGCATGCTACGGAAAATTCAGAATTTTGGGCTTTCGCATGCTGGAACCTTAAAGTCAATACTCATTTGACAGAGGATATACGAGGCAGTGGATGTCTGTAAGATTGTTAGCATAATGGTGGTCTAATTTTCTTTTTCAAGTAGCAGATCCTGCGGTCTTTGGGAAAAGGTTTGGACTTTGGTTTATTTTTTTAGTTTCTTCCTAACTCCTAATTGAAATGTTCGTTCAATGGAAGAAGGGGGTGGAGGTGGGGGTGGTGGTGGGGGGAATTGTTTTTGCCTCAGAAACATTCTGCACATGGTTTCACTATGTTTAGGATTTTGGATTTGGACATCAATTATTTTGTAGTTTATGAGGTTAAAATTTTCATCTATATGCATCTGAAATTCAGCTGGTTGATTTATTGCTAAACATAGTTCGCTTCTTTTAGTGCTAAATACTGCTTTTTAGTTTTCCTTCGATCTTCTTTCATTCTTGCAATATTATATCAACTTTCAACCTCAAAATTTTTTTGAGCTTTATGCTATATTTTCCATTCCACTTATATCGCCATATCCTGGCTTGATCTCTGAATGAAGCCTTTTTCTCTTTCTTTTACGCATTTTCTGTTTTCAGTTGTTGTAATATTCTTTTGCTCTTTTATTGTTCTTCCTCTAGTTGGAGGTTTTTTTCTCCTAATCCAAATGAATTCTAGCACGTCTTGTGTGGAATTTTCCTTTTGTTACCAAATCATGTTGCCAAATTTGATGCTTCAGATGATCTTTTTCTTTTTGGTAACCATGGATGTGATGGAAGCAGATCATAGCTCTGGAAAAGACACTGATATCATCAGCGAGTCAGAAATTGAGAAATATGAAATCTTTTGAATAGTTACAGAGTGGAAATCATGAAATTAAGTTATCTGATGAGGCTTTTGTTTGCCCATATTGCCCAAAGAAAAGAAAGCGAGATTATCTCTACAATGAGCTATTGCAGCATGCAAGTGATGTAGGGAGTTCTATTTCAAAGCAGCGCAGCTAAGAGATAAAGCAAATCATCTTGCACTGGCAAAATACCTGGTCAAGGAAGTAGCAGTAAGTTTGAAGATAAGACTGAGGAAGAGTAAAGAGGATGTTGAAGAAGAGGAAGTAATTAGATCAACCGAAGGACAGTTGTCCTCCCAATAATTATCCAAGCAGTGTTCCCCACCCCGGTGGGCCACTTCAGGTATACTGCATGAAGGAATGCAGAAACAGGGGAGCCATGGACGGAAAAAAAATAGAGGGAAAAAAAAAACGCGAGCCATAAAGGCCATGCGGAAGCGTGAAGATCATACATTTGCGCTCCTTAACCCTTCTAGGTTGAGTAAGAGCGGATTGAACGACTGGAATCGCATCGCTTTGTCCACTTGAAAGAGCTTCCGGTTGAACACCCGCTAGCCTTCTACTCCGCCTTGTTTATTTTCTAGATAATTAATTTATCTCAACTTCTATTTTATTTATTTATTTATTTATTTTATTCCAGTCCAATAATAAATTAGATTTCCTGAATAAAATAAAATAAAACAAAATAAAATAAAATCCTCTTCAACTGAGACCAATTCCTCAACCCAAAAATAGTTAGGACTTACGGGCTATCCCGAGGACCAAAAAGACACATCGCCTTGGCTGTTAAAATGACCAAAATACCCCTGCTATATAAATAACTGTATTTTGCATTTTAAATATTTCCTAATATCACCATAAGGAAATATTAACCCCAAGGACAATGCTGTACTAGCAAAGTCTCTGACCTACACGTGAAATGACTAAAATACCCCTCTACACATCGCTGTACATTTAGAGAGGAAGAAGTGTACTAACACCCCCCTAAATGACATCTACCATCCTTAGGCTTCTAGTCCAATGATCCACGACTTCCTGGAGTGTTTCCGCTTTCCAAGGGAGCTACCCTAAAGCAAACATCCAAGTCATGTTTCTCAGGGCCCTGGATAATTTAGACCATTCGGACAACCACAAAGGGCGATATAGTGCAGAAACTATCTTGTATAAGTCTGTCTTAACTAACTAGTCACACATACCCAACATGCAAGTATATTGACCCTATGATAGAACCTCAACTACAGCAAATCAAAGTATATGCTTCCAGCTTCGCTAGACCACCAACTCATACTCAAGTCGTAGAGTACTAGTCCACGCTGTAGCGATAGTAGTCTAGGTTTCTACCATATAGTACTTTGAGAAACCACTACTACAGGTCCTGTTCTACGTATTCGAAATACGCTCATGTCATGAAGTGAGTGGACTACCCACTGGCTAAAGGTAAGCCATTCCCCATTTGGAATTCATAACATAATAACCTAAATATGATGAGGTTCCCAGTCTCATCAATAGGTTAAGAACAAATGTTTATGTGTTAAATAACCCGTGATCCATACCTTACTGTGAAAGACCACCATTCACATGGATCACTTATTCAGACACAATGGGTCTGTTCCAAATGAAAATCGTGCACAAACAAAAAGTAAATTCACAAACAATTTCTGAAACTAAATTCTTTTATTAAATAATTCGATTTTACATCAGAAACCTAGTCTAAGAGGGCATACAATCCAACACTGCAATTCTTTTAGCCTTCTCATTGCTTCTTAGTCTGGTTTGACTATTTTCTTCCTTTAGGTGTTGCTGAGGATCTCATTACTGTGGACGATTTTCAGAATGCTCCATCTTCCGTTCACCGATCCTCTTGCACCATTCAAGTTTCCCCTGTTTCTCCAAAGGTTCCGGCCTCTCCCTCTTTCTCTCTCTTTCTCTCTTTTTTTCTTTTTTTATTTTTAAATGCTTATTTCCATTGGTAAAACATGTTGAAATTAAGCATTAAAGGCTAAAAGATAAGCAGCAGACTCTGAAGGATAAGTCTGCTGCCAAGTCAGCTGCTGCATCACTGAAGGATGCTGCCAAGTCAACTGCCGCAAATGTTGTTTCCAAGTCATATGCCAAGTCATCAGCAGAAATAAAATTTTGTTTTGATCCCGGCTGAAGCATTTTCTTGGCGCCAATGCACAACATTTAAAAGCTGTTAACAGCTGTTAATTATTCAGTTAGATGTACTTCAGATTTCATTAGATTTAGTTGATAGTTTAATTGAGATCCAGTTTCAGATGTATATATATAACATTAATGTATTGATTCTTCTTTAATGAGAATGAGATGAAGCTTTATGTTCATTGTCAGTATGCTTGTGCTGCTCACACTTTGTTGAAGATGAGAACTGGATTCAGAATCTCCTTTTCTCTATATATATTTCTTTTGTTTCTATAAGGTAATTCTGAGAATCCAATTATTCGACTGTCTACATACTTTTTGGAGGAATTGATGTCTGAACATTCTGATCGAGTTGATGTTTGATTTTTCTGATGAATTGAATTGGTGATTTACAATCTCTGGTTGTTGTTGAAGCTATGGATGTTTGAATTTTCTGGTCAATCGATTAGTGTCTTATATTTTTGGTTATTGAAGCTGTGAAGATTGTGCATTATGTTTAAGCATTTATGGCTAATCAAGAATTTGGAGTATCAAGTCCATTTTATATGCATCCGAATAAAAATCCATTCTTGATTTTGGTTCAACCATATTTGAATGAAAGGAATTATCATCAGTGGTATAGAGCTATGCGGATGGCTTTAATCTCTAAAAAAAAATTAGGTTTTGTTAATGGTAGCATCAAAGCACCAATTCGAACTCATACTTCATATGCAGCTTGGGAACAATGTAATAACGTGGTCCTGTCATGGATTCTGAATTCAATATCATCATCTATAACTCAAAGTGTGATTTAGATAGATAATGCTTATGATGTTTGGACTGATCTTTGTGAAAGATTTTCTCAAGGTGATTCATTTAGAATTTCAGACCTTTAAGAAGACATTTATAACTTGAAACAAGGTTCACTAACTGTCAATGAGTATTACACAAATCTAAAGACCTTATGGGAAGAATTGTTGAACTTAAGGCCTCTTCCTATTTGTCACTGTGATCCTAAATGCCAATGTCCAGCATTGCCTGAGGTCAAGACAAATAATGATGCTAACTTTGTTATCCGATTTATTAAAGGATTGAAGGAAGAATTAGCTGGGATAAAGTCTTAGATTTTACTGACAAAACCATTTTCAACTATAAATCAGGCTTTCTCTATGGTCTCTACTCATGAAAGGTCACTTAATTACTATTCTACACATGGTGATAGTTCAGTTTCTGCAAATCCTCAAGTATTTTCTGCAAGAAACAATGTGATTGATTCATCTACACAATTTGGACATGTTCCCAAACATAAGCTCATATCAAATGTAGTTGGAAATGCTAAATGGGAAGAGTGCTCAGAATGCTGGATACTAAGGTTTTAGAAAAGGGAACAATATGAATAGAAGGTTACAATGAAGTTTTTGTGGAATGCAGGGACACACAATAGACAGATGCTATAAGAAGCATGGGTTTCCAACAAGTTACAAAAATAAAAACAAGAATATGGGGAATCAGAGTTTCATGCCACAAGCTAATGTTGTTGTTAACAACAATGTTTTTCAGCATATCTCTAATGGAATGAACTTAGTATCAGGTTGCTCAACCACTTCAATGGATTCTCAGACCTAACAGTATGTTACTCAAGAACAATAGCAACAGTTGTTGAAATTAGTTCAACCACAGCTTGCTCCATCTTCCAAGATCACTTTTGTATCTAATCATGAACATTCAATTAACCAAACTACTTTGCAACCAAATTTCTCAAATCCATCTTATCCAGTTCAAAATACAGGTACATACTCTTCAATTTGGATTTTGGATTCACAGGCAACAGACCATATTTTCTCTTGTTTAAATTCTTTCACTGATTATCATTCTGCACAAAATTTGTCCATAAAATTACCAACAGGAGATATAGTTCATGTTTCACACATAGGCATAGTACAATTGAGTTCTTCTCTGGTTTTGGATCAAGTCCTATTCATTCCTAAATTCTCTTTCAATCTGATATCTGTTAGTAGACCTCCTCATCAACTAAATGTATTATAACCTTCAGAAATAATTCTTGTTTTATTCAGGATCCACATAATGGTTGGATGATTGGATCAGCTAGTCTATCTGGAGGCCTTTTTCATTTTGATCCACACTAGCCTTCATCTCTTGTGAATTCAGTCTATGATATCTCCAGTGGTGAATTCTATAATAAGACACTATTATGGCATTTTAGGTTAGGTCATTTGTCTACAAAACAGTTAGCTGAAGTGAAAAAGATTGATCCCTCTATTGTTCTACCTACTGTTGATACTTTTTGTCCAATTTGTCCATTAGTAAAGCAACACAAATCTCCATTTTCTTTACATCAAGGCACTGTAGAATCTATTTTTGACTTGATTCATATGGATATTTGGGGATATTTTAACATCAATACCATTCATGGTCACAGATATTTTTTGACTATAGTTGATGATTTTAGTAGATTTACTTGGGTTTTTTTGTTGAAACAAAAATTTGAAGTAAGACCTTTGATTCAACATTTTATTGCTTATGTTAATACTCAATTTCATAAGAAGGTTAAAACCTTAAGATCCGATAATGGTCTTGAATTTCAAATTGCTGATTTTTACCATTCAAATGGCATTGTTCATCAAACATCATGTCCCTATACCCTTGAGCAGAATGGAATTGTACAAAGAAAACACCAACACATTCTTAATATTGCTAGAGCACTTAGGTTTCAATCTTAAATATCTCTTGCCTATTGGGGTTATTGTGTTCAACATGTTGTACATCTTATAAATCTTACTCCTACTCCTGTGTTAAATCAGCAAACTCCATTTGAAAAACTGAATCACAAGTCTCCAAATTATAGCAGTCTTAAGGTTTTTGGTAGTTTGGCCTATGCTTATGTCTAATTACCACACAAAAGTAAATTTGATTCTAGAAGCAAACCATGTGTTTTTCTTGGTTATTCCTCCACCACAAAAGGTTTTCTGTTACTAGATTTCTCTTCTAGAGAGATCTTTCTATCTAGAAATGTACATTTCATTGAATTTTACTTCCCATTTGCTCATCAACCTACTTTATCTAGTTAAACTTTGAGTAAATCTGTATTGCCATTACCTTATGCTACATCTATTCAAATGCCTTACATTTCGTATCAACAAGACTCACATTTACCTTGCACCTCTAATTCTGAAATTCCTCTTA
Organism: Voacanga thouarsii; assembly: GCA_026120185.1. Lineage (NCBI taxonomy): Eukaryota > Viridiplantae > Streptophyta > Magnoliopsida > Gentianales > Apocynaceae > Voacanga > Voacanga thouarsii. The sequence continues at coordinate 1,694,617 of JANUWF010001125.1, forward strand.
GAAGATCCACTAGAACTATCATTATACCTACTCATTTTTCTGATTATGTTTGCTCTAAAGTACACAAAATCACCACACTATACTCTATTCCTCCTTCCATTGCATCCTCAGCTTTTCTATGCAATGTTAACAAACATTTTGAACCTAAACATTACTTTGAGGCTGTGAAATTCAAAGAATGGTGTCAAGCAATGAGATCTGAGATTATTGCTTTAGAGGTAAACAAAACATGGCACTAAGTTCCTTTACCTACTGGGAAGCAAATTGTTGGTTGTAAATGGGTGTATCGAATCAAATATCAAGCTGATGGATTAGTTGATAGGTATAAGGCAAGACTTGTTGCCAAAGGTTACGCACAACAAGACGGAATTGATTTTCTGGACACATTTTCTCCAGTGGTGAAGATTACAACTATTAGGTTGATATTGGCTCTTGCTGCAAAATCTAAATGGTATATTCATCAATTAGATGTGAATAATGCTTTTTTGCATGGTGACTTGCTTGAAGAAGTCTATATGGATTTACCTCCAGGATTTGTCACTGCAGATAGTTCTTTGGTTTGCTAACTTGACAAATCATTATATGGTCTGAAATAAGCTAGTAGGCAATGGAATGCTAAACTTACTGCCTATTTGATTTCCCTTGGTTTTTGTCAATCAAAAAGTGACTATAGTCTGTTTTTTAAGAGGACCACTAACTTGTTTATTACTATCTTGGTGTATGTTGATGATATTCTTGTTTTGAGCCCTCATTTTAATGCTATTACTGAAGTAAAAAATTAGTTACATCATCAAATTCAAATCAAAGATCTGGGAGATCTTCACTACTTTCTTGGTTTTGAAATCTATAAGGATTCAAATGGCATTATTTTATCTCAACAGAAATATATTTTGGATATGCTTCAAACACATGGAAACATTGGATGTAAACCAGTGTCTACTCCTTTAGACAGTAAGGTCAAACTAGCTTCTGGAGATTCAGAATTGTTTTATGACGTTTCACTTTATAGAAGTCTAGTTGGAAAATTGTTATACTTGACTAACAATCGTCCATATATTGTTTTTGCAATTCAGCAATTCAGTCAATTCCTCACAGCTCCAACAGTCTTTCATATGCAAGCTGTTTATAAACTTCTTAAATATCTAAAGGGTACTATTGATTTTGGATTACATTTTCCAGTTGATAATTCATTTACCTTGCAAGTTTATGTTGATTCAGATTGGGTTGGATGTATGGATTCTCGAAGATCCATCACTGGTTATTGCATTTATTTTGGTTCTGCTTTTGTGTCCTAGAAATCCAAGAAGTAATCAATAGTTGCTAGAAATTCTGCTGAGGTAGTATATAGAGCTTTAGCTTAGTCTGTTTGTGAACTGCAGTGGCTTATCCCTTTCTTTCATGAACTTGGTTTTCCTTATGCTTTGCCTGTTCCTTTGTTCTGTGACAACAGAAGTGCCATATACTTGGTTGAAAATCCTGTGTTTCATGAAAGGACTAAGCATATAGAGCTGGATTGTCATTTTGTTCGAGATCAATACCAAGCTAGTTGCATTAAGCCATTACCAGTGTCATCTACTCAGCAATTAGCTGACATCTTTACAAAGGCTTTGGCTCTTGGTCCTTTTTCTCTTCTATTATCCCATTTAGGAGTTCTTTCTGCATCCAACTTGAGGAGGGCTGTTGAAATTAAGTATCAGAGGCTCAAAGATAAGTAGCAGACTCTAAAGGATGTTGCTGAGTCAGCTGCCAAGTCAGCTGCTGCATCACTGAAGGATGCTGCCAAGTCAGCTACTGCAGATGTTGTTTCCAGGTCATATGCCAAACAGAATTCTATTTTGATCCCGGTTGAAGCATTTTCTTGGCGCCAATGCACAATATTTAAAAGCTGTTAACAACTGTTAATTATTCAGTTAGATGTACTTCAGATTTCATTAGATTTAGTTGATAATTTAATTGAGATCCAGTTTCAGATGTATATGTATAACATTGATGTATTGATTCTTCTTTAATGAGAATGAGATGAAGCTTTATGTTCATTGTCAGTTTATTTGATTCTGCTATTTTCTACATTGCTATTTTCTTCAAAACAGAGAAAAATGAACAAACTAGAGGCCAAAGTAGTTTCTATGAAGAAAGAAAAGAAAAGTGCAAGGAAAAGAACTAGTGACGCACTTGACATTGAGCCTATTCCTACCCAAAAAGAGGCTTCTACTCCAATTATCTCAAAGGCGGAATTGGAGGCTTTCTTCAAATTAGCCCCCAAGAAGTCCTCATTGGACAACCCACAAGATCACTTGAGTTTTTTGACAGATCAACTGGCTAGGCCTTTCCCGACCGATAAAAATATTCGCAACCAATTGATTGACACCAGTGACTTTTTGATCAAAGTAAATGACCCCAATTTGATTTCTGCAACTATGGCCATTTTTCTGATGGAGTTTGGTTCCCGACTGAGCAAGCTGTCCTTTGATGACTCTTACTATCGCACTCACCTAGCCCACGCTTCCTCCTAGCTAAATGAACTTGCCTCTCTGAATGAGTTAGATCAAGAACTGTCTTCTCAATATCAAAATGCATCTCGAGAGTATGATATTGTTACTGTGAACCTGGCGAACAACCAGAGGCAGGCTGACTATTTGAGGACTGAGATTGCCAAACTTCATGCGAGTTTGTTCACCATTGAAGCCTCCATCAATCAGGATCGACAGAAGAAGAAGAGTCTAGACCAAACTATTTTCCAACTTTTTAATGAAGCCAATCAGATTAGGGAACAGATTTCTACTCTGGATACTAAACAACTGCGTCTAGAGCAAGAGAAACAACTAGCAGAATCTGAATTAGTGAGGATCTCCGAGAGTTGATCTGATCTCTGTAATAGAGCAACCCACAGTTTGCAACTTCCCTACAGTTGATCTAATCCCTACAGTTGATCTTGCCTCGTCTAATCAGTCTTCTTCAAGCCATTTTGGTAAGCATACCTTGGTTGGCCCTCAGTCGTTTAGAGTTTTCCCTTTCTTTCAAGTGTATATATATTTTTTATTTTTTCAGCTCCCTCAATTTTTACCTTGGCTCTCCTGACACTTCCTGATGATTCCCTGACTACTTGTTATTAGTTGGTCTCAATGTTCCTACAATAGTTGAGCAGTTAATGATCCAAAATTTAGCAGACAAAGCTGTTGCTCCTGCTTTGGCGGTCGTACCCGATATTCCTATTTTGCCAGCCATTCCTGAAGTTGATTCGCCGGCTGCTCTTGAGGCTATTACGGCTATTGTAGCCTATCCAGATGTAGCTGTCTGTAATGTTTTGGCAGGATCTAGTCGAGGCGACGGAGGCTGAGAGCTGTTCTGGTCAGGCCGAGGATGATGCCTCAAGAGCAAAATCTGCTGAGTAGTATTCTTCTCTCAATCATTTGGCTAGTCGGCTGGCCTATAGCCATCCTTATAAACAATTTATTTATTTTGGACAAATTTTGTTTATTAACGGCTGGCCTATAGCCGATCCAAAATATAATTTCTTTTATGCTAATTTTCTTCTTTCCCAAAAAGAAGTGTGGTACAATTTCAAGTATTTTTCATCAATACTCTTATCCAATTCTTCCCAAACTGATTTCATTAAACGGTATGCTTCTCCGGGGATAATTCAGGTGTCTTGAAAAGGTTCTTCCCAATTTGATGACCATTTACTGAACCTGCGATCCTTAGGTCTAATTGGCAATACGATTTTCCATACTAAATCTTTTTCCTGGAATTGTTTTTCCTTAACCTTTTATTTGTAAGTATGAGCAATTCTTTTTTATTTTTATAATAAAGCTCTAAATTTTCCTTTGCAAGCCAACATCCTAATCGACTGAGTCTAACTTTATAGATATGGCCTATCTGGATTTGGCTTTGGTCAAAAGTCAATCGAAAGGGGTGAACCGTATAGCTGTCCTTCTTGAATTCCTGTAAGCTCATAAAACATTTTGTAGCGTCTCGTGCTATTTGCGAGGTTGATTATCAATATTCTTCTTGAATAGCTTGATCAGGGTTTTGTTGGTTGCCTCGACTTATCTGTTGGCTTGAGCATAATAAGGTGTTAAATTGATCACCTTAGTCCGAAATTATTAGGCAAAAGCCAGAACCTGGTCACCTATGAACATTTTTCTCTGATCGACTGTAAGGGTTTTAGGAATGCCAAAATCATATATGATGTATTCGTTGATGAATTTAATAACCTCCTATTGGGTCACCTTGACCATAGGAATTGCTTCTACTTGGTAAAATAATCTGTAGTCACCAAAATAAAAGCACTACTGCGAGAGGATATTGGACAGATCTTATCGATTACATTAAGTGTACTACTCCAAGAGGATATTGGATAGATCTTATCGATTATATTAAGTGCCCAGACTCTGAATAGCCAAGGGTTGATGATTGGATGCAGTTAGGGACGAAAATAGGTCAGGTTTTTATTAGGGGTTTACGGTTTAACTTGGTTTAATCCGGGCCTGGCTTGGGTCTGTTTAAAAAATAGGCTAAGTTTGAACTTAAAATTAGATCTGTATAATTAAATAGATTAAGCATATTTAGTTAAAGTCTGGCCTGAAGCCTATCAGACTTAGCCTACCAAATCTAAGAAGGAGTGCCCTTTTGTAGCTATATTATACTCAAGTACACAAGAAAAGATATAAAAAGAGAAACAAGATATTGTATATGTGTGTGTGTAAGAAATGAAGCAAACTAGGCTACGGCGAAATGAAAAAAGAAATAAAAAGTACAAGAACAAGAGAACAAATAATTGTAAGCTAGCTGACAGAAAATGTAAGTAAAGGTATAAAAGTTGGTGGAATAAAATAGCAAAAAACAAGAGAGATATATAGAAGCTATGTATACAAAAGATAGATAAAGGAGTTATGTATACAAGACTTGAGCAAAATGCTCTACGGGAAGCAAAAAGAGAAGCAAATGGAAAAAGAAAGATGACAAAAGCAAATAGACAAATGATATTATAAAAATGACGAAGGTACAAAAGTTTATATATATATATATATATATATATATATATATATGTAAGTAAATAATATGTATACAAAGGTATGGGAGATGGGAAAATAAAAATAGCAAGTACTAAAAATGAAAGAAAACTAGCTAACGGGGGTCACACGGACCCTTTTTTTTTTTTTATGTCCAAAATGGTTCTAAATTAAATATTTTTGTTTGAAGTTCAAATATTCATTGGCAGATGAGATTTTTTTTGGCCTAGTTAATATGTAACAAATAAGACCAAGGTCTATAGTGCAAGATTTGTCGAATATCGTATTATACAATATCAAGATATGCTTCACACTATTCTATTATTTCTAAAAAATTTACAATTCTTTTAAAGTAATAGTAAGTTCTAGGTGTGAGTACGTCTCGTAAAGTAAGAGAATGCCGAACTAATTCTAAAATCATATAGGATTGCTAAGGAATAAGAAAAGAGGTTGGAGACTTACCTAATAGTTTATTCTCCTATCCTTTTATTCACCGAGATGGCTAACGCCTCTTCCCCTGATATATCTTCTACGCCTCTCCGATGACTTCACGGTTGAACGGGTACTTTGACTCTTTTGCCTATGGCTACTAAGGATGTATAGTAAATAACTTTGGTGGTTTTCTCTACTCTTTTCTTACACTTATTTAAAATTTAGAAACTGAACATTACTACTGAACAAGTATTTGCAAAGGGAAATTTTACTCACAAGAGTGAGGGTTGCTCATTGAAAGAGTTACAATTTCTATCAGAGTGTTTCTTTGTAGTATCGTTTCTAGTATTCATTCATTCTTGTTAGCATCGCTCTTAACATTTCTGAAACTCATGCTTTTATATTGAAAGAGTTCTATATGATCCTGTGACAATAGATATATACCGAAGCATGCTTGGAGTTAACAACTCAAAAGCAAAAGTAAAAAGAAATTTGTAGGCTTTTGTCCTTGCAGCTATCCTTGGTGCTTAGTCATTTGGAGTCTTGCAAATGTTGTAACGAATCCTGTAGTCTTTTGTCCTTGAGAATATCTTTGATGCTTAGTCTTCTAGCATATCTTCACCATATTCAAAATTATGGATTTCAGTTCCAGACCATTCTTTTTCTTCCTGTAACTTTTTTTTTATAAAGATAAAGATAATATTGACAAATATCTGAAAATTTTGTCTTAGTTTCAAATTCTACTTTAGGCAGAAAATATTGATGTTGCACATCTATTTTCTAAATTTGATTTTCTGCAAATAGATGAAATCTCTGTCTTTTCTTCATGATTTTGTCATGCTTGAAGGCAAGAGTTTTCAGTCTCCAATGCCTAAATTGTCTTGCAATACTTTTGGAGCAAATCTTATTTATGATAAATCCAAATTAGGCATTAATTTGTAGATCTCTTGCTGAAATGATCCAAATGCGATAGATTGCATGAATAATTTCAAGGCCATTCTATTCTTGTGGAGCTAAGCTAATTTTTACTTTTACAATAGGTCATGCTATTTCAAATTCTTTCAAAATTGCAAGGGCCAACTATTTTCCAACAATATCTATTTGTTTTGGAGTTGTAAAGATGGCCTGGTTGAAGCATCCATAGTTCAAAAGAGTCTGTAATGTGATTGGAAATACTTCTCCATTTTGGAGTGTTAACTCAAGGTTTCTAAAATATGTTAAATTAATATTAGCTGTAATATTAAATATTCTAATTGACAACCACAAGTGATAAAATCAAAAGTGTATGTTGCACAATCGAGTTGACAAATTTTACAAGTGTCACGCTTACACTCTTTTGTGGGATGTTTACAATATACAAGATAAAGGGTTGGATGGGGTTCTGTCACAATTCTAAGCCATTTTCATAAAAGAGTAAATTTTTCTTGAATTTTTTTAGAAATTATTTCTATAATAGAATCTAGAAATCTTGCTAAAAGTTGTGGTACTTTAAAAAACATTCGAGGTATTAAAAATTCAAAAGGTCTGGATTCTTCTGGTTTTTCTGGAATAAAAATAATTTCTAACCCTTGGTTTTGAAATTCTTCCAACTAAGCTGTCACTTGCACAATATCTTCATTTTGAGAAGAAATTATGCCATTGTACAACTTATGTTGTTGTCTCAATGAATGAATTAATTCTTTTTGAGAATTAATATCCTCATTGTAGAACTTGCACTTATCATTTAATAGTTTAAAATTTCTACTCAAAGCATCACAATGTTTACAAAATTCTAAGTTTTGTAAAGTACTAGTGCTAGGTATGTCTATGATTTGTAGAGAGAGTTTATTTGTATCATTTCTACAGTTTGGTCAATGAAGAAATTAATACTAATTCTATTTCTTACAAATTCTAATGCTTCATAAATATTTATAAAACCATTATACAAAGGATTTTTTAAACTATTAACATATTCCATCACAGAGATTCATTTCGAGTAAACACCTAGTTAGGGGACCTTGTGTTAACTACGTAATAGGAATTACGCTATTTTGGTAAATTACTAAAGTAAAATACTAAGGCATGTAAACATTTTATCTTTTGTTTTACATTTTGTGCATTGCAAACATTGTCTAAAAATGTTTGGTAGATATCTTCTAAGTTACCTTCTATTGAAGTTTTAAAATGGAAATTTGTTCCTTTGGGATATTTAGTAAGCTCCTATTGGCTAATCTTTACAGTGTTTTTGCAAAGATCCATCTATGCAGTTACACAAGATGTGTTAGTAATCTTTATAAATACTTTGCAATTTTGTTATCATATCTTTTAATATGTTTAAAATTAATTTTATATCCGTCATTAGTAATTCTATCTAAGAAATTCAATCATCTTCTTTGAGAACTACGTTTTTCATTTTTCTTATTAATAAATTTTACTATTGCTTCACAATCAGTTGTAAGTGTAAATTCTTATTTATTTAGAATGAAAAATCTAAAACTATCTAAGGCATAACAAATTGCTAATGGTTCTGTATCAATGCTATTAATATTCCTTTTTCTCTATATTTACCATTATTATATCTATAAATTTGTTCTTCTAGTTTATTATTATATTTATGAGGTTTAGATTTTAAAATAACTCCCCATCCTTTGTCATATCGATCTGTTTCTATGATTAAATAATCACTATCTAAGGGTAGCCTTAAATTTGGTAATTTTTTTACTTTTTCTTTTATTTGTTTTACTAATTCTACATCTTCTTTATTAAAATATTTTTGTCCTTTATGACTAGTTATACTATATAATGGTCCTATTATTTTACTCAGGTCTTTAATGAATGGTCTTGCATAATTGAGGACTCCTAAAAATTGTTGCAATTGTTTTGTATCTTTTATTTTGTTAGGGAATTCTAATACTTTTCTACTGATATGGGGTTGTAATTTTATTCTTTCTTGACCAATTTTTGTTCCTAAAAATTTTATATTTTTCTTAAATAATTAAGCTTTTTTACTACTAATTACAATGCCATGCTTTAAGAATTCATACAAAAAAAATTTTAAGATAATTAATATGTTCATTTTTAGTTTTAGAAAATACCAAAATATCATCTATATATACTAAAACAACATGATTATATTTACTAAAAAATGTATCTGTTTTTCTTTGAAATACTGCAGGTGCATTTTTCAATCCAAAAGGCATAACTAACCATTCAAAATATCTTAAGGGGCAAGTAAAAGAAGTCCATGCTATACTATTTGTATGCATTTTAATTTGCCAAAATCCTGATTAACAATCAAATTTACTAAATATATAACATCCTTGAATTCTATTTATTAATTGATCTTTGTCAGGCATATTATAACTGTCTTCTAATGTATTATTATTTAACTTTTTACAATTTACTACCATTCTACTTTTTTCTCTAATAATTTTATTATATTTTCTAACAATAAAAGCAGCACTTTTATGAGGACTAGTACTTTTTCTAATTACTTATAATTTTGATAAAAATCTCCTATGTCCATCTTAAATTCTTTTATTTCATCATTATTAGCATTTATCTTAGTTGTGGTAATTTTTAAATTAGGTTTAAAATTTCTAATTTATAATATAGTTTATCCTTTTGCCAATGTTTTGTGGGATTTTCTCCAATTATTTCTTCTTTTTCTAATTTTCTAAGGATATAATCTATATCACTAATTCCTGTTTTTAACATATTATTCTTCTTTCTAAATATTCTTAGAAAAAATTATATAATCTATTATTTAATAAAAATATAAAATTTTTAGAAACAAAAATTGGTCAATGAAGAATAAAATTACAACCCCATATTAGAAAAAAAGTATTAGAATTCCCTAATAAAATAAAAGTTACAAAACAATTGCAACAATTTTTTAGGAGTCCTTAAGTATGCAAGACCATTCATTAAAGATCTGAGTAAAATAATAGGATCATTATATAGTAAAACTAGTCATAAAGAACAAAAATATTTTAATAAAAAAGATGTAGAATTAGTAAAACAAATAAAAGAGAAAGTAAATTTTTTTTCAAATTTAAGGTTACCCTTATGATTATTTAATCATAGAAACATATGGATGTGACAAAGCATGGGGAGCTATTTTAAAATCTAAACCTCATAAATATAGTAATAAATTGGAAGAACAAATGTGTAGATATAGTGGTGGTAAATATAGAGAAAAAGGAAATATTAGTAGCATTGATGCAGAACTATTAGCAATTTGTTATGCCTCAGATAATTTTAGATTACTATTCTAAATAAGCAAGAATTTACACTTAGAACTAATTGTGAAGCAATAGTAAAATTTATTAACAAGACAAATAAAAAATGTAGCTCTCAAAAAAGATGGCTGAATTTCTTAGAAAGAATTACTAATGACAGATATAAAATTAATTTTGAACATATTAAAAGACATGATAACAAAATTGTAGATCATTTGTTAAGACTACTAACATATCTTGTGTAACTTCACAGATGTATCTCAGAAAAAACACTATAAAATTGGCCAATAGGAGTTCACCAAATATCCCAAAGGAACAAATCTCCATTTTAAAACTTCAATAGAAGGTAACTTAAAAGATATCTACCAAATATTTTTAGACAATCTTTGGAATGTACAAAATGCAAGCTAAAAGATAAAATATTTACATGCCTTAGTATTTTACATTAGTAATTTACCAAAATAGAGTTATTCCTATTACATAGTAACACAAGATCACCAACTAGGTGTTTATTCGAAACGGAGCTCTGTGATGAAATGTGTTAATAAATTTAAAAATCTTTTGTATAAATGTTTTATAAATATTTATGAAGTATTAGAATTTGCTAGAAATGAATTAATATTAATTTCTTCATTGACCCAAACTGTAGAAATTATATGAATAAACACTCTCTACAAATCACAGACATACGTAGCACTAATACTTTACAAAACTTAGAATTTTGTAAACATTGTGATGCTTTGAGTAGAAATTATAAACTGTTACAATGAGGATATTAATTCTAAAAAAGAATTAATTCACTCATTGCGACAACAACATAAGTTGTACACTAGTATAATTTCTTTTCAAAATGAAGATATTGTGCGACTGACAGCTCAATTGGAAGAATTTCAAAACCAAGAGTCAGAAATTGTTTTTATTATAGAAAAACCAGAAGAACCCAGACCTTTTGAATTTTTTATACCTCGAATATTTTTTAAAGTACAATAACTTTTAGCAAGATTTCCAGATTCTGTTATAAAAATAATTTCTGAAAAAAATCAAGAAAAATTTTTAGAAAAAATTCCTCTTTTACAAAAATGGCTTAGAACTGTTACAAAACCCTGTCTAACCCTTCATCCAGTATATTGTAAACATCCTATAAAAGAGTGTAAGCTTGACACATGTAAAATTTGTCAACCCGATTGTGCAGTATACACTTTTGATTTGATCATTTGTTGTTGGTTGTCAATTAGAACATTTAATATTAACAACTAATATTAACTTAGCATATTTTAGAACCTTTGAATTAACACTCCAAAATGGAAAAGTATTTTCGGTCATACTACAAACTCTTTTGGACTATGGATGCCTCAACCAGATCATCTTTACAGCTCCAGAACAAACAGATATTGTTGAAAAACAATTGGCCCTTGTAATTCTAAAAGAATTTGAAATAGTAGGACATATTGTAAAAGTAGAAATTAGCTTAACTCCACTAGAATGGGATGACCTTAAAATTATTCCTGCAATCCATTGCATCTGGATCACTTCAACAAGAGATCTACCAATTAATGCTGAATTTGGATTTATACGAAATAAGATTAACTCCAAAAGCATTGCAAGACAACTTAGACATTGGAGACTGAAAACTCTTGCCTTCAAGCATGACAAAATCATAAAGAGATGATAGAGATTTCATTTTTTGTGAAAAATCAAATTCAGAAAATATTTGTGTAATATCAATATTTTTTTGCTGAAATAGAATTTGAAACTAAAATAAAAATTTCAAATATTTAGTAGTATTATCTTTATCTTTATGAAAAGAAGTTACAAGAAGAAGAAGAAGAAGGATTTGGAATTGAAATCCAGGATCTTGAATCTGATAAAGATATGCTAGAAGACTAAGCATCAAAGATATTCTCAAGGACAAAAGACTACAAGATTTGTTGCAATATTTGCAAGACTCCAAATAACTAAGCACCAAGGACAATTGCATGAAGGATCAAAACGAAAAATATCAAAGAAAATGCAGTAGAAAATTTTTTAGTTTTTCGAGCCACATTTAGGAAAGAGTACTTACTTTTCCTTATTGGTCGCGAATTAACCAACGAAGGCCCAGGTTACACTAGAACTTGCGTTGGAAGGGGAGAAGGAGGCTCCTGCGGTTCGATCGGTATTCTGCCAATCTTCTACTCCTATGCATTAAGCGTCTCCAAGCTTCTTCTTTTTGTCTTTTAGAGTATAACTCTACCTTATTATTGGGTTAGCTTAATGAAAACTCCTTCTTTAGATAATCAAAATATCTCTGAGAAAAAAAGAAGAGAAGGACGAGAACAAGAGGAAGAGACGGCACACTTGGGGCAGAGAAAAAAAAACCTCAAACAACTACGTTCTTTTGTTCCTCCCTCTTGCACCCTATTTTTGGCCAGCCTTAGGGCTTGATAAAACCCTAATGGCCGAAAATACTAAGCCATTATGGGCTTGGTGCTGTGCTCCAAAACCAATCCAAGATTGGCCCAATTCTCTTAATAATTAATTATCTTTTCTGGGATTTATTAAATACCTAAAATTAATTAATTAATTCTAATTGAACTTTCAATATATGTCAATATATATCAGTCCAATTAATTAATTTATTTCTGCCCAATTCTCTTAATTAATTAATTATCTTTTTTGGACCTTATAAAAATCCAAGACTAATTAATTAATTCTAATTACACTCTTAGAATAAATTTTATTCTCTTCCAAATAATTGTCCATTAAGCCCAGATTGTATCTAAACAACATCAAGGTAATTTGAGCTACTTTGGAGACCAAGAGACATATTATTCATGACTACTAAAATGATCAAAATGTCCTTATTATTAAATAGCTACATTTTACCATTTTAAATATTTTTATCACTATATGAAAATATTGGCCCCAAGAATAATATTACTAAAGCAATGTCTCCGACCTACAGATGAAATGATGGAAATACCCCTCTATGTAACACACATCAATGAGACAAGATAAATGTACTAACACCCATCTCAAAGACATCTACCATCCTTAGATCTCTAATTCGATAATCCATGACTCATTTGAATGTACTTGCTTATCATTGGAAGCTACCTAAAAGCACACATTCTAGAGTCACGTTCTCAGGGCCATGGATTATTTGATGATCCTAGACAATCACAAAGGGGTGATTTAACTTCACAAAATGAAGTATAGAAACTCTATTGTATGAGTCTGTCTTAATTAACTAGAGTAATGCACCCAACGTACAAGGTTATTGATCTCACAAAAGAAATCTCACCCAACATACATCAAAGTACAAGACCCTTACTTTACCAGACCACCAACTCATACTTAAGTACGAAGGTCTCCGTCCATGCTGTAGCAGTAATAGTTTAGTCTCTATAATTATAGTACTTTAAGAGAGACCACTACTACAGGTCTAGTTCTATGTATTCGAAATACACTTATGTCCAATTCTATCAAACGACTAAGAAGTCAGTTTCACTTGTATGATAAGTACCTATGGTCTATACCTTATTGTGAAGAACAACCCAACACATAGACCATTACTTGTCATACTTGGACCTTAAATGTGCAAGAATATAATAAACAAACTAAATTGAATGAATAAACATTTTATTGCAATTTATATACACAGAATACATAGTCTTTGAGCGCATAGTTTCCAACAATCTCCTACTTGCACTACAAAGATTAAAAAAGTCTATAAGTGCCTACTCCTATGACATCTAAGTGTCTATGAAACACATTTTCTATCAAAGGCTTGGTAAAGGGATCTACCGGATTATTGATAGAGAAAATTTGATCGACCACAATCTCCCATTTCTAGATAAACTTTCAGATGAGGTGATACTTTCTCTCTATATGCTTACCCTTCCTATGGTTTCGAGGTTCCTTGCATTGTGACACCGTTCCAGTATTTTCATAATAAATTGTGACAGGCATGTCCATGTGCAGTACTACTCCAAGTTCTGTGAGGAACTTTTGGAGCCACACAACTTCTTTAGAAGCTTCTAAAGTAGCAATGTACTCAGCTTCCATGGTAGAATGAGTAATGCAGAATTGCTTCATACTTCTTTATGAAATAGCTCTTCCAGACAAAGTGAAAACATATCCACTAGTACATTTTTTTCATCTTTATCTGCCTGGATGTCTGAGTCTATGTAACTAGTAGGATCCAAATCATTAGTACGATATACAAGTATATAATCTCTCGTTTTCTTAAGATATTTTAGTATATGCTTGACGGCTTGCCAGTGAACTTCTCCTAGGTTTAACTAATATCTACTAACCATGCCACTGCAAAGCATATATCTGACCTAGTACAAAGCATAGCATACATGAGACTTTCCACAGCCGAAGCATTAGGGATCTTGCTCATTTTCTGCTCGTCTTCCTGTGTCTGAGGAAACTACTTGGAAAATAAGGATAATCCATGTCTAAAGGGTATAATAGCCCATTTACATTGATCCATGCTGTACTTAACTAATATCTTGTTAATATAAGCAGTTTGGGATAAGCCTAATATTCTTTGCTTCCTATCTCTAAGAAGCTTAATACCTAGAATGTAGCTAGCTTCTCCTATGTCTTTCATACAAAATTGGCTAGATAGCCAAACTATAATGGATGATAATGTTTCTACATTATTTTCAATGAGTAGAATGTTATCTACATAAAGTACCAAGAAAATCACTTTACCACTGTCTGATTTTCTATACACACATGGTTTATCCACGTTTTCAATGAAACCATAAGCTTTCATAGTTTCATCAAAACGTATGTTCCATGCTTGTGACACTTGCTTAAGTCCATAGATGGACTTCTTAAGTTTATAGACCATTTGTTCTTGACCTCTAGCAACAAAACCTTCTGGTTGGGACGTATAAATGTCTTCATTAAGATAGCCATTTAAGAAGGTCATCTTGACATCTATTTTCCATATCTCATAGTTATAATGACATGCGATGGCTAAGAGAATTTGGATAGATTTAAGCATAGCTACTGGTGAAAATTTTTCCTCATAACCGATCCCTTCTTTCTGAGTATAACCTTTAGCAACCAACCTTACTTTATAGGTTTCAACATTTCCATCCGCACCTCTCTTCCTCTTGAATACCCACTTACACCCAATGGGTTTTATCCCATCAAGCGCAATGATAAGATCCCATACCTGATTGAGGTACATAGACTCAATCTCGACATTCATGGCTAGTTGCCATTTGTCTGCATCAGCATCAACAATGACCTTTTCGTATCTAGTGGGATCTTATTCCTGATGATCAGAGACTAGATCATAGATCTTTCTGGTCCACCTTTCTGGAACTCTTATGATCCTCCTACTACGACGACACTCAATTTGTATAGAAACATCTGGTAGTATTTCTCTTGATTCCTCGATCGGAGTGTTAGAAGTACCTGAAGTTGAATCAGTGACTAATTTCTCTTCTAACTTTATGTATCTAGCATTAGCACTAACAAGTACCCTATGCTCTTGAGGATGATAGAAATATCCATCTCTCACTCCTTTTGGATACCCAATAAAGAAGTATAAATCTGATCTTAGTTCTAGCTTACTTCCTTTTGTCAGCACATAAGTTGGACAATCCTATGTCTTGAGATGGTTCAGACTGGGCTTTCGTCCAGTCCACATTTCATAGGGTATCCTAGGTACTGATTTGGAAGGCACTAAATTTAAAACATATGCCGATGTTTCTAAGGCATATTCCTAAAAGGAAATAGGAAGAGATGCATGACTCATTATAATTCTAATCATTTCCATCAAAGTTCTATTTCTTCTCTCAGCTACTCCGTTCTGCTAGGGAGTCCCAGTTACCCGAGATATTATGCCGTGATCTACCAAGTAATCTTTAAACTCACCGAGAAAATACTCTTCACCACGATCCGATCTCAAAGTTTTAATTAATTTACCCATTGACGCTCCACTTTAACTTTAAACTCCTTAAATTTATTAAAAGAGTTAGACTTGTGCCTCATCAGATAAATATACCAAAATGAGTAGGATCATCTATGAAAGTAATGAAGTACTCGTAACCTCCCCTAGTTGGTGTAGTCATCGGACCACAAACATCCGTATGACCTAGTGCTAGTATTTCTATGGCTCTATCTACCTTTTTGGTAAATGACCTTTTGGTCATTTTACCTTTAAGATAAGATTCACACTAAGGCCATTATTCCAATCTCAATGAACCTAAAATGAAAAGAAACACTAGATAGAAAAAAAATAAAATATCTTTGATTCATCAATTTGGAAACTGGAATTAAATTCTGTTTAAAATAAAAAATGTATAAAATATCTTTTAAAATTAACTTTCTATTACAATTAAAAATAAGCTCAAAATCTCTCACTGCTTCAGCCCATATTCTTGTTCCATTGCCTACTTGAAGTCCATGCTCACCCTTACTGAGTCTCCTTATCCTTTTGAACCCCTGCAAAGAGTTACCGACACGGTTAGTGGCTCCAAAATCAATTATCTAGGAAGATGTTGATCTAACCATCAAAATAGACTCTAGATATAGAGCAATACCTGAAGTAGATTTGGCTAAGAAGTCCGGACAATCTTTCTTCTAATGTCCCTTTTTGTCACACTTGAAGCATTTGCCTTTGGGCTTCCCATTGGGCTTGGCCTGAATAGCTACTTTGGGTTGGACCCCTTGCGTTGTTCTTGACCTTTCTCTTCTTGAATTTCTTGGATTTTGCCTTAATTTCAAAAGAAGAAGTAGAATGAGAAACCAAAACCTTTGACATAGGCTTTATGATCTTCTCTGCTGCTTGGAGCTCTTTCATAAGCTTCGTGAGATTCATATCCAACTTGTGCATGTTGTAATTCAACTTGAACTGAGAATATGAATCAAACAGAGTTTCAAGAACTATGTCAATTTGGCTCTCAGGATCTATCGTTGTGCCTAGGAATTCGACCTCCTCGAAGTAGGCAATCATCTTGAGCAGATGCTCTCGAACCGATGCTCTCTCAGGCATCCTAGTATTCATGATTATCCTAAGAGCTTCCTACCTTGCGGGTCGACTCTTGTCAGTAAATATGGTAAGCAATGACATATCTATACCATACGCAATGGCCGTGTGTTCATATTTAGATTGGAGCACACTAGACATAGAAGCCAACATATAGTACTTAGCCATCTCATTAGCTTTCTTCCATGCCTTCTCAGCCTCTCGCTCCTGATAAGTGAATTCTTCCCCAATCTCAAGACAGGGATTCGTAAGAACATACTTGTACTCCTCGGTAGTGAGTACTATGTTCAGGTTCTTTTTCCAATCCACGTAATTTAGGTCTGTCAACTTATTCTCCTTGACAATGATTGACAATGGACTAAAACCAGATATTTCTGAAATATTACAAAAAACATTCATTTAGTTTGCAAGAAATAAAAATGCACATTCTTTATATTATTTCTTTGATAATAGATAACTCTTAAAACCATTATCAATAATATAAATAGTTTTTCTCTTAGAAAAACTAACAGAGCTTCGTAGAAAGATTAATAGCATTCTAAGTTAAGTGTATAACCATCACGAATCAAAACTTCCTAAATAGGTAATGGTTTAGAAAAAGTTTCACCGATAGGATGACCACTGATTCACATCACCTACAAGCAATCTAGTGCTAAAAACCTCTAACGTAGGTTTGTCAATCCTAGAAAATATCCTAGACTTTTAATTTTACTCTTCCATTAATTCTAGATACTTGTGGAAATCCATCCAATAGGGGGTTATGCTTAGAATGACACGGGGAAATCCACTATCTCTAATGAGAGTTGTGAGGGAAGCCATTGGGTTGTGGAACCCTTCTCCTACTTAATTTTTTATTGAATTAGAGTTTTAGGTCCAAAAACGTTTTCTATAATCTTATGGTTACATTAACTTTAGTAAAAAACTAAAATTCAATATTATTCTCTATATCAAGGATTAAATCTTTTGAGAGAATAAACTATAAATTTATTTTACTATTCTAAGTTAATAATCAAGTAAAACTTTGTTAAATAACCTTAAGTTCAACATTATTCTCTATGTCAAGGATTAAACCCTTTAAGAGAATAAACCATGAACTCTTTTATTTTAAAACTTCCTAGATTAAAATGTTTTATAAAAAACTGTTCTATTTAGTGAGACTTTAGTCTCACAAGAATTTGCACATTGTTCACAAAAATGAAATAAGTATGATAACAAAAGTAAAATTTTTCATACTCAAACTATTCATTTATTCCTAAGCGACCAAACAATGGATTAAACATCATGAATTTAAAAATTAATGATCTTGTTTAATTTAAAGGTGATTCTATCCTTTATTACTCATTTTCATGCAAATTATTCATCCATAGATAAATAAAACTATTGTAGAAAATTAACCTTATACAATAGTTTCAAAATATGATTACATTAAAGAAAAATTGAGGTACAGAACTTCAGGAGTGCTCTTCCTTTTTTTGGACAAAATTGTGCACATACACCTTTGGGTAGAGTGGACCTAGCGCCTAGTCCATGGGCCCACTTGGCGCCAGGTCTACACTATTTCTCCAAAACCTTCAGCTGGGTAGAGTGAACCTGGCGCCTGGTCCGATCAGGCCACTTGGCGTCGAGTCCATTCTGGAGTTCATCGATTTATGGAAAAATCTTGCTTTTTAGCCATTTTTTGCCCCTTAACTATTCTAGTAATCACGTTCTTCAGTCCCCAAAATTTACAAGTTAAAAGAAATGTAAAACCAAGCACAAAAACATGCTGTTTCAAGTACCTATGCCTCTAACCACAAGGCGTACATCGCATATACTCAAAACCAGAAAAACAATGGGAAAACTATTAGAATATATGATCCTATGCCTCTAACATCGAGGCGTACATGAATTCTAGAAACCAATATATGACGGATCACATAAATTCATAAAAGATTCATTTTTAATAGTAAAGGAACCACATTTTCTAGTTTTTAACCCTAATACATGCTCGTAAATGAAAACCGTGTCTCTGATACTATTTGAAGGATCAAAACAGAAAACATCAACAAAAACACAGTGAAAAATTTTTCAGTTTTCTGAGCCACATCTAGGAGAGAGTACTTACTTTTTCTTATTGGTTGCAGATTAACCAACGAAGGCCTGGGTTACACTAGAACTTGCATTGGAAGGGGAGAAAGAGGCGCTTGTGGTTCGACCGGTATTCGCGCCAATCTTGTACTCTTATGTATTAAGCGTCTCCAAGTTTCTTCTCAGTCTTCCGAAGTATGACTCTACTTTACTCTGGGGTTAACTTCGTAAAAACTCCTTTTTTGGATAATCAAAATATCTCCGAGAGAGAAAGAAGAGAAGGACGAGAACAAGAGGAAGAGACGGCACACTTGGGGCAGAGAAAAAAAACCTCAGAAAACCACGTTCATTTTTTCCTCCCTCTTGCACCCTATTTTCGACCAGCCTTAGGGCTTGATAAAATCCTAATGGTTGAAAACGCTAAGCCCTTATGGGCTTTGTGCTGTGCTTTAAAACCAATCCAAGATTGATCCAATCCTCTTAATTAATTAATTATTTTTTTGGACTTTATTAAATGCCGAAGACTAATTAATTAATTCTAATTGGACTCTCAATATATATCAATATATATCATCCCAACTAATTAATTTAGTTCAGTCTAATTCTTTTAATTAATTAGTTATCTTTTCTGGGCCTTATAAAAATTTAAGACTAATTAATTAATTCTAATTAGACTCTTAGAATAAATTTTATTCTCTTCCAAATAATTGTCCATTAAACCAGATTATGTCTAAACAACACCAAGATAACTTGAGCTACTCTGGGGACCAAAAGACATTATTCATGGCTACTAAAATAACCAAAATGCCCTTACTATTAAATAGTTGCATTTTATCATTTTAAATATTTTCATTTACCACCATATGATAATATTAACCCCAAGAATAATATTGCTAGAATAATGTCTCCAACTTACAGGTAAAATGACAGAAATACCCCTATATGTAACACCCATCAATGAACAGGATAAATGTACTAACACCCATCTCAAAGACATCTACCATCTTAGATCTCTAATCCGATAACCCATGACTTATTTGAATGTATTTGCTTATCATTGGAAGCTACCCAAAAGCACACATTCTAGAGTCACGTTCCCAGTGCCTGGATTAATTAGATTATCTTAGACAATCACAAAAGGGTGATTTTACTTCACAAAATGAAGCATAAAAATCTGTTGCATGAGTGAATTACTCTTATGCTAGTGATGTGAGTGAATTACTCACTGATTCAAGGTAAACCATTGCTTATTATAACTCATAGTATAATAGTCTTACCTTGATGAAATGCCCAATTCCATCAAACGACTAAAAACTCAGTTTTACTTGTATGATAAGTACCCATGGTTTATAGCTTACTGTGAAGAACAACCTAACACATAAATCATTACTTATCATACTTAGACTTTAAATGTGCAATAATATAAGAAACAAACAAAATTGAATGAATAAATATTTTATTATAATATATTTACACAGAATACATAATCTTTGAGGGCATACTTTCCAACACTGGAAGGACAAAAGCCTACAAAATTCTTTTTACTTTTGCTTTTGAGTTGTTAACTTTAAGCATGCTTCGATGGATATCTATAGTCATAAGATAGCATAGACCTTTTTCAATATAAAGTATAAGTCTCAAGAATACTGAGAACCATGCTAACAAGAATGAATGAATGCAAGGAACGATACTATGAAGAAACACTCTGATAGAAATTATAACTCTTTCAATTAGCAACCCTCACTCTTGTGCATAAAATTTCCTTTTGCAAATACTTATCTGGTAGCAATGTTCAATTTCTAAATTTCCAATAACTAAGGGTAAGAAAAAGAGTAGAGAGAACCACAAAAGCTATTTACTACACGTTCTTAGTAGCCATAGGCAAAAGAGACAAAGTACTCATTTAGCCATGAAGCCATTGGAGAGGCGGGAATGGGATATCAAGGGAAAAGGCGTGAGCCATCTTGATGAATGAAAGGATAAGTTAATACACTATTAGGTAGGTCTCCAACCTCTTTTCTTATTTCTTAGTAATCTTATATGATTTCAGAATCAGTTTGGTATTCCTTTGCTTTACGAGACATACTCACTCTTGGAACTTACCATTATTTTAAAAGAATTGTAGACTCTTTAGTAACAATAGAACAATGTGAAAGTATATCTTGATATTGTAGAATACGATATTCGACAAATCTTGCACTGCAAACCTTGGTCTTATTTGTTACATATTAACCAAGCCAAAAAAAAAAAAAAAATCTTATCTAGCAACAAATATTTGAATTTCGAACAAATATTTAATTCAGAACCCTTTCAAACATTTTAAAAAAAAGAAAAAGAAAAAGAAGGTCCATGTCACCCCACGTTCGCTAGTTTTCTTTCATTTTTAGTTCTTACTATTTTCATTTCCCCCCCCCTCTAGCTTTGTGTGTATACATATTGTTTACTTACATATATATAACTTTTGTACCTTTATCATTTTTATGACACCATTTGTCTATTTACTTTTGTCATTTTCCTTTTTCTATTTGCTTCTTTTTTTGCTTCCCGTGGAGCATTTTGCTCAAGTCTTGCATATATAACTCTGTTATCTAATCATATATTGTAATATCTTATATAATTATCATTCTCACAATTATGTGTATCGACAATATTTTGAAGGATGATAAGGAAAAAATATGAAAGACTAAAAATATAATCAAATGAAATTTGAGTAGATAAAAAAGAGAGAGATCATAAATTAATATAAGAATATTGGAAGGAAAAAAAACTTGCCGCTACCTCATAAATACTAAATAGCATTGAAAAACATCAAAGAATTAGATCATTGAATCTTATTGACCAAAAAAAGGGGGGGAAAGAGAGGAAGTAGAATCTAACTAGAATAAAGTAAGGAAAGGAAAATAAGAAAAGAAAAAAAGATAGAGTTTAAGCAAATGATATGCATTTATTGAAAATATATCATTTAATTACTTACTAATAATAAAAATAAGTCCAAGGTCCCGCATTCTACTCCAAAGGAAGGGGGTGACACCAACAATTTCTCCCTCCCTCACTTATCATTAAAAGAAAATTTCAATAAATCAAAGTTTGATGGTAAAATAAGTATTAAAAAAATGAATTGTATATCCATTTTCACCTCGTAATATCATGAGGTAAACATTTGTTTAAAAAAAAAGATTTCATTTTATATAGGGAAACTGGAACTTTGTATGCGAATTAAGTATCAATGGATATTTTTAACGTTTTATTTTGATTTGTTATAGTAAAATACTTATTTGGAATAAAATTTTTATAATTCTTTTGCATAAAATAAAGGTTTATATTTTGACTTAACATATAAAAAATTTAAAAAAATATTTAAGTATAAGTAAATTATTATTTTAATTTTATTAAAAGAAATAATTAACAGTCTTATTTGTTAATATAATTTATATCACTTAATTAAAGAAAGTTATAGAACTCTAAATAGACTTTTAAGTAGGCATCAGGTCAGGCAAGACTTTTAAATAGGTTAGGTTTGAACCTAAAAAAAGTCTTATATAGACTAACAGATCAGGTTCAGACCTTTAGCCTACAACACTAGCTCGGGCCTGTTTAGTTAAAGTTTGGCCCGGCCTGACTTATTTCCATACCTAGATGCAGTTCAAGTGTTGGGACTCATTGCAGCTACCTATATTTCTGGCACAAGTCACAGCTCTTCACATACTTAAAGTAATTAGCCAAGATAGTTGACTAATAAAATCCATACTTATGGAATGTCCATCTTGACTTAGGAGCAGCTTGATGAGCACCGCAGAGCCGTTTATGAACCACAGCAAGGGCCTTAATAACATCTTCTCTATTGAAACATTTTAACAGCAAGCTTTCATGATTTTTTTTGTATAGCTCGTCTCCCGCTAAAAAATAGTTCAAGACTTCAAGCTGGGTGTTTTTTGAAGCCGCTGCAGTGGGATCTCAAATATTCTGTAATATCTGTTCTCCAATCATTAGCTACTTGTCTATTGATGAATGCCATATAACTTATCTCTTCTTTTTCTCTGGCTAGCTGATTGATTTTCGCTAGATAGCCTGATGCGTCCTCAACAAGTTGATTAGCCTCTGAGTTCTCTGTTCTAGGGACTTATATTATGACATCGGTAATTTGGTGTGAAAGCGATTTAACTAAATCAAAAAATGGTATGAGGTTGTCATTGGCATATCGGTACTCTCTGATCAACTGACTTACCATGAGCTATGAATCTCCGGAGATGTGGACAGACAGAACATTCCTTACCACCAATACTTGTAGTCCCATGATCAATAATTCATATTGGCTTGATTATTGGATCGGCTGGATGTAACTATGAACTTTCTCCATATCCCATTTGGACTATAAATCACGATCCCTGCTCCTGCTCCATCACTAGTGCTGGAATTATCAAATGCAAGTTTTCAAGGACGAGTGCCCAAAAAACTCTGGACTTCTAAGTTAGGATCAACAACCTCCAAGCTAGGATGTTTGACTAAAAATTTAACTACTATCTGACCTTTAACTACCCGTAGTGGCACATACTTGAATGTGAATACCGTCAACTTGACTGCCTACTTTATTAGTCAACCCTGTAATACTGGCAAATTCAACAAGTAATGGATAATATTAAATTTTACATAAAATATATACCTTTCCTAGTAGGAGATAATGCTCCAACTTTGTACAAGCGTAGAACAAAGAGAAGCATAGTTTTTCCAGGGGAGTGAATCTGGTCTCCGTATCATTCAAGATTTGGCTGAGGTAGTAAACATCGTTCCATACCTTTCGGATCATTTTGGGTCGGAAAGCAACCAATGGACTCATTAGCTACTGATATGTACAATTTTAACGGCTTGTCCATCTTAGGCGGCATAAGCACTGGTAGTTTTGAAATACATACCTTGATTTGTTTAAAAGTATCTTGCTGATCCTTTTCCTAGATAAACTAGTCAGTTTGCTCCAAATGCAAGAGAATTGTGAAAGATTTCATCTTCCTAGAATAATTAATAATAAACCTGCGAAAGAAGTTGATTTTTCCAATAGGCTTTGCAACTCTTTCTTTTCTGGGCGGCCTACCCTCTAACACTGCCTTGGCTCTATTACTATCAATTTGAATACCTTTGTGATGCACCAAAAACTCAAGGAAATGGCCTACCTTCATTCCAAAAGCATACTTGCAAGGATTCATCTTGAGGTTGTGGCATCTCATATGGATATGTCCCCACTTCAAGTCTGCTAAGTGCTTGTCAAAGTTGGTCAACTTGACCACTAAATCATCTATATACTTCCATCATTGGACCTATTATATCATAAAATATCATATTCATGGCTCTTTGAAAAGTTGTCCCAGTATTTTTTCAATTTGAATGGCATGACTACCCATTCAAATAGTTCAATAGCACTTGGACAATGAAAGGTAGTCTTGAGAATGTATTCTTCTGCTATGAAGATTTAGTTATAGCTAGAGTAACCATCCATAAAGGTCAGGTATTCAAAACAGACTGCTGCATCTACCAGTATATCCATAATGGGCATCATATATTCATCATTTGGAGTAGCCAAATTGAGATCCCTGACGTCGATGTAAACTTTAAGCTGCCATTCTTCTTGATTACTATAATTATATCAGATACCCAGTTGGCATATCTGGCCATCTGTATAAATCCACACTTCAACAATCATTCATCTGGCCTGAATCTCCTATTTTGCTGTTTATGATCAAGACCGAGTATTTCATGATAATCCCAAGCAAAATAATCCCTGTACTTTTGGATTAGTTAGAACAATAAATTTCTGTCTAGTTCCTGCAAGGTATTGAGGTTTACCTCACCTTTCTTGGAATTGAGGAATTCTCCATATCTGGAAATCAACCATGACCTTCTGTCAGCCTGGATTGGCTGTCTATCAACTGAAGACCAACCTGTTATACGACCGATCTGTAAGATTCTGGCCGATCAAAAATTTCCAAGATTGCTATAAAATATTCCTCTAAGTGTTCCAGATAGAATCCATCCTTGGATACTATACCAGCGGTATACTCCTTGTTAGAGAGTTTGAGCAACTCAAAAAAATAGAGAATAGAATATGACTTTTGCCATTCTTATTTCTGCCCTGAATGGATTTGGGTTAGCTTTAACTGTTTCCGCCTTGTCGCCAATCCAAAACATTAAGACTTGGTGCAGGGTGAAAGAC
This sequence comes from Voacanga thouarsii, assembly GCA_026120185.1. Classification (NCBI taxonomy): domain Eukaryota; kingdom Viridiplantae; phylum Streptophyta; class Magnoliopsida; order Gentianales; family Apocynaceae; genus Voacanga; species Voacanga thouarsii. Next base: position 1,719,547 of record JANUWF010001125.1, read on the forward strand.
ATGCATTGATTGGCATGAATTTAGTCCCAACCCAAGATTGTGAATAAGAGGGTTCGGCATTGATCACGAAAATGTCGTTAAACTCATCTTTGTCCTAAAGATTAATACCACCAAAAGTATCTCTAATGCGGTCGTTGCTTCTCCTGTGAAATTAGTGATTTGTATATTAGTGGCAATTAAGTCATAAACTGTCTTACCAAACACTACAAAAAAACAGAGAATTAGCGAGGAATATTTCCGTTACTAATCCGTTGCTAAATCAAATTAGCGATGGATTAGCCTGAGAAAATTCCCCCGCAAATTTCTTCTTCGCAAAGGCAAAAATTTGCGACGGATTAAAAATTCCGTCGCTATTGCGAGATAATTTTTCAGCAGTCAACAATTTCAGCAGTGAATTTTGAAACGGATCTACGAGGGATTTTGAAACGGATCTATTTAGAAAGGGATCAACAACGGATTATTTTAGTAATTAATAAAAGTAAAATGTTGGGAATTTTCTGTTGTTAATACCTCGCTAATTTGCTAGGGATTACTACGGATTTTTCTTTTTAATTTTACAGTTTAAAGATCTGTCGCTAATCCCAAGCGAATTTGCGAGGGATTAGCTACGGAATTTCATTTTAAATAAATGGTTTAAATAGTTCATCACTAATCCCACGCAAATATGTGAAGGATTAGCGACGAATAGTTCTAATCCCTCGCTAATAGCGTCGATTAGTGACGGAAAAAAGTGGCTTTTAGCGAGGGAATAGCGGTTGAAGTTAATTTCCTTCTATTCCCTCGCTAATCCCTTGCTAGTACTATATACTTTTAAAATATTTTTTAAAAATATTTAAAAAAATGCCCTATAATTGAAGAAAATTCATCTATCAAAATAATGCAAAATTTAATTAAATTAAAAAAACCACCAAATAGTCATTATTAATAGGCAAATGTGAATAATACATAAAAATGTTGTCTAAATGTCCTAAATAAATATAATAATGAAAACATATGAATAATATATAAAAATGTAGTGTATATATCCTAACTACGAAGCAAGAATCGGTGTGGATGCTGGAGCCGACGGAGGGGGTGGGGGTGGATCGGAAGGGCCTGGCTGATGATCTGGATGTGAATCTAGAGGACTGATGACGAAGTCCTCCTCATCCTCAGCATCATCCTCCTGAATAGCTGGCATCGGTGGTAGCGGAGGTAGATTCAAATTCTGAGATACAAGCGTCAGGTACTCAGTCAAGCTCTGGTTGTGGCTCCGATATACCTGTACTTGATGCTCAACTCTCTCCCGCCTCTTCCTCTCGGTGTGTAACTCTCTCTGCAGCTGGCTCACATCCAACGAGGTAGAAGAAGTCGATGACTCAGATGAAGCTGGCTGCTGTAACCTTCGTCTCACCCTTGCAGACTCGAAACCCAATCCGTATACTCATCCCTTCTTGTATGCTCTGTCATCCACCTCGACGAATAGCGTCTTCTTGTCAGGCACCCTACTTGGTGTGATCGTGCTCGTAGAATCAGTTTAGGAACCTGACTACACATGACGCTCAATAATAGCAGTGACAGTATCTTGTTGAATTTGGGGTAAGGAAACACGCATAAAATATTTAAAATTTAGCAATCAAAATATAAATAATATTAAACTTAAAAAACGTATAAGATTGTGTAATCTTACTAGCATATGGCGCGATCGATCACTGACATATTGGCACTTCCTCGGCCCGTCCTGGAACATATGTGTGCATTTGAAGAGGTCGATGTAGCTGAAGTTAGGACTTAACTATCTCCGCTATCATTGTAACAAAAAAACGACTAGATTCTAGTTTTTATGATGGATTAAGTGTGAAATAGCGGATATATCGAACAGTAAAAAATTTTACACTTACCGTTCGCTCCTCATGCTCAGTAAAAGAAATGGATCTTCCTGTGTGGGACGCCTAACCAGTGGATCTGTTCCGCTTAGCAATGGAACAGATACGTTGCCACCTATTGGACCCCTAATGCTCTGATAAAGTAGCCCAATGGCATGGGGAAATCCACTTGGGGCAGCTACCCCATGCTTCTTCCGAGCCTTGGACAATATGTCCAAAATTCTAGCCTTACACTTCTTCTCCCAATTAGCTCGGATCTGTGCGGCATGCTCGGGGCGCCAATAGAAGAAAGACTACAAAATCAAAGTAACCGTTACAAGTAATTACAAATAAGAAAACATATTAAAAATACTAAAAAGACTACAAGTAATAATTACAAATCGAACTCACATTCCAAAGATCGAACCACATGTTCCGAACATCAATCGGAACCTGTGAGAAGGTAGCATAGGCTCCAGTGTAGTGTCGCCTAAAATTCTCAACAATCTCCTTCACACATCGAACTGAATGTGTGAACTTGTTTTGAGAAAATAGATTTTGTAATATTAGACAAAGTCATAATTTTGAAAATTTAGAAAAGCGTATAATAAGTAATTATATAATTGACTTACGAGTCACCAACTGACTCAATCAGCAGGCGCGTATCGTTAGTAGGTGGAGCGCCAACTGTGGATCCTAAAGAACCTAGGATCGGAGTAGGGACCTGTTCTGATCGGGCCTCGTCTAGAGGCAATGGCTGTGGAGCAAGTATACGTGGCGCGATGCTCGGGGACGGTGTCTCATCCGCCCTCGACGACTCACGAGTCGCTGATCGATCGTCGAGTAAGGCATCAGAAGCCATATGTATATGGAATTATTTAAATACATAAAAATGGTCATATTTTGGGAGAAGAAAAAAATAATAAATTTAAAAGTATAAAGCAAAGTAAAACGCTTGTAATGTAATGATAGCAGAACTAATAATCATATCTATACATTAGTTAAACTTGGACCTAGTCTTTGGACTTCTGTCATCATCGGATGAGTAGCCTTCCACATCGTCATCTGTAGAGGATCCTGTCTCCCATTCTTCTTCCTCATCATCGTTTTCATTGTTCGGTTGTGCTTCATCTATCATTAAACCCGAATCTATAAAATCGATTGTATCTCCAATACTGGACTCATCTGCTAATCTTCCAAAGTTATCATCCTCAACACATACATTGATTGCCTACATATCATCTACTTCCTCCTGATATGGTGCCTTGACAATGGGTGCATCAATAACATATCGAGCTTTCATTTTACAAACAACTATCCAATCATATTTTGGTCTTTTGCTCCCCGGGTAGGATAGGAAATACACTTGAGTTGCTTATTGAGCTAGCACAAAAGGGTCATATTTTGGGTAATTCCTCTTGCAGTTGATATCAATAAGTTTGTAGTGAGGATGAATTTTAACCCCCCCGATTTAGCGTTAGATTAAACTAATCACACTTGAATAGGACAACTTTTAAATAAGGAGTCCCAGGGAACTAAAGCTCGCCAATCTCCTTTAATACTCCATAATAATCTTCGTCACTATCTCTTTCGCTTTTAATACAAACTCCGCTATTAATTTTTTTTTTTCGAATGACTGATCATGTGTATGGAACCTAAAACCATTTATGAAGTAGCTATGGAAGTATTTCACTTGTCTCGAAGGTCCCTAGGCCAAGCTTTTTAAGTGTTTTTCAGTCACTTGATTTTGTGGATCATGAACCTAGCAAAAAACAAAGTAATGCACCTTTATTATCAATGTAATTTATTTTAAAGTCTCATTTTGGATGTGTTCAACTCACATAAGTCTTAAACCATCCTGCAAACTCCGACTCTATTCTCCTATCAACTTCAGAGTCTGTTATACTCGGCTCATATAACTGCAAGTCATTTTTGAATTTCCTAAAACGACCAAAACAAACACATAAGGATACTTATTCAAAGTATTGCCGTATAAAATCTATAAATGTGCAAAATAGCGGTATACTTACGTAATGTATGGTTGAACTTCTTCACAGTTTAGGTATATGTAATTTGTGGCAGTCTTAAATTCATCCGGGGTAAGATATCTATTCTGAATACTTCCCAAAACCCTCCCTAGAACGGTGCATAGAGACAACACAGTGTCACTTGAGTTTGTATCATAAACGCACTCATCATTCCGAGCCATAGCTATATGTCGAGTCTCCACATGTGGCTCAAAATAATAAGAGAAGAATATAGATGCCTCTTCAACTAAGTAAGCATTGCAAATTGATCCCTCCATTCTTGCCTTATTTTTAACTTTGGTCTTCAAATGATATAAGAACCTAATGCATTTTTTTACAGTTAGAAATAATTCACATAGTAGATGCATATATAGATATAATAATACACAATATTTTACCGCTTGAATGGATACATCCATCTATATTGAACAGGGCCACCAACCCTGGCCTCATATGGCAGGTAGACCATAAGGTGCTCCATCACGTCAAAGAAGCCGGGTGGGAATATCTTCTCCAATTTACAGATGAGTAAAGCAATATTATCTTCCAATTACTTCATATGAGTTGTGAAAAGTTTAGGAGAATATAAGTCGCGATAAAAGAGAATGACTTCTGCTAAAACATTCCAAAATGACACCGGGAGTAATTCTTTAAATGCAGTTGGAAGCAACTTTTCCATAAACACATGGCAGTCATGGCTTTTCATACCCGACATTTTGAGTTCATTCAAATCAACATACTTGCTTAAATTCGAAGCATATCCATCCGGAAGTCGCAAATTTCTAACCCACTCAAGTAGCAGTTTCTTTTGTTCGGGTGTAATAGAGTATTTAGCCTTTGGCATTAATGTCCTCCCGTCACCAAAGCCAATCACGTGTAATTCAAGTCTATCACAATATGCCAACAGATCATGTCGCGCCTTCACATTATCCTTTGTTTTTCCCTTTACATTCATGACTGTGTTAAAGACATTATCGAACACATTTTTTTCATTGTGCATAACATCTATGTTATAACGGATTAAGTGTGTTATCCAATATGGAAAATCCCAAAAGATACTTCTTTTGGCCCAATTATGGTAGATGCCTCTGCCATCATCCCTACCAAACTCCACAGCAGTTTCGGTTATTTTTTATAAATGGCACACTCTATCCCACATACCATCTCCAGAAGCGCGTTGTACAGGGTGTTCTGTCTCGTGACCTTTATCCTTCCTGAAAGACCTAGCATCTCTTCTGTATGGATGATCTAAAGGCAAGAAGCGCCGGCGGCAGTCAAACCAAGAATGTTTACCTCCATTTTGCAAGTGAAATGATTTTGTCTGCTCTATGCAATACAGACATGCTAAACTACCAGCTGTGCTCCAACCACTTAGCATCCCATATGCCGGGAAGTCGTTTATTGTCCAAAAAAGTGCTGCTCGTAGATAAGAGTTCTGTTTCTTTAAAATATCATATGTAGAGACTCCACTAAACCACATTATCCTTAATTCATCTACTAAAGGTTGTAGATAGACATCAATTTTATACTTCAGATTCCTAGGGCCTGGGACAATGACGGTAAAAAATATAAATGGATCTCTCATGCATATCGACGGAGGTAAATTATATGGAGTAACAATAATAGGCCAACAAGAGTATTGTTTTCCCGACATTCCAAATGGTGAAAATCCATATGTGCATAACCTAAGACGCACATTACGAACTTCAGTTGCAAATTCAGGATGACTACGGTCGAAGTGTTTCCAAGCTTCACCATCATGTGGATGGCTTATAACGTCCTCTTCCGGTTGACTCTCTGCATGCCATCTCATGTGCTCCGCTGTTGTGGAGGATGCAAACAATCTCTGCAGTCTGGGTGTTAATGAGAAGTAATACATTTTCTTGAAAGGAATGTCTTTCTATTGTTTGTCCTTTCCAACTTTCTTTTTCGCCATATATCTGCCATGTCCACAGAATTTGTAGTCCCTCCTACCACTATCTTCCTTCCAGTAGAGCATACATCCATTTGGGCAGACATCTATCTTCTGAACAGGTAGCCCTAGACCAGATACCAAATTCTTTATTTGATAGAAGTCATCTGGAAGCTTATTACTACTTGGTAATACCTCCTTCATTAATTGCATCACCTGATTAAAGCATTTCTCCGACACGTTATTTTCGGATTTAATATTCAAAAGTCGAGAAACAGCTGATAACGTACTGTGATTCTTGCATCCATCCCGTATAGGAGTTTTTGAAACTCTCAGTGTGTCATAAAATTTCTGCGCATCCTTGTTAGGTGGTTCCTCAACATTCTCCGATGATGAAAGTTCAGTTGGAAATTGATGTCCAACTGTATCAATCACTATATCTCGATGCAGATTATTAGAGCTTGACTCGACTGCAGTCGTACAAGTGCCGGTTATTGATGCAGTTGGCAATTGATTAATACCCTCACCATGACTAGTCCATTTTCGGTAATTAACAACAAACCTAAATCTGTACAAGTGCAGCTCCACTTCATCTGGGGAAAGGTACGCTTTGTTTTTACACTTTCCACATGGACATCTTATAACTGAGGCTGGACCAGTTGACAAATAATATGTAATGAATCGCTTGACTCCTTGTTCAAACTCAGATGTAATTCCTTTAATCCCCTGTATGTGTCTTCTGTACATTTAACTACGATCATCCATCTACATTTAGGCCATAACCATATAGCTTATTAGCACTTGTATAATTCGAATGAAGAACGATGGTGATTGTGAAGGTCTAGGACCCTAATATACTCGTTATGAATTATGAAAGAAAGATTGAATAATGATACCGAAGAAATACTATCAACTATCGAGTTGTGTATTCTAAATCCTTTAAAAAAAATTTGACAGAATTTTCCCTATAACTTGAACGTTTTCCAGGTACAAAGCCACCTCAATTCACCCAACATTCATTGTAAAAAACACACAATGCCAGAGTCATTAATCAATAAAATAAAATATTCTACACAAGGAAGCTAAAACAAGAAAAAAACATATGGGCAGAGTCATTAAATAATTTCTTGCATGAAATACCAAACCTTTGAGACTATAATGCCAAACCAACAAGAGTAGAAAAGAATAGGGCGTCCACGGTATGAATAGTCAGTTGTGACAAGATATAGGTCCTTGATTTGAATACAAAAGGAATAAACGAAAGAATGACACTTTTTTGTGCTATATATCTGCTAAAATGACAATAGAGAAGACAGATACATAAAAACCTTGGAATCCATGTATTTGAGTATATTATTTGAAATATACCATTTTTGTGCAAATGTTGTTAGTGTGTCCATTTTTGAGATAGTGAACTGAAGTGCCTAAACATAAACATTCCCTGAGATGTTAGGATGATTGTAGAATTGGATTTGGGAGGAGTTGCGACAAGATAAAGGCATGAGAATGGAAGGGTGGCTAAAATACTTTCAGTTGAGTCTTAACATGGGTTAGAAAAGCTTAGATGGAAGTTCTATAGGAAAATGGAAAGATATAATTGGTGCAAAAGAATAAGCAAAACAGAGAATTCTGTTATGCTATGCTTGTGTAAAAAGAATGTTTTCTAAAAGTCTCAATCATGAATTCATTCGGCTTCAGCCATCAAAACTTAATTCAAAATGTTTCTCACTATGCATAGATCAACTTCACAATGAAAAGAACATATGGAAATACACTAGGTAAGAATCAATAAGAATCTCTCGGCTTGACACCTCAATTTTTGAAAAAAAAAAATTGACAGAGTTTTTCTTATAACTTGAACGTTTTCCAGGCACAAGGTCACCACAATTCACACAACAGTCATTGTAAAAAATTCACAAAATACAAATAACCTCAAAACATTTAATCAACAATACCAAATTTAAGGGTAATCACCCATTATCTATAGGGAGTAATCACCCATTACTCACGGGATTCTAAAGATGTAATTGGAAGATTTTCTTATCTAAGAATAGTTCGTCTGTCCAAAACAATCAATAAAGAACTGTATGCCTAACCTGTGCGTACCAATAACATAAGGTTACTGTAGAACAAATTATAAGTGTAACATAGTCTCGGCATCAGATGGAATAAAATCTTAATTAGTTAAGTAAACAGAATAACATTAAAAGGCATTATCCATCAATGAACTTTTGAGTTCAAAAAGGACAAATGAGGCTAAAACGAAGGATTAAGTCGAAAAGAAGGTTTTCCAGGTAAAGTATGCTTAAGTCCAAAAGAAGGTTTTTCATCATAAGGCATTATCCATCATAAAATGATTTTTTCAAAATATAGCATGCTTGAGTATAACATAATCATTTATGCTTCCTGGACAATTAGCACATATTTAATATATGGTGTATATCTTGATTTTTCAAAATATACCATTAGTTAACATTATACACAATTAGCACATATTTAACATGTCACACATAAATACACCATAATTTTAACTAATGGAATCAATATAAGCATTTGTTAGTACACTATAATTTCAACCATGAATATCCTTCCATCACTCCATAATTTCAGCCATGAATATCCTGCCATCACTCTTCCAAAACATCATATAATAGCACAAAAATCACACCAAAGCCATTCACAAGTTCACCACCACACAAATCTCCAACAAAATCATATCACTACATTATAACATATCAAGTACCACAAAACTATTCACATATTTATAATTCACTATTAAACATGCATAATAATACATCTCATTTAATTCACTTCACTACTCATGTTAACATCATAAATTTGACTGCATAGTTCACTACTCACTTCACTACTTCACCACAACTAAAATCGACTGCATATAAAAATAATCATGCTCAATTTTTAAAAAAAAAAATTGACAGAGTTTCCCTTATAACTTGAACATTTTTCACGCATAAAGCCACATCAATTCACCCAACATTGATTGTAAATGGCTCACAAAACACAAATAACCTCGAAACAATTAATCAAGACAATAAAGTATTCTACACAAGGAAGCTAAAACAAGAAATGAACATATGGATAGAGTTATTAAACAATTTCTTGGCATTAAGCCACCTCAATTTTTAAAAAAAATTTGACAGAGTTTCCCTTCATTGTAAAAAACTCACAAAACACAAATAACCTCAAAACATTTAATTAACAATACTAAATTTAAGGGTAATCACCTATTACCCATAGAAAGTGATCACCCATCACTTACGGGGAATGATCACCCATCACTTACGGGATTCTAAAGATGCCTACCAAGTGTTTTCTTACCTAAGAAAAGCTCGTCCGTTCGGGCAAATCAATATAGAACTAAAGGTCTAACCTGTGCGTAACAATAGCATAAGGTTACTGTAGAACAAATTAGAAGTGTAACATAGTTTTTGAAATATCAGATGGAATGAACTCTTAATCAGTTAAGCAAACAGAATGATATTAAAATGCATTATCCATCAGTAAACTTTTGAGTTCAAAACAGCCAAAAGGTCAATAATGGAAAACAACTCAACATTTATTCAATCAAAAAGATTTTAGAAAAACTCCCATATTAGTTCAGTTTTTCATATTTATGTTTTAGAAAAAGTTCGACAATATGAAATTGATGGTCATATTACGCAACAATCATGAAAGTAAAATAATAAATATGAGACCTTTATCCTCAATTGGAAGCTTAAGAAAGCCAAAAGAATACTAAGTAATCAACCACTAATAATATCTACACAAAGTAAATGGAGTAGTATCAGTAATAGAATTAAATTGCAACTCACTTCACTGATTTTTCTTGCCAAAAAAAGTTATAGGGTAGGATAAGAGATGGTGTTATACGCCTATATTGATTTATACACAAATCATGATTCACATAGCTCTAGTATCCCATAGCTTGGACAAGGTAATTGAAATTTTGATAATAATATTATAGCCATGAAGACCAAATTTCATAACTGATATTTTGATATGAAAATGGCTATAATTTCATAGAAAATACAATAGTAATAATTAATACAATTTTTATTAAAATATCACAACAATCCTGTGTTTTAATAAAATAAACATATTTATTAATTATCTTGTTCATTTTGTGGAGGTTGCAAAACATATTATTATGTTCATGTTCATAATTTTGAATATTTTACTATAAGTAGAATGGTTATAATTTAGTGGCTATAACTTCCCTATAAACTAGCCCTATTAAGGTGTGTGTATATATATATATATATATATATATATATATATATATATATATATATGAAAGAGAGAGAAAACAAAAATCAAGCTTTGTTCAGGAAAACCAAAAGCTTTATTATCAATATCTTCATGCTTTAGGAAAAATAGTCATCAATAACCAATAGTCCTAGGCATAAAGATTCACATTTCTCATTTAAAACCAAGCATGGAGTCATCATAGGCATAAAGTCATTTATGTGGCCTTTTAAACTTCTCATTTATCTGTTAATTCTAATGGAAATAATACATTAGCTCATTAATTCCGGGTTAAAATACTTGCATTTTCACATCATGACATGCCTCTATATTTTGAACTTTTGATCCACACGTCTCAATGACCTCAAATTTGCACCAAAATACACTAAAACCTAGCTAGAAATTCACAATTTCCATACAGCCAAACTTGTAATCGGTGTAAAACTGCTACAAGCTAAATCTTGTAGTTTTTCCATGAAATCATTCATTTTGCTTTCAAAATACATTCTTCATTTGTTCTATTCACATTTTAACATTCAATCACAACTTAATTCACTTTAATTCTTTATCTTAGCATCACATTATCTTCTCACTTTTAGCCATGAAGAAAGAAAATCATCACACTTATCATGCAATGGAAATAACAACCATGAAATACATATTCTAGTTTTTCATTTCAACAATTGCAACTTCTTTTCTTCGTTTCTTTCTTTATTCATTTCCTCCTACAAGTGCAGCTATATTCACCCTTTCACAACTTCTTCAAAACACATCTAAACATCACAAAAATTATAGCAAAAAACTCTCAAAATCCACCGCCACTTAGCTTCATCAAAATAACACCATAACAACATTTTTTTACAATTCATCTTCTATATTTCATGCAATTTTTCATGAATTTACTTCAAAATGTTCTCTATAAGCTATGGAATACTTTTAATCCTTGATAAAAAGGATTTTAGCTTGTGAGTGAAGAGTTCTTGGCTTGACAAGACCAAACTTTTCTTCCTTCTTCTCTTTCTCTCTTTCATAGTTTGTTTTCTCTCTTTAACAAATAACCTCATACAGAATTGTACAAGAGTTAGTGCTTTCCTTCTTTAAACTAAGTAAGTTTCCTTTTTATTCTCTTATTCAAATTAAAAAACACTCCTACCTTGCCCTCCCTTGTTCATGAAGCATACCAAGATTTCAAGAGTTTCAATCCTTTCCTCTTTAACACAGCAAAACTGAAAGTAAGATAAGCACACTCCATAAGACCATTCTTTGGTCATTTTCTCTCGTTCACTTGAGCACAAATTACCTATTCACTCTTACACATTCACTTTTAGTCTCATTTTCCTCCTTCTTACCATTCTAACCAAAGATAACGACAATATCAAATCTTTAGCCTCCCTAAACATTAACAAAATAGAAAGCAACTTCATACACAAACCAAAACCATTTTTCTCCTTTCTCTCTATTCAAAACTGAAACACATATAAATATACACTATACTTTTGGTCCCTCTTCCCTACTAGTTAAAAACGAACACAACACACTTTCATCTCCTCCCTTTCTTCTCTCAAAATGAAGACAAATTCTTGCATAAAATACATTCACTAACTGTACATTTAAACAAAGTTTCATTTTGTTACCCTTTCAAACAAAATGTTGGAATCCATCAAAGAAGAGGTTAAGTTTTACAATCCTAATTAACGAAACAAAGACAATAATGGATTCCTTCTTCTGCTAAAAAGGAACTTTTGCTGCCAAAAGAATCCCTAACAGTTTATCCAACAGGGACATAATCCACAATTGAAATAAGACGAGCCTTGAAATTAATTATACAACACTTGTGAATCTTTCTTGCCAATATAATTCTCATTATGAAGTATTAATAGATATTAAAATAGGGAAAGCAAACTAGAGGAGTGCACTTCCAAATTCATGGAAATTACAGTAGATAGCATAAATTGCAGTCCAATGCAACTCAGTAACATAAATTCCATTTGAATCCAGTTTAAGTTGAGGGATACCTCAATCAATTGTGGTCCAGTCTGGTGCCCAAGCTCCGGTGATAGCGGTTGAGGTCGAGATACAGTGGCGCCGGCGGTAGTCGTCCATAGCTTGATGAAGGTTGTCGGTGGTTCGATGGTGGGAGGGAATAGCAACTTTGGTCAGATGGTCTTTTGGTGGTAGTTCAAGCAATGAGGAGGTAAGGTCACTAGCGGGGTTGGAAGGGATTTGAGAGGGATTAACTAGAGAAGATAGAGAAAATGGGAAAGAACACAACGAAAGGGAAGACATAACAGGGATGATATAGTTGTTAGGCTTTGCGAGAGAAATTTCCGTTGCTACTCTCTATTAGCGAGGGATTTGCGACGGAAGATAAAAATAAAATAAATATAATCCCTCTCTAATCACTCGCAAATTAGTGTGCGATTAGTGAGGGTAAACCTAAATGGAGTTTTAATGCCTTTCTGATCCCTCGCTAATTGCATTGTATTAGAAAGGGATTAGCGAGGGATTTTTTGAATTTCAGATTCCGCTAAAAAATTTCGTGTTGCTTTAAAGTTATAAGTTTTGAATCCCTCGCTAATCCCTCTCAAATCCCTCGCTGTTATTATCTGTTGCTATTTAGAGATGGATTAGCGACGGATATGACATTTTCCTCACTTTTTTCAATACTCTACTGAGAAAACATATTTATTTCTATCAACACTTAGCTACTTCCTACTTAGCTATGGATTAAAAGCATGAAATATTTCGTCAATGAACAATTCTAAATAATCATCATGGTGTTTGTTTAGGTTTAATTAAAATCGATCCTATTACGCTTACTAATATATAAAAAGTTTAATTAGTATTGATGTGTTTTCATATCCCAAAATTGTATTTATTATGCTAATCAAATGTAATAAAACGTAATATATAAAACTTCGAGTGCACATGTAAACTCTCATAGTAATTAATTAAATGTGTGTTCGTATTTGCATAATTATACATCGACCATATAAAGTGATAAATGAATTATATATATACTACACATGACGAACTTGTATAGAGGTATAATGTATACATATCATTTAATTATAATCTATACTTCGTAACTTACCGATGGTAATTAAATATATATTGAATGTAAATACATTAGTTATAATTAAACAAATAATAAAGAATTAAGTATTCACAAGGATATTACATTAAAAAATTTACCACACACGAAAGTATCGTGAGGAAAAAATTTGAGAATTCACAAAATGGGGAATCCCTCGCAAATCCCTTAGGAATTAGCGAGGGATTAGTGAAGGAAACTATCAGCGACGGATTAGCGAGCGATTTTTAAGATCCCTAGCCAATAAAACTCCAATCCATCGCAAATCCAACAATGATTTGCAATGGATATTTCGGTCGCTATTACCTCGCAAATTAGTGTGGGATTAGCTTGGGTACAGTCGCAAATCCGAAGCTAAAAATTTACAACGAATATTAAGTAAAAATAAAATATTCGTCGCTAATCCCTATCAAATTAGCGACGGATTAGAATGGGATTTCTTCATCCACCGCTAATTTGAAAGGGTTTTTTGTTAACGCTGATCCATAGCTAATCAACTAGGGATTAGCGACAAAAAGTCAATATGTCATTTGTCCCTCGCTAATCCCTCGCAGATTTAGTGAGGGATTATTCCCTCGCTAATTCTCTGTTTTCTTATAGTGAAACTTCTTTAAGGTATCGATTGGCATCATGTTCAAAATAACTCTTCTATCAATGAAGACTTAGCTAACTAGTCGTCCATTAACATAAGTTTTGATATATAGCTACAGTGAATGATTGGTCATCTCTTAGCTCAGCCTTGGAAACTGTATTACTGATGAAGCTCTCAACTGCTTTGCTTCATCCCCCTCTAACTCCAACTGCCCAGCTTCTGCCTTTTTTTTTACATGATTTTAACTCTGATGATCATTTATTTATTTCTTCTTTCATTGTATTCTACAGGTAGTACACCTATTACGCTAATTGAGCCCTCTAGTTTAGGTTTTTTTTATGCATTTTATTTCTCAAGAAGGCTCTTTTCCACTGTTCTCTTCTTTTTTTGGTGTGGAAAAAAGATGCAAATTAGCTAGACGGGCCATTTTCATTAGGGACTAAAAGAAGATCAAGCTGATCAATCGGCCAGGGCTGTGATTGTGAGCAGAATGCGTCCTCCATTAACTTGAAAAGCCATTTTCCTACTATGGTAGTCTTCCTTAAGTAAAATGTCTTGTCGTCCCTTATTTGTAAAGATGACTTTTTTGCCTAAGCTCTGAAAGACATTCGAGCTTGTGGATGTGGTTAAATAGTGGGTACCAATATGGCTTTCTCTTTGTTCGGTTGAGCACCTTGTTTGTTAGCTTCTAGGCGATTGGTTCCCCATGCTAATGTACGATCTCTTATCTCAATTTTTTGTCGTGGGGTACTCTTTTGCTAGTTGAAGGTTTCTCTTAAGTCGACCATACTTGGTCTAGGATAGCTCGGGTTACCGCAAACCTTTTTTTGAGTTAGATAACCTCGTAGGTCTACTGGTTGTGTTAGCTTCTCCTTCCACACCCGTCTTGAACCTAGCTTGCTGTTTCTTTGGTACGCCGTTGATGCGTAAATTTTGAGTGCATAAAAATCATCAAATTTAAATCCATCATTTAGTCAAATTTTAATTAAAGTATTAATCCCAAAATACATATACAAGTATACTCATCGCAAGTATAGTATAGGGAATTAATGAGTATCGATCATCAAAGGAACAAGTATATACTAATCATTTTTCATTCATTGTTTAACCGACCCAAATAAAATGAAAAAATAATAAAAGGAAAAATAAAGAAATATATACAACTTAAGGATATAGGAATATACAATTTAGACAATTATCCTAGAAAACATGATAATGAACTAATTAGCCATTCTCTCAATTAGTTATCATCTTGGCATTATAAAGGAATATAAAGTAAAATTTAATCATTTCTCAAGTCATGAATCTACTTAGATAAATTCCACTTCGTTTCCCAATCCATAAAATTACTATCTTTTGATTAATATTATCAGATTTGCCAAACAAGCTAATATAACCAAAACATGCATTAAGCTCAATTCCTTATAAGCATGAAATTAACTAATAACCCTTTGCTCGAGGTGGAATCAACTAATCTTTGATTACTTAGTCCTTTAATCTTAATTTCATCGCTCAAATTCATTAAGATTAGACAAGTACGAAATCAATGCAATAAAAGTCCTAACATTGTCGTCCCAAGTCAATGAGAAGAACTCGCATCAATAACTAATAATAACAAGTAATCAAACATGAAAGATGATAAAGAATTGATCAAATAACTAAATCAATACAAAATCATGAATCTAAAATAATGTTACATTACAATAAAAACATTGAATACATAATTATTAAAGGAAAAGAAAATAAAGATAAAAGAAAGCACTTATAGACAAGCCTCTTTATTCACCATTGAAGACTCTCTTGAATAATCCTCTTTAATTGGGTAAATTCCTCATTCAATGAGTGATTGGAATTTATGCTCTTTGATTGACCTCTCTATATCTTTTTTTCTCTTATATTTTCTCTTACTTTTATAAGCCTTTTTGATGATAAATTCATTACTTGAGAGATCTTGGCAGAGTAGGATTCAAAAAATACTAAAAACATTGAAAATTTTTTAAATTCGTGCACAGAATTTTTGCCTTCCAGAACGGGCCTGGCGCTGGGTACCTTCGACCCACTTGGCGCCAGGTACAATTTGTTCTTCCCCTGAGTTTTTGCTCTATTTTCACTAGCCAAACAGAATGGACCCGACACCTGGTCCACTTGTCGGACCTGGCACCAGGTGCATATGAAATTGTTCATTTTTGCTCGAATTTAACTCAAATCTATACAAATTTGCCAAAAATACTTTTTACAAGCAAAATGTTAAATAGGAAAAAATATGCCTAATTATTACAACAAATGTATCTTAAAATAACCTCAAATAACTAGAAAAATAATAGTGATTTTAGCTTCTATTACATACCTCCACACTTGAACTTTTACTTGTTCTCAAGCAAAACACTTTAGTCAAGAAAGTTATCAAGAAAATACAAGTTCTTTCTCATTCAACAAAAACTTATTTACCATAGCAAAGATTATGTCTTCCCTTCAAACTTTAGATACAACTCTTATCATCTATACCCTTTGAAAACAATGCAAACCTTGAAACTTTTGACAATATACCACAAAATTCTTGAAGTCAAATTAATCAAGTGTATATCTCAGTCTAAAAAAATTATTTTACCATTTAAATTAAAATATAGATAATATGAATTACATAAGTCAAGCTATCTATCAACTCTAGAATTATGAATCCAAAAAGTGCACAACTTAAGTTATGATTTGAGGAAAGCATTCTAATTTTTTTCTCTTTATTTTTTCAATGACTTAGGGAATTAATAACCTCAAGTGCATGAATTTCTCTTCACACACCATATTGACCCCCTTTTAGTCCTCACTCGTCATTTTTTTTAACCATATTCTTCTCTTTTGCTCTTGGGAATTCATAGCAGCAAGAAAATGGATTTCTCTTTACTATCCGTATTGGTCCCCATAATAAGCAAAAATGTATTTTTTTTTTCTCATCTTCAAAGAGGAAGCAACAACTCATTCTTTTAATTCTTCAACTCGCAAGAATGTTTTACAATTTTTCCACAATCTTTCCTCTCAAAGATCTTTTATCAACTCACATTTCTCATCATAACTCAAAGCTAAGCAAAATTTAAACTCATAATACAAGAATTAGCCAATAAACTTTATCCACATTCATCATACTCTCCATATTCCAACTAGATGAGTTAAATAACATTCAAACACTAATGCATAACTAATATTAATTAAAATTCTCAAATATTGACAAATATCCTATCCAATAAACAAATTTCATAAAAATTCACCAAATGAATGACAAAAAAATCATATTCAAGTAAGAAAAAGAATTACAACCTTGCTTAACAATGAAAATCATTGAAATTTTGAAATTTTTCACAAAAATGATATGGAAAATATTTCTTCAACGCCATTCTCCCTTAACACTTAAATTGAACATTATCCTCAATGACCAAAGATATAACAATAAAAGTACAGCTAAAAAGACCAAAATTAATAAAGAGGAAGAATAAAATGAAGAAAATACTTCCATTACATTGTCGTGCCACCATGTTCGAATCCACCACAAGAAAGAGCCATTACAATAGTAGCTACTTAAAAAGAAATAAACAAAGAAAAACATAAAGCTAGAAAAAGAAAAAGTGATATAAAATAAAATAAATGAAAAGATAAAGAAAACGAAGAATAAAGGATCAATGGATAATCATGGCTCATAAAAGATAACGTCGAGATGCTTTAAAGTGCCAATGTCTTCACCCAAATATGGTTTCAATCGACTTCCATTTACTTTAACGATCCTCTTAGTTGGGTGAGAAGCCTCAACAACTCCAAATGGACAAACTTGATGTATCTCATACAGCTCCAACCATTGAGATTTTAACTTACCCGAAAAAAGTCTAAGCCTATAATTAAATACTAACACCTTATCTCATTTTTGAAATTCATAAGGGGAACGAATATGCCTATCATACCAACGTTTCATCTTATCTTTGTAAATCCACGAATTATGGTAGGCATCATTACACCACTCATTCAACTCATTCACTTGAAGCAATTGTTGTTGTCTTGCAAGATGAAGGTCAAAATTAACAAGTTCAATTGCCCAATGAGCCCTATGTTCAACTTCTACCAGTAGATGACATGATTTCCCGTACATCAATCGATAGGGGTTGTATTAATGAGAGTTTTAAGAGCAATCCTATAAGCCCAAAGAGTATCATTTAGCTTCAAACTTTAATCATTTCTTGTATGATTAACTACTTTTTCCAAGATTCTTTTTAATTCTCTATTAACTACCTCAACTTGGCCACTAGTTTGCAAAGGGGGTAGCAAACTTATGAGTAACCCCTAAATGTTTGAGAACTTTATCTAATTGGGTATTACAAAAGTGGGTTCCCCTATTACTAATGAGCACCTTAGGCACTCCGAACCAGGTAAAAAGTTTTTTGAGAAATTTTACTACAACCTGCACATTATTAGTAGGCAAGGCTTGCGCCTCAACCCATTTTGATACATACTCAACCGCAATCAAGATGTATTTATTACCTAAAGAACTAGAAAAAGAGCCCATAAAATCAATCCTCCAACAATAGAAAATTTCACAAGTTTGAAAATTTTGTAATGGCATCTCTTTAGATTTAGAAATGTTACTGTACATTGACACCTATCACAACTTTGAATAAACCTGTGAGAGTCCATGAAGAGTGTAGGCCAATAAAAACTGGACTCAAGTATCTTTCGTGCAGTATTATTAGCTTGGTAGTGGCCTCC
This sequence comes from Voacanga thouarsii, assembly GCA_026120185.1. Lineage (NCBI taxonomy): Eukaryota > Viridiplantae > Streptophyta > Magnoliopsida > Gentianales > Apocynaceae > Voacanga > Voacanga thouarsii. The sequence continues at coordinate 1,738,025 of JANUWF010001125.1, forward strand.
CGCGGGTCCTTCATGACAATGTTTTAAGATATTGATACTTTTTACGAAATCTACACACCTTCGAATGATTTGATCCGTACAACACCGAAACAAGTATGGATCTTCCTAAAAGTAATACTTTACTTCAGAGAGGAATTTCTTCTTTTGTTGTGCATTGAAATATTCTGAAATAATTCCTGCAACCAAGTAATTAGCAAAATATGCTTACCAATGTGTTTGAAAAATCTCACCATCAATAAGTAGAGGTTGTTCATTCGGGAATGTGCCATTGATGTCTTCTTCGGCCAATGGCTCAAGGTTGGGATTGTCCAACCTAGATAAGTGATTCGCAATCAAATTTTCTGCACCTTTTCTGTCCCTAATTTCTAAGTCAAATTCCTGCAACAATAAAACCCATCTTATCAATCTTGGTTTAGAATCATGCCTGTTTTGTAGGTACTTAAGAACAGAATGATCTGTATACACAATGACTTTGGACAAAATAAGATAAAAATGAAATTTATCAAAAGCAAACACTATTGCAAGCAACTCTTTCTTTGTTGTGGTATAGTTCCCTTGTACTGCCGTAAGAATTTTGCTTGTATAATAAATTGGTTGAAAGCATTTATTCCTTTTTTGTCCAAGCACTGTGCCTACTGCATAATCACTTGCATCACATATTAATTCAAAAGGAAGAGACCAATCGGGTGCAATTAAAATAGGAGAATTGATCAATTTTGTTTTAAACACATTGAAAGTATTGAGACATTTTTTATCAAAACCAAACATAGCATCTTTTTCAAGCAAAGAAGTAAGGGTTTAGAAATTTTTGAGAAATTCAAGATAAACCTCCTATAAAAACCTACATAACCAAGAAAACTTTAAATAGCCTTTATGGAAGTTGGAGGCGGGAGTTTCTCAATTGCCTTAATTTTTACTCTATCAACCTCAATACCTTTCCTTAAAATTTTATGTCCCAATACTATACCTTCTTATACCATGAAGTGACATTTTTTTCTAATTAAGCATGAGATTAGCCTTTTTACACCTTTGAAGTACCTTTTTTAAATTAGCTAAACACAAGTCAAAAGAATTACTAAAAACAGAAAAATCATCCATAAATAGCTCCATGATATCTCCTAAAGTCCTTCGAAAATAGCCATCATACACTGTTGGAAAGTTTTGGGACCATTGCAAAGACCAAAAGGTATACGTCGATATGTAAAAGTATCGAAAGGGTATGTAAATGTGGTCTTCTCTTAATCCTCCGGTGCTATGGGAATTTAAAAGTATCCAAAAAAGCCATCTAAAAAATAATAAAACTCATGTCCTACTAACCTTTCTAACATTTGGTCAATGAAAGGAAGAGGAAAATGGTCATTCCGATTTGCCTCATTCAATTTTCTATAATAATCACACCATCCAACCAGTTACCAATCTCACTGGGATCAACTTATTTTTTTCATTTAGGCTTACAGTCATTCCTCCTTTCTTTGGCACCACTTGCATTGGACTAACCCAAATACTATCAGAAATAGGATAAATGATGCCGGAATCTAAGAGTTTAATCACCTCACCTTTTACCACATCACTCATATTTGGGTTCAACCTATGTTGGGGTTGTACTATTGGTTTGGCTCCTTCTTCCAATAAAATTTTGTGAGTATAAAAAAAAGGGTTAATTCCCTTAATGTCTGTCATTTTTCATGCAATGACTCCCTTATATTTTTTCAATAGACTTACCAATTTAGTCTTTTAATCACAAGTAAGGCCTTTTGCTATGATCATGGGCAGTTTTTCACCTTAGCTAAAAATGCATATTCTAAGTGCTCAAGGAGGTCTTTCAAGTCCAATTCCGGTTGTTCCTCAATAGATGACTTCATCATTCCCACACTACTTTTTTCAATTTCCTCAAACTTCCTAACTTATGGCCCTCATTTGAGTCCTCCAAATATGCAATGGATTGGTCCATATAATATTGGACAAATGATTCCTGCACAAAGTAAAAAATAAATTTATTAAGAATATCAACCCTTAAAAAAGAATCATTATAAGAAATAGGATGTTATATATTTTTGTAGATTTTGATAATGACTTCCTTGTCCCTAACCCTAAGTGTCAATTTTTCTCCATGAACATCAATTAATGCTTTGACAGTTGCTAAAAAATGTCAACCTAGGATTAAAGGGACTTTAGAATCTTTATTCATATCAAGAATAACAAAATCCATAGAAAATACAAATCTATCCACTTTAACAAATACATCTTTCATTATTCCCCTAGAATATTTAATAGATTTATCCGCAAGTTGAATACTCATCCTAGTGGGCTTGAGTTCACCTAGGCCTAGCTTTTTGAAAGTTTTATATGGTAAAAAATTAATACTAGCACCTAAGTCTACTAATGCATTACAAAATGTAAGAGTCCCAATAAGACAAATAATAGAAAACTCCCTGGATTACTTTCTTTTCGTGGCAAAGTTCATTGGTCCTGCAAGATAACTGAGCATTCTTCGTTTAAAACCAATGTGGATAATTCCTCCAACCTCTTTTTGTTAACAAGTATGCTTTTTAAAAATTTTGCATATTTAGGTATGTGCACCAAGGCCTCGCTAAGTGGAATGTTTATGTGCAATTGTTTGAATATTTCTAAAAACTTGTCAAATTGTACATCATTTCTTACTTCGTGTATGTGAGTGAGGTAAGGTACCAGTGGCTAAAAATATAATTTTTTAGTTTTCTTTCAAAAGGTTCAATAAAAGGGGTTAGTTCCGGCCCATCTTCTTTAGATGGTACCGATTCCGTACTAGGATTGGGTAGCTCCTTACTACTTCATAATGTAATGATAGTTGAATCATTTTGTGTTTCCACACCTAATGGAGACTTTATAACTAAAACGGTTAAAAACGAAATTTACCTTTCCATATTTCTCGTCATGTTCTCAAATTTTGCTAATGTGTCATCTATCTCATGAAAACATTTTGTTACATGGGTGGCAAATTTTTCTAACACCCCTTCTAAGGCAATGGAGTTGGATAGGCGAGATGTCATTCTGTGAGACATATTAGAATACCATCCCATGCTCCAATTGGCCATTTTACCTATACAAAATAACTTGTTAGTATCATATATACACATTACAATATGAAATCAAGTTAGTTAGTTAAGGTACATGTTCACAATTTAAGTTACCACATGTAGGGACATTAAATTACAATTACACATGAAAACAAAATATGACACCAATTCATACAAAGAACATATATACATATTTACATATTAACATGTTCACATATTACAATATTAATATGGTTAAAGCAACAAAATCTAAACTTTCATGATATTGTTCCCTGGCAGCGTGCTAAAAACTTAATGCATAAATTTTGGGTGCATAAAAATCATCAAATTTAAATCCATCCCTTAATCAAGTTTTAATGAAAACATTAATTCCAAAATATATATATATACGAGCAAGTATACTTATTGCAAGTATAGCATAAGGAATTAACGAGTATCGATCCTCAAATGAACAAGTACACACTAATCACTTTTCATTTGTTATTTAACCGACCTAAATAAAGTGAGAAAATAATAAAAAGAAAAATAAAGAAATATATACAACTCAATGATGTAGGAATATGCAATTTAGACAATTATCTTAGAAAACATGATAATTAACCAATTAGCAATTCTCTCAATTAGTTATCAACTTAGCATTATGAAGGAATATAAAGTAAAATTCAACCGTTTTCCAAATTATGAATCTACTTAAATAAATTTCACTTCGTTTTCCAATCCTTGGAATTATTATCTTTTGATTAATATTAACAGATTTGCCAATCAAGCTAACATAACCAAAAATGTATTAAGCTCAATTCCTTATAAGCATGAAATTAGCTAATAACCCTTTACTTGAGGTGGAATCAACTAATCTTTGATTACTTAGTCATTTAATCTTAACTTTGTCGCTCAAACCCATTAAGATTAGACAAATATAAAATCAATGCAATGAAACTTCTAACATCGTTGTCCCAAGTCAATTAGAAAAACTCGCATCAATTATCAATTGTAATAAGTAATCAAACACTAAAGATGATAAAGAATTCATCAAATAACTAAATTAACACAAAATTATGAATCCAAAATAAAGTTAAATTATAATAAAAAATATTGAATATATCATTGTTAAAGGAAAAGAAAACAAAGATAAAATAAGGCACTCATAGACAAGCCTTTTTCTTCACCCTTGAAGACTCTCTTGAATAATCCTCCTTGATTGAGTGAATTCCTCCTTCAATGAGTAATTGGAATTTATGCTCTTTGATCCACCTCTCTATATCTTTTTTTCTCTTGCTTTTATAGGCCTCTTTGAAAATAAATTTATTGCTTGAGAGATCTTAGCCGAGTAGGATTTAGAAAATACCAAAAATATTGAAAAATTTCTAAATTCGTACACGGAATTTTTGCCTTCTAGAACGGGCCTAGCGCTGGGTAACTTCGACCCACCTGGCGCCAGGTGCAATATGTTCTTCCCCTGGGTTTTTGCTTTGTTTTCACTGGTCGGATAGAATGGACCCGGCACTTGGTCCATTTGCCAGACTTGGAGCCAAGGTGTTCTATTTTCTTCCTGAAAGTTGCTCGGTGTCCTCTTCTTGACCAGAATGGACCCAGCATCTAGTCCCTTAGCTGGGCTTGGCGCCAGGTGCATTCTGGAATTGTCGATTTTTGCTCGAATTTAACTCAAATTTGTACAAATTTACCAAAAATATTTTTTACAAACAAAATGTCAAATACAAAGGAATATGTCTAGTTATTATAACAAATGTATCTCAAAACAACCTCAAATAATTAAAAAAATAATTGTGATTTTAGCGTCTATCAGCCGCCATATTAATAGTCGCACCGGGAAAAGGATCCGAATCACTAAAGATTTGGAAACAAGCTTATCTGTAAACTTAATCCTTCCCCCTGGATAGCTTATTGTATGGCTGCTCTAAAAATAAGGCGATTGTTAATGGTATGAGTATAAGTATTGTACTTTTTACATTACCTTTTTTTTTAGTTCTACTACTAAAAGTATTTGCTGACCATGTGACAGCTTAATTTGCTTGTCTTTCAACAAATGGTTGAAAATCTGGTTAGCCTTGGTGATGTCAAATAGGTAGATGTCCTTTCCACCATGACTCTTTTTATTGTTAGACTTGATGATTTCCTTACCTTTAGGAGGTTTTAAGGTAGGACACACATAAATTTTCCTAGCAACTAATTTTACGACCAAAATTTCACTGGCTGATCAAACCATTGAAATTATTGCTTGTCCTTTACCAAATTTTGCTCACTGTTTCTTTTCCTTTTCCTTGATGAATTCCTCAAGCCATGCAATATGAGAAGCCGGTCATGACAAGTCTGAGAAATCATGTAGGATCAGAGCTTCCTTTAACTGAGATGCATCCTGCTAATTGTAATACTCACATACTCAGATTCAGACAGCCTGGTTGAATATTTGCCTTTGAGTCTCCTGAACCTTTCCAAGAATTTGTTAATGGTTTCTCTGAATGCTCTATGACTAGTAAATCAGCAATCAATACTTTTGGAATCAGCCGATAAAATATCTCATGGAACAAAGCTGAAGTTTGTAATATTCGTTAGTAGTTGCCTCACTACACTAGGTTGTGAACTTTTCGACATGCTCCATGTTCATCTTCCCATCGTTACCAGAGAAAGTTGTGAAATCAAGTACTTTAAAGCTCTTGGGTAATGTTACAACTGAGTCGATCAATTTCGAATAAGGTTTCCAATATGTTGGCTTGTCAGTCTCTATAATATTTAACCTAAATTACTTTCTTAATACACCAACAATGGCTTAGGATTCTACTTACAGACTGGTTCCATGTGGATATGCCATACTACGCTAAATGGTTGGCTGTTGAACTAGCCTAGATATTTGAGGCCTTGCCAGGTTAAGACATGGATCGGCTGCTTATGTATTCTAAGGGAAGAAAGGCAACTGTTCTTAGACATTACTCGTGGATTGCCCATGTCTGTCCGGTATATTCATACCTAGAATTTGTCCAGTGATGTTACTGGGTATACTATTGTCTGACATTTGCCCCTAGGACCAAATTATGCTTAGCTTCCCAGGACTTCGCTTCTAAGAAAAATTGGAGAAACCCCAATGTTAGGTTTTCTTCTAGTACTGTAGAATTGTTGTTCGGTAGTAAAAATTGGTGCTTGCCCCCTAATGTAAGGAAATGAAGGCCCTTCGTTAAAAGACGGGAATTGCTCCCTAGTGTAACTAACCACGGGAACACTCATGGGCATAGGTTGTTCGCCCACGAATGATCCAACTGATGGCTCTATTGGAAAAAAAAAGGTTGATTGCAGGTCCCCAACTTCCAGACAAAACATAAGGTATATTTCCAGGTATTTGAGGCAAATGAGGCTGGGGAATTAAGGTATTTGAAGGTCAACCCTGCTCTCGTTGGGCAATAGCAACTCTACCATATTGTAGATGGCTGGATGTGCTGTGGCTATCGGGATGTTTCTCCTTGGGGCCATCAAAGTTTGTAACTCGTTTTGCAATATTGGTCTAAAGACTACTGCAAACTGTTAAATAAGATTATGTATTAACTCTCTTGTACTCTCATTAAATTGCCATCAAATGGCTGTGAGAGATGTAGGGGATGCAGTAGTTGTAACGGGATGGAATTTTGGCCAACATCCTTTTGCTGACCTTCTATGTCTTCCCTTTGCATGCTTATATTAAGGATGGTCTTTCTTGAGCATAATTGCATAAACTATAGAAAGGGCTCACTTCAAAATGATTATTCTTGACATCAAATAGTGTTTGTCATGAAAACCTCAGCCAACTGAGACGATTAAATTGAGTTGTTTTGCCAAGTTGAATTCCCGTAAAGCTCCAATAGGACGACGCATACAGGAAACGAATTCGGGAAGAAGGTTATTTCATAAATGAAAAAAAAAATGCACATATGAACTAAAATTCTGAAAAAAGATACTCATTTATTTGATCAAATGGACAAATCACAAATGTACAAGTAATTCCCATTACTCTGAGGGAGTATTTTCTAGTTAACTAAACATAAACTGGGAATTAAAGCTGAAAAAAATGTAAACGAAAGCAATAAGACTGAATCTAAAGGAAAAACTCTAAAAAGATGAAATGAAAGAAATTACTATGATATTCTTGGGTGTGCTTGATGTGATTCTTCTGTATTTGCCATATTTTTATGCATTTAACCTTCCCTCACTTTCGTTAAATTCGCTACTGCTGGTAGTGGTGTTTCTTCCTATTTGTCTATGGCGTAATGTGGGAACATGGGGAACTCGAGACCGAGTCAAACGTTCAATAACTTATCCTTAGGAGTCCTAGGTCGACTAGGATTCCTTGGTTGTTCTACAAATCTTCAACCATTTGTTCCTTCTATAGGACCGACTAAAAACCTGCTTTTCCAAATTCTTAGTCTAATCGGTTATTTTTGTTTGCCAACAATAATATATAGAATGTTAATTAAATTTCTAATTTTATTTCTTTTATCTAATTACTTTTCATTTATTCATTAAAAAATTGACATCTCACAGTCTTTTTAATACAAAAATATTTATTTGTAAATTTTAAAAAAGAATGACTTGTACAAGAATTAAATTTTATATAGTTATTATATATTAAAATTTTTATTTCTCCTTCATATTTTGTGAAACTTATAAAAATATATGGTAATAATAATGTAGGTTTCCATTTGATTAAAAAATCATTAATTTATTTGCTATTAAAACTAAGTATTTTACTAATAGAGTAAACATTGATAAAATAGAGACTATTGTGAATACGCATTAAGAGAAAAAATATATAATTATTACCGTTCAACTTCTATTAACTATTTGTTATTAAAATAAATAATTTATATAAAAAAGATAGTGGAATAGTTGATTGGAAGTAAAAATAGAAATGGATATCTTTGTCTAATTAATAAATATTAATAGATAGGGGAGGTGTAGATTTAACCCTTCCCATATTGAAAACCTAGTAATTGTTGAACAATCAAAATGCACTCCTAAAAAAAGGAGATGAAGTTGTTATTATATTCGTTATAATTGTAATTAACTAATTAACTTCCATAATTAAATCTACTTTAGTAGTTAAGTAAAGTTATGTGGTCCAAGTTGACAACACTACAATAGAAAACACTTATAACAATGTTTATCATATGTCGTAAGAAGTTAAAAAAAAAAAAATCGATGTAAATCTATGCAGACGTTTTTTACAAATGTCGTATATATGTCGCAATATTCATAGTTGTTTGGATTTATGACAACAGTTGTAACAAATGTCAATACCTAGTTATTCCGACGTATGCTACTATTTTTTTTATGACATTTTAAACTGTCAAAATACATATTTTTTTCCAACATGTATAAATAGTCAAAATATGTACGCTTTGCCGACATTTGAACATAGTAGGAATACTTATTTATTTTGACGTTTATTACGTAATTTTAAAATATGTCAAAAAAGTTTTGTTCCAACAATTGTGAATAGTCACAATATGCAAAGTGCTTCATAAGTTGTCACGTCATTTCCAAAGGTCTCAAAAAGAATCTTTTTCAACATTTATAAATTGTTATAATAGGAATATTGTTGCAACATTCATAATTAGTAGGAATATATAGGTAATGCAACATTTTTAAAACATCTGAATACTATTTTCTCCGACATGTATAAATAGTCAAAATATGTATGATTTACCTATATTGGAACATAGTAGGAATACTTAGTTAATTGCGATGTTTGTCATGTCATTCTAAAACGTAACAAAAAAAATGGTTGTTCCAACATTTGTGAATAGTCACAATATGCAAAGTCATTCGATGTTTGCCACGTCATTTCCAAAGGTTTCAAAAAGAATTTTTTTTCCCAACGTTTACAAATAGTTATAATATGAATACTGTAGCAACATTATGAAGAATTTCTAATTGTAGCCTTGTAGGTACATTTATTTATTTATCAAATTTAAAGCGTATAAAAAGAAATATTCTAATATTTGCCAAATAATAATAAACTTAATTAACAAAAATAAACAAAGTTTTCTCAATTTAAATTTTACAATAAAAAACCAAATGTCATACTTGAAAACTCATCAAAATAAAATCAAATTTATTTTGGGCTAATATCTAGAAACTCTAAGATCTGCCTATGATCAAACTTCTGTGCCTCAAAATTGCTTTGAAATCCTTCACACAACCATCTCAGCTGAAAGAATACAAATAAAGTTAAAAATAATAGAATTAATAAATAATAAAAATTTATCAACATCAAGCCATATAGTTTAAAACTTATTTAAAATATAAAATTATGTTACCTTCAGAAGTGTCATTTAGAGCAGCATTGGTATTACGAAGTGAAAAAGTGCCATCCCTAACCTATAAAACTTTTTAATAACAAGTAGATTTACTTAATTAAATTTGAAATAATAATTCAACGAAAAAGAGAGAAAAGAAATATATATATATATATATATATATATATATATATATATATATAACTACTTAATTTTTACCATACCTGTCTATCTTGTCCATTAGAATTGGAACTCATATACTTTGAAACTATATTAAACAATTCAGCAACATTTTTGGATAATCCTTCTACTTTGTCTAAAAGAATCTTATTTTTCTCCTTTACTTGCTCATTTTCTCTCAAGATATCCAAATTTGATTTTTTAAGCATTCTTGGTGTCACTCTAAAACCCATTCCACGAATGCACCCATTTCTTTCTAGACCAAATACATGAAATAATGCATCAACTTCTAAAGGAGTAAAACCATCTAATTGTTGAGAAGATTCAACATCCATTCCTTGAGAATCCAAAATTTCTTGAATTTTAGCCTACATGATATTAAAACACAACACAATATAAAATTATTTTTATATTTGTGAACCTAAAATTAAAAAGTAATAGTAATTAAAGAATATAAAAAGGAAATGTATTACAATTTTTTCTGCTGCCTTTGTTAGTGACTGGCTGTCTATTCTTGTGTTTGTGCCATTTTACAAATAAATTTGCCCTATTAGGTCGCCTTCGCCTTCTAGTCTCTTTAAACTATAGGACCAAAAAAAAGTGGTAACATTTAAATGAATAATTGTAAAAATACTTCAATAAAGTAACAATCAATTTAATATGTACCTCTGTCTCAGCTCTACAAGCAAAAGAAATTGTACCCGAAGTGTGCAACATCTTCATTTGTGCTCTTGCGTTCTTCCCATTTTCAAATTTTTTTCTACAGCAATTAAAAAAAAATTAATATTACTTAAGAAAATATATTATAAGATTAAATAATTTGATATCTTAACATAATATAGTATAGACTTTACAAATAGTAAGAAAATAAATTTTACCTGTACTTTGGAGAATACCACATAGTAGCAAGTCTGTCCCATTGATCTTTTGTAGTTATAGGATCCATATTTTCTTTCAATTCAGCAAGGGAATTATACTTTGAAAAATTATCAGCAAACAACATATGCCTAAATTCTTTCAAACATTTCCCAACTTGTTGAAGGACCCAAGACTTTCTACTTGGTGCCAACTCAAATTTGGATTGCATTATAAAATAAAATTTTAAAAAAAGTTTACTTAAAAATTTTTCCTACCTGAACAACTCGCCATATCTCATCCTTTATTGTAGAAGGTACTTTTCTCCAATCATCATATTCAATTGGAGTCAAATCAGGATTTCTTGCCACAATACCACAAAACTTTTCAAGTTCACCATCATCAACACATTGATTGTAAATGTTAAATTGCTCAGGAAACCTTTGATCAGCACCGAGGTTCCAAATATCAGAAGTCTAGTTGGTCCACGAGTATTTCTTGGTAAATCCAAATTCTCCACATGATAAAAAAAATAAAAGATTAAAATTACATAATTGAAATATTTTAGTTAATTTGTATAAAAAAATATTTACGCTCAATATCTATCTCATTATTTAGACTAAAATTCAAATCGTTGATAGAAGAATCCTCAAGTGGAATTTGTGGCTACTGAATAAACGATCCATTACTTTGGAAATTGTCTTGTGAAGGATTACTAACTTGAAATGGTCCATTGTCTGGTCTAGTAATATTACTGGTCATTTTCCTTTGACGCAACAAAGAAGCCATTGAAGATTGTTTTTAACATTTTGTATCTTGCGTGCTTAGGATTAAAGTTATTTTCAAGAAAAAAAAATTGATAAATGGAAAAAAACCATGTAAAGAGAAACTCAAGATCCCATCAATATAAAAATTTTCCCAAGAAAGCATTACAAATTGGAAAGTGTTATAAAATTAGGGTAGTGTTAGAATAAAATCTTCACACTACACACTAATAAAACTCTAACTATTTTGCACAAGAATTTCTCTCTTTCTTTTCTCTAATCTTTTTTTCACTAATCTTTCTTTCACAAAATAATGGTGTGTTACAAGTTTAGAGAATAGTTCTATTTATAGAGCTCTAATTAGTGGATTACATCATGGCATACATCATCTTCCACTAATCTTAATTAGTGGTGTCTCCACTAAATGGTAGACATTCATAAAAATCTTCTAATAATTCACATAAATCCATAATTAGTGGAGCCTCCACTAATTAATAAAGATTCCAATAATTCATAATACTCCCCCTTGGATGTCCATCCATTACATAAAGAATATGCCTCGTTAAAACCTTACTAGATAAAAACCCAGTGGGAAAAAAAAATCTAGTGAAGGAAAAAGAGTACACTATTCTATATGTCCATTTATTACTCCCCCTGATGAGATGATTCCTTTAAATCTTTAAACCGACGCATACCGATTTTATATCTCAACTTTTCAAATGTTGCAGTCGGTAAAGTCTTCGTGAAAATATCTGCGAGGTTATCACATGACCGAATTTGTAGCACATCAATTTCACCTTTCTTCTGGAGTTCATGAGTAAAGAAGAATTTTGGTGAAATATGTTTTGTCCGATCTCCTTTAATATATCCTCCTCGTAATTGAGCTATGCAAGCTGCATTGTCTTCATAAAGAGGAGTTGGAATACCTTTGATTGATGATAATCCACAATTTTCTCGGATATAATGAATCATGGATCTTAGCCATACACATCTCGACTTGCTTCATGAATGGCTATAATTTCAGCATGATTTGAAGAAGTAGCTGCTACAAATTGTTTCGTAGAACGCCATGATATAGCAGTATTTCCACATGTAAATAGATAGCCCGTTTAAGAACGTGCTTTATGTGGATCAGATAAATAACCAGCATCTGCATAACCTATCAATGTTGGACTGGTTTTATTTGAATAAAATAATCCGAGATCAATTGTACCTTGGAGATATCGAATGACTTGTTTAATTCCATTCCAATGTCGTCGTGTTGGTGAAGAACTAAATCTTGCTAATAAATTGACAGAAAAAGCAATATCAGGTCGTGTATTATTAGCAAGATACATCAATGCACCAATTGCCATTGAGATATGGTACTTCAGGACCAAGGAGTTCTTCATCATTTTCTTGAGGTCGGAAAGGATCTTTATCCAAATTTAATGATCGCATGATCATTGGAATACTCAATGGATGTGCTTTGTCCATGTAAAATCTTTTTAGTACTTTTGCTGTATATGTTGATTGATGAATAAATGTTCCACTCTCCAAATGTTCAATTTGTAAACCAAGGCAAAATTTTGTTTTACCAAAATCCTTGATTTCGAATTCTTTTTTTAAATAATCAATTGTTTCTTGGAGCTCTTCGGGAGTTCCAATAAGATTAATATCATCAACATATATAGCTAATATCACAAATTGAGAACCAGATTTCTTAATAAAACGCATGGACATACACGGTCGAGTTTTAAATCCCGCTTTCAATAAATATTCACTAAGACGTGTGAACCACATGCGCCCAGATTGCTTGAGGCCATATAATGATTTACGCAACTTGATGGAGTAATTTTCACGAGGATAATGTTTATATGCTTTAGGCATATGAAATCCTTCGGGAATTTTCATGTAAACATCATTTTCTAAATTTCCATACAAGTAAGCGGTGACAACATCTAATAGGCGCATATCTATCTTTTCATGTATTACCTAAGCGATAAGATATCGGAGTGTAATAGCATCAACAACGGGAGGATAAGTTTCATCATAATCAATACCTGGTCTTTGTGAAAAACCTTGGGCTACTAATCGCGCTTTATATCGAACGATTTCACTCTTTTCATTACGCTTTCGCACAAATATCCATTTGTAGCCAACGGGTTTTATACCTTACGGTGTTCGGATTGCGAGTCCGAAGACTTCACGTTTTGCAGTGCATTTAACTCCGATTGAATCGCATCTTTCCATTGCGACCAATCTTTTCTATGCACGAGCATTCATCAAGCGATATTGGTTCGGGATCATCATTATCCTGTGTAACATCAAGAGATATATTGTATGCAAATATATTATCAATAACGAGTTTCTATCAGATTCCAACTTCTACAGGAAGTGGTATAATTGATAGAAATTTCGGTGTTACTTTCATCAACTTACGGTTCTTTGTCATCGGTTCTCTCTTGGTCTTTATCATTCTTTTCTTCAATATGATCTTACGGATCATTTAATCCTCTTTTCTTTCAAGGATTTTTATCTTTAGAACCAAGAGGTCGGCCATGCTTACGGAATGCTTTTGGCTCAGTGACTATATGTAAAATCTTTTGTTACTGTTGGAACTTCAATTAGAATATGAGCATTTATAAGCGGCATATGCGATTTTGTTACTCTTCTAGAGTCAACAAAAGTGTACGGCATTTGATTTGCAATGCTTTACAAATGAATTATCTTTTGAACTTCAAGTTCACACGCGCTTGTATGTGGATCAAGATAATTTAATGATGTTGTCCAATCACGATCTTTCTTGTCTTGTTTCTATTCTCCCCCTAATTTAGGGAATAATGATTTCACAAGAGAATAAGAAAAGAAATATAAGAAAATGATGACAAGTAGGAAATGCCAAGAAAAATATCTCCTTTTTTTTTTTCACTCTTCCCGGTACCGACTTTTCCTCTTCCTCTCTTGTCTTTTCTTCTCCTCCGACCCTCTACCTACCATCTACCTCTTCTTCTTCCTCATACATATATATATATATATATATATGTATCGATATATATATCAGTTATCAGTCATTAGTAAACATCAAAAACAAAAATCACAAAGCAGATATGGAGACTCGTAATTCATTTGAGACATGGTCAAATTTTGACTTAGTTTCTGCGGCGAGATGTTGATGTATTTTCATTTCCAAACCAACCGCTACGCCTAATTCGAACACGAGAAGATTTTAATATGTTTTCCTTTCCAAACCAACCGCTTACGCCTAATTCGAACGCGAGAAGATTTTGATATGTTTTCCTTTCCAAACCAACCACTTCCTCCTAATTTCAGGTGAGATACCTTTGATGGCTTCCATTTGTTTTTAGTGTGTTTGAGAATGAAATTAAACTCTCTTTTGGTTTGTTTTTTATGCAAATCGAGTGGAAGTTTTGAACATCTTGCTTTGGACCAAGTTGATCTGCTCCTACAAGAGGCTGCTTTTGATCATTGTTCCTCTTGATACTATTCCTTTGAATGAGGATATGCTTGTGCATGATCCTTTCTACTCTTTAATGGATTTTGAACAAAGCCAGAATATGTTTCCAGGTTATTATACATTTAAACATGGATTTTGAATGGTATTACCTTTACGATATTATTTTCTTTTTCTAGGAGAAATAATGAGTGGTCTTGGCGACGAAGTCGGAGTAAGTACTCATGAAATGCATAATATCGAAGTTCAAGATATTATTGCGAGACAAAATTCCTGAGGAGAAGAAGATGATTAAGAGGCGAGAGAGAGAAGAAGGGTAATACCTCTCAAACACTATCAAGAGAAACAATTTCGCGAGTACTTTTACCTACCAATCATGAGCGCGACCAAAGAAGCTGAATATTGGTATAACCTAGTCTCAAGAAAAGATGTAGGGAGTTAGGAATTCGTCGATGGCCTCACGGGAAATTGGTGAGCTTGGAGACCATAATCAAGAATGTTCGGGTTCTCTCTCATACATACTTATAATTTGTAAGTATGAAACTATGAAAGATTTATAAGTAAATAACCGATGATATCACTTCGATTTACGGGATATGCAAAATAAAGAAGAAGGAGGACATATGGGTGAGAAGAAATTACAAGAAGCCATTGCGATATCTGGAATGTGAAAAACGAGTTGGTGGAAGAAAGTCCTAATACGCGGTTAGAGGACCAAACACAGAAATTGAGACAAGCATGCTTCAAGGCCAAATATAATAAGAAATATAATAAATTTAAGGAGATCATAAAATCTCAAGACTCATTTCGCGATAATTTTACGGCTACTTCTGCTGCTAGTCTCGATCTTTGGCTCAAAAGGGAAAGAAAAGGAGGAGGATGTCGAAAAAGAGGAGTCGAAGTCCATAATTACTAATTGTTTGTCGTCCTCTAATGTAAATATTGAAAAAGAACAATTACAAACCTTCATCTTACATTTGTCGACTCAATTATAAAAGAGCAACTATAAGCATGTATCATCAAGTTCATATGAACACTAGTACTATGAATAAAAGATGTGATGCTTATTATTAATGGAAATATCTTTTTCCCTTATTATCTTTTCTGTTCCACTTCAGGTGGCCAGTATTTCTCTGTGATAAGGGAAATATCGAGTGTATCCATGACCATAACCACGGCCACCTGTCACTATAACGATGGCTTCTACTTGGAGCCAACGACATTCACTTGCAGGAGTCTTTGTTGAGCCGATTCATCCAGCTTCATGATTTCTCAATAATAACTCATGTTAAAGTCTGTCAATTTTGGATACCCTTTTTCTCGATATTGTTACTGTAGAACATGAAAAATGGGGAATGTCTTCTCCAATATAACTTCATTAGTAACTTTTTCTCCGTAAAATTTTTAACTAAGATGTAGTTTTATACATCACGGAGTTCACGGTTTTATAATCTTGCAACTTCAGGTGCAACCATTCATACCGTGCGGTGGGTAGTACGACCATCTTCGGGTGGTCAAATCTTTCTTTTTATCCACATGACATATGGATCTCCTTTTTTTAGCATTTAGATGCATTTTTGTATGACATATAAAATTTTTTTTTCGAAATATCAAGGGTTACAAATTCGAATTTAGCGAGATCAATAAATGTGTACTGTCTTACGGCTTTAATAACGGCGAGAGACTCGTGCTTGATAACGTGTTATAAAATTAGGGTAGTGTTAGAATAAAATCTTCACACTACACACTAATAAAACTCTAACTATTTTGCACAAGAATTTCTCTCTTTCTTTTCTCTCACAATTTTCTCTAATCTTTCTTTCACTAATCTTTCTTTCACAAAATAATGGTGTGTTACAAGCTTAGAGAATAGCTCTATTTATAGAGCTCTAATTAGTGGATTACATCATGGCATACATCATCTTCCACTAATCTTAATTAGTGGTGTCTCCACTAAATGGTGGACATCCATAAAAATCTTCTAATAATTCACATAAATCCATAATTAGTGGAGCCTCCACTAATTAATAAAGATTCCAATAATTCATAATAGAAAGGTAATTGTTGTTACTACCGTTGAATTGAGGAGGAAAGACAGGGAAATTGATTGGTCACGGCCGACATACAATACAATGTACATTGTTGTTGCTAGTGTGGAAAAGACAAAAGAAGAGTGCAGATGTTCAAACTCTAGTTTTTAACCATGGCCTATGTCCATAAATTGTTTCTTTTCCCTTTTGTGTAAAGATCAAAATGGCCTTATAGTGTTGTGGAAGGAATAACCTAGTCACAGTAGTGTTAAGAAGAACAAAAATAACTTGCTATAAACAGAGGACAAAGGGAGATTGCTTTAATGCCTTGGCAGATCACTGAAAGGCTTGTAATTGTAAATTTATGCAGTGTAATTCAATGAAAAATTACATCCTCGGTTAGTGATTACACATTTTTTAAGAAAAAAAAAATCAAATTTCTTTCTACATCAAAAATATTTTCTATCTACATCCATAATTCAACAAGACAAAGTGGAAGTTTAGTTTTGATTTTGAGGTCAGAGTAATTTTTTGTCCAAATGTCCACATCAGGAGAATTAAGGAGTCGGTGAATAACGATTCTACCCCTTTTTTAGTTTAAACTACCAAGTTCTTGACCAAAACTGGTGCTCAAAAACTCCTTTGATAAATAAACGTCTTAACTAAATACCAATTTACCATCCATCGATAACATTCCATGAAACAAAAGAAATTCAAACAAAAACATGATGCAATTCTCTACCACAAGAATTGATATTAAGAAAAATAAAAAATTATATATATTTATATAGATTTAATTTTTAAAAATATTATATTAAAATTTTATATAATATTTAAGAGTTTTTTTTTTAAGATGAAAAAAGGGAAGGAGGGTGTACGAGAGTCACAACCCGGGCCCTCTTTGCTTTGGGTCAAGAGAGTCAAAGAGCCTAAACAGAGAGAGGGAACCATAGTCCCATAACAAGAAGACAAAAAGAGAAGGAAATTTTAGTTCAGAGATTGAACACTGTTGAACAATAAGAGTAGAGGCAACACGCAATCAAAACGCATACACACAAAACAGCACAACACAATCACTCATGAAGCCACCGAAAAAAAAAAACCGATAGCATAGCAAAAGAAGAAACCTGAAGCCACTATTCAGGCCAATTATTGAAGCCACTATTTAAAGTAATTTAATGAAAATACCTGTTTTCTTTGAGACTGACTCAAGGTGAAGCAGAGATGAAAAGCAAATTAATTTGTGGAGGAAGAAGAGAGAAAATACATCTCTGAAAATTTTTGTTTGGAGGCAATTGTAAAAACTAAAAACCCCGTTAATTAGCAAGTAAGGGTTTTAGGGTTTTGTTGAATTTTTGACACTTATGTTGTTAGGAGGGAATTTAAGATATGTATAAAAAATTTTGGAGGTAAATTAAAATTTTGGCTGAAAAAATTTATGGAGGGATATTTTTTTCTTGACAAGAAAAAAAAAATCTGTTTTGAAATATTCCAATAATAATAATAATAAGGAGAGAAGTTTTACTCACTAACAATAATTCTGTTTTGGAAACTTAATTTTATACCTTTTTTTTTTTTATTTGAAGACTTAGTTGATAAAAGGAAAAAAAAAAAGAAAAAGAAGAGACCAGCCTTGGGAGACAAAACAAAACAACAAAAGAAACGGACACCGAACAAAACAACAAAAGAAGAGACAAAACAAAACAAACAAAAGAAAAAGAAGATACAGCAGCCTTGGGAGGATTAAATACATCTTCGGGAGGATGTAACAAGATGTGGTTATGCAGTGACAAATATTATTGATTTAAAAAATAATTATTACCAAAAGGTTTATTGATTTAAAAAAATATTAGAAAATTATTGATTAGAAAAATATTAGCAAATAATTATTGATTTAAAAAAAAAGATCTATACAGTGACAAATATTAGAAAATTAAGTGAGTATTTTATATAGACAAGATGATTTTAAACTTTGCAAGTAAAAATGAAAGATTTTGATGAGCATAAACTTTTTTTTTTCTTGGGTCACCACGTTAACTACAATAACATAAAGTGAGGATGAAAAAAAAAAAAAGGAAA
Organism: Voacanga thouarsii; assembly: GCA_026120185.1. Taxonomy (NCBI): domain Eukaryota; kingdom Viridiplantae; phylum Streptophyta; class Magnoliopsida; order Gentianales; family Apocynaceae; genus Voacanga; species Voacanga thouarsii. The sequence goes on from JANUWF010001125.1 coordinate 1,756,724, forward strand.
AAGTAAGAAAAGTGAGTGAACATCTTTGCTTCTCTAGTCTTTAATCATTGTAAGTTCTTTAATGGGAGATAGTCTATTGATACACGAGACTATGGATTGGCTACGTCATTGTTTTGCTTGGTTTCAATTTTAGCAAAAGATGTACTCATAATATATTACTACTTCCGTATCAAAATATAGTCTATTTAAGTAAAAAATTTTATTCTCAAAATATAAATTCCCTTATCATTTATTAATGCATAATTTAATACTTTTTCTAGTCCTTAATATTCTCTTCCTCTTATTGGCACTAGAATTTGCTACTATAATTGAGTAGTTATTTAATTTATTTCATTTAAAATAGTGAAAGTAATGGATTTAATTCTAATTGAAAAAGTAAACTTTTATGTCATTTGCAGTGTATTTAACATTATAGAGGGCATATAGTGTAAGTAAATAAATAAAATATTAATTCATTATTAATAAATAATATAGTTTATTTAAAAGTAATCAAATTTATTATTACTAAAAATAGATATTATATATATATACACACACATATATATATATATATATATATGGTTATAAAATTGAATTGAAAATAAGAATATTGATCTCCTTATCATTGGTCATGTATTACAATGATTCAACTATATAATTTTTATATTTTTTTTCTTTTTACTTAATATTTTTATCATTTACACAATATAATATATATATATATATATATATATATAAAATTTGAGAATTCTCTTATACGTACCACTGAATATATAGTGAGCATCATTAATTATAACAAAATTTTTATATTTTATTAAATATTTGTATAACTGTAAAAAAATATTGGCCATCACTTTTTTTTTTTTTTTGAAATACAAAGCATCATTAATTATAGCAAAAGTTTTACATTTTTATATTTTCTAATAAAATATAAATTTTTTAAAAATAAAATACAAAATTTATATTTTCTCAAAAATAAAATATAAAAAATAAAGATTTAAATTTTTTTTAGATAACAGTAACAGAAATAATTTTGAGTAGGAAATAGCCAAAAACAAAAACAGGGAAAGTTTTACACGCAAAGATACCGCATCTAGAGCCGCTCAAGTTGTGTGGTCATTTGACGCTTCAGATAAAAAATAATGAAAATTTAACGTTCGAAAATGTGATCATGTGTAAAAAATATTTTAATAGAATGACGTTATTTTGATGTTTATGTAATCATATGAAATATTCGATTGTGTAAAATGTTTATGTGATTATGTCAAATGTTCATATAAATTCTAATAACTGCACACATTATCGTACCACAACTTGCGTGGTCCCAGATCCGCCTTTCCAAGTTCCATGTCCTGGTAGCAACGGCACCACCGGCAGCGGCAAGAATCCCACCTCTTCAATCACAAGTCCGCCACCGCAACAACGGCACCACCGGCAGCAGCAACAATCCCACCTCTCCTGTGCTTTACCACCTCCTCCGCCTCCGCCACCTCTCCTGTGCAACAATCCCAATTTGATTTGCGGTCTTTTTCCTAGCTCCCGCCGCCGCGTCACGGCCATTAATCGGTTAGTCCCGACACAGGTTCGCTCTTACTCCTCTTCCACAGCACTCACTCATTCTGTACTTAGAGTTATGGATACCTTGACTTTGTTGCCCCATCTGGTGTCTCAGTTTCTCCATTTGTTCACAAATCCTTGTGAAAACCCACTGAAATTCCTTCACAAATCTCGTCACAAAACTACAAAAACGTGAATTTTTTTGGAACACTTGTGAAACCCACCGAATCCTGTGAATCTTCTCAGTCAACCGAGCCGCAACTTCACTGGAATCCGAGTCTGATAATGGGTGTTGATTTTCTAAATAATTAGTGCTCTGATAATGGAATCCGAATCTTGATTCTTTTCTTTATAATTAGTGCCCTGCTTTTAATTGTTTTACGGAGTATTTTATTTTCTTGGATCTCTGTCTACATTTGAGTGTTGCGGTGTGACAAGAAAAAATAATGAGAATTTCGGAAATGTTTCATCTCTCATTTCACTAAGAGAATTATAATATATAGACATCAAGAGTGATCAAATTCCTTAATCCTAAGGTCTAATATAGTAAACGTAATAAAATCCCTTAAATCTAGGTCTATTATAGGAAGGAATATAGTAATAATTACAACAAAAATATATACAATAATACTGAAAATTTTAGGGATGTAATCAAGGAATATACAGTTATAAAGAAGGACTAAATAAGGAAAGATGAATATATTGACACCCCCTCTCAAATTGATGTGGCTCTCAAATTGATGTGGGTAAGTCTATCAACATCAATTTGCTACTTAAAAACTTGTATCGTTGGTGTGTCAAAACTTTCGTAAAGACATCAGCTATTTGAAGATCAATAGTAAGATGAGGAAGAGTGATAACACCTCAAGTAAAGGCCTCTCTAATGTAATGACAGTCCACCTCTATGTGCTTTGTGCGTTGATAGGCTGGATTTGCAACTATTTGAATGGCACTAGTATTATCACCATGAAGTGGAGTAGGAGCAATAGAAGGAAATCTAAGTTTGGAAAGAAGACCACATAACCACACAATTTCAAAACAAGCTGCAAACATGGCTCTATACTCAGCTTTCGTGGAAGATTTAGAGATACAGTCCTGCTTCTTACATTTCCAAGAAATCAAGGCATCTCCAAGGAAAATGCACCAGCTTGTTGTAGACTTCCTAGTATCCGGGCAGCCAACCCAATCTGCATCACTATATGCAGTTAAATGAAGAGCAGATTTTGCAGGGAAAAACAACCCACGAGTAAGTGACTCAATTAATTATCAAATAATGTAATAAACTGCAGCAAGATGAAGATGTCAAGGTGAGTGCATAAATTTGCTAACTATATGGACAACATATGAGATATCAGGCCTCGTATTGTCAGGTAGATAAGACTACCAACAAGTTACCTATATAAAAAAGGATCAGGCAAAAGCTCGCCTTCATCTTTTCGATATTTCACATTCACCTCCATTGGTGTATCAACAACAATAGCATCCTTTAAACCATCCATCGCAATGAGATCTTGAATAAATTTATGTTGATTTAAGAACAAATCATAATCTCGAGAGTGAACTTCCAGCCCTAAGAAATATTTGAGATGCCCAAGATCTTTCATTTGAAATGTACTATGCAACATATCCTGAAGCTTAGTGATCAATTCATGGTCATTACCAGTGATGATAATATTTATGGGTGATAATATTGAACACAACACATCAATACAACAAGAAAATGACATGGTTATAGTGGGTTACGGTTAGAGTTTCGCAGGTTCAGGTCAAAACAGGTCGACCTGTTTAACTTTAAACGTGTTCAGGTCATAAACGGGTTCAACCTGTTTCAACCCGCGAACTTGTTTAACTTTTTTTAATACTTATATTTAATACCTTTTGTAATACCTTACAAAATTAGATAATTTAATTTTTTTACATGAATTAATTGAATTAAATTTTATTATATGAATTAATTGAATTGTTTGTATGTCCATTTTATTTAATTATATAAGATTTCTTAATGAAAATAAATGATGTTAATGTGACTATTTGCTTGATATATGGTAAATGAATCTTTCTTAATTAATTATTATTTAGTGTCTATAATAATAATAATATTATAATAATTTTTAGCTAGAGAAAATAATTTCTTGAACAATCCAATTTTATTACAAAACTACATTTGTTTAGATTTTTAAGATTAAATCTTATGAATTTATTGAGATCTCTATATATTTAGTGGGATGGTTTGTTGTTTTATTGGTTATTTATAACTTTATGGGTTGTTTTATTAGTTTTTTAATTTTATGTGGTTTGATTTGATTTTTAAATTTTTTTTGTATAATGGTGGACAGATTGGTGGGTTTAGTAGGTATTCAGGTTGGCAAGTTTAATAATTATCTATTTAATTTTTGTGTATAATCATGTCATGTCAACCCATTTTATAACACAAACACGACACAAAAATAAACGGGTTGAAACGATACAACACGTTTATTAATCGGGTCGTGTTTAGGTTGACCTATCATGTGTAATTTATCCCAAATTGACACGACACACCAATTCGAACATGATACGATTGTCACCCCTAATAATATCATCAACAAAGACTAAGAGAAAGACCATACAAGTAGTTGTCTTTTGAAAGAAGAGTGATGAATCATATTGACTTTGTGTGAAAGAGAAGGTGAGAAGAGTGCTGTGAAACTTCTCAAACCAAGCTCTACGGGCCTGCTTTAACCCGTACAAAGAGCGTCTTAGCTTGCAAACTTCATGAGAAGCTAACAGTGAGATTTTGGTTAGAAGTTTTATGTAAATCTCTTCCTTAAGGTCTCCATGCAAGAAGGCATTTTTTTACATTCATTTGATGTAAATGCTAAGATTTAGAGGAGGCCATAGCAAGAATGGTTCTCACCGTGGTCATCTTAGCAACTAGTGCAAATGTTTCTTCATAGTCGATGTCATATTCTTGTTTATTCCTTAGAGCAACCAATCGAGCTTTGTATGGATTTAAAAAGCCATCAGACTTGAGTTTCATAGTATAGACCCACTTATTACCAATTGGCATAACATTTGGAGGACAAGAAAAAATGTCACAAGTATAGTTTTCCTCAAGTGCTTGAAGTTCTACTTGCATGGCCTGTTGCCAACACTCATGTTCCATAGCCTGTTTATAATAAGTGGGAATGGAAATAGAAGACAAAATAGTAGACATAGCCATCAGAGTTGAAAAACCATACATTTCAAGAGGTTTGTGAGGTCTAGAGCTTCTACAAAGAGGAGTGGGACCATTGGAAATGGGTAGAACAGGATCAGATGCCGCAAGAAGATGTGGAGGAACCTCAATGAGACCTGCAAGATGATCAGATGCAGAAGAAGGGTGTCTATGATAAATATAACCAGATTTAAACCTTTGTACTGGTGTTGGTGACTCAGGAAAATATGGTAAAGTGGATAGATAAAGGAATTTTGAAGTTTGTAGTGTGCTAAAAAAGGGCTGATTTTCGAAAAAAATGATATTCCTAGAGACACAAGTTTGACAGGCATGAGGATCATAGCAAAGAAATCCTTTTTGGGTTCCAACATATCCTAAGAAAGCACACTTGATAGACTAGGCAGTAAGTTTATTTCTCTCGTGTGCGGGAAGGTGAACAAAACACAAACATCCAAAAAATATGAAGATTGGAATAATTTAGTGCATGCCCAAACAAACGAAAATAGGGAGAATCATTATGCAAGTTGGGAGATGGTACTCTATTAATTAGATAAACAACAGTAGACAAAGCTTCACACAAAAAATGAGAAGGAACACAAGACTCAATTAGAAGAGTGCGAACAACATCAAGAAGATGGCAATTCTTTCTTTCAGCCACACTGTTTTGCTATGGAGTGAAATGGCAAGAGCGTTGCGATATGATCCCATGACTTTAAAGAAAAAATTGAAATTCATTTGACTTATATTCACCACCTGAATCATATTACAATATTTTAATTTTGGCAGAAAATTGGGCTTCAACTAAAATAAGAAAGGCTTTAAATGCAGAGAAAATGTCACTTTTAGATCGAGGAAAATATAACCAAGTAAAGCCAGTGAAATCATCAATAAATGTAACAAAGTATTTGTAATGTTCATGAGAAATTACAGGTGCAATATCCCATACATCAGTATGTACAAGTTCAAAAGGTTTGGTGGTGCGGGTTTTATGCAATTGAAAAGGAAGCATTTTGCTTTTACCAAGTTTGCAAGATACACCATCAACAATATCATTGTTAGAAGATGTCGAATATTTATTTCCAAGTAAACCAAAGTTAAGCAAGACTTGAAGTACATGAGAATAAGGGTGTCCTAAACGTCTATACCACACCTAATTATCACAATGAACAGCAGTACAAGCAATATAATTCGACACCGGAAAGGGGGATAGAAACAAAGGAAAGAGACGTCCCACTTTAGGTCCTTTCGCGATCATCTTCCCAAACATTTGATCTTACACAAGACAACCAGAATTTGAAATTTTAACAGTACAATTGTTGTCAACTAATTGGACAACATATATCATATTTGTGGACAGTTTAGGAGACACAAAATCAGTATTTAAAGAGGATGAAATATCACCAACAGCTGTGATAGGTAAGGAATTACCATCGGCAATATGAATTTGAAGATCTCTTTCATATTTTTTAACATTATTTAAAGGTAAGGCAGTGTTGGTCATGTGATTGGAAGCACCATAATCAAAATATCAACGCTTAGGATTAGAATTTTTGTTACCTAAAAGGCCTAAAGTAGAAAGGGCAGAAACTATCATTTGTTGGACCATTTCAGGAGTAATAGAATATTGACCAGGACTAAGGGCATTCGAGGGACTAACTGATACATTGTAGGCAGTTTCAGATTTCTTTGGCAGCCGAGTGGAACAATCTTTGAGGATATGCCTAGTCTTCTTACAGTAATTGTAGAACTTTTTAGTACAATCACTACAAAAAAGTGACTTTTGGTAACGCCGGAGAAAATGTGACGAAATTGACCAAAACTGTGGCAAATACGTTTTTGCCATGGAAATGCCACGGTTTTGGAAGTGTGGGCGTTACGGTCGTTGCAAAAGGTTTGGCACAATTGTATAGTCGTGGGGAATACCTTTTGTCATGGATTTACTACAGTTTTGGAGTTGTAAATAAAGTATGGTATTTGTTCATGGACTTTTGCCATAGTTTTTTCTAACAGTTATTAACTATGGGTAAAGATTTTAATTTTTTATCACGATTTTTCCAACATTTTACAACTATGGGGAATATTATTTGTTACAATTAAATTTCTATTGAAAATAATTCTTTTTGTCCCTGTTCTTTTCTAAATTGACATAACCGTGGGTAATATTCATTTGCTACGATTTTCTTACTGTTGTAATTAATACTTTTTGCCACGATTTAAAACTTCAAAAAAAATTGTATGCAATTTTTGGACAAATTTTCATATTTTTTACATCCGTAGTGAATGAACATTGAATTTAATATGATGATATTGACAATTTTTTTTCCTTTTACTTTAACAAGATCATCATCTATTATAAATATAGAACTATGAAAACCTCTAATATTAACAATCAACTATCATCCATTGAATGAACATTCAAAATGCTATCTTCCATTAATAAGAACTTAATATACACAAAAAAAACACCTAAATGGAGTCTGATAAGTGTCATGAATCTAATCCTTGATATTAGTTCAAAATAGTCCAAAACAAAACCGTGGTTCTAACCATGATATCCATCAGAAGTCATAAAAATTCATGGAGGACAAAAAACAATGTCATAGTTAAATGAACCTTCAACCACCATGATCTTTATTCCTTCTGTCATTAAAAAAAAAAAAGGACAAGATTATTTCTTAATAAATCTCTTTTTGTTATGAATTATTGGAATCTCCATTAATTAGTGGAGGCTCCACTAATTATGGATTTATGTGAATTATTAGAAGATTTTTATGGATGTCCACCATTTAGTGGAGACACCATTAATTGAGATTAGTTGAAGATGATGTATGCCATGATGTATTTCACTAATTAGAGCTCTATAAATAGAGCTATTCTCTAAGCTTGTAATACACCATCATTTTGTAAAAGAAAGATTAGTGAAAGAAAGGTTAGAGAAAGAATTGTGAGAGAAAGAAAGAGAGAAGTTTGAAGAGAAATTCTTGTGCAAAGAATAGTTAGAATTTTCTTAGTGTGTAGTGTGTAGATTTTATTCTAACACTACCCTAATTTTATAACACTTTTTTTTTTTCATCCAACATAAATTAAAATCATTACTAAACCATTAAAAAAAAGAAACTGTAGAATATAAGTTTTTTCTAAGCAAGAATACACAAAGAGAAGCAAGATAGATTGAAGTAAGATTAGAACATGGAACCATGAGAACCCAGAATTCCAACTTCATTTACAATCAAGAATAAAAAGTAATCAAATTCAACAAAATTTTTTAGTTACCTCAAACTTGAATTTCCATAGCTCACATCCTTTGCTACCTTCTTCGTAGTCAATCAAAATGAATAGGGAACAACAAAATTTCTCACTTAAAATTTAGTGATCCATATAATAATTATCATTGAAGCTAAAAGAAACAAATATTTAAGAAATCAAACATGTCATACTTTAAGGCACACCTTCGAAGTGTTAGCTTTGTATGATTTACCCTCTCCTACTTTTCTTCAACTTAGTTCTCTGTACCACACAGAACATAGCAAAACCCCACACATTAGAGAAGTAATAAAGATAACCTGCAGCTATCTCTTCTTATTGCTATGGAGACTAATAACTAGCAGATGCTTTTATTCATAAGTATTGGAACCAATTAAACTCTATAACACCAATTGAATTTGGAACTTCAAAAAATAGATAGCATTCAGGTTCCAAAATTCTAAGAGCGACAATATTGGCTTGGCTTCTCATTGTTAGAAGTTAGTAATCGAACTTGAGATTTTTTTTTTAATGTTAAAAATGGATAAATTCCCTCCTAAAATACTTCTGTTGGGTAACCAAATAATCTAACAGAAAAGCTAAAAGAACTTTATTTGCCTAATTTTTGTTCTTTTTTCCTTGAGAATTGAAAATAACCTTCTTTTCCATTGTAAAGAATGCTTTCTCACACAAGCAAGAAGGCATAAATGATAATATAGGAGGTTACGCTTAGATGTGTTTTTAGCTTGAATTTTTCATAAGCTTCAAGTTCACAACTCTTCCTTAGTTAACTATCTGGATTTAACCTCCTAGTGGAAATAAGGGGCAGGATCTTATAGATCTTCCTCAAATAGATTCTTGCAAATTTTGCATTATCATTAGACAGGTGAACTACATTGCACCAGATCTTTTTTATCACAATGTAGAAGCTACAACACTACTATTCTAGAAAAACTACAGTCTTCCTAGATGATCATTGAAGACTGCTTTTGACACTCCTTCCCATCTATTTGTTGTTTCCTTTAGTTTGAATATTTTTTCACCAAACTAATGGCTTTTCAGCAGAGAATTTAAGTACATATCAAAACTCACAAAGCTTTCCCATGGTAGTTTATTCTACTAAGTTCATTATCCACTATGTGATTTTTTTTTCCTTTGAAAAAAATAAATAAACCAATATAAAATACTACTTTGGGATAGTAAAACCATGAAAATAAGAATTAGAACAAATAGAACAGGTCTAGAAAACATATGCACCTCATACACGCATGTTTACATAGCACTGTGAAACATGGGCATCACACAAAAAACTCTCTGAAAGCTAATGCCAAAAGATGAAATTAAAAAATAACATGAAAAAATTGTTTACTACAGCACACAAAAAATTGCAAGAAAATGCAAGATAGGATAGCACCACAACACCATTTTCTACATCAATGGGTATGATTAATGACCTTATCCAATGGACAATCAAGTTTAGAGAAATCCAATAGGAAATGGAAGAAGTCAAGAGATAATGCCATAGACATAGAACTACCACACCACACATCTAGAATGCAACTAAATTAGTAACGTAAGAAGAACATTCCAATGCTGAACTATAAGCCATTTGTTCCTCACTGTATATAGTTATGGAAATGATAGTTATATATTAACATCAAGGGTTCTAATCATTTACTATGTTTCAAGCATTCCAATAAACATCAAGAAATCTAAGGAAGTACATTTTCACTGAGGCCAAAAGCGGATATAACCAGCTGCAAAAGGATTAAATGTATGTCATGCCCTTTCTATTTAACAGAAGCAAGTTATCATTAGTGCACTGGACCAATTCACAAGCACATGGATCAATAAAGTATACACATCATTACTTTTTCAATCTGTCATTCTTAGAAACTGATCATTATCCAACAATTGACATACTAATTAATTTGATTAAAAAAAAATGTTATCTCTTATTCTTCCATTAACCATAGAACTGAATGATAGATTACACAGTAAAAAATAGATGCAAGGGACCTATTAAAATGAAAAACTACCTTGAATGATGCCTTCAGCCTCCTTTCAAGATGCCTATCGATTGGCAGATTGTCTACAATGGTCATCTGGGCAATAGCTTCGTCAACAATATTGGCTTCAATAATTGAATCATCTCGATTTGTGTTTTCAACAAGAACCATCTTTTCATATTCCTGCTTTGTCGCAGTACAACTCTGCTTTCGCTTCTCGTCCTCAGCTTTCTTCTAAATGGCGGCCTCTTCCTCTTTCCTCCACCTCTGTCACTTTGGGTATGGGGACAGAGACACGGTTGGCCTTCTTGTCAGGCCTCCTTAAATTTTTTCTCAAGTTCCTTCTCCTTTTGCTCCGCCAACTGGCAGGCCTCGGCTTTGCTTGTGGTTGCTTTCGCTCGCTTCTCAGCCTCCTCCTCGCGCTTCTTGGGTGCACAAGACTTGGCGACCTCAGCTTCTCGCCAATACTTCTCTTCTTTTTCACGGGCCTCGCGCTCTTTGAGCTCGGATTGCTCGGTAGAATTATGAGCCCTAGCTGCTTCAACTTTGTTATTCACTTCCATATGAACCAGCTTTTCCGCAGTAGAGGCAAAGAATTTTAAGGGTTTTGAAATGGTTTAGTACAGTAATGCTGTCATTTTGCTGAGGATGTGTAGCTCTGAAGGACTACAAAAAATTCATTAGACCCCCTCAAAATTATGTGATTTTTGCAAAGATATCTAATTAATCTCATAATCTTAGTTTCTCAACATCAGCATATCTATTTAATTTTCTCTTCCCTAAAAATTCAAACTATTAGTTATAATGTTTAATTAGATATCCTAAATGCCATCAATTCTAAATATGAATTGTATTTTGAACATCTAAAATCAAAACATAAAAAATAATTGTGCTTTATGAAAAAATAACGTTTATTATTTACTATCAATGAGACTAAAATAAAATATAAAATAATATCAATTTTATCCATATAAATAAAAAAAACATTACAATTTAAAAATTTTAAAACAATATACCCTGCTCACTAGGAAAAATCACAAGAAGTTTAGTAAAATTTATGTATTTTTTTTTTCTAATTTTATTTCTCTCTGATTGTTTGTAAGAAGTAAATTTTGTTAAAGGAATTGAGTGTGGTCTATTTTTATTAGTTTGTTATTTAATACTATATATTAATGTAAGATAAATATTGTATTTATTTCTCTCTTCTTTTTTTCTTTTAATCCTTCATCACTAAGAAAAGTATTTATGATAAAATTTGAAAGTAATCGGATATATTTTGGTACACAATCTAGAATAATATATAAAAAATTCAAAGCCTAACGCATTTACAAATATATGCATATCAAATTAACGATCCAACCGTTAAATTTGTTAAAATCACTAAGAAAAATATTATGATAAAATTTGAAGGTAATCAGATATATTTTAATCGAGCATAATATCTAGAAAAATATCAAAAACTTAATGCATTTAGAAAGATGTGCATATCAAATTAACGATCAATCGGTTAGATTTTTTAAAATCACTAAGAAAAGTGTTATGACAAAATTGGAAGGTAATCGGATATATTTTGACACATAATCAGATATATTTTAATCAAGCATAATATATAGAAAAATATTCAAAAACATAACGCATTTACAAAGATACGCATATCAAATTAACGATCCATCGGTTAGATTTTTTAAAATCAGTAAGAAAAGTGTTATGACAAAATTTAAAGGTAATTGGATATATTTTGGCACATAAGGCGTATCAAATTAATGATCCATCCATTAGGTTTGTTAAAATCACTAAGAAAAGTGTTATGAAAAAATTTGAAGGTAATTGGATATATTTTGGTACATAATCTAGTATAATATCTAGAAAAATATTCAAAATCTAACGCATTTACAAGGATAGACATATTAAATTAATGATCCAACCGTTAGATTTGTTAAAATCACTAAAAAAAGTGTTATGGCAAAATTTGAAGGTAATCGAATATATTTTGGTACATAATCTAGTATAATATCTAAAAAAATATCCAAAACCTAACATATTTACAAAGATAGGCATATTAAAATAACGATCTAACTGTTAGATTTGTTAAAATTGTTAAGAAAAGTATTATGACAAAATTTGAAGATAATCGAATATATTTTAGCACACAATCGAGTATAATACCTAGAAAAATATTCAAAACTTAACGCATTTATAAAGATAGACATATCAAATTAATGATCCATCCGTTAGATTTTTTAAAATTACCAAGAAAAGTGTTATGATAAAATTTAAAGGTCATCGGATATATTTTGGCATATAATCTAGTATAATATCTAAAAAATATCCAAAACCTAATGCATTTACAACGATATGCATATCAAATTAATGATCTAATAGTTAGATTTGCTACAATTACTAAGAAAAGTGTTATAACAAAATTTGAAGGTAATCGGATATATTTTGGTACATAATGTAGTATAATATCTAAAACCTAACGTATTTACAAAGATAGACATATCAAATTAACGATTTAACCGTTAGATTTGTTAAAATTGTTAAAAAAAGTGTTATGACAAAATTTGAAGGTAATCGAATATATTTTGGCACACAATCGAGTATAATATCTAGAAAAATATTCAAAATCTAACGCATTTACAAAGATAGGTGTATCAAATTAATGATCCATTCATTAGATTTGTTAAAATTACTAAAAAAAGTATAATGACAAAATTTGAATGTAATCAGATATATTTTGGCACATAATTTAGTATAATATCTAGAAAAATATCCAAAACCTAATGCATTTACAATGATAAACAGATTAAATTAATGATCCAACCGTTAGATTTGTTAAAATCACTAACAAAAGTGTTATGACAAAATTTGAAGGTAACCAAATATATTTTGGTACATAATCTAATATAATATCTAAAAAAAATATTCAAAACCTAATACATTTATAAAGAAAGCTATATCAAATTAACGATCTAACCATAAGATTTGTTAAATCACTAAGAAAAGTGTTATGACAAAATTTGAAGGTAATCGGATATATTTTGGCATATAATGTAACATAATATCTAGAAAAATATTCAAAAAAAATTAGATAATTGGTCCAAAAAATTATATAAAAATTAATAAAATAGTAATATCAATATTTGAACACACAACCACTTGAATATATACAATTACCTCAACCATGGTATCTAATGAAAGCTTCAATTTTATGTTGATATTTTTTAATATATATATATATATATATATATATATTTGATAAAATAAGAAAAAATATACTTTTTCCACAGTTTAGTAAAATTGTGGGTAATAGAATTTCTTCACCCATAATTTCAAATCTTTGTGGTAAAAAAATTATTTTTACCCACACAATCTTTAAATATGTGATAAAAAAAAAAAACTTTTATCTACAGAAACGTAGCCGTGACAAAATAAAATGTTACGAAAAATGTTTATATGTCACGAAATTCAAAACTGTGGTAAAAATCAAGCTTTCACCACAGATTTTGCTATGTTACAAATAAAAGTATTGTCAAAAGTCGCTTTTTTTTTTTTAGTGAATTAGTAGAAATGTGCCCAAATCCTTGCAGCTATAGCACTGGACATTAGTTATATCTTTGTTGCCTTTAGGCCTCCCTTGAGTAGCGTAGGCAACATGAATTGGAGTAGAATATTGAGTTTTCTGCTCCAAGATAGCTTGTGTAATAAGCCGTTGTTCTTCCTTGAGAAGCTCTCCAACACAAATATCTAACAAAGGAATTGGTTCTCTGTTCATCAGGTTGGATTGGATTTCTTCAAACTATCCCCTTAACTTCATTAAAAACTGGTCACGCTTGCTAGTCTTATGCACACTTTGGATAGCTATGAGTCCTTCAAAAGGTACACTTGCATAGACAATATTGGTGTACTCAATCCAAAGATTTCCAAAGGAAGAATAAAACTCTTGGATTGTCATACTCTCTTGACTGAGTTAACCTAACTCAAGTTCCAATTGAAACCTTCGTGCTGTATTGCTTTGGTTGTAAATTTTCTTCAAATAATCCCACATTTCTCTAGAGGTCTTAAAAGGCTTGAGATTGAGAAGTATGGAGGGTTCCACATTTCCAAGGATCCAAGACATAATCTGAGTATCCTTCACCTCCCATTTCACACATTTCTCCTTCTCCTTCTCGCTGTTAGGTGCAGGATCTGTCCCATCAATATGACCCCATAATTCCTTTCCCTTGACAAAGATCTGAAATTGGAATGCCCAGGTAGAATAGTTCTTATCATTAAATCGAACAAGAAAGTGTTTAGATCGTTCCAAAGACATGACTCAACTAGAAACAAGAGCTAAGAAATCACGTCCAAGAAAATAGAATACAAGAACACAAGATCTGGTCCAAGAAAATAGAATAGAAGAACACAAAAAAATAAAACACTAAGATTTTGGTGCTAGATAAGGAACCAGACACAAGATGAAATGATCTCAGAGTTTTGGCTCTGATACCATGACAAGAAAAAAATGAAAGAGAATTTCTGAAATGTTTCATCTCTCATTTCACTAAGAGAATTACAATATATAGACATCATGAATAGTCAAATCTCTTAATCCTAGGGTCTAATATGGTAAGAATAATTAGATCCATTAAATCTAGGCCTATTATAAGAAGAAATACAACAATAATTACAGGAAGAATATATACAATAATACTGAAAATTTTAGAGAGATAATCAAGAAATATACACTATAAAGAAGGACTAAATAAGGAAAGATGAATATATTGAACTGTGGATTTTTTAGCTCTTACACTTAGTGAATGATAAGTTATTTCATTGTTGACATTTTGGGATTGTGATTTCTGTTATAGTGATTTTAAGGCTGAATTTTAAAACTATGATTAAACCCTGATAATGATGATTTGTTGAGTGATGGGAAATTGGAACTGAAATTGTGCTCATATTATATTCTTGGAGTAGGGAAATTGCTATGTTGTTTATCACTGTTGGCAGTTGGCTGATTTTTGTGTTGTTGGGCAGTTAGAAAAACTGGTGGAAGGGATTGGTGTTTGTCTGGTGCTTTGTGTTGGTATGATTGTGATTTCCGAATTTCTATTGGTGATTAGGGGAGAGATATTGTTTGTAGTGATAGAGGGAGACTTGTATTTTTAGGACAACCTATTCTCCTCATTTCTGTTTCTTTTCCTATCTTTGGTAGCTATGTCAACATATAGCTACAAAGAACCCTTCCAAAGGAGCTAGGGGAACCTCTTCCTCCGGAGCTCAACCTTCATCTGAACTAACTTGCTATACCTTTGAGACACTTTGTGGACCATAAATGTGAGGAGTGGTTCAATAAGCTAGCATGGGGGAAGCATCTCTCCAAAATTTTTGAAATTCATATTTTCTCTTAAAAAAAATTAGAACTTTGTTAAAGGATAGATATAAATTTAATATTTCACTCCTTCAAAAACTTTGTAAAATTCATAACATTCTCAACTATTATATCATTTTATATGATTTACCTATCAACTTTAAGTTTCTACCTTCATTTCTAGTTTTAGTTTAACTTTAAATTTTCTAGGTAACTAAATGAATACTGAGAGATGAATGAATGATCATATTTACAAGAACCAAACTATTTTCTCTTTTAAGGAAAAATGAATGATCATATTAACAAGAACCAAACGTAAATGTATACTGAGAGATGACATAAGAGGAGCGTCTGACCCCCCCTCCCCCCCCTCCCCAACACGCACAATTAACACTCTCAGTAGTACCAAGACCAAATCTAGCCAGTAAAGAGTATCGAAAGCTCATCTCATAATTAGAGCGTATATATTAGAGTTAACAAATACCTTTACATTTTTTTTTGGAGGAGGATTTTATATGAGTTCACATAAGAATAATCATAAATTTCTTATAGTTCATTGTGGTATTTATACATATGAATTTCACGTGCTCTAAATATGATCGAAGTGTGCATTTTCATATCTATTATCTAGTAGAGAAGTAAAAAAGGTTACTAACATTTATTTGGATGGTTCATTTAGTTTACTTTTTTTCCTATTTGTTCTTGTTATTGTTTTGCTAATTGAGGTTTTTATAAATCTTTTGTTACAAAATGTAGCTTTTTTTTTTTTTTTTTTTTGCTAGATGGATAAAAGTTGGATAAATGAAGAAAATAAGGTTAGTGCAAGATATTTGCAAGGAGAAATTGAGTTCATTGGTTTTGCTCTTAAATCTTCAAGAGATGGAAAGCTTGCTTGTCCTTGTGTCAAGTGTGTTCATACTCGACATAACACTGAAGATGTTATAATAGAACATCTCTTGAATCATGGGTTTTCTCCAAACTATATACAGTGGTACTTCCATGGTGAGTCATCTTCAACTACTCTGGGATCTAACCACTTTAGACATACTCAATTTAATCGAAGGACACCACATGCCCCTACTAAGCCCGAGCTACCCTTTAAACCATCATTTAAAATGAGTTGCTTAGTGACATCAATTTTGTCCTTCCACTTTATAGGCTGAATGGAGACACTACACTGAGGTGACCATGTGAGAGAAAGATGAGCTATTGCTCTCCAAAGATGAGGCATGGAGATAAGTAGAAAACTGCAAGTGTAAACCTTGAGGAAGTCTTGAACTTATCTCTGGAGACGAAGCATTGAAAACTTTTTCCCACTAATAATTACAGCATTCCTCTCTTTCCAATGTTCCATAGGATCGAGGTAGTGAGAGTGTGAAGAACCATTCCTTTTAACCTTACAATACCTAGAAACCATGAAGGATTTCATATGGGGACTGATGAAAAAACAAGTCAGCAAAGTCCGTGGCAACTTGAGACACGAATACATTCCAGATGTGCCTAGACATTACACAGTTGAAGAAAATATATAGGAAGGATTCTGAATTAGAATGGCAAATAGCATCTAGATTTAACATTGAATTGTAGATGCCAAAGTATACTGTCCAGAGCTAACATCCCATTAATAATTCTCCATAAGAAGAGCCAGAATTTCAATGGAAGCTTAGAGCCCCAAATTAGATCTGGAAGCTACTTGCTAGGATTATGTTCTCGCACCAAGTCATAAGTCAACGATGATGAGAAAACACTTGTAGAGGATGGTTTCCAAATAACTCTATCCGGACGAGTAGTCAATGAGGGTAGAACTATTCTAAGAACAACTAATGCCAGATGAGGATCCAAGATGTCAATCACAAAAGTGACATTCCAAAACCCATTGCAAAGACAATCCGATAGCTGAAGATGTTGAAATAGTACATGGAATTAATCGAATCCAATGAATTAGAGCCCTACCAGTTATCATACCAAAAAGAACAACATCCATTCTCTATCTCCATACTAATGTATTAGTGTACCATTTCTTTGGTAGCAAGAAAGCACCTCTACATATGAGAAGGCTGAGTGTGAGTAGGAAATAATAAAGGATGAATTGCCCCTCTAGAGTATTTAGACTACATAAAGATAGCCAATAAGGTATCCTAAAGCTTGAAACACCACTATAGTTTGAATGAGTAAACAACTAAAACATCAACTCAAGACTGAAGCCCCAAGCTACTCTCAATATAAGGACAACACATAGAAAGCCAATACCTCCTATAACATCCCACTATATATGTAGCCTAAACGGGCTAGGGATGTTGATCTGTTCTTCAGATCAGAGGTCTTTATAAT
This sequence comes from Voacanga thouarsii, assembly GCA_026120185.1. Lineage (NCBI taxonomy): Eukaryota > Viridiplantae > Streptophyta > Magnoliopsida > Gentianales > Apocynaceae > Voacanga > Voacanga thouarsii. The sequence goes on from JANUWF010001125.1 coordinate 1,774,392, forward strand.
GAATTAGAATAAAATCATAGAAAAGAAAGATAAATCCTGGCACTTAAACTTAAATTACATCTTAACGGAATTTATCATGATCAATAAATATAAATTGTAAGTGATAAATCTTAGAGGGGGGGTGAATAAGGTTTATAGCAAACAATTTCAAACTTTAGAGATCTTCAGAAAATCTTAAAGCAAGAATTAACAAGATGAGTGAGCCGAATAAATATTGTCTGTAAAGCTTTGAATGTACTACTAAAGAACTTTCAAAGCTCCGCTAAATGATTGAAAGAAAATTTATATTTAATATTGATGACCTCAGCAACAATAATAGATTCACCAAGCTACATAAAGTCTTTGATTAAAATAATGAATACAAGGAGGAGTGTAATACTTGTGTTCACCATGACAGATTGCTTCGCAGCTATAGGAGTACAGACGGGATCTTTTTGAGTTAGCACTAAATAAAGAAGAGACGGTTTGTATTTAATATGGGCATTTGCGATATCAAAGACAAACTTTCTATAGAACACAAAGATTTTTAAAACTGATCAATAATTGCAGAAATAGAGATAGAGTTCTTTGATCTAATGACCAGAGAAAATGCAGCGACAAAATGCAAAAGAAAAGACCCAATGATTTATAGTGATTCGATTTTCAACTGATCTACATCCACTACCTTAAGTACCTATTTAGGATTTCAACACAATTACTAAAATCTTTTACTCCAAATGAATGGTGGTAGGCGACACCAATCTTGCACAAGAAGATAACCAACTTGGTTTTACACCTTACCTCTACAAACACACAATCAAGGTTGACCCCAGTTGGGTTTTACACCACAATCTTGATACAAGATAGAATGAAGGAAAGTTTACAGAAATAGCTCACAGATGAGCACAAACACCTTTTACATTTTGAAGCAATTTGATTTTACTTTGAAGTACAATGAAAATGAAGATTCTTGTATTCTAAAGTGTAAGGATATTTTTAAGAAAGATAGCACAAAAATCTTACAGAAAATCGTGTTTAAATGGCTTTTATAGAAGCAAAAAGTAAGACAGCAACGACTAGTTTTTCGCTGTAAGATTTTTTAAAATTTTGGACTCAAGAATCAGACGAGGATGCATCCAAAATGTGAGTCCAAAATGGTACTTTTTTAGGCAGAAGCGTTTTGACATTGTTCTAGAGTTTTGGACGAAGATTTTGGATGTAAAGTGTATCCAAACTACTCAATCCAAACATCTGAAAGCTTACTCTTTTGAAATCATTTTATTTGTGTAATTCAAGGTAAAACAAAACTAATCATAAGGTAAAGAGACATAGGAATTTACACATAATACATTGACAAATCATTCCTAGTCTAAAGTTCTTTCATAAGGACTTCTTAGTATACAATCTCTTAAGCTTGTCTTATACTTGATCACCTATTCTTAGATTCCATTGCTCAATAGTTACTTAGCAATCTCATTTGTATGGCTTTGAAGAATTGATGTCAAATATGTCCTATCATATATAGATCATATAAGTTAGTCTTCATTAATATTTGTCATAAGTCAAAACACGGGAGAATGCCCTTAAGGATAACAAACTCCCTCTTTTTGAGTGATGACAAACTTAATGGGATTGTGATATAAAAATACTGATATGTACAATACAAACATGTTAGACCGAGAGAAATAAGAATATTTTTAACAAAAAAGCATTCTCTCATTATAGGACCTAAAGAGTGTTTATGAGATTAAGATAAGAAAATTTAAGTATATACTCACAGGCATGGCTCAATGAGCCTATAACCCAACCTACCTCCTTATCCTTCTTCCTTCTATTAAAGGACTATTTCACAAATATGTAGTGACAAATAGTAGTAAAAAATATATATATAGATATATACTTGAGGAGGTGTAGAAGATAAATCATTAGATGTAATTCTCCCCCTATGTATATGCATATATGAACAATAGTTAGAAAGATACTAGCTATGAAATACATTTGTAAATAAGACTGGATTTCAGGATTTTGGACTTACAAAACGTACATCCAAAATGGGGTAAAATCAGGCAGAAGATAGCTTCTTTAAAGAGTTATTTTTGGACAGGTATTTTGGATTGAAAAAATGAGAGTCCAAAACTCTCCCTGTGTATGTGCAGGGTAAAAACTAATTTTCACAGATATAGATTAGAGGTTTTCAACCCAACCCAGTTTTCTCAAGGTATTTCAACACAAGGAATTTTTGTGCAACTAAAGAGAAGTTTTCATAAGCATATATATCCTTATCATCCAAATATTTAAACAAAGTTCAATCACATCTATAGCCAAAAACAAATCATTCAGCTTATTCAAAATCAGTTAGAATACACAATGAAGTCATACCCATACTTCAAAATTCCTTAATCCATAATAACAATGACACCTCAACATAGTCTCTATCAATTCACCTAATTTTTTTACAGTCCACATTCCCAAACCACAAACAGTCCTAAATAGTTGAAAATTCATAACATATATTCTCACATCATAGTTCCCAATCCACATACAATCCGTCATTAATCACAATCTTCTCCATAAATCTAATGTCAATTTTCTCAGTCTCTACAAAATCTCAATGAATTTTCAATCTTTTCCATATAGTCATAGAACCCAATTCACAATCCCTACACAATATCACAGTTCATAACTACATAATATCACAATCCATAATATCAATTTTCTCAATCTCTACAAAATCTCAAGGAATTTTCAATCTTCTCCATATAGTCATAGAGCCCAATCCATAATCCCGACACAATATCATAGTTCATAATTATATAATATCACAAACCATCCATATTTATTTCTTCCCCTTTGTCATCAATTAAAAAAATAACAATAAGCAGCAGAGAAGCAATTAGTAGTAAATTAGTAGGAATATCAGGAGAATGCCCAGAACAGGGACAGCAATAAGCAACATTATCAATAACAATAAGTGGTAGTAAACTAGCAGTAATATCAGTTAAAGATCAAAATAAAGGTTTTCATGAAAATATAGTGTAGAGAGCATGAAACTTGGCAGAATAAAGTTGTGTCATCAGAATAAGAGTTAGTAGAAGAGGTCATCAGCCATTGGTCGTCATGTGCCACATCTCAGAGAATGAGGATAGTCGCAGGCTTAGATCACTGGCACCTTTATTTGAATGTTGTCTAACAATTTTGCTAGACTTCTGTTTTGCTATGACATGCTTCTGCCTTCAGCCAGATGAGCTGCCAAATGTCTTGCTTGGGAATTTCCTTGGCAACAGTGGGTGCAACAGTTGCGAGATCCTTGGTATGCAGAGATGGGACATTAGTAATATCAGTCTCTTTCTCATTTTCTTTCTCATTTTTCTTCCCTGGCTGAACATCAGTTTCTTCCTGTTTTGAATGAATGTTAGGTTTAGACTCTGACACGGGTAGAGGAACTTGTTTAGTTGAATTGCCTGTAGCTTCATATTGCTTTCATTCCACATTTGTCAGTCCATTTCCCAAGTTTTTCAGTTCACCTTTGACTTCAGCACTCAGACTATCTAGCTTGGTGGATAGCAGATTTATAGCATCCAAAATACTCTGAGTTATTCTACTTTCCTGAATTTTCTACTTCCCTCTACTTGATATTTCCCTTTGAATTTTAGTCTTAATTTTTCTTTTTGTTCGTTCTGATGTGGCAGATTTTCCTTAGCCTTCACTAATTTTTCTTCCTTTTCTTCAGCGGCCTCTCTAAATAATATCCATTGATTATCTGCTTGAATGGACCCCATTTTCTCAAACGAATCTCTACTGTAATTGTTTATTTTGCATTGCACAAGGGCAACCACACTCAAATCAACATTGAAGTACTTGAATAGCTTGGTGAGAAGGTTTCCAAAAAGTAATGCTTTGTTTGATGTGTTCCGAGATTGAATCATCAATTTCACAACTAGAAACCCAAAGTTAATTTGTTTTCCTTCTGACAGAGTCAACATCAACACTATTTGTAGAATACTTACAGATGTCTTGTGACCAAAAGTAGGTATCACCATGGTTGAGACTGTGTGATGTAATAATCTTTCCATTCCATTTAACCATTTGACATTTCGATCACTTGAATTTCTAAAGCTCTTCCTACCAGTAAACATCCTCTCAAATTGACTCAGTTCAAATAGGTCAGAATTTTCAAGCAGTTTGTTCATTTCAATCAGAAAATTATCTCCATTAACTCTGACATTGAAGATTCTATTTAGCAGTCGTAGGGCTGTTCAAATGGTTAACGGTTCGGTTTTTGATTTTTTAAATCGATTTTATTCGGTTTTTATTTTATTTCTGTCCAAACCGAACCAAACTGAATATTTCTTAAAACCGAAAGAATCGAACTGAAAATATTTCGGTTTGGTTCGGTCTAAAACCGAAATTCAAAATACTAGCCCATTAAACAAATCCCAACAGACATCCACTAAAATTCAAGTCCAATATAAATCCCAAAATATTAAAATTAGCCCAGTACACATTATCCAATCCAACCATTGTAATTTGTAACCAATAAGTCCAAATTGTCCAATACCATTACATTTACATTACATAGGCATAAAGAAAAATATTATACAACATCACATGATTCACATCCATAGCAGCCACTAGCCCTCTAGTTTTCCTCAATAGCCATCTTGTCCAAATCTCAGTAAGCTGGTCATGAAACTGCAGAAACTATGATGTCAGAAGTTGCCATGAAACTATAATCAATTTGACTAGCAAGTAAAAGTGCAGTACTTTAAGCAGCTGTAGACCTTAGTTAGAAATAAAATTCAATCCATCTTTCATCACTCATAATTGTTATTGCTTTGTCCATTGTCACTGCAACTACATTTCTACTAATAAAACCTTACCTTAGGGGATTGTAATACTTACATTCATAACTAAATTCCAATCATGACATCTCCCATCAATAAGACTGGATAAAGAAACCTAAAATGTTTACTGTCTAACCAAAAGGGAATTAATAAATACTAGAAAACCTCTGACATAGCTAAATCAATCTCAAAAGAACTAGAGAATCAAGGATATGTACACAATAGAATGAACATGGTGTAAGATGGGAGCATTTTTTTTTTTAATAAGTAATGTTCGGCACCTGGAAATAAGTATAAAACATTAGGCAGAACCCAAAGATCCAACAGGTGGTCATACATAGAGGACACACAGGTTACTCCAGAAAACAGTTTCATAAACTCAAGAATTAACCAAATAACCCCTGGAAGCAATCTAAACAGTAAGGGAATATCAAAGCCCATCTGAAAAAAATTTGTTGGGATGGTTATTTGATCACTCCTACAATCAATCAAGCAAATACACTACAAAATACAAATAGACTGCAAAAATGCTCAATGACTGCAAATTTCTCAATGACTCCAAACATCCAAACATACTAAAAGAAGACTGTAAATATGACCAAACATCCAAACATGATCCAAACATGACCAAACATCCAAACATATTTCTCAATGACTCCAAACATCCAAACATCCACATATTTCTCAATTACTCCAAACATCCAAACATCCACAATGCTCAACACGCTTCCGTACTGTCAACAACTCCAATTCACAAATCCACCAATACAGTCATAGGAGTTCACCTCAAAACCAAAACCAAGGCAATCTATTCAACAACAACACATTCACTGAATAAACAATTCATTCAAGTGCAGCTCACTATAAATCAATTTTGCTCTCAATAGAGTAATGAGGCATTTAACAACCAATATCCCAAATTTCAAATTAAATGTAATCGACAACTCAAAAATACCCAAAACATCAAACACAGATAGAGTAGAATTGAAAACATAAATCCTAAGGTCAAAAGTCACCACAGAAGGACCTCAATTTGTAAGGCCTATCTACTAGCTTTGAAGCAGTCAGCCGCACTGGAAAATATTTTTCCGATCTAAAAGTTAAAAAAAACAAAGAGAATCACAAATTCACAAGGACTATGATAGATAATCGAGCTCACCGATAGATAATCGAGTCAACTACGGCTATCAGTTACTCTTACAAATAGGGAGGCTGCTTCAATGCTGAAAGGGTTGAGAGAATTCTTCTTCTCTTATAAGTAACCCGGAAGTAAGCCGCTGCCGCTGGGCTGCTACTAGTAGGCTTTGCCGCTATGGGAATTTCTCATCCCCTCCAAAAGCTGCAGGCAATTGGCTCTCCTGCCTACTTCTTTCTCCGACGGTCGGCTTCTGGCAGTGAGGAAGGAAAGGAAAGGGAAAGGGAGTTGGGAGTCGGGAGTCGGGCGGGACTGAAAGGGAGAGGCAGTAGGGAGTCGGCGCGGCAGGACTGAAAGGGAAAGGGAAAGGGAGTTGGGATAAGTCAGGCATAGTGAGTCAGTGAGCAAGCACAGAGCTTAGGGTATAGGAAGTTAGGGTTCTTTTTAGTTTTAACTCTTAATTTATTACAAAAATAAATTTTTTTTTTATAATTCATATTTCAGTTTTTCGGTTCGGTTGAATTTTAATTCAATTGAACCGAAAACCAAACGGAACTTTCTAATCCTCGTTTGAACTGAACCGAACCGTATACTTTAGAAAATCGAACTGAACTCATATATTCAGTTCAGTTCGGTTCAAAAAATCAGTTTGGACCGATTATTGAACAGCCCTAGCAGTCGGTGGACAAATTCAAAGATCACTCCTCCAGTCCGAGAGGTATACCACTGAACTATAAATTCGTTCTCTGTCTCCTCATGTCTCAAATTCGCATAGAAATTCCAAACTAGTGTAGAGTATAATTTCTTATTCACAGATAAAAGAGAATCCCAACAAAATAATTCTACCAAACTCATAATGTTTGCATAATTTAAAAAGACTTCAAAATAAACCCGATAACCCACAGTGATAGTTCTATTTTTAGATACCCAATCATTATACTCTGACTCACTTTTTAAGTTGAGAAATCTAAGTACCTGAGTGTCCGAGCTTTCCCCTTCTGGAGGTTGTTTTGATAATGTAGTTTTGAGGAGTTGGTTCATCAATGACAACTCCTTTTTCCTTCTTCTTTGCAGATATCAGTCTGGCAATAACTGATTTCTTTTTTAATATATTGCATTTCTTGATCTCCTTTGTTATTGGCTCGGCCCGTTTGCTAGGTTTTGGAGTATTACCCATGGCGAACAGGATTGAAGGATTGATTTTTTTGGTTTTTGGCAAGAGAACAAAGGCCAAAGGGAAGAGAAAAGTGCTAAGAAAAAAAAAATGATAGCTTTTTGATTTTTTGAAAGGAGAAGAAGATTCAAATAGATTTGAATTCTTTTTGGGGTTTACGAGATATTAAATAGTATAAGTACATTTTAGAACATTTGAGAAAGGTGATTTTTGAAAATATGTAAGATGTTCTGATAAGAAGAGAGAGAGTGTTGTGGCTAGAATAAAAAAGCGGGAATATTTAGAATTTAAAAGATTTGAACATTTGGACATAGATTGTCCATCCGATTTTCCTATCCAAACGGTGTGTCAGACATGATTAAAGGATATTGTGACTTTTGGACTTAAAATACAGTCCAAATACTGCATCCAATATCTCTATCCAAAATCAGAAGATCTTTAGGAATTCTGCAAGAATAAACAATCAATCTCTGGCAAAATTGTTAGTTACATAATCTGGTAATTTTCAAACCTCTCCTCAGATGATCGAATTGTTCTTCAACTAGTGGTTTGTGAATATATCTTTTAAGCAGTTCATTGGCATACTTAGTTTGATTTAGGAAGATATCATCTATGGTTTACTTGATTTGTAGTCTGAGGAAGAAACTAAGTTCTCCTATCATACTCATATCAAACTCTTGTTGCATTGTTTTGGTAAATTTCTTGCATAGAGAATCATTAGTAGCTCCAAGGATAATCTCAACATAGATTTGAACAGTAAGAAGGTCTTCAAAATTTTCAAATTTAATAAACAAAGTGGTATCAATCAATCCTCTTGAAAAACCTTTTGAAAGTAGAAATCTAATAAGTCTTACATACCAAGCATGGGGAGCTTATGTTACACCTTAAAGAGTTTTGAAAAGTTTAAAGACATGGTTTGGAAAATATTCATGAATAAAATCAGGAGGTTTCTCCCTATATACTTCTTATTCAATAAAACCATTTATGAAGGCACTTTTGGCATCCATTTAGTAGAGCTTAAAACTTTTGAAACATGCAAAAGCAAGCAACATTCTATTGGATTCTAATTGAGCAACGGGAGCAAAAGTTTCATCATAATTGATACCCTCCAAACTTGATTTCTTTCAAATTGATTTGAATCTACTTGCATGGCCATAATCCAAAAATCATCATGCAAAGCCACATCAATGCAATTAGGTTCAATGCTAGAAAGTAAAGCAAAATTACCAATAAAATATCGTCTAATTTTAACTCCCACTGTGGTTGCCAATGATTTACTCTTTTGGATAGACAGTTTTGTACTTCCAATCTTTTGGCAGATTCTAATTAGTGCTTGGTACTTCTTTGTTCATTTTGTTCGACTTGTTGTTCCTCTAGTTCTTCTTTTTTGGCATGGTTGTCAAGTGATGGAGCTTCATGATGTTCAATGCCAATTTTCTTTGAGCTACCTACATTATCGTCAATTTTTTGTGCAAAAGATAAGGTCTAAGTAAATCTTGAAAAATCATCTACTAATGCGTAAGTATACCTCTTACCAAAACAAAGTACTGCCTCAAGAGGTTTTAAGGTTGAAATCATTTTCTTGGATTTGAAATATGTCTTGATTTGTTTTCCAAATTGGCAAGTATCACACAATTGGTTTTTGTCAAATATAATTTTGGGTAGTCCTTTCTCAAGCTCTTTTGAGGACAATCTATTTAGTAAATCAATAGAAACATTGCCTGATCCTCTATGCCAAAGGTAGCCATCATCATCATTTTTGGAGAGGCACCTTACATCGTGAGCAATATGATCATCAAGATATAATGCATAGACATTACCAATTTGGTTACCAACAAAAATGATTTCATCATTGGAATTATCAATGATAGTGCATGAAAATTAACCTTGTAATCATTGTTACTTAAATGACTAATACTAAGCAAGTTGTATTTCAATTTATCAATCAATAATACTTGCTTGATAATGATGGAAGGCCTCTTACCAACATTACCTATACCGAGTGTTTTTCCTTTTTTCTTATTTTTAAATGTAAGAAATCCATCATTTGCAGCTTGAATGACATTCATTCGTGCTGCATTTCCCGTCATGTGTCTTGAGCATCCACTATCCAAGAACCATTTTGTAGAGCTCAATTTTTGTAGCTGATGTACCTATTCATGAGATGGAAGAATGCCTATTGGTATCCACATTTTCTTTGGTCCACAGGGGTTAGTAATGATTCTTTTTATCCTCCAAACAGTTTTCATATCAGATTCAACGCCTTTTCTAATGTGACATATAAATGCATTGTGTCCATATTTACCATAATAAGAATAGCATATATGATCAATATTTGAATTTCTAGCTTTTACAAAATGAGGTTTGTGATTTTCTGTCTTGTGCACATGTCTATAATTGAGACTACTTCAATTTCCAGCTATACGCTGTATTCTAAGCAATCTATTTATATTGTCTTGTCCATCAGTGAACTTCTCAATATAAATGGTAAGATCATCAACTTTTCTTTTCATATTGTCAAAGTCATTTAGCATAATCTTAAGTGAAAAGACTTTATCACATAAACATTTATTTTTAAGTGTTAAACAATTTAAAGAAGTAGAAATGACTTCAATATTTAGACAACATATGAAATCAAGTAAGGCTTGGTTCTCCCTCATCAGCTTCTCATTTTCGTCTTGCAAGGAATTAGTTTTTACTTTTATTTCCTTATTTCTTTTAGACAACTTTTTGAGTTCATGGAATATTTCAAAAAGTTGTTCATTAGGATCATTAGCCTTTTCATAATCAGAATTATGTAAATTAGATATAGAATTAGTGGAAGTGGAATTTACCTCATTTTCTATTACCATGAAGTATATGTTTGTTTTTTCCTTATCAGATCCATCACTCTCTTCAGTCTCAGATTCTTCTTAGTCCCAAGTCCCAATCAGTCATTTTCTTTTCTTCTTGTTATGCTTAGCTTCTCTTTCTTTAGACATTGGCAATCAGTAATAAAATGTTCCGTACTCTTGCATTCATAGCACTGAGGTTTAAAAGACAAAGTTTGTCCTTTTTTTTAACAAATTTCTTGCCTTTGCTGAAGTTGCCTTTTCTGAACATTTTCTTGAATTTTTTAGCAATCATGGCCAATTCTTCATTATCCAAATTAGTGCCACAATCACTTTTAGATTGTTCACTGATAGCTTCATTATTTGTAAATTTTAAGGCAGTTGCTCTTTTGCCTCTTTCATCTTCATCATACTCTTGAAACTCTTTCAGTTTCATTTCATGAGTTAATAGAGAGCCGATCAGCTCTTCAGTTGGTAAGTTGTTCAAATTTTTTGATTCCTCTATAGCCAAGGTTTTTAGCTGGCAACTTTTTGTAGAGTATTAAGCAATTCTTTGTTTTGTTCTCCAAGGGAATACATTTTTCCATATGCTTTTAGACCATTCATAATGTTTGTGAACCGAGTGAAAATGTCGGTTATGTTTTCACTCAGCTTCATAGAGAACAATTCATAGTCTCGAACAAGGAATCCTAACTTCGATTCTTTCACTTGATTGGTCCTCTCATGGGTGAGCTCAAGAAGTCTCCACATTTTGTGAGAGGAATCACAACCACTAACCTGGTTATATTCATTAGCATCAAGAATACAGCACAATATATTCATCGTCTGAAAATTTAGGGTCATTTTTGAAATGTCTTCGTTGTCATATTCATCACTTTGTTTAGGTACTTGTTTACCTTTAACGAATTTTGATGGAATCAATGGTCCATTCTCAATCAGAGTCCACAACCAAAATTGATTGAACAGATATAAATCTTCATTCTATTTTTTCAAAATATATAGTTGCTTTCATTGGACAATGGAGGTCGATTTATTGAAGATCTTTGAACATAAGGAAGAGCAGATGTGTCTGTCATAAGGAACTTTTCTACACGGTTGTTAGACCGAAAATAGAGTAGATCAACGCTCTGATACCAATTGATAAACCTTAGAGGGGGTGAATAAGGTTTATAGCAAACAATTTCAAACTATAGAGATCTTCAAAAAATCTTAAAGCAAGAATCAACAAGGTGAGTAAGTCGAATAAATATTGTCTGTGAAGCTTTGAATGTGCTGTTAAAGAACTTTCAAAGCTCCACCAAATGATGGAAAGAAGATTGATATTTAATATGGACAACTTCAGCAATAATAACAAATTCACCAAGCTACATAAAGTCTTTGATTAAAACAATGAATGCAATGAGGAGTTTAATGCTTGTGTTCACAATAACAAATTGCTTCACAGTTGTAGGAGTGCAAATAGGGATTTTTTTGAGTTAGCACTAAATGAAGAGGCGATGGTCTATGTTTAAGATGGGCATTTGAGATATCAAAGACAAACTTTCTATAGAACACAGTTCTTTCAACTTGATCAATAATTGTAGAAATTGAGATAGAGTTCTTTGATCTAATGACTAGAGAAAATGCAGCGACAAAATGTAGAACAAAAGACCCAAGGATTTATAGTGGTTCGATCTTCAACTGATCTACATTCATTACCTTAAGTACCTACTTAAAGATTTCAACACAATTAATAACATTTTTCCCAAATGAATAGTGATAGGCGACACCAATCTTACATAAGAGGATCACCAACTTGGTTTTACACCCAACCTCTACAAACACATAATCAAGACTCATCCTAATTGGGTTTTACACCATAACCTTGATACATTCACCAAACAAGGGTCACCCCAACTTGGTTTTACACCACAACCTTGATACAAGATAGAATGAAGAAAAGTTTACAGAAATAGCTCACAGAATTGAGTAGATTGCAAACGGATGAACACCAACACCTTTTACCTTTTGAAGAAATTTAATTTTACTTTGAAGCACAATGAAAAGGAATATTTTTGCATTCTAAAGTGTAAGGATATTTCTAAGAAAGATAGCATAAAAATTTTATAGAAAATCGTATTTAAATAGCTTTTATAGAAGCAAAAAGTAAGACAGCAATAGCTAGTAACTTCTAGTTTTTCACTGTCAGATTTTCTAAAGTTTTGGAGTTAAGAATCGGACGATGGTGCATCCAAAGGTGAGTCCAAAAGAGCACTTTTTTAGGTAGAAATATTTTGACACTGTTTCAGAGTTTTGGATGAAGATTTTGGATGTAGAGTCCATCCAAACTACTTCCAAATATCTGAAAGCTTACTCTTTTGAAATCATTTTATTTGTGTGTTTCAAGATAAAACAAAACTGATTATAAGGTAAAGAGACATTGAAATTTATACATAATACATCGACAAACGATTTCTAATTTAAAGTTCTTTCACAAGGACTTCTTGGTATGCAATCTCATAAGTTTGTCTTATACTTGATCACCCATTCTTGGATTCCATTGCTCAAAAGTTGCTTTGCAATCTCATTTGTATGCCTTGGAAGAATTGAGGTCAAACATGTCTTATCACATATAGATCACATAAGTTAGTCCTCATCAATGTTTGTCATAAGTCAAAACACAGGAGAATGCCTTTAGGGATAACAATAAGTTTGGCTAATAGAGGATCTAATTATCCGAACAGAATTAATAATAATAAATATATCAAGACCTATTGTTATTACAAAATAGAACTTTATCTCCCAGTCTTGATAAACTTACATCATCTAACAAAGTGATTAGAGAAAATGTGTAAGATTATGAATAATCTCAATAAGTTTGAGGTGTGTGGTCGTTGCACAATTTTCAAAACAAATATCATGATGCATGAATAAAAATAATTTGATTAGATATACTCATAATGAAATTTACCCTTATATGAAATCTAATTTTGGAGAAAAGAATAAGTATATTTTATTATATTGCTTAAACAAAATCTTATCGAATAAAATGCTAAATTACATAATACAATTCTAGAACAGATTTTTCATTTACACAAAATCTTTAACCTAATTTTTCTCACATCGTGTATCGTTATGATACCATATCAAAAAAATTAATCCCTATATGTCCTATGTGGCTAAGGCATATCCAATACCAAACTAGCATGTAGGGAGTATATCCCTACCAAGAGAATACCTCCAAACATTTCTTTCGTCTAATCCATTAGGCAGATGTCTCACGTGCATCCTTCAGTTTTACTTACTGAAAACAGTGCGGCTAGCAAGGACTCTGTCTGGTCACCTAGAACATTTGGAGATAGCTAATCCTCCGGTAGTCTCTCCTAAACTAACGCAAGTTAGTCTTAGAACCTTGTCCATTGAGTACTTAATATCTAAATTTAACGTGGTTCAAGAAATTCCCATTCCGATTTGAAATATATAATTTCATGTCTAAAAAGAAAATATTGTTCCAGTCGTAGAATTCTGTTTTCCCAAACTTTGTTCGATCAAAGCTCAAAGCCATATTTTCCCCTAAGATTTCCAAAACCAAAACCCTTATATCTATTTTAGCAATTTATTCATGGCATAATAATTCATTATTCACCATTTGCTTTGTAAAAGCAATAATAATTGCAGCCATTTTAAATAAAGTTTGTGCCATGATTTTTGCAATATTTGCATGCATGAAAATGCATAAATTTAACATGCACATGTTTTCATAACAATTATTGCGTGACTCCATAAATGTATATAATACCCCTGATGAGACTTTATAAGAATTATTTATGCCTAAACATGTCATAAGAATTTATAAATAGGCTTACTTTTCATGTATAGGTAATTATCTAAAATGTTATACTCATAATTCAATATTTAATGTTTATAGCATGAATATAATTCATTTTATGAACTGTTGACAAAACAATATAAGTGCATATATCTTGCATGAAATACTTGTAGTGAGATGCAAGGATTTACAAGTTCTAAAAGAATTTGCATAATAAAAGAATTCTACGAAAATGCAAGGACTTTACTCTATCCAAGGTTAGCAAAACGTCTTCATTTAAATTAAGTTCTTGCTTCACTTCCTCCACCTAACTCCATAATGTCTAACATATATATAACATATAAGAATTAATTTCTTATTTATATTAATCTAAATAAAGCATTAATCGAAACCCTAGGATAATTAGGTAATTACTTAGGTTTTAAATAATTCTAAAAATGCTTAGCGATAAAACTTAATTAATTCTAATTACAAAGAATCCCACCATAAAATTCGATAGCCTACTAAAGCCTCCATAATTCACATATCATAGAATTCTTCTATTTCCTTCGACACAAATGGCTAAACAAAGCCTTAATTATCATGCAAAAACCTAACTATCCATGCAAACCCTAATTAACCATGCAAAAACCCTATTTAATCAAGCGAAACTTTAATTATCCAAGAAACTCCCTCACCAATTGTTCATCCGAAAACATCATGGGATCAAGTAGTCTAGCAATATTTAAAATCCTTACCAAAGTTTTATTTTGCAAAAGTTCAAGATTTCATTACCTAAAATCATATGGTCTAATAAAATTCATCAAAATCTTAACAAATATATTTCTAATAATTCTAAGCATCCCATGAAACTCATTTAAATCAATTTTCAAAACAATTTCAGCTATCCCTTTATGAAATCTAATTTTCTTCTTCAAAATCAAAACTCTGCTTTTAATATAAAAGAAAGATTATAAATATCCATCTAATTATTGGAGAAAACTATTTTATTTTTCAATGAAATCTTCCAGTTTAGTACCTTGGTATGTTATTTATTTCTCCAAGATCCCTTCCAAAAAATGGTTCAAACAATTTTTATATAATAGTGCATCGGAACAGTAACTAGCATTGAGTAGTGAACTTGAAAAATCCATATATCCCAATTTATAGAAGCTTTTTTAGTGATTCTTTTTCTAAAATCTTCCTAACATCTTAAAGTTTCTATAATTTGAAAATTATGAGCAAACTCATTCGAAAAAAGGAGGAGGGATTTTGGGGGTTCAAAATTAATCCCTCTGCACTGAGGCTTTACACAGCTTTGGCAATATTTGCGCAAAAGTCATTAAGGTGGGTTTTTTTCATTTGTTTTATGCAAAATCCGCACCATATAAGTCATAACATACCACCCAACCCTTAAGGATTCAAATTCTATCATGCTCTTATTAATACCCCAGCTCCTAAACAACATCCATTTTGGATTCTAAGCTAAATCAACATTCCTCTATTTTTGTCATAACAATATAAGCTCCTAAACAATATCAAATCTCCTTACCCTTCACATGTATGATCACCTATACTCAACATAACATGACTACATCATGCATTCACCATCCCTTCAATAAAATCACACACAATACCAGCACTAAACATCAAATTTCTCTTAGTTGTACAAAATAGTACATTTTAGCTAATTCATATTGCAGAAAATAGAGGATAGATTTCTTCACTCAAAAGGCTTCATATTCACATCACGCAACATTTCTTTGGCATAAATGTAGCATTCTTACTTCATTAGATCATAAAAAAGGAATAAAGAAATCAAATTTATATGAAGCTGGATAGATTATAAGATTTTCGGGCATCATGATACAAGAGGAAGAAAATGCATTTTTTTTCAGCTACAAGGTGTCACATTTATTTGATTTCTCATAGTTCTAAGCTACATATAGCATTCATTCATCAATATAACACATAAAAATAGTGTTAAAACTCAGATTTGTTAAGTTGGACAACATGCTATACTTCGACCAATAAGAAGAAAGGAAATGGAGATAGTTTTCTTGGAGGCTCGTCTTGGTGATTATTCAAGATTTTACACAACAAATGACTGCCTCCTTGCACAAAGTAGGTGACGATTTCTTGAAGAATGGAAGAGGAAAAGGTTGTAGAAGTAAAAATACTGCACTTGTCAAGCAAAGATGTCTTGAGTCTTCAAAGTTGTCGGCCAGCTTATGGAGGAAGGGGGTGATAGTGGGTTTTCTCTTAGAAGAGAAGAGAGAAAATTGAGAGAAATGGGAGGTGAGGCAGTCGGCCAAGAAGTGGAGAAATGGGGGGAAAATGTATTTATATAGGGGGCAATTTTAGATCTTAGAGTTGAGATGACTTTATTTGAATGCACACTAAATTCAAGGGCTAAGATGCAATGTATTTTAATGGGTCAAAATGATCCATGGATCTTGGATCCTCTTGGGTCAAATAATGCAACAAGCAGTTAAAATTAGTCTTGTCTTGAATTTTGACCAAGACTTTTAATTAATAAAAAATTGGAACTAGTTTTGTAATTAAATTTAATATGTTCAAGAAACCATTTCCCTAGTGAAAATTTATTTGTATAATATTATTTAGATATAGTATAACAATTAATTAAAAATATATCATTGTTCTCAAATCAAGCAAGTAATCACCTGATTTCATTTATTTCTATATGGAACCTCAAATAATAATTAAACAAGACAATCATATAAATAATTCAATTAATTTATAATGTAAAATTAATTAATTAACTAATTTTCTTGTGTGTAATTAGTAGGGTATTACACCTCCAATGATGCTTTGAACCGTCAAGATGTACACCCAAAAAAATTAGCAAATGCATGATTTAAATCCTCAAATATAGATTAAGGGGGTTAAACAAAATGCAGAAGATGCATAGGAATTGATGATAGAACAACCTTAATCAAAGTAAGCCTTCTTGCCTGATTCAAAAACTTGTACAACCAACCAGTAATCCTATAATGGATCTTGTTTAGCAATGTAACAAAATAAGTCTTCATGATTCTCCGTTTATAAATACAACAACCAAGATATGTAAAAGGTATGGATTTTCAGCTAAAACAACTATGGAAAAACTGCTATTTAGAAATAGAAAAATTTCGTTTCTAAATACTGAATTTTGTCTCTAAATTGACGTTAGAGACGAAATGGAGACAAAAGATGCTTGGTCTCTAAAAGGGGCATCTCTAATTAGAGACAACTCGAAAATTTAGTCTTTAAATTATAGAGACAAAAATAATTCATCTTTAAATTATTAGTATATATCTCTAATTTATCAGGTCAAATACCACAGTCAACGCTTCATTAGAGATGCAATTTTCGTCTCTTATCTGTCGCTGATTTAGAGATGGATATGAACATTTTGTCTCTAACATAGAGATTGTTTTTTTGCCACTATTTTAACTCAATTTTGAGACATTTTTTAGACAATCCAAAATAATTTTAGTCTCTATTTAGAAACACAAAATTAGCAACTAATTTATCTGTCTCTAATTAGAGACAGACATAAAAAATTTTGTCCCTAACATAGAGACGAATTTTTGTCACTATTTTTTTACTCGATTTGGAAACAAATTTCTTAGACCAATCAAAATAATCTTTTGTCTCCATTTAGAAACAAAAATTGGAAACCAATTTGTTTGTCACTATATTGGAGACTATTTTTTTGTCTGCACTTTGACTCTACTTTGATAGAACATAGAGATAAAAATTAGATTCGAAAATACGCGATTCTATTTTAGATAAAAAAAATAATAGTATATTCAATAAATTCTAATATTATATTCACCATGTGAATGCTAAACAACAAAAATGTATAATAGTATTAAACATTACAAAATATTTTCAATAAAATATAGTAAAAAATAATACTCCCTCCGTCCCACTAAAATTGACCTACTTACTATTTTGGACTGTCCTACTAAATTTGACACTTTCCTTAAAAAAAAAATTTACTATACAATTTATTATAAAATAATCAATATACTCCACATATATTATATTTATATTCTTAGATTGGACATAAAGTATTATGGGATCCACATATTTTTTATTTATATTATATTATATTATATTATATTTTAATTTTTACTTTTGCATAAAATATCATGTCAAATCAACCACTATCAATTTTAGTAGGACGAAGGGAGTATAATGTGTAATATTACAAAACGTTAGAAATAAAATATAGTACCAAAAAAGTTTACAAAAAATTTATAAAAATGTTATTACAATCTCTATTTACTCATAATCTTTAGGTTCACCAAGAAATCATCTGTTTAGTGTTGCCTCTTGAGACTCTTGAGAATCCCTTCTTTGTTCACATACATCATCAAGAAATCATCTCTTACAATATTAAAAAAAAAAAAAGCACACATTAAGAGTGACCATAAATTGCATCCAAGATAACCTAAATCAGTTAGCAATTCAAGAGTATATTGTCTTATCTAAGACAAATGTCATTAACATTTCGTGGAGCCTCAAAGCCAATGAATGTAACGGAGCTGTTTAAGATTCTTAATGCAAAATTTATCATGCAAATGATATTTTGCTGAACCAATGGCATTAAAATCATTACTGACCAAAGATCACATCATCAACATAGATGAGCAAAGCAATAAACAAGGACTCTTGATATTTGTAAAATAAGTTGTACGTAATCACTTTTGGACTGAATGAAACCATAAGCTCAAACAAAGACTGTGTTAACTTGGCATTCCATTTTCTGCTGGCTTGTAT
This sequence comes from Voacanga thouarsii, assembly GCA_026120185.1. Taxonomy (NCBI): domain Eukaryota; kingdom Viridiplantae; phylum Streptophyta; class Magnoliopsida; order Gentianales; family Apocynaceae; genus Voacanga; species Voacanga thouarsii. The sequence continues at coordinate 1,792,933 of JANUWF010001125.1, forward strand.
GAGGCCATAGAAAGATTTTTTAATTTTGTAGACAAGTTGTGAATTGGAAGAATAAAAATTAGAAGGCAAATGCATGCAAACTTCTTCTTCAAGCTCACTATGTAAAAATACATTTTGATATCCAAGTAATGTACATGCCAACCCCGAACAATAGCCAAAGCCACAAGAAGAGAATACATGCAATATCCTTACTTACACCTGTCATATCCTCCCAAATTCTAACACTACCTAAGAAAACATCCAAGGATCTACCCTACAATAACGACTTATATTTAGCTCAAGAACTAATCGAAAACCAAGCTAACATTATCACCACTATATATATATATATATATATATATATATATATATATATAAACCATAATGGTGTATGTAAATAGCTTGAAATGACAACAAACTCTACATTTTAAATTTGATTAGTACCATCTATTTTCAATAGTAGCTAAACACTAACAGAACTACTAGGCAAAGCACTTTGACAAGGCATGAGCAAAGATCTACTATTCTCTATTGGAAAAAAAAAACAAAAAAAAAAGGAAAAAGAAAAGAAAATTTGATAACAAGAAAAGACAAATCACAAATAGATATAACTACATACAAAAGATAATCAATGAGTCATCTTTAGTTAAGTGCATAAGAACAACAAGAAACTTAAATGCAAATAGTATGCTCTAACTTAACTTTGATATCACCCTATTCCAAAATCTGAATCATTTCTAATTATAGGTAGTCAATGCATCTCAACATTTTCCAAGCAAAATAATCTGTTTGGAAGCTAGACAACACAACAAGTTCATTTTCGATTTGTAACGTACAAAATGTGGAGCCTTATTTATTGGATGCAAGATTTTGGAATATCACAATATCAAAGTCCTCAAAAAGATAAAGAACTTTGGACATCGAAGGATAAAATTATAGAATGAAAGAAATTCTCATTGAACTAACTGCCAAATAAGACTTGCGAGCTAATTCACTAAGCACATTTTGCAAAACTATAGCATTGTTAGAATACTCCACCAGCATGCAATGTATGAAGATAACTAATAGGTAGATCTAACACATTTTTCTTTCTCAACCTTCAACTGTAAGATCATTCATAGTGATGGAAAATAGTTCAAGAAAAGATAAAAAAAAAATTGTAAACTGAAAATTTTTAGAATTACAGCACCAAAACTCCCAATTATTGAAGTTATTCAACAAAGAGAGTGAGAAAAAGGGGGTTCAAGGAAAAGAAGGAACCTGACAAAGTATGTGTATGTTATCCTTGTGAGTCAGGTGCTATTTAAAAATCAACCTTTTAGACAGCATGTGGCTTGCTTACAAAAATCTTTCAAGTGGACTAATTCCTAATATCCAATTATTGAGAGCAAAGAATATGTTCACATAATTTGACTATTTAGCATGTGATCTCTGAAGGAGTCACAAATAGTGCTCTCCAAAACAATAAATCTGAGTTGGCAATCAAGCCAAAATACTATGCTTGCTTTTTGGAGGATGCGAAGCAAGGAGGAACCATGAGACAGTTGCATGTCGCAACTAACATAATGCCAAGACAACAAAATGAATCTAAAAACAAACTATCAAAGAACAATTAATATTGGAAAGCATCAAATACTTGTTAGTTAATAGGATCGACATGCTTATATGTCAACCAGATTAAACCTTGAGAATACGTGAAAACGGACCATACCTTTGTAGATATCGCCTTCACCAATACGATTCTTGAAGTCTTTAGCCTTCTGGTAATGCTCTAAACCCTCAAGTCTTCTTCAATGTAATCTCTTTAGACCAGAAAATTGCTAATTGTATTTTGTCGCTCTCTTTGTGGAGGGTGGACTCACACAAAAATTGAGAGAAAAACCTCAAAGAACAACAACGATGTTTCTCACGTATATCGAAAATAGAGTCATATCCCAATTGAGGGAGACAAAAACAGGAGAGCATGCACGGTTTAAAAAAAAGGAGAGAAAAATAAACCGCAAGCCTTAGAGGCCATACGGAAGCGTGAAGATCATACATTTGCGCTCCTTAACCCTTCTAGGTTGAGTAGGAGTGGATTGAACGACTGGAATTGCCTCGTTTCGCCCACTTGAAGAAGCTTCCGGTTGAACACCCACTAGCCTTCTACTTCGCCTTATTTGCATCAACGCCAAGCTTTCCAGCTCTCGGAATATTCCTCTACCTAACCTCTAGTCGGTGAACACAATGGTGAAGAGGAACAATCTCAAATCTCCTTGGTTCTCTTGCTATTGATTAGCAAAGAAACAAGAAGAAACCAGAGAAGAGAAAGGAGTGAGCAAGAGAGAAAGGGACGTGATACACCGCAAGAGTCTCTCTTCACGTGAGGCTCTGTGTTTTAGCAGGATTAGGGTTTTCATCTACCAGACATTAGTTTTATTGGTTAGCCAAAACTAGGTTTCTCAATATCTGATAAACATATCCCCGAGATTTCAAAATACTCGGATGTTATCCTGAGAATCAGTTTGGCCTAACCCTAAACTTCTCTTAACCGTATCTGGAAAAACCCTAAAGTCCAAGCTATTGGGCCGGAAAAATATTTATTATTTCTCTTGGACCCAAAAGGCCCAAAATAATAAACATTAATTATTTATTTCATGGGCTTACATAAATAACTCAATAAATAATTAATGAGCCCAAATGAACCATAATAATTAATCTTTAATTATTTATTTTTGGGTCTATATAAATAACCCAATAAATAATTAAACATTAATTATTTCCCCTAATTTAAGCCCAGGTTAATTTCTTAATTATTCATACTGGACCTAGGCCCTGAATAATTAATTAACCAATTAAACTAGATAATTAATTTCTCTCAACTCCTATTTTAATTAATTTATTTATTTTATTCCAGTCCAATAATAAATTAGACTTCCTGAATAAAATAAAATAAAATAAAATCCTTTTGAATTGAGACCAATTTCTCAACCCAAAATTAGTTAGGACTTACGGGCTATTCTGAGGGCCAAAAAGACACATCGCCTTGGCTGCTAAAATGACCAAATACCATTGCTATATAAATAGCTGTATTTTTCATTTTAAATATTTCCTAATATCACCATAAGGAAATATTGACCTCAAGGACAATGCTGCATTTGCAAAGTCTCCGACCTACAGGTGAAATAACTAAAATACCCCTCCACACATCGCCGTATATTTAGAGAGGAAGAAGTGTGCTAACACCCCTCTAAATGACATCTACCATCCTTAGGCTTCTAGTCCAATGATCCACGACTTCCTGGAGTGTTTCCGCTTTCTAAGGGAGCTACCCTAAAGCAAACATCCAAGTCATGTTTCCCAGGGCCCTGGACATTTTAGACCATTCGGACAACCACAATGGGCGATACAGTGCAGAAACTATCTTGTACAAGTTTATCTTAACTAACTAGTCACACATACCCAACATGCAAGTATATTGGCCCTACGATAGAACCTCAACTATAGCAAATCAAAGTATATGCTTCCAGCTTCGCCAGACTACCAACTTATACTCAAGTCATAGAGTACTAGTCCACGCTGTAGTGGTAGTAGTCTAGGTTTCTATCATATAGTACTTTTAAAAACCGCTACTACAGGTCCTGTCCTACGTATTTGAAATACGCTTATGTCATGAAGTGAGTGGACTACTCACTGGCTAAAGGTAAGCCATTCCCCATTTGGAATTCATAATATAATAACCTAAACATGATGAGGTTCATAGTCTCATCAATAGGTTAAGAACAAATATTTATGTGTTAAATAACCCGTGATCCATACCTTACTGTGAAAGACCACCATTCACATGGATCACTTATTTAAACACAATGGGTCTGTTCCAAAGGAAAATTGTGCACAAACAAAAAGTAAATTCACAAACAAATTCTAAAAATAAATTCTTTTATTAAAATATTTGATTTTACATCAGAAACCTAGTCTAAGAGGGCATACAATCCAACACCAATATGTATATTGAACTCTATCTCAAAATACGAATCCTGATAGAATAAGAAAAGTATAGTTGGCTACAACTATTTCTATTTATCCTATTCCATCTAAAATACGATTTTTGGTTTTCTGCAATTTTCATTAATAAATTATAAACAAATTATAATTTATTATTATCCCATAATTAGGAGCCACTAAAGGAACCTGACCGGATACAATTGGACTAAACTCTAATAAATTATTTTGTCAGTAAAACAATTTATTAATTACGTTCCACTCTACTAAAAGAACGTAACCGCACTCTTAGTCTAATCGCAATTACTGGAGTCAATAATTATATCCATTAATTGATCGATCCAACAAATTACCCCCGTCGATCAATATAATACTTTGAATGAGGCAGTATGACCACACTACCCCTCAATTCTCATCTTTAATTTAACAGTACTATGCGACCACGTTACACTTACAAAATAAATTCAATAGATACTATTGAATTATTGAGCTCAGATTTAACTGTCCCTTAGAAGAACTCATGAGGAAATGATCTTACCTATTAAAAGTGACGGATTCCATATTGCATAACAATTATTTCATATTTATTTCACTTTAATTCCTAAGATGCTGAGATATTGATTATTAAGTTAATCTCACTCTTTGGCAACTCAAGGAACTTCAAGTTAGTAAATATAAATAATTGTTCGCTCGGGATTAAGGTATTATGTACGACAATATTTTAATATTTTATTTGTATGGTCTATTCTACAAATAAATATTGATGGTCCATCCAATATATCAAAATATATTCTTAATTTTATTATCAAAGTCAAAGACAGACTTCAATAAAATTAAGACGATCTTTCAAAATAAATTGCCCAAATTTATTTTAGATCGCGAATAATTTATTTTGAATTAAATTATAAATCAAGTCTTTCTGTGTTTAACAAATAAACACTTGATTTATAATATCTAAATAATTTGTGGACAAACAGGCTCATACAAAATTCATACATATAAATATATAAAGACATATTTTATTTAATTTCAAAAATACAAATATTGTATTTACTCGATGGGCATATCTAACAAAAATTCTCCCACTTATCCTAGAGTAAATAGGATATGTCAGAAATACCCATACTTTCTATATGACTTCCAAAAATAGTTACAGGTAAACTTTTAGTAAAAGGATCAGCAAGATTTTCAGTAGAAGAAATCTTGCACAGTTCTACATCTCCACGTTGAACGATCTCCCTAAGTAGGTGATATTTACATTCAATGTGTTTACCACGCTGATGGCTACGTGGTTCTTTTATATTTGCCACTACACCACTGTTGTCACAGTATAAACTAATGGCTTGAGATGCAGAAGGAACCACTTCAAGTTCTATCAAGAACTTCTGCAACCATACTGCTTCTTTAGCTGCTTCACAAGCTGCCATATATTCAGCTTTCATTATAGAGTCAGCAATACAAGATTGTCTGATACTTCTCCACACAACTGCACCACCACCTAAGGTGAAAACAGAGCTTGAGGTGGAAGATTTCTATCAGCTTGAAAATCAGAATCAGTGTAACCTATAGGTATCAATTCTGGAGTTGAGTAAACTAGCATATATCTTCGAGTTCTACAAAGATACTTGAATATATGCTTGACTGTTGTCCAGTGTTTCGGTCCTGGGTTTGACTGATATCTACTGACCATCCCAACAACCTGACAAATGTCTAGACGAGTACAAAGCATAGCATACATGAGACTTCCTACAACTGATGCATAAGGAACTCGTTTCATGTACTCAACTTCGTTAAGAGTTTTAGGACTATGCTTCTGAGATAACTAAATTCCGTGTTTGAAAGGCAATTGACCCTTTTTGGAATTTTGCATAGAAAATCTTGTCAGTATTTTGTCAATATATGAAGCTTGAGATAAAGCTATCTGTCTGTTCTTTCTATCCCGAAGGATTTGAATGCCTAGAACATATTTTGCTTCTCCCAAATCCTTCATATCAAACTATTTACCCAACCAACTTTTCACCAATGTTAATGTTCTTACATCATTTCCAATGAGAAGGATGTCATCAACATACAGTATGCGAAAAATCACCTTACTAGCTATAATTCTCTTATAGACATAAGATTCATCAGGATGCTGATTAAAACCATAAGTTTTAATGGCTTGATCAAACCTGATATTCCAAGATCTAGACACTTGTTTAAGCCCATATATGGACCTATTCAACTTACAAACTTTTTGTTCTTGACCTTCTTGGATAAAACCATCTAGCTGTACTATGTAGATACATTCGTCAAAATTTCCATTAAAGAAAACTGTCTTGACGTCCATTTGCCATACTTCATAGTCGAAGTGAGTTGCAATGGATAGGAGGATTCTTATAGACATTAGCATGGCCATAGGCGAGAAGGTTTCCTCATAGTCAATACCTTCTCGTTGGGTATAGCTCTTAGCAACCAAAATAGTTTTGAAAGTTTCCACTTTCTTGTCTACTCCTCTCTTTTTTTTGTAGACCTATTTGCACCCAATGGGTTTTACCCCATTAGGCAAGTCCACAAGTTCCCAGATGGAGTTAGTGTACATGGATTTCATTTCTGAATCCATTGCACTCTTCTAATGGTCTGCATCTATGTCCTCTACAGCTTCTTTATACGTGGTGGGATCCTCTTCTTTCTCAAAAGAGACTGCTTGAAAAGCTTCTCCATAAAGTAAGTATCTAGAGGGACGTAGAATGACTCTTCCACTACGTCTAAGCTGTGGAGGTTCTTGGATGATTGGACTTTCCTCCTCCTCGTTAACTGGAACTAGATCTGCTGATTCCTCAACGACTGGATTTTGAACAGGGGTGAGAGGTTCTGCCACTCTGTGTGCCGAAGAGTCAGTGGGTATAGAAGGTGTAACATCTATTTCTCTTCCACTAGAATCTAGCATGTTAAGTGGCATAGATACGAATCTTCCACGTGAATCTTGAGTATGGGTTTCTGTAACCATTTGCTTAGGATTATCTCCCTTGGTTTCTTCCAAAATAACCCTACTGTTAGATCCTCGTTCTTCTATGTACTTATCCTCTAAGAAAATTGCATTTATGCTTACAAATATTTTCTTATCTTGAGGACTATAGAAGTAGTATCCCCTTGTTCCTTTTGGATACCCAACAAACAAATATAAATTTGATCATGATTCCATCTTATCCATCTTTCCCTTTAGCACATATGCAGGACAACCCCAAATCCGGATGTGTGTCAAATTAGGCTTCTGCTCATTCCACAATTCCAATGGAGTTTTAGGGATAGATTTTGATGGAACCATATTCAATATATATGTCGCAGTTTGTATAGCATACCCCCAAAAGGATGTACTGAGTATAGAGAAGCTTAGCATTGTTCTAACTATGTCTAACAAGGTCATGTTTCTCCTTTCTGCCACTCCATTTTGTTGAGGAGTGCCAGGTGCACTTGGTTGGGATAAAATTCCATTTTCTGATAAGTAAGATCTAAAGTCATGGGATAGATATTCTCGACCTCGATCTGATCAAAGTATCTTAATATTTTTTCATAACTGCTTCTCAGTCTCAGCCTTAAATTCTTTGAATTTTTCTAAGGCATCAGACTTATGAATTATTAGGTAAACATATCCATATCTTGAGTAATCATCCGTAAAAGTAATGAAATACTCATACCCACCTCTAGCTTGGACACTAATTGGTCCATATACATCCAAGTGCACTAATTCTAAGACTTCCTTTACTCTATTTTCTTTGGAATGAAATGATCTTTTGGTCATTTTACCTTTCAAACAAGATTCGCAAATTTGAAAAGATTCCACCTTTAAGTCACTTAAAGGACCTTCTTTTACAAGTCTTTGAATCCTATTTAGATTAATATGACCAAGTCTAAGATATCATAGGAGAGTCTCATTAGTATGAGATAACTTAATGCGTTTATTAGTTTCAGTATGATATAATGAACTGTTGGTAGGTTCCAAATCATACAGGTCATTATTTAAATATCCACAACATATCAAAGAGTTATTCAAAAATATCTCTACTAAAAATTTATAAAATTTAACAGAATATTTTTGTTTGAATAACAAAGAAACCGAAATCAAATTTCAATAAATGTCGGGAATATAATAACAATCTTTCACAACTAAATGTTTATTATCAAAATAAAGATAAACATCTCAACAACTCTTGCAGATATCACTGATCCTGTGCCAACCCTCAGAGTATACTCTCCTTCATTGAGATGTCTGGTTACTTCGAACCCCTGTAATGAATTGCAAACATGATTAGTGGCTTCAGAATCCACTATCCAAGTAATTGTAGAATCAACCACTAAACAAGTTTCAATGTAGGATAACTCACCAGTACCTTGCTTGCGTTTAACTAAGTAATCCGGGTATTGTGACTTCCAATGTCCCTTTTGCTTGCAGTGGAAACATATGCCTTTGGGCCTTTCATCCACTTTTGCTTTCTTAACTTGCTGCTTATGCCCTTTACTATTATTCTGCTTCCTCTTATTTCCTCATTTGCCCTTAGACTTGGAAGAGAAAAATCCAGCATGAGTTAGAACAAGAGCGTTGCCACTTTCCACTTTTAGGGTAGCCTCGGCGCTCTCCAACTCATTCATTAACTCTGTAAGAGACATATCCATCTTGTTCATGTTATAATTAACTTTGAACTATAAAAACATCTCTAGGGGAGTTTCTAGAGCCATGTCAACCTGAGTCTCAGGCTTAATTTCAACCCCTAAGACCTCTGCCACGTTAAACTGAGCGATCAATTCTAACATATGATCTCTCATGCGCATATTCATTATGCGCCTCATTGCTGCTTGACGGGTCTGACGTCCTTTGTACTCAAACATTTGCTGGAGGCTTCTCATGATGTCTGTAGTGGTTATCATGTTCTCATGTTTCTGCTGCAACACATTTGACATAGATCCCAAAATGTTGCAGCGAACCATCTCATCAGAACTCAACCACTTATTATAAGCCTCTTTTTGTTGCGCATAGACTGTTCAATAGGCTTAGTAGGACACGATTCGATTGGCACATATTTGAGCTTCTCAGCAGTGAGTACAATTATGAGGTTCCTTTTCCAATCAATAAAATTTTCTCCAACCAATTGGTTCTTTGTTAAAATTTGGGATAAAGTGCTGAAGTCATTTTTTTCTGAAATTAAATTAAATAAAACATATGAGCCATTATCATATCATTATGCACGATTAATATGATAATATTTTAAGTAGTAATAGAAACTACTATCAAAATATGACAATCTAAAACTCTACAATAACATGTACCTCTATAGGAGATAACAATATAACTTATAGTTAGGTTAAGATCCACAACCTAAAATCCCAAAGTAATATGCACCTCTATAGGAAATAGCAATATAATTTATAGTTAGGCCTAGATCATCCCACTAAAATAATATATCTTGCATCTAAATGCAATATTAGTTTTAGTGTTATTAATATTTTGGCCATCGTAGACATTATTTGGATATTCTATAGGAAGTCCTTATAATGTCTTTGATTTAAGTGTAATCTCTATATTCATTTTTTTTAAAGTTTCCAATCCAATCACAGCACCTATAGGGTAATTAGGAATGAATTAAATTTTAAAAAAAATAATTAAAATTTTGATACCCGATCTAGTAACCAATAAAACATAGCATTCCTATAGGGAGACCATTTAAAATGGCACGAAGCAAACGTCAATTTTACTAATGGGCTTATAAGGGAGGCCTAAGGTTAATTAAAATTAACCATTTCACACTTAATTTTTTAAAAATAATTTTAAAGAAAAATATTAATTTATTTATGAATAACTAAATAGTACCTAGAGTAGTGTTAATGCAAACTATATGGAATGTTAACATGAATGATATATAATTCAACCAAATTAAATAGTAAAAACTATAAAATAAAAATAATTTTATGGCCAACCTAGACTCAAAAATAAAATTGTAAAATTACAATTGAAAATCTAATTGGCTAACAATATAGTCAACCTTCAATCTTCTACAATATTAATTTATTGCAGCAACCTTAAGTCACATGTTCTGCAGTGGTGTAGTGGCTAAAATGCTCCACTTCTAAGTTGGAGGTCTTGGGATCAAATCCCACCTTAACCACTTTCTCCCCTTGTTTTTTTTTTTTTAATTAAAGGGAGTGGCCAGCCAAGCATGTGTTGGATCTGCTGACCCAAATAGGTCAGCCTAGCTTTGCTAGCCCAGGCTAGCGTCCGCCTAGCTTTGCTAGCCCAGGCCAGCATCCCGGCAGCAAGGCCTTGGCGCAACTGGCCCAGGCCCAAGCCAGTCTGGCCCAGGGCTAGGCTGCCTGCCTCATGCTGACCTAAATGGGTCAACCCACTGAAGAGAAGGCATCAGCCCAGCTTGCTGCCCCAGAACACTGTTCTTCGTGCAATTTGTCGCCAGCAATTTGTCCGCCAAGCTTCATGCCCAATTACAATTCCTTTTTTTTAACATAAAAATAAAATTAAAAGAAAACTCAAAAGGGAAACATGGAGATGTAATCCACCCCTTTTGTTACAAGACTCGATAATACTTATACATATTCATTGAATATAAAACTATGGCCATAAAATTCTTTTAAACAATATTAATCAAATCATTTACCATGAACATAAATGCATTATTTTTACACCTCTCAACTAAATATATGCATAAAAGATTTAATCTTAACACATAAACACATATCAAAACCTAGCTCTGATACCAATTGTTAGTTAATAGGATCGACATGCTTATATGTCAACCAGATTAAACTTTGAGAATACGTGAAAACGGATCATACCTTTGTAGATATCGCCTTCACCAATACGATTCTTGAAGTCTTTGGCCTTCTGGTAATGCTCCAGACCCCCAAGTCTTTTTCAATGTAATCTCCTTGGACCAGAAAATTGCTAATCGTATTTTGTCTCTTTGTGGAGGGTGGACTCACACAAAAATTGAGAGAAAAATCTCAGAGAACAACAACGATGTTTCTCACGTATATTGAAAATAGAGTCATATCCCAATATGTATATTGAACTCTATCTCAAAATACGAATCCTGATAGAATAAGAAAAGTATAATTGGGTACAACTATTTCCACTTATCCTATTTCATCTAAAATACAATTTTTGGTTTTCTATAATTTTCATTAATAAATTATAAACAAATTATAATTTATTATTATCTCATAATTAGAAGCCACTGAATGGACCTGACCGGATACAATTGGGCTAAGCTCCAACAAAATAATTTATTAATTACGTTCCACTCCACTAAAAGAACATAACTGCACTCTTACTCTAATCGCAATTACTGGAGTCAATAATTATATCCATTAATTGATCGATGCAACAATACTTCCCAATAAAATATGCCTTGATTAAGAAAAAAGACTAAAAAATATATTATATATATACACACACGCGCGCGCGCACACACACACACACACAAATTTAAAGCTAATTGGATATGTTTTGTCGTAGAATCTAGCTTAATCTTTATAAAAATGTCGAAAACCTAACACATTTAGAAATACAGGCATATCAAATTAATGATTCAACAGTTAGATTTGACAAAGTTACTAAAAAAAGTATTGTAACCAAATTTAAAGATCATCGGATACGTTTTACCAAGGAATCTAGCATAATCTCAATAAAAATATTGGAAACCTAACACATTTAGAAAGATAGGCATATCAAATTAATGATCCAGTTGTTAAATTTGATAAAATCACCAAAAAATATGTTATGCCAAAATTTAAAGGCAATGAGATATGTTTTGCCATAGAATCTTGCTTAATCTCTATAAAAATGCCAAAAACCTAACCTGATTACATTAGTTGGTGTATCAAATTAACGATCCAATTGTTAGATATATTAAAATTGCTAAAAAAAACGTATTATGGCCAAATTTGAAAGTAATCGAATATGATTTGCCACATGATCTAGTATAGTCTCTATATAAAAGCCTAAAACCTAACACATTTACATTGATTAGCATATCAAATTAACGATCCAACCGTTAGATTTGTTAAAATCGCTACAAAAAAGTATTATGTCCAAATTTGAAGGTGATCAGATATGTTTTGCCACATGATCTATCATAATATTTACATGATACCACTAAGATCATGTGGTATCTACATGATCTATCATAATATGCACACACACACAAATAATATCTACACACACACACACACACACACACACACACACACACACACACACATGTATATACAATATTTTACATATTTACATAGATAAGCATATCAAATTAATGATATAATATTAAAATTGCTAAAAAAATGTATTATGACTAAATTTGAAGGTAATCAAATATAAATTGTCACATGATCCAGCATAATCTCCATATAAAAGCTCAAACCCTAAAACATTTAGAAATATAAGCATATCAAAATAACGATCCAACCGTTAAATTTGTTAAAATCACTAAAAAAAGTATTATTTTTGAATTTGATTGTAATCGGACATGTTTGCCACATGATCTAACATAATCTCTATATAAAATCCTAAAACCTAATATATTTATATTGATTAGCATATGAAATTAATAATCCAATCATTAAATTTGTTAAAATTTCTTAAAAAAGTATTATGGCCAAATTTGAAGGTAATTGAATATCATTTGCCACAAGATCTTACATAATCTCCATATAAAAGCCCAAAACCTAACCTATTTACATTGATTAACATATCAAATTAATGATCCAACTATTAGATTTATTAAAATTTCTGAAAAAATTATAATGACCAAATTTGAAGGTAATTGGATATGTTTTGCCATAAAATTTAGCATAATTTCCATATAAAAGCCCAAAAGCTAAAGCATATAGAAACATAAGCATATCAAATTAACGATCCAACCGTTAGATTTGTTAAATTGCTAAAAAAGTATTATAACCAAATTTAAAGGTAATCAAATATGTTTTGCAACATGATCTAGTATAATCTCTATATAAAAGCCCAAAACCTAACATATTCAGATTTCTTAGCATATCAAATTAATGATCCAACCTTTAAATTTGTTAAAATTTATAAAGAACATATTTTGACCAAATTTAAAGGTAATTGGATATGATTCAGCACATAATCTAGCATAATCTCTATATAAAAGCTCAAAACCTAACACATTTATATTTATTAGCATATCAAATTAACAATCCAACCGTTATATTTGTTAAAATCACTAAAAAGAGTATTATGGTCAAATTTAAAGATAATCGGATATGATTTGCCATATGATTTAGCATAATCTCCATATAAAAGCCTAAAACCTAAAGTATTTAGAAATATAAGCATATCAAATTAACGATCTGACCGTTAGATTTTTTAAAATCGCTAAGATAAGTATTTTGTCCAAATTTAAAGGTAATCGGATATAATTTGTCACATGATTTAGCATAATCTCCATATAAAAGACGAAAGCCTAACACATTTGCATTGATTAGCATATTAAATTAACGATTTAACCGTTAGATTTGTTAAAATCGTTAAAAAAAAGTATTATATCCAAATTTGAAGGTAATCAGATATTTTTGTCACATGAGCTATCATAACATCAACATACATAATATATACATGACACACACACACACACACACACACACACACACACACACACACACACACACACAATACCTAGCACATTTACAAAGATAAATATATCAATTTAACGATTCAACCTTTATATTTGTTAAAATTACTAAAAAAATTATTATGGTACAATTTAAAGGTAATCATATATGATTTGTCACATGATCTAGCATAATCTATATATAAAAGTTCAAAACCTAAGGCATTTAGAAACATATGCATATCAAATTAACGATCCAACCGTTAGATTTTTTAAAATTACTAAAATCAATATAATGGCTAAATTTGAAGATAATCGGATATGATTTGCCATATGATTTAGTATAATCTCTATATAAAAGCCAAAATCCCAACCCGTTTAAATTGGTTAGCATATCAAATTAATGATCCAACCGTTACATTTATTAAAATTGCTAAGAAATGTATTATGGCCAAATTTGAAGGTAATCGAATATGATTTATTGCATGATCCAACATAATCTCCATATAAAGTCTAAACCTAAAGTATTTAGCAACATAAGCATATCAAATAGATGATCCAACTGTTATATTTGTTAAATTCACTAAAAAAAACTATTATATCCAAATTTGATTGTAATCGGATATGTTTTATCACATGATCTAGCTTAATCTCTATATAAAAACCACAATCTAACACAATTACATTGATTATCATATTAAATTAACAATTCAATTGTTAAATTTGTTAAACTTTCTAAAAAAGTATTATTGCTAAATTTGAAAGTAATCGGATATGATTTGTCATATGATCTAGCATAACTCTATATAAAAACTAAAAACCTTATCCGTTTACATTGATTATCATATCAATTTAATGATCTAACCATTAGATTTATTAAAATTACTAAAAAAAGTATTATGGCCAAATTTAAAGGTAATCAGATATGTTAATCTACCATAATCTCTACATAAAAGTCCAAAATTTAACGCATTTATAAATATTAGCATATCAAATTAATGATCTAACAATTAGATTTATTAAAATTTTTAAAAAATAAATTATGGCCAAATTTGAAGGTAATCGGATATGTTTTGACAAATAATCTAGCTTAATTTCTACATAAAAGTCAAAACCTAACGCATTTAGAAACATAAGGATATTAAATTAATGATCTAAAAATTAGATTTGTTAAAATTTCTAAAAAAACCGTATTATGGCCAAATTTGGAGCCAACGGATAAGTTTTGCCACATAATCTAACATAATCTCTACATAAAAACCCAAAACCCAAAACCCAATGTTTTTACAAAGATTAGCATACTAAATTAATAATTCAACCATTAGATTTCTTAAAATTGCTATAAAAAAAGTACTATAACTAAATTTGAAGGTAATCAGATATGTTTTGCCACATAATCTAGTATAATCTTTACATAAAGGCACAAAACCTAACACATTTAAAAACATAAGGATATCAAATTAACGATCCAATCATTAGATTTGTTAAAATTACTTTAAAAAGTTTTGTGGCCAAATTTAAAGGTAATCAAATATGTTTTGCCACATAATCTAGCATAATCTCTATATAAAAGTTCAAAACTTAACGTATTTATGAATATTAGCACATCAAATTAATGATCCAACCGTTACATTTTTTAAAATAAGTATTATTGCCAAATTTGAAAGTAATCGGATTTGTTTTGCTACATGATCTATCATAATCTTTACATAAAAGCTCAAAACCTAACGCATTTCAAAAGATTAGCATATCAAATTAACGATCCAAACATTGGATTTGTTAAAATTTCTTAAAAAAGTATTATGACCAAATTTGAAGGTAATTGGATTAGTTTTACCACATAATCTAGTATAATCTCTATATAAAAATTCAAAACCTAACGCATTTATGAATATTAGCATATTAAATTAATGATCTAACCGTTAGATTTGTTAAAATTGCTAAAATAAGTATTATGGCCAAATTTGAAGATAACAAATTTGTTTTGCCACATAATTTATCATAATATTTACATAAAAGCCTAAAACCTAACGTATTTACAAAGATTAGAATATCAAATTAACGATCCAACCATTGGTTTTCTTAAAATTTCTTAAAAAACTATTATGTCCAAATTAGACAGTAATCAGATATGATTTGCCATATAATCTAGCATAATTCTACATTAAAGCCAAAAACCTATCGCATTTATAAAAATTAGCATTCCAAATTAACGGTCCAACTATTAGATTTGTTAAAAGTTCATGTTCAATTTGCAATCTCCTATAATTATTATTATTATTTTAACATAATTTTTTTTTTGAATTTGTCAAATATACTTAGAGATATAAAGACAACTCAAACTGGTATCTATTTTATCTCTAAATAGAAAATTAAAAACCAAATGGAGATTGTTAGCCCTAAGGGCATTCTCCTGTGTTTTGACTGATGACAAACATTGATGAGGACTAACTTGTGTGACTTACATGTGATAGGACATGTTTGACTCAGTTCTTTCAAGGCATGCATATAAGATTGCTAAGTAGTTCTTGAGGAAATGGAATCTAAAGTTTTGATTAATCAAGAACAACCTCAACCTAAGAGCTCACAAGATCATGAAGTTCTTGAGAAAGAACTTTAGACTAGGAATCTTTTTGTTAAGGTATTTTATGTAAATTCCTATGTCTTCTTTACCTTATGATTCAATTTATTTTTACGTTGAAGCACATGAAAATAAAATGATTTCAAAGAGTAAGTTTTCAGAATTTTGGATTGAATAGTTTGGATGGTTCTTCATCCAAAAGCTTCATCCAAAATTCTGTGAACAGTGTCAAAATGTTTCTGTCTAGAAAAGTGCTAGTTTAGACTCACTTTTTGGACACACCCTCGTGTGATTTTTTAGTCCAAACTCTGAAAAATCTAACAGCGTGAAACTAGCAATTTCTAGCCGTTGGAGCTTTACTTTTTGCTTCTATAAAAGGTTTCAAAACTCGATTTTAAAGTAAATTTTTGTCCTATCTTTCTAAGAAACACTCTTACTCTCTAGAATACAAAAATCTCCATTTTCATTAGTGCTTCAAAGTGAAATCAAATTATTTAAGAAAGGTAAAGGTTGTTGGTGCTCATTTGTTTGTACATTTGCTCAAAAGAGTAAGCTATTTCAAACTCATTTCTAGAATTCTTTTTGTACATTAAGGTTGTAGTGTAAAACCCTTTTGGGATAAGCTTTGATTAGTTGTTGATTGAGAGATTTTGGTAAAACCATGTGTGGTGATCCTCTTATGTAATTGGTATAGTTAGACACCATTGAGTTGGCTGAGTTAAAGAAATCAGGTTTAAATATTTGGGATGAGCCTTGATTAGTTGTTGATTGAGAGATTTTGGTAAAACCATGTGTGGTGATCCTCTTATGTAATTGGTGTAGTTAGACACCATTGAGTTGGCTGAGTTAAAGAAATCTAGTTTAAAAATCCTTAAGTGTGAGCTTAAGGTAGTGGATGTAGATCTTGGTAGATCGAACCACTATAAATCTCGTGTTCATTTTCTCTACATTTATTTTGACAAGCAGCAAACTTCTTTGCTTAAAAGTTTTCAAATCATTCAAAAGAAATTTTTATGATTCTCACCAACTTGTCTTCATTCTTGTATTAATTGCACATCCCTTGTCTTATATCATTCAGATCATAGTTGGTCTTTAAGATAGTTCAAAAGCTTTTTGTTGTATCACTAGCAAACTCCTCGATCTAAAATACAAAAGGAGGATATCAAAAAAAGATTTTTAAAAAGTGTTTTAAAGTTGCCAAAAACCTTATTCACCTCCTCTAAGATTTTTCATTTGGTATAAGAGCATTGGTCTACTCTTCTTCGACTAAACAGCCTTGTAGAAAAGATCCTTATGGCAAATATCTCCTCTCTTCCCTATGTCGAAGGATCCTCGACAAATAGACCTCATTTGTTTACTAGGAGTAATTACACTTTTTGAAAAAATCGCATGAAGATCTATGTTTGTTCAATTAATTTTAAGCTATGGAACTTAATTGAAAGAGGACCATATGTTCCTTCTAGAAGTGTTGAAAGTTGAATAGTTTCAAAACAGAGTGATGAATATGATGCTGAAGACAATGCCAAGATGACATTGAATTTTCAGGCTATGAATATTTTATATTGTGCTTTTGATGCCATTGAATATAACTGAGTAAGTGGTTGTAATTCAGCCCATGACATGTGGAGATTGCTTGAAGTCTCCCATGAGGGGGCAAATCAAGTGAAGGAGTCTAAGTTGAGACTTTTGATTCATGATTATGAATTATTCATTATGAAGCCAAATGAAAGTATAATTGATATGTTTACTAGATTCACAAACATTGCAAATGGACTTAAGGCTTATGGAAAAAGCTATTCCCTTGGTTAATAAAATAGAAAAATTCTGCATGCTTTGCCAAAGAGTTGGCAACCTAAAGCTCTAGTTGTAGAGGAATTAAAAGATTTGAAAACGTTATCAACTGAAGAGCTAATTGGCTTTCTCGTAACTCGTGAAATGAAGCTCGAAATGTTTCAAGAGTCTGATGACCATGACAAAGGCAAAAGAGGAATAGCACTGAAAGCTGCTGATGAGGAATAGCAAAAGCTTATGTAAGGTATCTCATGCATATCATGTATGGCGTAGTGGAAAGAATAAGAACAAGATACCATCCTAGTATCCGCATACGTGTGTAAAACAATATATAAAGAGAAGAAGATCACCTTTCTAGTGAGTCCCCGTTGTTAAAATTTTCCTTTCTCGTCTGAGGCGCGATCCAACAATCCTCTTGATCAAACACCACAAGAGTCGAATGTCCAACCACTACAATTACAGCATGTGATTATCTTTAATAGAAATCCACACAGAGGATCATTCTCAAGCACCAAGATGTTTCTATACTAGCAAAAAACCAAAAGGTAGCTAGGGTTTATTGTTTTTCTTGTTTGTAGAAGAACAACAAGAGAGAGAGAGAGAAAAAGAAGAGAAGGTTTTGAGGATGTTGTTTGCCGTGAATAGCTCATCTTATTAGGTATCGTACATATATCTCACATATATCATGAAAGCCTACTGAAAACACTCCATCTGAGAATTCTAAAACAATTAGAATTCTCTAATTATAATTGGAATCATTAAGTTCTCATAATTACAATTTGATCCATAAATTATAACTAATTTTAATTTGGCCACAACAACTTCTCTTTCTTACAATTAACCCCACTATGTTATTAAATAACATATTGAGTATATAATTCTCTATTGTGTGTGACCTATTAAGTTTCCCAATCAATTGGTAGCGAACATGAATTAATTCAAACGTCTTTGAGATTAATAATTCATAACTAATTAGAATTAATCATATTAATTCTAATCAGGATTAGTTTATTAATTTATCAATTAATAAACCCATATTCTACAGATCATGAGCGGTATCTAGCAACACATCATGACCATCCAAGAGTCCAGGAAGTCAAGTGGCTTGACATGAACTCTTCAATAACAAACTATAGTGTAATTAATTCCTTTCATCATACAATATTTCATTCGGTCTGAAGTATAGAATTAGTGCTAACTCCTTCCAGAATATATATATATATATATATATTAATTCTGGCCCGAATATAATAGTACTTGTACTAGAACTCACTACTCTAGATGGGTATCAATTGGAATTGTTTCCAATACACAATCGCCTTGGCCAAGGACTTTTCGAATAGTAATTCCTATAAGTGGCCGTGAGATATTCACCCCTACTATTAGGAGTGGTGAATCCTTTATTGATCCTCTCAACTACTTTCGTTTACCTCACAATGTACCCAATATCCATCTCTTAGGCAGCCCTCGATCTGGCTCTAGAGATTGGAATCAAAGCACAATACTTAACAAACAAAGTACCTTGGAGATCTCAAGTCTAAAGATACTTGCACGTTTGCTATATTGAGATTATATCACTGGCACTAAATAATTATCCATGTGATTATCTCATAGTTAGGTCATCCAATGTATTTGTTCTATTAACAAGTATCTACGTGTTAACTTTGAGTATCTCAATACTCACGGATATGAGACACACTGCCTGATCAAATCAGGAAGTTTAACACATGCTAGTCTTAACGTAGTAATGATGTCCTATCTTATTAATACTATGACTAGGGACTATTTAAGTACTAACACTATACAGTGTAGTAGGAATCTCATATCATGATCTCTATCATGATTTTCTTAATACAGTGTTGTATTAGGGACTTTATCTAACAATTATTTTACACAAAAGTAAAAAAAAGATACTGTAGGATAAATAATGCCTTTTATTAAAATAAAATGTGTCATATACAATGTACAAATGATTGTCCCTAGAGCATAACACTAACACTTCATCCTTTAAGCCTTAATGTTATGAATATAAGAGTACGGAACACTTTATTGCTGACTGCCCAATAGCTAAAGAGAAAGAAGGAAAAATGCTCAAGAAGAAAAAAAAGGATCTTAAAACAAAGAAAGGAAAAGGACTAATAGGAACTTGGGATTAAAATGAGTCTGGATCTGAGGAAAATGAAGATTCTAAAATTAAAATTGCTAACATATGCTTCATGGTAGTGGAGGATAAGGTAAACTCCTCCTCATCTAACCTTGTAGCTAAATTGTATGATTCTACTTGCAATAATATTGATGATCCAAATGCTCTTCTTATTGATATGTTCCATGAACTAAAAAGACTGTCAAGAAGGAATAAGGAAATGAAGGTGAAAGTTGATTCATTATCAATTGAAAATGACAATTTGGTAAGTGAGAAAAAAATTCTTCTTGACTCCATATGTTGTCTGAATGTTGAAAAAGAAATCATTTCTACTTTCTCGAACTATTCTACTCTTGAGAATAAATATTTGTATGATAGAGTCTTAACTCTTGAAGTCATGACCTATGAATTTGATAATATAAAAATGAAAGTTGATGATCTCATTGCTTGTATTGAAAAGTTCATTAATGGCTGAAGCAATCTGAATTAACTTCTTGGAGCTTAACAGATGGCTGAAAATAGAAATGGCCTTGGCTCTAGTAATATATACAAAATAGGAAAACACAAGTTTTACTTTGTAAAAGAAAGCTCCTCAAACAGAAATTATACATATTGCACTTATTGTGGTAAAAATGAACACATTGCATCTAAGTGTCACATTAGGAAAAGAATTGGTTTAGGAATAAAAATTGATTAGAGAATTAAAAGAATCACTACTAACCCTTATGGACCCAAGAAGATATGGGTACCAAAAATCACTCTCTCATCTTATGTATAGGTACGTTCATTGGAGATAATGAGCTTCACAAAGTAGTTTTTGGATAGTGGATGCTCATGACACATAACCGAAAATGCAACCCTACTAGAAGATGTTCGAGCTACAAATGATGGGTTCGTCATATTTGGAGACAAAATGAAAGGAAAGATAATTAGCATAGGTAACATTGGTAAAAGATCTTCAACCATTATCATACAAGTATCATTGATTGATGAGCTAAAATACAACTTGATTAGCATTAGTCAATTATGTGACGATGGTTGCAAATTCATTTTTGAAAAAGATTCTTTCTCTCTTATGGACAGCTCAAGTAATGAAATAATTTTTTGTAGCCAACTGTGTTGGAAATGTATATATATTATGTCTTGATGATCTTATAGCTCATGATATTAGATGTCTTTCCGTGCATGATAATGATGGCTATCTATGGCATAGAAGATTAATTCACGTATCATTTGATTTGCTAAACAAATTGTCTTCAAAAGAGTTTGTTAGGGGACTGCCCAAAATGAGGTTTGATAAAAATAGAATTTGTGATGCATGCTAATTTGTAAAACAGATCAAAACCTCCTTTAAGCCTAAGAAAATAATTTCCACATTAAAACTCCTTGAATTGATACATATGGATTTGTTTGGACCTATGAGGACCACTAATCTTGGTGGTAAGATATATGTTTATGTTCTAGTAGATGATTTCTCAAGATTTACTTCGACATTATTTCTCAGACAAAAAGATGAGGAATTTTCTAAATTCTCTAGATTGTTCAAGAGTGTTCAAAACTCTATTGGATGCAAATTGATTTCTATTAAGAGTGACAATGGTAGAGAATTTTGCAACAATGAGTTTACACATTTTTGTGATGAAAATGGGTTTTTTTCACAACTTTTCAGCTGCTAAAACCCTTCAACAAAACGATGTTGTCAAAAAGAAAAATAGAACCTTGTAAGAAATGGTTAGATTTATGATTTGTGAAACCTCTTTTTCAAAATACTTTTAGGCTGAAGCTATCAATACAACATGTTATATTGTTAATTGAGCTATGCTAAGACCTTTTCTAAAGAAAACACTATTTGAGCTTATGTTTGACAAAACTCCATTAATTTCCTATTTTAAAGTATTTGGCTGCAAATGTTTTGTTCTCAATACATGAGACAATCTTGAAAATTTTGATGGCAAATCCGATGAGATTAGACTCCTTGGATACTCTTCTAATAAAAAGGCATATAGAGCGTATAATAAGAGAACTCTATGTGTGGAAGAATCCGTACATATTGTCTTTGATGAATCTAACATTTATATATCAAGAAAAGATGATGATGATGATATAGGGAGTTCAAAAGAAAAAAGCAAAGAATAGTACAAAGCACCATCACTGGACATTCATGCCAAAGAAGAAAAATTAGAAGAGCAATATATTGAACAAAGCAAGCAAGAAACTGAAAAGTTCACTGATCAAGGGCTACCAAAGGATTGGAAGTACAAAACTGGTCATCTAAAAGAGCAAATTATTGGTGATACTAATTGTGGAGTCAAAACTAGACGGTATTTTGTAGACAATTTTGCTTTACTTTTTAGTATTAAACTTAACTGTATTGATATGGCCTTGCACGATGATTTTTGGATACTAGCTATGCAAGAAGAGCTGAACCAATTTGAGAGAAATCAAGTTTGGAAACTCGTCCCTAGACCACATGATCATCCGGTTATGAGCACCAAGTCGATTTTCAGAAACAAACTTGATGAACATGGAGTGGTGATTAGAAATAAAGCTAGCCTTGTTATCGAAGAATTCAATCAAAAAGAGGGCATTGATTATGACGAGACATTTACTCCCGTTGCTAGAATAGAGTCCATAAGAATGCTACTTGCCTTTGCATCTTTAAAAAATTTTATGCTTTATCAAATGAACATTAAAAGTGCATTTTTAAATGGTTTTACTGAAGAAGAGATTTATGTAGAACAACCTCTAGGTTTTATTCATGAGCACTTTTCAAATCATGTTTGCAAACTCTTAAAGGTCCTTTATGGTTTCAAACAAGCCTTATAAGCTTGGTATGAAAGGCTTAGTGAATTCTTACTCTCAAAAGGTTTTTTAAGAGGCCTGATTGATATTACACTGTTTATTAAGTCAGAAAATTTTGATGACCTTTTCATTGTCTAAATTTGTATTGATGCTATCATTTTTTGTGCTACTAATGAATCCTTTTGTAAGATGTTTGCTAAGACTATGCAAAAAGAATTCGAGATAAGTATGATGAGAGAACTCAACTTCTTCCTTCGAGTGCAAATTAAACAAACCAATGATGGAATTTTCCTAAATTAAGCTAAGTACGTTAAGGATCTACTCAAAAAGTTCGGTATGAATGAAGTTAAAGAAATCAGTACACCTATGAGTATTTCTCTAAAGCTTGACAAGGATAAAAAGGGTAAGAAAGTGAACAAATTGAAATACAAAGGTATAATTGGAAGTTTGTCATATCATACTGCTAGCCAGCTAGATATTATGTTTTCAGTTTGTCTTTGTTCCAGATTTCAATCGTGCCCAAAGGAATCTCACTTATGTACCATGAAACTCATCCTTAAATATTTGATTGGAACAAATGATTTTGGTTTATGGTATCCTCGTATTAACACATTTGATCTTATAGGCTACACTAATACAGACTATACAGGGTGTAAAGTTGAACGAAAAAGCACTAGTGGGTATTATCAATTTCTCGAACATTCTCTAGTGTCATGGTATATCAAAAAATAGGCATGTGTATCCTTATCCACAATTGAGGCTGAATATTTGCAACAGGGAGCTGTTGCATGCAAATTTTACGGATGAAAAACACATTGCTTGATTTTGGTCTCAATTTTGATTATGTACCTATACTATGTGATAATAAAAATGCAATTAATTTAACAAAAAATCATATTCAACATTCTAGGACCAAATGTATTAAGGTTAAGCATCATTTTGTTAGAGATCATGTGCTCAAAGTTGATGTTTATGTAGAATATATCCCTACAAATGAACAACTTGCATATATATTCACAAAACCTTTGGCTGAAGACAGATTCTTCTTTCTGAGAAGAGGATTAGGCATCACAAAAATTGCGTGACCAAAATTTTATTGGAAAAGATTTGACCATCTGTTTTTATAGGTCTCTAAAGAAACATAATTTCGGAGGGAGATTTTGGATGCAACATTTCGAAAAGTAAATCCAAAACTCATATTCCAAAACTCGTACTTTAAGGAATTCCTTTTGGATGAACATTTTGGATGAAGCCTCAATCCAAAATGAAAACAACTTGATACTTCGTATGTCTTTAAAAAATAACTGCTTCTAGATTATTCTTTTTGAAATTCAAAATAATAGCATTTTTTTCAAGATAGCTTTTAAAATTTCAGATGAAAAGCCTCTTTCTAATGTACTTGATTGTACTTATCTTCACAACCTCCTAGGAAATCACAAAAAGCTTTTCTCTTTTCTCTCTCTTGAATTCTAAAATCAACTGAGTAGTCCTTTTTTCTTCTTTCAAAACTTTTCTAGTTTCTCTCTGAACAACTAAAAGCCCAAGCCTTTACCCTCTGATCACAATGGTAAATCCCCTAAATTAACCAAACCCAAGACAAAGAAAGCCCAAAAAATCACTTCATCAATAAAGCAGACATCGGTTGCTGAGACTAAATCATCCGCAAAGAAAAAAGGAAAGGAAGTCATTCCTGAACTTCTAGCTTCTCAGATCGATTCTTTAAAATCAACCCCGGAACAAGAAAGTTCCAAGATCCAGGTACCTCATTTTCTAGACTCTAAAAGTGAATCCGATTTTAATGAATGTGTTTTAAGAAATCAAACTGTGATTGTTGGTTATCGGGCAAATCTAGAGTCTTTTTTGAATTTTACAAATGTATTGAATATGTTTGAGTCTCTTGGGTGGGAAGCCCTATTGTCTATTAATGAAAGGTTGTTTACTACTCTTGTATGGGAATTTTATGCTAATCTGAAAAAAAACCGATTAAAGGAAATTGGAGGGGGTTTTATGGTTTGACGGTACATTTCAAGGGTTAGAGGTAAGAACCTTGAGTTTGATCATCGCGTATTGAAAAGAATACGCAGAGTTAGAGATGGCGGGACTCAATTTTTTGAATTGAACAAGTTCTCGAAAGGAACTGATCTATTTGATTTGGGGAAGTTCAAAAGAACATTTACTGGCAGGAAGAGTTTTAAGAACTCAAGTGATAGGAACACTAAGTGGTTGAATGGACCGGGTAAGATTCTACACCACATGGTTTCAACCATGGTGTTTCCATGTTTTGGTCACAAAACCTCTATCAACATTATGCAAATAGTGATTATGCTAGTGCTCTTTGAAAATAGGCTAACAAGTTTTTGGTATCTTGTTGCAAAATTAATGATGCAAACAAGGAATACCTCCAGCAAAGCCCTGCCTTATAGAAACTTATTGACTAAAGTGTTTAGACATTTTAGTGTTGATTTGAGTTCTGTCACCCCTACTTCTTCAAAGATGAAGGTGTACAACTTTGAGTCGTTCAAAAAGATGGGATATGTGAAAATGGAAAAAAAGTGGAAGCTGCTCTAAGATGCAGCTGATGATGAAAAAGAAAGGTTGTTATAGGTTAGGGCCGAAGGCAAGACTGCCCAATCTGTCGGAGAAAAAAGAAAGGTTGAGTTAGAAACTTAAGAAGAATCCTCTAGTAAGGGCAAACAGAGAACTCAGGACACAGGCATCAGTCAAAGCATTCTAGAAGCAATCAATTTGCTGGCTGTTAGGGTAGATAGCCTCAATTCAGAAATCCAAATATTTGGGTACAGACTAACTGCTGTTGAAAAGAAGGATCATAAGGCTGCCCAAGAGGAAGAACATGCTAAAGGAACCACCTCGCCATATGCTTTAGAAGGAGCTGTTCAATAGACTGAACAAGTAAAGCAGTCAAGCCCGGGAAAGGAATCTGAGCAAACCGTAGATACTCCAAAAGATGAGGAACCAAAGGTTGATGCCCCTATCTCAGTTGTCCCTATTGAAGCCCCTGTCTTAGTTGCCCCTACTGAAGTCCCTGTCTCATTTGGAAAAAAGCAGAAGCATATAGTGGTCAAGAGAAAGTCCAGCCGCATTGCCAGACAGCATTCCAAAAAGGGTGTCGGGTCTAAGATAGAGATCGTCCATATTTCTTAAGTGACCATTTCTGCAGACTGCTTACCAGACTTCCTCTGCCGAAATATTTTTTTACTGCTCTTTCATTGACACTTACTTTTATCATTTTTGCACTCGTCTTTGAACAGTCTACATTATTGCAACTCAATTCTACTTAAATTTATATATACTCTATCTGCATTCTGCACAATTTATTTGATATCCTTATTCTCTACTTTTGCTTTTTAATTGATGACAAAGGGGGATAAAACTACAGATTGTGAGATTGTTGTGAATATATAATTTGTTGATGATGATTGTTGATGGACATATAGTTTGTTACTGATAATTATTGATGGACATATGGTTTGTTGCTGATGATTGTTGATGACTACTGCTACTGCTGATTGCTATTAATATATAGATTGTTGATGATGATTGTGGAATTGTGAGCAAGTATGTGATGATGTGAACTCTGAACATATACTAGTTGTATATAATAAAAATTAGTTATGGATTGTGTCTATGTTCGTTTATGATAATAGTTTGAAAATACGGACTGTGAACATGTGGGCATTTTAATGGAGTCTATATTGAGATATCGTTGTTGTTGAAGTCAAAGGAGATTGAAATATATGTATGAGTCCATTGTGCATTTTAACAATTTGATTTTTGGCTAACCGAATAATCTGTTTTGAAAATGATTATGATATGCTTTATGTTAAAAAATCTTGGATGATGAGGATATTTATACCTATATCTTTGATTGCTCAAAAATTTTCCTTGAAGTCTGAAATATCTTGAGAAAATTAGGCTGGATTCTTTGAAAATTCATTTTTTTTACTGCACCTGCACAGGGGGAGTTTTGGACTCACATTTCTTCGATCCAAAAGTCTTGTCCAAAAATGAGTTCTAGAAAGGCTAGCTTCTATCTAATTTTATCATATTTTGGACATACAAAACCTTAAGTTGAAAAGTTCTGTAGTCTTACTTCTCCTAGTTTGTATGCACATTTGGAAAGTCCAAAATTTTAAATCTAGTCTTACTCTCAAATTGCACTTTATAGCCTCATATCCTATGTTTATATATGCATACGTTAAGGGGGAGCATTTCATCTTATGATTTATATTCTATACCTCTTTGTGTACATATTTATACATTTTTTTAAATATAAATTATAGCTATTCTCTTAAGGAATAGTCGTGTGATGTAAGGAATGAGGATATGGAAGTTAGTTGGGCTATAGGCAAATTGAGCCATGTTTGTGAGTATATGCTTAAAATTTTCTATCTTAATTTCATATGCACTCTTTGAGTCTTATAATGAGAGATTGCATTTCAATGAAAAATATTCTTATTTCTCTCGGTTTAACATGTCCGTACTGTACATATCATTATTTTTATATCACAATTCCATCAAATTTGTCATCACTCCAAAAGAGGGAGATTATTGACTTAAGGGCATTCTTCTGTGTTTTGACTTATGAAAAACATTGATGAGGACTAATTTATGTGACTTACATGTGGTAGGCCATGTTTAACTTAGTTCTTTTAAGGCATGCATATAAGATTGCTAAGTAGCTCTTCAAGAAATAGAATCCAAAGTGGTGATTGATCAAGGACAACCTCAACTTAAGAGCTCACAAGACCATGAAGTCCTTGAGAAAGAACTTTAGACTAGGAATTTTTTGTTAAGGTATTTTGTATAAATTCCTATATCTTCTTTACCTTATGATTCAGTTTATTTTTACCTTGAAGCACACGAAAATAAAATGATTGCAAAGAGTAAGTTTTCAAAATTTTGGATTGAATAGTTTAGATGGCTTTGCATCCAAAAGCTTCGTCCAAAACTCTGTGAACAGTGTCAAAATATTTCTGCCTAAAAAAGTGTCAGTTTGGAATCACCTTTTGGACACACCCTCGTGTGATCCTTGGGTCCAAAACTCTAGAAAATCTAACAGCGTGAAACTAGCCATTTCGAGCCGTTGGAGCTTTATTTTTTGTTTCTATAAAAAGTTTCAAAACTCAATTTTAAAGTAGATTTTGGTCCTATCTTTTTAAGAAACACTCTTACTATCTAGAATACAAAAATCTCCATTTTCATTAGTGCTTCAAAGTGAAATTAAATTGCTCTAAAAAGGTAAAGGTTGTCGGTGCTCATTTGTTTGTACATTTGCTCAAAAGAGTGAGCTATTTCAAACTCATTTCTATAATCCTTTTTGTACATCAAGATTGTAGTGTAAAACCCATTTGGGGTGAGCCTTGATTAGTTGTTGATTGAGAGGTTTTGGTAAAACCTAGTGTGGTAATTGTCTTATGTAATTGGTGTAGTTAGAAACCATTGAGTTGGCTAAGTTAAAGAAATCTGGTTTAAAAATCCTTAAGTGTGAGTTTAAAGTAGTGGATGTAGATCTTGTTAGATCGAACCATTATAAATCTTATGTTCATTTTCTCTACATTTATTTTGACAAGCAGCAAACTTCTTTGCTTAAAAGTTTTCACATCATTCTAAAGAAATCTTTATGATTCTTACCAACCCATCTTCATTCTTGTATTAATTGCACATCCCTTGTCTCATCTTATTCAGATTTGGTTTTTAAGACGGTTCAAAAGCTCTTTGTTGTGTCACTAGCAAACTCCTCAATCTGAAAAACAAAAAGAGGATTTTAAAAATAGATTTTTGAAAAGCATTATAAGTTTGCCAAAAACCTTATTCACCCCATAAGTTTTTTCAGAGACAATGACTTTTGACTCGAAATTAGAGTCAATTTAGGGATAAAAACGTAAATTATCTTTTCATCTCTTAAATTTAGAGACAAAAAATATAGACTCTAATTAGTCTAAAATATTTGAGATGGATTTAATAATCTCTAAATCATCTCTATTTAGAGACTAATTAGAGACGACTAAGACAGTCTCTAATTTTAGAGACGGATTTGAAATTAGAGTCAATTTAGAGAAAAAAACGTAAATCATATTTTTGGTCTCTAAAATTCAGAGACAAAAAATGTAGACTCTAATTAGTTTCAAATATTTGAGACGGATTTGCTACTCTCTAAAACATCTCTATTTAGAGACCAATTAGAGACGACTAAAACTGTCTCTAATTTTGAGATCAATTATCCGAATAAATGGAGTAATGAAACGATAGAGATGAACATATTCGACTCGAATTTGTTTCTAATTTTAAACATATTAGAGACTAATAAATTTTTTATCTCAATTTTGTTTCTAATATTAGAGATTAATAACTTTTTCATCTTTATTTTGTCTCTAATATTAGAGACTAATAACTTTTTCGTCTCTAATATTAGAGACGTGTTGAGCATTGTCTCTGTTCCGACTCTATTTGGAGACAAAATTGAGACGGCTTTACTATCGTCTCTATTTTGCATCTTCGTAGAGACTAAATAGAAATATTTTAGTTAGCGACGAAAAATATCCTTCCCTAATTTGTCTCTGATTTTCGTGACGCATTGAGAGTCGTCGTTGTTTTGACTCTATTTAGAGACAAAATTGAGACGGCATTATTTTAGTCTATATTTTGCATCTTTTTAGAGACCAAATAGAAACGTTTTATTTAGAGACGAAAAATTTTCGTCTCTATTTTGTCTCAAATATCTCATTTTAAATTTTTAAAAATTAGTTCGTCTCCATTTTGTCTTAAATTAGTCTCTATTTAGAGACGAAATAATTTCGTCTCTAAAGTTTCATCTCTAAATCTCGGTTTCCATATAACCCAATAAATTACGAATAATAGAATTACGATGAGAAGAAGCCTTGGCCAAGACTATGTAAGAATTCTTGGTATTGTTAATTAATTGCCCCAGAACAACATTGGTACCCATCTAACAAATCCTTATATACTGTAAAAAAACACATTCCCTTCGTGCAGAAAACAATCGTGTCATCTGCAAAACTAGGATATGTGATAGGAGGACAGTAAGAAGAGCATATAGAATTAACCACGGGCATTGAAGAAGGTCATTCAAACCCTGAGATAAAATCTCTTCTGATACAATAAAAAGAGTTCGAGATAAAAGATCCCCTTGCCTTAAATCTCTAGATGAGTTGAAATAACCAAACTATTAACCATTAAGAAGTATAGAAAACCAATAAGACCAGATAGAGTTCTTGATAATGGTGCAAAAATTGTTCGTTAAAACCAAATTGTGCTAGAATTGATAGATAGGAATGCCATGAAACCCTATCAAACACAATAGCCATATGAAGCTTCAGGCTAATATTGTTACCTAATACTCCATTGTTAATAGAGTGAACCAATTCCTGAGCTATAAGGATGTTATCTGAAATATTCCTTCTAGGGGTAAATCTACTATGATTTGGAGAGAAAAGCTTCCCTAAACCCCAATTAAGCTTAGTAGCAATAATCTTGGTAACAAATTTTTTTTTTGTTTGGGTGAAGTTACAGAGGTTTATTGGTCTAAAATTAGCAAATATTATAGGTAAGGCCTTTTTGAGTTGTTGGAATTTATGCTCTTAATAACTATGTATCTGAGGTAAACTCAAATTAATAAATGAAATTTTAATTTCAATGTTGTTTGTGTTCTACATTTTATATTGTTATTCACAATTTTTATGTTAGAAGAGATCTATTATGTTAAGTAAGTGATTCATGTGAATAGAGGTCTTTCATAGTATGATATAGATTATGGAATACTTGATACATAAATTAATTGTTCTTAAGAAATTGATGAGAATAGAAATCTCATCATAACAAGGTTATTATGGCATGAGTTTTAGGTGAGGAATGGCTTAACTTTAATCAGTGAGTAATCCTCTCACTTCATAACATAAACGTATTTGGAATATATAGAACTAGACCTACAGTAGTGGTTTCTAAAAGTACTAAAATGAGAAAAACCCAGACTACTATTACTACAACGTAGACTAATATCCTACAGTTTGAGTATAGATTAGTGGTCTTGTAACACCCCGCTACCTAGGCCCGCCAGGGCCGGGGATGTCGCCTCGTCCAAATGATAAGGGGTCTTTACAACTAGGTCACACAAATAGAATAGCAGAATAAAAAAAAACTTGAACTTAAAATTTATTACATAAAAAAAAAATAATAGATCCAAGAAATCAATCCAAGAATACCCAAAACAAATTCATAATAAAATTCATCCGCTCTCATCTCCCCAAACATTACACAAAATAAATCATCAGAAAATTCTCCCAAAGCAGGCAATATCTAGCTACTCATCCCCACAGCAGGATCGTCTTAAAATCATGGTAAAAAAATGGTGGTGAGATAGAAATATCAGTAAGTCCGTGTGTGCTTAAGTGTCGGGAGAAAACAGTTCGTGAATGCAAAGTATAAAATTCTTTATAAGAGATCACTGGCAAGCAATAAATATTAGTCAAAAGCAATAGTGGTGTTTTGGCTTTTCCAACCATAAATAATCAATAAAATCAACCACTCAAAAGAAATGGTCATGGGTTACCACACGTTGGGCCCCATAACCAGATGGTCAGCATGCCACACTTTGTGTATACTGCCGGTCAGAATGCCACACTTTGTGCAGACTAACAAAAGTAGGTGATCGGCCTACTGGGTAAGATACTCCTCCTTCTCTATACCTAAACAACAACTGGGTGTCCATTCCTGCAAAACACAGTCACTTGACTGAAAAGAACACTGCTAGCTCAGGCCAGCACGACCTACTGGACTGAAATCTTATCCGGGAAGGACTCACCCCTCAGAGGTGGCTACATACTGAGAGACTTACCTTAACCCCTCAAAGACTAGCTCTAGTAGTCCACCCTTATTGAGTACTCAACGACGTTTCCCACTTGGGATAAAATGAACAAAACACTATTCCACATGAAAATGGCAATTTAAGGGTTTCCAAAGTCTTTGTCAAAATCAATTTTAAAAAGAGTTTTGAGTTTGATTAAATCTGCTCATTGATCTTTAAATAATTCAATTGTTTGAAATAAGAAAGAATTCAACCCTCAATTGCCTTTACATAAATAAGTGTCCATACACTCTACATTTGGCTTGCCATAATAAATATTTCATATCAATCAGGTTTTATGCAGGAGCTTACCTGATTCTTGCTTACAATAAAAGGTCTCCAACAGCTGACCTAACCCCGCATGGGCAAATACAAATCACAATCAATTTCAAGCCACAATCCACTTCCTCAATTTTAAATCAACTCAACTTACTACCACCATGATCCTAGTGTCCCAAGCTCTAAGGCCAAACAATAAATAAATAGGTTTATAAGTTGAGCTTAATTTGATATTTAAAATAATTAATGGTTTGGGAAATAAATTTTAATAAGTTGAAAGTTTAAATCTTGTTAAGAAAAATTTAGAGTTTATTTGATCAAGAGTCCTAGGTAGTTTTAAATAAAATAATGATTTATTAATAATTTAGTTGTTAGAAAATAATTGATAGCTAAAATTAGTTGAAAATAAATTTAATGAGTCTTGCTTGAACAATAATAAATAAATTCTTAATGGGTTTTGATTAAAAGATAATAATTAAATTTTTAGTAATAAATATTTTACTAATTATAATTATTTCCATAAAAGGCTTTATTTGATTTTATTATTTTAAGTAATATATATATATATATATATATATATTATTTTTCTAGCAAAAGCTATTATTTATTTGACTAAAATATTCTTATTATATATAATAATCCAGATCTACCCTTCCTAAGGTTTTTCAAAATTACTAGTAAAATTATATTATTAAATATTTTATTTATGAAGTAAAAATTAGCTTAGGGACAACTGGATCATGATCAAATTTCTATGGCTAACCACAATCAAGAACATAAACAATCCTTCAATTCATCAAATCATCCAAATCATGCATATAAGCATAGATCTAAATTTATCAAGACATGATCTAATCTCTTCTAGCATAAATATGATCATGGCTTCAATAATCCAACATGAATATAAATCCTATTCATCAAAGGTGACATAATCTCTAGCATACTTCATCACAAATACTACCTATGATATGGAAACATGCATCAAATCCCAAATCATCATTCAAGCAACCAAGATAATCCTTCCATGCATAAATCCCATCTCCTTCACAATCATACATATATTCATGTTTCAATCTCAACAATACATACTCAAATCCTATCACAATCCACATACTATCAACATCATCCTAGAGACATGAATCTAGAATTTAAAAGAAAGATTGAATGAACTTACTTGGTTGAGGAATACCTTGAAGGAGTTTACAATGGATCTCAACTCCTAGATGCCTAGCTTCGTCCAAGGAAGATGGAGAAAGCATGGCCATGGGAGAAGAAACCATTCGGCCAAGAGAAGAGAGTTTCGACCATG
Organism: Voacanga thouarsii; assembly: GCA_026120185.1. Classification (NCBI taxonomy): domain Eukaryota; kingdom Viridiplantae; phylum Streptophyta; class Magnoliopsida; order Gentianales; family Apocynaceae; genus Voacanga; species Voacanga thouarsii. The sequence continues at coordinate 1,826,293 of JANUWF010001125.1, forward strand.
AGAGAGAGAGAGAGAGAGACCATTAGCATGTTTATTCATATACATTTTCACTAGAGATCAAGATTGGAGAAGATGAAGTTGTTAGAACAAACCTACCTTGAAGGTATTCTTGAACCTTCACAGAATTTTCTGGTTTTTTATCCAAACTAGCAAGTTGGTTTGTGGAGTTTGATGTTAAGAATGGTGTTAATGGACTCACGGTAGTGAGTAGGTTAAATCTAGAAATTTTAGAGAAGGTTTGAAGTGGTTTGGAGGGATATTAGGTGAAAGAAAGGAGTAGGTGTTCTTGAAGGTTGAAGGGATTTGAGAGATTTTGTTTTGTAGCTGCCGAAATTCTGTGAGAACTAGGGCTGTCGAATATTCTGTAGAGTTTAGGAAGATGGCTCTCTGGTTTGGAAGGGAAAATGAAAGGCTAGTTGTTAAAATCCTTGAAGAATATTTTTAGGAAGCAAATTTGGAAACTAAATATTCAAGAATATCTTGATTATTGGAGAGTTTTGGAAGTCTGCCATGGCCGACTATTTTGGGCAGTATTTCGGTTGATTGAAAGCTGGTTTAAGGAGGGTTATGGTGGCCGAAAACAAGGAGCATAATGGTGAAGAAAAAGTCTGGTTATTTGAGGGATACTTTATGGAAGGTTGCTAAACCAAGGTGGCTGGAATTTTGGTAATCAATCAAGCATGATTGCAGGGATTTGTTGGAGAGATTTTCGGGTAGCCATGTCTGAATTTCATGCAGAAGCTTAAGGGAGATAATGGAGCTCAGTTATTGAAGGTTTAAGGGAAGTTTATGCAGAACAAGGATGGGGTTTCGGTTGGGAGAGAATTAGGAAACAAAGCTGGACAGTTAGACTACACAGGATTTTCGCTAGGCTAGAATTCCTGGATAGTTTTTCGGCTGCCATTTTCTAGCTAATTTGAAGAGATTTTGAAGGGGAATTTCAGGGGCTTTCAAGGCTAGTTTCCAGCCTTCTTCATGGACGGAAAACATGGCTAAGGTGCTGAACAAAATCTAGAAGGAAACAGCTTGGTTTTGGATCTTCAAAGCTGCGATTTCCACAGGAATTTTTCTGGTTTTGCACCACTTTTGTGCAGTCCGAAAATAGCCAGAAAAATCCAGATTCTAGGCTGAACAAAAGGGCCTTTTTGCTAGCAACATTTGGGAGGGAATAATGGTTAAGAATTTCGACATCTTGAAGGCACACAAAGCTGAAAAATTTCAGTTCTGTGCATGAAGGGAAATGAACCTAGCTAGAGTGAATTTTTTTGCAAGTTAACTAGAGGGATTTATCCTCTTGGAGTCTCCCACAACTCTTCCACATTTTTAGACAATAAGATGCCTTTCACTAAGACATTTTGATCCTACAAAACTATAGTACTTTACTGAAATTTCTAGAAAGGAAATGGCTAGAACAACTTAATCAAACTAATGAGTTGAGAAATAAGGAAAATCAAAGATCAAGGGGAAATGAATTCCCCTTGGGAAATTCGTGTAGGGCAAACGAGTAGAATGAGGATACTCCTAACATGTCTCTCTTAGGACAACTTCTCTACCCTACTCCAAGCACATAAGGCCGAAATTATTACTTCCCAAGCAAAAATAAAATTTAACCAAGTTAAAGCTTCTATGATGGAATTTGAACACAAGACCTCAAAATTTAATTCCAAAACTCGAATCACTAAACCACAACAACTCTTGTTTTTATTTTTCCTTATAAATTATTTTCTTATTCAATCCTCAAGCTATCTCCCTTTTTCCACCTCAACAAAAAAATTACTATTTTGCCCTTCTCAAGCAATACTCACAACCAAGCATTCGAGACAATAAAACTCAAATCCAAAGCATAGAAAATCATTTAAAAATATATTTAAACATGCAATAAATTATGATATGCATCCCAACCCCCTTACTCTAAGGTTGGTTTTGACTGGGGTTTCACAGGTCTAGCGAAGCTGGAACATTTACTTTGATGTACTATAGGTAAGGTTCCAATCTAAAACTGATATACTTGTATATTGAGTATGTGTGACCAGTTAGTTAAGACATATTCATCCGAGATTGCTTCGATATATGCTTTTAAATGGAGATATCATATCTTGTGATGGTTCGAATAGTCTATAGTTCTATGGCCCTAAGAACATGACTTGTTGTTTGCTTAAAGATAACTCCTTGGTAAAGTGAAAATATTATAAAAAGTCGTGGATCATCAGATTACATGTCTAAGAAAGGTAAAAGGTCATTTAAAGAGTATTAGTACACTTTTTCTCTCTTTATTACTGGCGTTACGTAGAGGAATATTTTAATCATAACACCTACAGATCGGAGACATTGTTAAGCGCAACATTATCTTTGGGTCAATATTTCCTTATGGAAATAGTAAAAAGTATTTAAAATACAAAATACAATTATTTATATAACAGGAGTATTTTGGTCATTTTAGTAGCTAATTACGATGTGTCTGTTGGTTCTCATGATAGCCTATAAATCTTGATTAATTTTTGGGCTTAGGAAATGGTCTTGAATAAAGTGGGTTTTATTTTATTTAGTAAGCCTAATTTATTGTTGGGTATAAATAAAATAAAAGGCCCAGAGACCTAATTAAAGTCTGATTTATTGGTTAATTAATTATTCAGAGTTGGAACCTAAATTGACTAATTAAAGTTTACCTGAGTTTGAACAAAAAAAAATGCTTGAGAGATAGGCTAGATCCAATTAGGTTATTTAATTCTTTCCTTTTGGGCTTGTTTTGGTCCAAGATAAAATAAATAATTAAAACTTGACCTGATATCATGGATTGGGAGTGAAGAAGCAAACCCTAGCCTAAGTAGGCTAGGGTTTGGTTAGGCTAGGGTTTGCTTGGCCAAGGGCATTAGGGAGGTGAGCTAGGACCTTGTGAAGGCCTAGTTGGCCATCTTTCATATGGTTTTAGTTGGGTTTTATGAAATCTCGGATAACCAACTAATTGAGAGTGAGTTCAGAAAACCCTAAGTGTGCCTTAGGAAAAGCTATCTAGCATTCTTTCTCTCCTTCTTAGCTACCTCAAACTCTCTCTTACGTCTCTCTCTAAGAAAGCTTAAAGCTTTGACTTAGAGTAGGCTATTTCTCTTGGCTTCTAATTGATAGAAGTTCAAGAGAGCTTGTTTTTTATCTTGCTTTGTAGCAGTGAGTTAGAAAATCCAAAGATCGTAAGTCCTTGGCTGTCACCAGCCGAGATAGAGTCATAGTCCGAAAAATTGAAAGGTCAAGCTTAATACACTGGAGTAAAAGGATGGTAGGATTCGAGCTAGGATTTCAAAAGACCAAAAGGTTAAGCTTATTTGCCTTTTTTTTTTAAACTACAATCCTTTCAAGTGGTATCAGAGCTTTTGGCTTTTTGATAGAGCTAGGAGCATGCTTAGGTTAATAACAGTAGAAAAGACTTGATTTTTAGTTACTTTCTTGTGATCCTTTGTAGTTTTTGATTTAGGTAATTTCTGTGTACATCTCATAAGTGAAGGCATAGGCATATGTATCTAATTTAATTCTTTTGTGGTAGACTTGAGTTTCAAAGGCATAACCATTTGTGTTTTAATGTTAAATTCAATTAGTTTCTAAATTTTGTAATCATTAACACATCTGGAAATTGATCCACATCTCAAGAAGAAGGAAAAGAAGTTCTCCTAGATTCGATACTCTATTCCTTATACTATTCAATAGGTATACTTATCCAATTATGTAGTTTTAATGTTTAGCATTTTAATTGAAATTTGATTATTTGTGCCCTTTATTGATACTCCTTCCAACACTCAAACGACGCAACAATTTTTTGGTGGCATTGTTGAGGATTAGCAATATCATGAGAACCATAATTCTTGTTGATTTTGCCATGCACATACTTGTGAATATTACTAACTATTTTATGTAAATACTTGTTTATACTTTTGTACAGTACTAACTACTATATTTATATACTTGTGTATATAATTTTCTTGATTCTAGTTGGTGTACTTGTGTTGTCTTACTGTATTAATTTAGCTATTAATCTAGTCGATGTTGTGCATCTTATTAGTGTTGTTCAATCAAATTCCTTGTTGTACCTAGATAATTTGTAACTATTTTCTTTGTGTATAGTTGATTGTTAGCATGTACATATGTGTCTTTATATACTTGCATGTTTACCTTAATTGTATTCATTGTTCATGTGTACTTTTAATCGTACTTGTATTGGTTGAAATTCATAAGTGTACGTAACATATGTGTGTTGTATAACTCAATTATTTTTTTTGTTGATTGAATTCTAGTATGTATGTTTTGGTCTTATTTGAAGACTAGCCTAATTCATATTTTTTTGTTGTATATTAGGGCTTTTTGTATATATATTTGTAATAGTTCTTGTACTTTGTATATTGTTGTTTTGTTGTTATGTATATAGTGTATGTATTGATGTTAGTATATTAGCATATATTGATTTAGTGTATTTCTAGAGTGAAATGTTGATTAGTTTATCTATTTTTTTATATTGTTGTTTTAGTCTAAATATTAGTTAGGTCATCCATTAAGTGGCAAGAAAAATACTCCCAACAAATGAGTCACCAAATAGCACAATTGCCGAAGTTAGGTGTCGAGACTTAAAAGGAACATTCAACGAGCACAATAGAAATTGTAGAAAAATAGGGGAATGAGAATCGAGAGCAAGTGGCACTACCTGAGATGACTCAATCAGTGCCATCCAATCAAGCAAGAGTAGGAACGAATCAAAGGGATGAAGTGTAAAAAGGAGAAAATTTTGAGTTGCCATCAAAGGTATTTGGAGAAAATTTGTCTATTGAATGAAAAGTCTATAGTGGCCCATACAACTGAAGAAGAAACGAGAGGATATAAGGAGCAATTGAACAATGTGATGAGAGACAGATTCTATTCTGCTCTATACCCTACTAATTTAGGTTTCTTTTTATCACATAATTTTGTAGGTACCTCTAGGCTCATGGAAAAAAAAAAGGATGCTAATGATGATGTATGGAATTCACCATGTTCCCGCTCTCACCCCTCTTTCTTTTTTATCCACTAGTCTTGAGCGGGTCCCTGAAGTCTAGATGCAGCAAAGTGCACCTTTCTCTGCTTCAGATAATCTAAAACTACAAAATATTCTCTATCTGTTCCATCCCATATCCAACCTCTTGTTCTCTATCTGGCTGTCCACAAAATTGAAGAGGGTGAAACATTAGAAATCGTTCTAAAGTTCAATCTACTTCTATTTCTGGATGTCGTCCCCCTTAGATGGGGCTCCTGCCATATTCTAAAACACTTCTGTTATTTTATGCAAGGTTTTGGCCATAATATTCTCTAAGGGTGGTATCCTGGTTCTTTGTAGAACATTCCTCTTAGTTCTAGCTAAACTTCTTTTAGTTGGGTCTCCAGTATATCAAGTAATTCTTCGAGGTATCTTTATCTAGCCTTACAATTCCTTTCTCCTACCATCAAGAAAAATTACAATTCTTATAGCATGTACGCTGAGCACCTTACGATACGAACAAATATAAAAATTAGAATAAAAGGGATAAAAGTTTCTCACACCAATTTCAACATAATTCTGAAAGTAAACTTATACCATACTCTCTAGAATATACACAACCATAAAAGTATAAGGATAATATAAACAACTTATTATAACTTCCTCCATTTCTCTTTCCTATCTCTACACCTATCTTTCAGACTACATTGTCACCAATGAACATTTCTTTCCTTTTACTACTTGAAAGTTTTAAGAGTTGTTTCAGGGCTTGATTAGTCTCAACATCCTAGGGATCATCCATCATAACACTACTGATAGGGGCTAACTTCATCACCATTTTTTTAGTTATTTGAGGTTAATTTGATATACTTTTGATGTTTTAACTAGGGATATTCTTTCCTATTTGACATTTTGCATGTGAAAATTATTTTTGACAAATTTGTACAGAATTGAGTGGATTTCGAGTAAAAAGTGAAAATTTTCAACATGTACCTAGCACCAGGTCCAGCTAATGCACCAGGCGCTAGGTCCATTTTGGAAGAATAGGGGAAATAGAGCAATACCAGGAGGAAACCAGAATGCACCTGGCATTAGGTGGGTCAAAGTGACCCAGCACCGGTCCGATCTGTAAGGTGGCGAATTTCGTATTTTGAACAAATTTTGGAAAATTTCATAAGGATTCTTTTAGGAATTGATTTGGGATCGATTTAGAACTCTTGTACAAACTTTTTGGCAATTAGAACTCCTACAAATATAAGAGAATAACATTATACAAATTAGTTTTCATAGTTTTCAATTTTTCAATATAATATCTTTAGAAAACTCCTAGAGAAACACCAAAGTTTAGGAGGATCAAGGAGATTCTTGGTGAAGGAAAGAAGGTTGCTCAAGAAGGTTTCAAGGAAGAAAAAGAAGCCTTACTTGTCTATGAGTGATTTTTTTCTCTTCTTTGTAATTTATTGACAATTTGAATTTTAATTGTATTTAGAGGTTATTTTTAGATTTATGACTTTGTATTGATTTTAGTTCTTTGATCAAGTGATTGTTGTCCTTGGTATTTGATTACTTGTTATAAGTAGTTATTGATGACTTTTCTTCTAATTGACTGGGGAAACGATGTTAGAAGTTTATTACATTGATTTCATATTTGTTAGATCTTAATGAATTTGGAAAACAGATTTAAGATTAAAAAACTAAGTAATCAAAAATTGATTGATTTCACAAAGATCGTAGGGTTATTAACTAATTTCATATTTATTATCACATAGAATATATGGATAATTATTGAAGAAAGTGTTTAATGTATTTTTTGGCTATTTTAGTGCGATTGGAAAGTCTGCTGAATTAATCAAGAGATAGTGGTTTTATGGATTGAGAAAGAAATGGAATCTATATAAGTGAGTACATGACTTGGGAAACGATTGGATTTTACTTAAATTCCTTCATGATGCTAAGATAATAATTAATTAAGAGAATAGCTAGTCAATCATTATTGTGTATTCAAAGATTTTTATCTATTTACATGTCTTTTTTGCTTGTTCTCACTCCTTGATTATCCTTATGACTTTTTTTGTGTGATTTAATTTTTTCTAGTATATTAGGTTAGTAGGTTATTTACTTATATTTCTCTATTCTATTGGCTGAACAATAAAGATTTGGGTAAAGTAAGGTGGGAGCTTAGGTTCCTGTGGATTCGATACTTATTATTTCCTATACTATACGATGGGTATGCTTGTCCGTATGTGTGGTTTTAGTGGTTAGTATTTTAATTAAAGCTTGATTGTTTGTGGGCTTTGTTGGTAATATTTTCTACACTAAAACACATGCATCAAGTTTTTGGTACCGTTGCCGGGGAACAATATTATGAAAGCTTGGATTTCATTAATTTAGTCTCATATATAGTGTGTGTGTGTGTGTGTGTGTGTGTGTGTGTGTGTGTGTGTGTGTGTGTGTGAAAATATGTATATATATTCTTTGTGTAAATAGGTGCTATATCTTATTGTTTGTAACATTGTGTGATTTAATTAACTAACTTAGTTCATATTTTATTTGTAAATACCCCGAACTTTTGTGTTTAGGTAGCTTGTGAATATTTCTCATTTGTGTGTTTTTCTTTTCTTTGTTGTTCTATTATTTTTGTATGTTTTTATTTTCAATTTGATTTTTATTTTTCTTTGAGTGTGAGATTGACATCATCATGGATAATTACTTTTGAACACAAGATAAAATAAGCTACAAGGATGAGAATTTGACAAATTAGCAAGTTAAAATTGAAGCTTTTTGTGAAACATCACTTGAAGCCGCAATGCATTCTTTTATCGCCAATACAAATTTATTTGTTTAGTGGCATGAAAAAGCTTCCCAATGAATGAGTTCTACAAGAACACAACTAGCCAAGTTGGTTAAAGATGCCCTAACGGCCCATACACTTGAACAAGAGCACCAAGGAAATGAGAGAGGATATGAGAAACAATTACCCAATATGGATAAGGAGGTATTTGATTCTCCTCTATGTGTTAATAATTTTAATTTCTCTTTGTCATATGATTTCTTAGGTTCCTCTCCATTCTTGGGAGACAATGGTCCAAATGATGATGTATGAAATTTCTCATGCCTCAAGAAGTTGAATTTTTCCATGATGTTTATACGAAACCCTTGAATGATATTGACAAATTCTACCTTTCACCATAATTTCAGAGAAATAAGTTGGTATTTGTAGATGTGGTGTAAAGTAAAGATTTCTTAATCCCATATTTAAAATCTACATTACTAGGTCTAAAGGGAAATTTTAATTGTGACAAATCTTTTGAAGGATAAGTGGTGATTCTAATGTTTATACACTTTTTAGCATAATTTATATCTTTGTGTTGGGAACTTGATTTGTATGTCTAAAAAGGTGCTACGGAAGGGAGGTCATGCATTTACATTCATTGCAACTAATATTTTTTCATGAACCTTCCCATTTTCAAAATCCTCTCTTATTTCTACTTTCATCATGCCTACATTTTTCAATAAGTATTAACTTCTTTTACAACGGTTTGATGAGGAAGTATGATGAGTGGAAAGAGTTTGTATATTTGTTTTGTGTTTAGTTTTGTTAGGTGTCTTTTTACCCTAATAATAAGAAGACTATATCCCAATTTAAGTGTGGGGGAGTGAGTTCTTGTCTTTATTTACTTTTTAAGGATTTTTATTAGTCTTTTGTCTAATGTGTGTTTCCTTTTTTTTTTAGTGTGTTTTATTTTCTTTGTGCTTTTATGTGTGTTTTATTTTATAGGTTTGAATGATGATTTCTTGAATAAGCTCTTCTATTCTTCTCTAAGTTTTAGTAGCATTCTTGTGCTTGGGGAGTATTACTTCACTCTATCCCTCATTTTATCATTTTTGGTCCCTTTGAAGATGCTTGATTGTGTTAATTTTTTGCCAATGAGGACATTATCGAGTTTAAGTGTGGAGGAGTGGTTTGATGATATTCTTTGTTCAGGTTTTTGTCAATTATCTTGGAGTTTTCTTGGTACCAAACAATTTTGTTGAAAATTTTTAAAATTTAAAACTTTGAAAATTTGGAAATTTTGGAGCTATATTGAGTTTATTTGTCTATAATGAAGTTTATTTTTCTTTTTAACTTTGGATAAAGATTTGTCATTCATTATGGTTAGATTTTTATTTAAAAGGTAAACTGGTGCATTAAATTGGATTTTACTAAGTCTTGAGAATTTAAATTAACCTTGGTTATATTTGGTATTTAAGTTTTGTTTTATTCTTTAAGTTTGAATGTGGATGATATGATGAAATATGAGAAGAATTTTTGATTAATTCTTGTATTATAAATTTAAAGTTTGCTTGACTTTGAGTTGTGAACAAGGAATGTGAGCGAAAAGAAAAAAAGTGTGAGTTAAAAAAAACATGGAGTTGAAACAATTTTCTTTCATCTTTTGAGGAAAAAAAAAAAAACCTTTTTGCTGAAAATGGGGTTAATATGGAAAGAAGTAGCAAGTACTATTCGGTGCACTCTCTTAAAATTATCCTAAAGGCAAAAAGGCAAGAAAAAGTAAAGAAAGTGAATGTTGGAAAAAATGATGAAAACATGTATAATGACTATAAGAGGGCCAATACGGTGTGTGAAGAGAAATCCATTCACTTGAGGTTATTAATATCCTAAGTCATTTAAAAAAAAAGAAAAAATGAGTGGAGTGTTTTCCTTATTTCATTAATTTGAATTGTGTAAATTTGAGTTTATAATGCTGGAATTGGTTAAATGGCTTAACTTGTATATTTATGTTATCTATGTTTTTGCTTAAGAAGTATGATGATTTTCTTGTATTAGATATAAGCTTGTTTAACTTAATTTTGATGGCCTTGGGATTGTTTGATTTAATACACGAGTTTACAAGATTTTGAAAGGGTTGAGTGAATGATAAGTTTGTGTTTAAGGTTGGAAGAAGATTATTGCTTTATTATGAATGAATTTGCTAAAGAAAAATTTGCTAAATTATTTTGTCTTGTTCTAAATGTTTAGTGTCTAATTCTTATTTGCTTGAGGACAAGCAAAAGTTCAAGTGTGGGAGAATATGATAGGGGCTAAATTCATCACTATTTTCCATTAATTTGATATCCTTTTGATGTAATAACTAGGTATATTCCTTCTAATTTGACATTTTGCTTGTGAAAAGTATTTTTGACAAATTTATGTAGAATTGAGTGAATTTTGAGCAAAAAGTGAAAATTTTTAGCATGTACCTAGCACTAGGTCCAACTAGTGCACCAGGCGCTAGGTCTACTATGGAAGAATAGAGCAAAATAGAGCAATGCCAAGAGGAAACCAGAATACACCTAGTGTTAGGTGGGTTGACGTGACCCAGCGCCAGGTCCGATCTATAAGGCGGCGAGTTTCATATTTTGAGAAGATTTTTGGCAAATTTCATAAAGATTCTTTTGGGAACTGATTTGGGGTAGATTTAGGACTCTTGTACACATTTTTTGGCAATTAGAACTCCTATAAATACAAGAGAATAACATTGTACAAAATAGTTTTCATAGTTTTCAATTTTTCAATGTAATATCTTTAGAAACTCCTAGAGAAATACCAAGATTTAGGAGGGTCAAGGAGATTCTTAGAGAAGGAAAGGAGGTTGCTCAAGAAGGATTCAAGGAAGAAGAAGAAGACTTACTTGTCTATGAGTGGTTTCTTTTTCTGTTCTTTGTTATTTATTGACAATTTGAGTTTTAATTAGTTTAATTTATTTAGAGGTTGTTTTTGGATTCATGAATTTGTTTTGATTTTAGTTCTTTGATCAAGTGATTATTGTCCTTGGTATTTGATTATTTGTTATCATTGGTTATTGATGCATTTGCTTCTAATTGACTTGGGAAACGATGTTAGAAGTTCACTGAATTGATTTCACATTTTTTAGATCTTAATGGACTTAGAAAACGAAGTTAAGATTAAAGAACTAAGTAATTAAAGATTGGTTGATTTTACCTAGAATATAGGATTATTAACTAATTTCATTCTTATTATTACATAGACTATATGGATAATTATTGAAGGAAGTATTTTATGCATCTTTTGGCTATTTTAGTACGATTGGAAAATCTATTAAATTAATCAAGAGATAGTGGTTCCATAGATTGGGAAAGAAGAGGAGTCTACATAAGTGAGTTCATAACTTGGGAAATGATTGGATCTTACTTAAGTTCCTTCATGATGTCAAGATAATAATTAATTGAGAGAATAGCTAGTCAATCATTATTGTGTATTCAATAATTTCTATCTATTTACATGTCTTTTCTCCTTGTTCTCACTATTTGATTATCCTTGTAACTTTTCTTGTGTGACTTAATTTTCTCTAGTATATTAGGTTAGTAGGTTATTTACTTATATTTCTCTATTCTATTGGCTAAATAATAAAGATTTGGATAAAGTAATATAGGAGCCTAAATTTCTATGGATTCGATATTTGCTATTCCCTATACTATATGATGGATATACTTGCCCCGTGTATGGTTTTTTTTGTTAGCATTTTAATTAAAGCTTGATTGTTTGTGGACTTTGTTGTTAATATTTTCTACACTAAAATCCCCGCATCAACTATTCTCGCCCAAGAGTGCTAAACTTTGGAGTTCTGATGGGATTCAGTACATTAGTGCTGGTATGATTGCACCCCTCTATATTACAAAAAAACATGATTCGCAATACACAAAATGTAGTACAAGTGCATTAAACAAGTGCACATACCCTTACTAGTCATAGCTACTACCATTATTTACGTAACGCAATATACATAAGGTCCTCATGTACCCAAAGACCTTTACTTATTATGACCACCACTAGTCTCAAAGACTGGGGTCCAGAGTCAGAAGATACAAAGTAGTGCTCAAGCATACCCGATTCAAGAAATCCCTGATCCTCAATCTCTTCATTGTCATTTGGGTCACTTCCTACTTCGTAATCAATTATTACATTGCCTTCATTATCCCCTCCTTAAACTTTTTCGAAGATATCACAATTATATCAACTGTCTCATCTTTTGCCTCATCAAAAGAGATCATAATCAACTTGGGTACCTTATGTTCATGTGTTATATCTATCTTTATATTTGGCTCTACATGATTTTCAGTCTCTAAAAATCTATAGTTATAGACTATGCTTTGCTATGCTCTTCTATAGACTCTGCTATGCTCCACTATAAGCCCTGATACCAATTGTACACACCACGTTTCTAATTGAAGTGAGTCCTATCTTTGTGAGGTGTTGCCCTGCCTGATCTTTTTGACAAGGAGTTTTTATAACGAAATAAAACTTATAGCAGATATAAAGAAACAAACTATTCCTTTAAACTTGCATAGCAACTGGGGAATAATACATACATATCGATCCCAAAATATATAAAATAAGCATGTTTACAGTTTGCACCTATTAAAGTCACAAAAACTTTTGCTAGACTATGCTAAAGGATCCTAGCATTACTATCACATATCTCCAGCTATGAGTCCAAAGAAATAGTAGAAAATAAAGGAATGCGTGAGTTATATACTCAGTGAATCTTGTGTGTGCTAGTGTTTTCCATAGAAAACGGGCAACAGTAAATAGTTGAATTTTTTTCACTAAAAACAATTCTACAATTGTAGAAGTGGAAAACTCAGTCATTTGGTTCAAAGTTTTCATACATTTGGAAAATATAAGGTTTTCAATCTCATTGCCCCAAATTTTAAGAAAAACGGGTACTTTTCTCACTAGAAGGATGCCCCTGCATGTAAAACTCACAAGGCTTTGCCTTCAGTTATCGCTGTCTTATTGTACCATGAACTATGCATTCAACATTCAACCGGATCATGTCAAAATAGTGAGTGACATAAGTACTTAGGGATCTTTTACTTGCCATCGAAAGTCCAAGATTCCCGACCCTGATGTCAATCACCATCAAGGTGGCAAGTGATGGAACACACCAAGTGCCCCCACTTAGTATCATGCGAACAATCCAAATCATATATCGTAGGCAATTGCCAGGAAATAAATGGCCAGCCAAGGATAGTTAATTCCAATGTCCTATCACCACGTTTGGAGTAAGATGAATCCCAAAATTGATCAAGTTACTAGGGTTATCTATATTTAACGTAAGCTAGTATAATGGTCAAAACCCCCGCTAAGTACTTAACATCTTTACTGGTTCACAAGACTAGTCACAATATCACATTTCCCGAAGGAATCATATTCCCCGAAAAGAGATCAAGAAAATAATTTTCAGGGCCAAAATATTATTTTTCAAATATTTATCATTTACCGAGTAATAATTTTCGAAGTTCATAAAACACAAAAGGTCACATGTCTTTCAAGTGATGCATAACATATTTCAGAATATGGATATGTCAACCATCTTTATGTATCATCGTGAAAAACATTCATTTTACCAAAAGGTAATATATGACATTGGAAAAATTCATTAATATGCTTCATTTTGTGTATAAGATCATAACAGTAATATGCTTAACCATGGCAAGATATAGCTTTAGGAAAATTCATTTATCAAATAAATGTTTTGTTTATTTATGTGGGGAAACATCAAACCATATAAAATTTGACAAACTAGAGAATTTATATTTTCTTAAATCATGAAGGATTCACTTTCACATGATCTAGAAGTCTTCTAGCCAAAATGAGGTTTATGAATAAAAAAGAGGTGCACTTTATGCAAAAACACTTATGCGCAATTTTATCAGGAAAACATCTGATAAGGTAGAGTTTTGGAAGTCCAAGATCTTTCAAATATTCATATTGTTGAATACAATGTTTCCATTTAAATGCAAGGGAAAACATGTAACTAATATATAATTCGGATATTTAAAGAACTTACAAAGCGTAAAGCTTTAAAGCATAAGAACTCTTGTCCTGATATATCGGGAAAACACTTAGCAATATCAAAAAAACACTTAGCTAAACGGGATTTAAAAATTAACGGACTCACCTTGATCAATTATACCAGTTTACTCATACCTTTACAAGTTTAGGACCTCTTTTGAATTGGATCACCTACAATAATGGGGTGTTTCCATAAAATATCATTCAATATTCTCAATTTAAGGCATATGTTGCACTAAGAGCAAACAGTATATTAAAAGCATACGGAATTTAAGGTAATAAAAAATTATAACTTTATTACCTCTTAGTGTTTTGTTCATAACTTTTGATATATAACTCCAAATGAGGTCCAACTAGTTCTAAAATACTCCTAAAACGATCCTCTACAAATTCTAGGTTATGGAATATCAACGTCCTTCTTCATTTCATTCAGTTCTGGTTACAAAGTTTCTACTTTGTTTAGTAAGCAAAACAACCATTTCCATTCTCAACTTTTCATAGATTTTTCCTATACTTTTTCAACACAACCTTCATCATCTAAAGGTTTTAAAACTTCATTTAACATCCCAACAAGGGTGTTTCAACTTGTTTTCAAACCCAACAGTTCTCCATTCATCCAAATATAGCTATTATATCAAAGTTGCCAAACAGAATTCCTGTGGCATCTTTTGGTATTCTTGCTACCATTAATTTTTTCAGCCATCAAAAGTCCATCAATTAAAATGGCCCATCAAATCTTCATCCATACCCACAAAGCTTTATATATTTAGCCTACCCAAATATTATATCATGGCCCACAAAGCTTATATATAATGGCCCATCATACTTTATATCCATAGTCCACCGTATAATACTTCCTTTCTCTTCCTTTTATCCATCACTTATATACTTACTTATATTATATATACATACATATATATATATATATGTATGTATGTATATTTTTTCTTCCTCTCGCCCTTCTTCTGTTATGTTCTTTTTCTTACTTTTTCCCAATAAAATGTTTGCATAAAGAAATCACATAAGAAGGGGTGTTACAAGAGGCTTCTAAAAGGGTTATGTTTATCGATTGAGTGCTGAGTCTTCTCGTTTCAGACTAAAGCACACTCAAAGTAGATATTACTATACTGAGCTTTCAAGTGCACCAACATAGGCACAAATGCACAAAAAGATACAAAAAGTGGAAAAGAAATTTGAAAAAAAAATGCAAAAGAAGGATCATTACACTAACACTGGTAATGATGCATGTAGTCTTTCTTAGTTTTATTTGTTCATTTTTGTATACCTTTTTATGGATACATTCAAATTATGCTGTCATCTCCAAACATCCTAGTTCATATTTATTGATTTATTTTGGTTTAATTACATATATTTAAAATTGGTGATGTATTTTTTGATATGTTAAATACATTAATCGTGGTACATTTATTTCATATGATTTTGGTTGTAAATACATAAGAAAAATGATAGCTGGCCAATTTCATTGTCCAAAAAATATTTTTAAAAAAATCAAAATAATTAGCGATTGACCGCATTTGTTCACTAATTGGTACACGGTCACAACTTAGTGACCGACAGAGTCCACAGTTGCTAATTAGCAATCATCGGAGGCGCAATTTTTCAAACACAATTACGTTTTATTTTTTGTTATCGATGGGATAGCGACAAAGTTTCGATCACCAATTATTGATTGAATAAAAAGGCATTTGTTAAATTTTGAGCAACTGCATGTTGTAGTATTGCTGCTCTTCAGTTGCGGATTGGTCACTGAATTATAATTAGCGGTCCATTATTGGCCGGTATTTCGGTCGCAAGCAAGACTGTTGTTTCTTACAGTGACATGGTGTTCTAAAAAAAATGAAGAAAATATCCGCTTTGTTATAAAATTAGGGTAGTGTTAAAATAAAATCTTCACACTACACACTAATAAAATTCTAACTATTCTTTGCACAAGAATTTCTCTCTTTCTTTTCTCTCACAATTTTCTCTAATCTTTCTTTCACTAATCTTTCTTTTACAAAATAATGGTGTCTTACAAGTTTAGAGAATAGCTCTATTTATAGAGCTCTAATTAGTGGATTACATCATGGCATACATCATCTTCCACTAATCTTAATTAGTGGTGTTTCCACTAAATGGTGGACATCCATAAAAATCTTCTCTAATAATTCACATAAATCCATAATTAGTGGAGCCTCCACTAATTAATGGAGCTTCCAATAATTTAAAGATATTCATAACACTCCCCATTGGATGTCCATCCATTACATAAAGAATATGCCTCGTTAAAACCTTACTAGATAAAAACCCAGTGGGAAAAAAAATCTAGTGAAGGAAAAAGAGTACACTATTCTATATGTCTATTTATTACTCCCCCTGATGAGCTGATTCCTTTAAATCTTTAAACCGACGCATACCGATTTTATATCTCAACTTCTCAAATGTTGCAGTCGGTAAAGTTTTCGTGAAAATATCTGCGAGGTTGTCACATGATCGAATTTGTAGCACATCAATTTCACATTTCTTCTGGAGTTCATGAGTAAAGAAGAATTTTGGTGAAATATGTTTTGTTCGATCTCCTTTAATATATCCTCCTCATAATTGAGTTATGCAAGTTGTATTGTCTTCATAAAGAGGAGTTGGAATATCTTTGATCGATGATAATCTACAACTTTCTCGGATATAATTAATCATGGATTTTAGCCATACACATTCTCGACTTGCTTCATGAATGGCTATAATTTCAGCATGATTTGAAGAAGTAGCTGTTATAGATTGTTTCGTAGAACGCCATGATATAGCAGTATTTCCACATATAAATAGATAGCCCGTTTGAGAACGTGCTTTATGTGGATCAGAAAAATAACCAGCATCTGCATAACCAATCAATGTTGGGCTGGTTTTATTTGAATAAAATAATCCAAGATCAATTATACCTTGGAGATATCGAATGACTTGTTTAATTCCATTCCAATGTCATCGTGTTGGATAAGAACTAAATCTTGCTAATAAATTGACAGCAAAAGAATATCAGGTCGTGTATTATTAGCAATTTACATTAATGCACCAATTGCACTGAGATATGGTACTTTAGGACCAAGGAGTTCTTCATCATTTTTTTGAGGTCGGAAAGGATCTTTATCCACATTTAATGATCGGACGATCATTGGAATACTCAATGGATGTGCTTTGTCCATGTAAAATCTTTTTAGCACTTTTGCTGTATATGTTGATTGATGAATAAATGTTCCACTTTCCAGATGTTCAATTTGTAAACCAAGGCAAAATTTTGTTTTACCAAAATCTTTGATTTCGAATTCTCTTTTTAAATAATCAATTATTTCTTGGAACTCTTCAGGAGTTCCAATAAGATTAATATCATCAACATATATAGCTAATATCACAAATTTAGAACCAAATTTCTTAATAAAAACACATGGACATACCTGGTTATTTTTAAATTCCGCTTTCAATAAATATTCACTAAGACGTGTGAACCACATGCGCCTAGATTGTTTCAGGCTATATAATGATTTCTGCAACTTGATGGAGTAATTTTCACGAGGATAATGTTTATATGCTTCAGGCATATGAAATCCTT
Organism: Voacanga thouarsii; assembly: GCA_026120185.1. NCBI lineage: Eukaryota > Viridiplantae > Streptophyta > Magnoliopsida > Gentianales > Apocynaceae > Voacanga > Voacanga thouarsii. The sequence goes on from JANUWF010001125.1 coordinate 1,843,744, forward strand.
CAGGGATTTTCATATAAACATCATTTTCTAAATTTCCATACAAGTAAGCAGTGACAACATCTAATAGGCGCATATCTATCTTTTCATGTACTGCCAAACTGATAAGATATCGGAGTGTAATAGCATCAACAACAGGAGAATAAATTTCATCATAATCAATACTTGGTCTTTGTGAAAAACCTTGGGCTACTAATCGCGTTTTATATCGAACGATTTCACTCTTTTCATTGCGCTTTCGCACAAATATCCATTTGTAGCCAACAGGTTTTACACCTTCTGGTGTTCGGATTGCAGGTCAAAAAACTTCACGTTTTGTCAATGCATTTAACTCCGATTGAATCGCATCTTTCCATTGCAGTCAATCTTTTCTATACCGACATTTATCAACTGATATTGGTTCAGGATCATCATTATCCTGTGTAACATCAAGAGATATATTGTGTGCAAATATATTATCAATAACAGTTTCTACTCGATTCCAACTTCTACCAGAAGTGGTATAATTGATAGAAATTTCAGTGTTACTTTCATCAACTTTTGGTTATTTGTCATCAGTTCTCTCTTGGTCTTTATCATTCTTTTCTTCAATATGATCTTCTGGATCATTTAATCCTATTTTCTTTCGAGGATTTTTATCTTTAGAACCAAGAGGTCGGCCACGCTTCTGGCGTGTTTTTGACTCAGCAGCTATAGGTATAATATTTTGTTCTGCTTGGAACTTCAATTCGAATAGGAGCATTTATAGGCTGGAATATGCGATTTTGTAACTCTTCTGGAGTCAACAAAAGCATCTGGCATTTGATTTGCAATGCTTTACAAATGAATTATCTTTTGAACTTCAAGTTCACATGCGCTTGTGCGCAGATCAAGATAATTTAATGATGTTGTCCAAGCAAGATCCTTTTTATACTGTTTTGATTCTCCCCCTAATTTAGGGAATAATGATTCATCAAAATAACAATAAGCAAATCTTGTTGTGAATACATCTCCTGTCAGGGGTTCAACATACCTGATAATAGAGGGAGAATCATATCCAACGTATATCCCCTTTCTTCTTTGAGGACCCATCTTTGTACGTTGGTTTGGTGCAATTGGAATATATACAGCACACCCAAAAATTCTTAAATGAGCAATATTTGGTTTTGACCCAAAAGCCAATTGCAAATGAGAGAATTTATGATAACTAGCTGGTCTTATATGTACAAGTGTTGCAGCATGTAAAATAGCTTGTCCCCAGCATGTCCCCAGGCAGATGTTGGGAGATTTGTTTTCATTAATAATGGTCTAGCAATTAATTGTAATCGTTTAATCAAAGATTCAGCAAGACCATTTTGTGTGTGAACATGAGCTACAGGATGTTCAACATTAATCCTAATTAACATGCAATATGCATCAAAAGCATGTGATGAAAATTCACCAGCATTATCCAAACGGATATTTTTAATGTGATGGTCAGGAAATTGTGCTCGTAATTTAATTATTTGAGCAAGTAATCTCGCAAACGCCAGGTTGCGAGTAGATAATAAACATACATGTGACCATCGGAATGATGCATCAATTAAGACCATAAAATATTTGAACGGTCCACATGGTGGATCAATAGGTCCACAAATATCTCCGTGAATCCGTTCGAGAAATGTAGGACTTTCAGCTCCTTCTTTTACTGGTGATGGTTTAACAATTAATTTTCCTAGGGAACATGCAGTACATGCGAATTTTTCTAATGTTAATATCTTTTTATTTTTTAAAGGATGACCATGTGTATTCTCAATGATTCTTCTCATCATGGTAGATCCTGGATGACCCAACCAGTCATACCAAATGCTAAAAGTAATAGGATCAGTAAACTTCTGGTTTACTAGATGATGAATTTCAATTGTACGTATTTTTACAAAATATAGGCCAGTAGAAAAAGACGGCAGTTTTTCTAATACAGATTTCTTACCCAAATGCATTTGAGTAATATAAAGATGCTCAATCCCATTTTCCTCATTTGTTTCAACATGATACCCATTTCTGCGGATATCTTTAAAACTCAATAAATTTCTTCTGGATTTTGAGAAAAATAGTGCCTTATCAATAATAATTATTGTTCCTTTAGGCAACAATATACTAGCTCTTCCAGAGCCCTCAATCACATTTGCACTACCGTTTATCGTATAAATATTTATTTCTCCCATTTTGAGATCAGAAAAATATTTCTCATTTTTTAGTATGGTGTGTGTAGTTCCACTATCAATAATGCATACATCATCATTAACAACTGCCATCTGAACACAAATATATATATGCAAACGTAAATATTATTAGAATAGAATAAAAATGAAAATACAAAAATATCAGGGTGAAGTTTTAGTTCTTCTGGACACTGCCATCACCAATTAAATGGTCTATCCTACCGTCTGGGTGTTCAAAAAAATCCGATACATTCATATGGGTAATATTGATATTAAGATCTTCAGGATCAATATCATCATCCTCAGCATCATTTATTGGATGTTGAGAAAAATTTGCTTCCATATTTTTATTTTTCTATGAAGCTTGATACAATTCAACTAAATGCTTAGCCGTACGACAATTTCGTGACCAATGACCTTTCATGCCACATCTATAACATATATCCTCATGCTTTTCTTCAATTTCTTTTTTTTTCCCTTATGATCTTTTTTGTTCCACTTCAGGTAGCCAGTATTTCTCACAGTTTGATTATGATTGTGATAAGGAAAATATTGAGCGTGTCTACGACCATAACCACGACCACGGCCACGGCCACGACTATAATGATGGCTTCTGCTAGAGCCAACAACATTCACTTCTGGGAGTGCTGTTGAGCCAGTTGGTCTGGCTTCATGATTTCTCAATAATAACTCATTATTCTTCTCTGTAATGAGGATGGCAGTAATTAAATCTGTAAATTTTGTATACCCTTTTTCTCGATATTATTGCTGCAGGATAATATTCGAGGCATGAAAGGTGGAGAATGTCTTCTCCAACATATCTTCATCAGTCACTTTTTCTCCGCATAATTTTAACTGAGATGTAATTTTATACATTGCGGAGCTATATTCATTTACGGTTTTAAAATCTTGCAACCTCAGGTGCAACCATTCATACCGTGCAGTGGGTAGTACGACCATCTTCAGGTGGTCAAAATTTTCTTTTAAATTTACCCACAGGACATATGGATCTTTTTTGGTAAGATATTCCATTTTTAAATTTTCATCGAGATGACGACGAATAAAAATCAAAGCTTTAGCCTTGTGTTGTGCAGATGCACTATTATTTGCTTGAATAGTTTCACTAAGGCCTTTAGCATTTAGATGCATTTCTGCATCGAAAACCCATGACATATAATTTTTTCCAGAAATATCAAGGGCTACAAATTCGTGTTTAGCGAGGTTAGCCATAGAGATCAATAAATGCGTACCTGTCTTCTGGCTTTGGTAACGGCAGAAACTCGTGCTTAGTCTTCTGGCTTTTGTAACGGTAGAGACTCGTGCTGATAATGTGTTATAAAATTAGGGTAGTGTTAGAATAAAATCTTCACACTACACACTAATAAAATTCTAACTATTCTTTGCACAAGAATTTCTCTCTTTCTTTTCTCTCACAATTTTCTCTAATCTTTCTTTCACTAATCTTTCTTTTACAAAATAATGGTGTCTTACAAGTTTAGAGAATAGCTCTATTTATAGAGCTCTAATTAGTGGATTACATCATGGCATACATCATCTTTCACTAATCTTAATTAGTGGTGTCTCCACTAAATGGTGGACATCCATAAAAATCTTCTCTAATAATTCACATAAATCTATAATTAGTGGAACCTCCACTAATTAATGGAGCTTCCAATAATTTTAAGATATTCATAACACGCTTATCCTATTTATACATTAGTAGTAGTATTAAAGTGAGTCTTTTGGTTTTCGTAACCAAAAATTTATGAGTCTAAAGAGTAAAGACTGACATTTAATTATTTGGTTCAATCCAAAACCGAATACGCCATGATTGATGTGTAGAACCCTGATTCTGATTCTGATTCCGGAGCATGATAAATTTTCTGCTGTCATCATATTATTCCTTTGGGAGAAATTAGGCATCCAACATGAGAAGTTGCACTGAACGCCCTCAAAGTGCTCAGTCTTGTCTTGAACCCCATGGACGGCTCAATTTCGGTGAGGCGCAGCCCCCAATGGTTCTCACTTTGTCAATGATGGAATCATAAACCACACATGCCGAAGGAACGTTCATTTCTTTCTTTGGAGAAGCAGAAAATCCAAATTTACACAGATATTTCCGACCCATCCATTTCATTTCTTTCTTTGGAGAAGCAGTAAATCCAATTTGATACAGATATTTGCGACCCATCCAGACTCCTATGAAACTGATGGAAATCGGAAGTGATTCTGGAACAATAGCAAAAGCGTATTCTTTAATCCAAATATCCTTTTCTATGTCTCTTAAACTCCAGATAATTACAATTTTTCTTGATGCGCTAGTCCAAGATTGTGCAACTGTTTGTCCCATCTTAAACAGATGAATGAACCAGAAGTCAGTCAGATCTATAATTTTCAGGATGCGGACTGCACCGCGTTCGAAATTTTTCGCAGAATATATCGAATGATTCTACCGAACTCACATCTCTGGTCGCATAATCTTTCTGAGAACTCAACCAAAATAATGTTCCGTCGCAGTCCATCTGCTCTATAAATAAGCGCGAGCAGCCACTTAGCTTATGTTCAATCCTCTTCCAACTTGCAGAACCAAGAGTATATATGATGCCATCGAGTACAGTCCCATCCTGATAAACGTTACAGGGGAGCCAAATTTAATAATTCTATACTCCATTCTTGATTTTGAGAAACCAAATCCCCAGGAATGTAAATATTCTAAAGGATCTCGAGGCGCCTGGACTCTCTCACCAGTAATTGGATTAAGAATATGGAAGTAGTCTTTATTGTACCAGACCAGTAAGCCACCGGTAGAAACTTGATACTTCAGTTCTTTCTCTCTATATGATGATATTTTAATTCCCTCAATATTTCCATCTATATCTTCCGCAAAGTATATTTTAGGATAATCATAACCAAAAGAATATAGCATACCAGGATTTCGAATTGCACGCAATAGATGCATTTTGGCAAATTTAGGGTTACTAATAGCATTGTGTAAGAACTTACATGTAACCTTCGCATGTCCAAGTGTTTTAACGGGAAGTCTGGAAAAAATGTCAAGTATGATATCATATGAAAGATCCTCCATCAAAGTAACTCTTTCCAAACTCTTTTCAGTCGGAATTTCTCCTGTTTTTTTCATTGCTCTGGTCATTCCTCTGGCTTACTAAAGATCTCTTCAATAGTGGGGCATATAAATACTGGAAAAATATGTAAGAGATCGTTGGACCATGCATGCTTTCCATAATAATTATGACTTGCATTTATACGTTACCCATAAAACTTGGCTCAATATTTAGTATCAAGCATGCTGATAGATTATGAATATTGAAGTTAATTATATTCTTTTAGGGTCCATGCCAGATATTTCCAAGTGCATGCGATTTATTAGTGATAATGGAAGCAATAAACATTGAGTGAATCCGACGAACTAAATTGCAAAGATAGCTCACCTCTAAACGCAAGCTAAAGGAATAGTGCAGGTACATTTTCTTAGTTAATTATTTTGTACATTTTTTTATAGGGGCAAAATTCTTCAATAGTTTTCTGTTATTTGAGGATATTTTATGATATATTTGGTGTAATAACTAGTCATATTCCTTCATACACTACAAGAAAATAGAGAATTGGCCGTTGGTAATTTTGCAAAAACCATAGCTAAATACCTCGTCGCTATATAAAATTTTTGCGATGGCAAAAAAAAGCCGTCGCTCAATTGCTAAACCAAAATAAGTCAACGAAGTTACATTGGACATATTTGCTATTGAATTAGCGACGGTATAGCGATTGTCGCATATTTTCTCAATATGAATTTTTAAATAAATAAATTCCGACCATAGCAAACCCGTAGCAATATTAGCGACGGCTTAGCGACAACTCCTTATTTTTTGCAACATCTATTTTTAAGTAAATTAATTTTCAAACGGTAGCAAAACTCTAGCCAATTTTGCGAGGGTTTAGCGACAACCTATTTTCTTAATATCTATTTTTAAGAAAATAATTTTTTTGCTAGGGTTTTGCTACGGCTAAAGTTAGCGAGGGTTTAGTGACGGTGGCCTATTTTCTTCATACCTATTTTTAAGAAAATAATTTTCAGACCGTAGCAAAACCCTAGTGAAATTAGCTAGGGATTAGTGACGGCTATAAAGCTACTGTAACAAAACGCTAGTAAATTTGCTAGGGTTTTGCTACGCCATTTTTGGTACCCAACCGGATCAACTTAACTGAACCTAACCCAACCGGCCCAGGCATGCAACTTGACCCGAACGAGCCAGCCCAGGTGCGCAACTTGACCCGACCAAGTGCTTGACCCGATCTACGACCCTACAATTAATTTCATAAATTGTTGTGAGATGCGAGGCTCGCACCAGCGTCTCTGTAGTGGGGGAGCATGTGCTTGTCCACTAAATGATGTTCATTTTTGTGACTATTTTTATATTATATTAATTATATTTTATATTTTATCATGCAGAATATTAATAAATTCTTTTAATTTATAAAAATAATAAAATTATATAATACAATAAATAGTTATATTATTTATACAAATATCTTTTTTATAAATTAATATATTATAATACATTTTATATTGTACGAGTATTATAAATCTAATTATCTAATGTTATAATTTTTTGTATAATATATTATACATTATATAGTATACTTAACAATATATCGTGAGATTCAAACTTGAAACCTATTCTTTCTGTTCGAAGACCTGAACAAGGCTCCAAGCTGACCGGACAACCTACATCTAAGGAAGAAAGCCTTCTTCTTGTACTCACTTGGTGGTTTAAGCTAGTATTCTTTGAGTTCAATATCGAGCAAAGAGACAGTGATAGAGAGAGAAACTCTCAACATCCTTGTGTCCACTTCCAAGTTCTTGTTACAATGGCAATCTTTCGAGCTCAACTGAAGAATAATGCTTGCTTGCCTGGTTAGTATAGTGGACTGTCCTTGTTATTTAATTCCTATAGGATTGCAAATTGTGTTTTTGCCATGCTTGCTTCTGAATATCCTGGTTTGTGATTGATGTGTTGCCTGAAATCTATGGGGTCTACTGTCTTTGAGGTGTTGGAATTCTAGAGACAATACTTCCAGTTTGCTTGATTTGTGTCTAGCATGCAGTCTGTCCGTGTAGTCTGATTTCTGTGCTTTGTTTCACTCTCAAATTATCTGGTGCAAATGCTAGGGTCTTAATTGCATATTTTGTTTATGTTCCTCGCTGTTGGGGTGGTCTTCGTCCATCTATTTTGTTTTTTTTTCCTTTCTTTTTCTAGGTTCATATTCATCATCTATATACCTTGATCATCAAAAACTGCCTTTGATTCCCAATTCCTGATGTTCTTTGTACACAGCATGGATTCAATTTGAATATCCATGTGGTTGTCACTTCGGTACACTCCCCACAACCAGACAACTATCCTTAACCCACTCACAAACGACAACTGATAAATCCATCCCACATTAGGACAAAATTTCCATGCGTTTGTCACTTTGTTACACTCCCCACAATCGGATAACACTTATTCACCCACTCACAAATGCTAACTGATCAATCCAACTCACAACTGGACAACTCACAACCGGCCAAATGAATAATATCTGATTCAATTTGCATTTCCATGTGTGCACTTCATTCAACTCCCCACAACCGGACAACTCTCCTTCACCCACCCACAAACACCAATTGCTCAATCCTACTCACATAAGGACAACTCACATCCGGCCAGCTATGGCTCAAACCCGAAATAAAAGGCTTGGCAACCAAGGTACCTGAGACTCACCCTCACCTAACCATTCAAGGGGACAGGAAGATAATAATAGGAATCAAGGACTCGCTCCCCGAGTTTGAACCTCAAACATACTAACCAATATTCACTCTCAAACCAATGAAAACTCTTTGCCTTCACTGCCTAAGCCCATTGATCCTTCTCTATCCATAACTCTTGTTCTAGACCCGTATGACCAGGCTTCCCCTACCCCTATCTAGGCAACATGCCTTGATCATATGGATGTGGAGCCTCAGGTATTTGCAGATAATGTTGTTGAGCCAAAATCCTCTAACTCCTCTGGCTTCTTCGTACCTGAAACCATACCTCCTCCTCCAGGGAATGATGCTAAACCTACAGAAACAAATGCAAGGAAGTCTAATCGAACTTGGGTAAACATTGTTAAAGGAAACCGGGATCAGTGCAATGGTATGAGACTACAACATATACCCCGAACTGGAGAATTCATTGACATTGAGGAAGCTGATTTCAAAAATATGGAACTCAAATTGGGATTTTGCTTAATTGGTATGTTTGCTAGGTGGTTTCCTGGACTAAGGGTGGTCACGAAACTCACTAACCAGTGGATAGTCCTTTCCAAGGTCTACCCTCATGCAATTGACTGGCTTATTTTTCGTTTCAACTCAGATAAAGACAGGCAGGTGGTTCTTAGAAATGGACCGTATGCTATGTTTGGGCATTCACTAATGTTAAAGGCTATGCCTAGAGAATTTGATTTCTCATTAGATGATATTAGCATATTGCCACTATGGGTGACATTCTCTGCTCTACCATTGGGATGCTGGAATTGCTCTGCCTAAGTAAAATTGCCTTTGGGGTTGGAGTGCCACTAATGACTAATATGCTCACTGCACGACTTGAAAGGTTATCTTTTGCCCGAGTCCTAGTAGAGGTCGATGTACCTAAGCCTTTGATTAAGGATGTGCCAATTCGACTACCATTTAGGAAAACTAAATACCAAGCAGTTCGATATGAGTTTGAGTCATTGTTTTGCAAGACGTGCTATAAGTTTGGTCATGCCACAGATAATTGCATGGGGGACAAAGTGAAAAATCGGGAACATATGTTGTCTACTTAAGTAACGTCTAAGTCTAACCAGGCAAAGTCCAGGTCTAATTCTTGGCCTAAATTTGCACCGGCTGGCACAACAGACCTTCCAATTGGCGCTGCACCTATGGCCCCAATGAGGGATAAAGGAAAGGATCCAGTCATTACTGTGGACTGGGAAATTAGTAGCCAAGTCAGACCTACCACGGGCACTATGGGGCATGGTTTTGGGACATCAACTTCACAGGCTAAGAGTGTTTTGGTTACTACTGAAGATCCTATGAAACAAAAACCATGATTATTGCATCTCCCAAATAGGCACAACAGAATGTGCGAAGGGTTAGCAGGGGTCAATCAAGGGGCAGACATAGGGGACATAACCGAACTGAATACGTGTCCTAGGTAGGGTACAACTTTAGGTCTATAACGTTGTGCCAAAAGTGGGTGAAGAAGGAAGATTGGAGGATTTACCAAATGTGGTGGTTGAAGCTGAAAGAGCATCCATGCAAGCTTCTAGGATTATTCGCACCGTTTGGAAGAAATTCATAGATCGCAACATCGACTTAGTTGGTGCCCAGCGGGCACTAATTGGTCAATAATGAGAGTCGCGTGCTGGAACATAAGAGGGTTTAATAAAACCCTCAAGTAACACGGGGTTAGGGACTTCATCTCAAAGTACCGTGTGGATGTTTGTGGTATTTTAGAAACTAAACTCAATGCGGAAGGACTGGAGAACATCCTAAGGAACCATTTTTCTAATTGGGCTACCAAACACAATTTTGATAACTCGGAAGGGGGTAGGGTGGCTGTCCTATGGAATAAGGCTAAGGTTGATGTGCTTGTTTGTTATAGCTCAGCTCAAGCACTATCTTGCTGCATCACTTGCAAAGTTACTCACATCTCATATTCTTTCACCTTCGTGGACGCTTACAATACAGTGGTTGCCAGGCGACCTCTGTGGAATGATTTGAAGCAATTCTCCCATCAACTTTCGACCCCATAGATTCTAATGGGAGACTTCAACACTTATTTATAGGTGGATGAAAAATTGGGAGGGATAACCCCTTCTACCTATAAGCTAAATGACTTCTCCTCTATTTGTGCGGAGACTGGCCTAGCGGACCTCCCATATTTTGGCACACGGTTCATGTGGACAAACTCCCAGGTATAGTCCAAGCTGGACAGAGTTATGGGTAATGATGCCTGGTTTTGGAGTCAAAGCCAGACATCTGTGGAGTTTTTCCCCATTACATGCTTTTCGGACCATAGCTTATGCCTTTGGATGTAGGTAGATTATCTGCGGGGGGAGGGGGGGTCCTCCCTTTAGATTTTTAAATATTTGGGCTGACCATGAAAGAATCTTTGATTTGGTTAAGGGGGTGTGGGAACAAAGTTTTGAAGGTTATCATCAGTTTATACTGTGTCAAAGGTTGAAGGCACTCAAACGGGATTTGCGTGGATTGAACAGAAAGGAATTTTCCAATACATGGACTCGTGTGGAGCAGGCCAACCAGGAGGTACAAAGGGCGCAACAGCTATTGTTAGATAATCCCTTAGACAACATCTTTATTGCCCAGTACAAGGACCGGAAACTGACTGCTTGGAGGTTAGCAGAGGCAGAAATGAAATTTTATCAGCAGCTAGCAAAAGGGAAACATGTTGCACAGGTGGACAAATGCACTAAATACTTCTATGCCATAGTGAACAGGAACAATAAACGGAACTTCATTGCATCCATTATAAAGGAGGATGGAATGAGGACAGACAATCAAAAGGCACTTGCGACAGAATTTGTTGACTACTACTACAGATTGCTTGGGATGCGGGTTCAGTGCTAGAAACTCAATGTGGACTATGCTAGGGGTGGTCTATTGGTGCCACACCATCACATGGATGGAGGTTTCAGATAAGAATATCAAGCTGGCCTTGTGGGATATTGGAGACTGCAAAGCCCTAGGACCTGACGGTTATTCTGCCTATTTTTTCAAAAAAGCCTGGGGAATGATTCAGCAAGGTTTTTGTGCGGTGGTTCGGGAATTTTTCATTCTCGCAGGATGCTAGAGCAGATCAATCACTCGATTATTACTCTAGTACCTAAATTTGACCACGTTGAGAGGGTGGGGGACTATAGACCCATTTCATGTTGCAATATGGTTGATAAGATTATCTAAAAAATACTGAAAGCCAGGCTCAAAACCATTCTTCCTATTCTGGTGGATCCTGCTCAGTCAGCATTTATGGAGGATAGACTTATGGCGGACAATACCCTATTGGTTCAAGAACTATTGCGGGGCTACAGTAGGAAGCGAGTGTCACCACGCTGCACTATTAAGGTGGATTTGCAAAAGCATAAGACTCGGTTAGTTGGGATTTCTTGCTAGACTTATTACATGAAATTGGATTCCCACAGCAGTTTGTGGGTTAGATTGAGCAGTGCGTTACCACTGCCTCATTCTCTGTTGCTATTAATGGGACAGTACATGGGTTCCTTAAGGGAGCAAAGGGACTTCGCCAGGGAGACCCTATATCTCCATTGTTGTTTATTCTTTGTTTGGAATACTTTTCTCAGGTTGTTAAAGTTCACACACTAGGGACTTCTTTTAACTACCACCCCAAGTGTGACTACTTGAGGATTACTCACCTTGCTTTTATGGATGACTTAATGTTGTTTGCTAAAGGTGACAGATCTCAGTATACATCTTGCTGGGATGTCTGGAGGAACTAAAAAGATGCTTTGGCCTTGAAATCAACAGGGACAAATCTAATATCTACCTCGCTGGGTTGGGAATTTTGGACCAGAATACTATTCTGGATGACACTGGCATCCCTATGGGTGGCTTCCTGTTTCGCTACCTTGGTATTCCAATCATGATAGGGCAAATGCAGCTAATCCAAATTGTCCTACAAGGCATTGATTGCTTTTGGCTTTCTATACTTCCAACTCCAGTTGGGGTTATCAATTAGTTAGACAGATTGGCCAGGGACTTCTTTTGGGACTTAAAGCATGCACTTGTGGCCTGGAGAGATATTTGCCTACCCAAGGAAGAAGGAGGCCTGGGATTTAAAAATATGTGCACTATTGTCCCGAATCTTATGGGATATCCAAGCAAAGAAACAGTCACTATGGGTTAAATGGATTAATTACTATTACATGGAGGGGCATTCAATCTGGGAGATACCGTAACATAATGACCATTTTCCTTTGTTTCGAAGAATACTATCAATCAGGGATTCCATTCTGGAGAGGGAAAGAGATGCAAATCGAGCAGTAATACTTTTGCAGTCTTGGGCAATAGGGACCACGAGATTCATTACACAGGCACATAACTATCTCAGACCATCACTGCCGAAGGTACATTGGGCCAAAATGATCTGGAAGCAGGGGCTCACGCCAAAGCATTCATTCATGGTTTAGTTGTGTGCCAAGAGTTGGTTAAAAACTAAAGATGTTCTGGTGTACCAACCAGACAGCTTGTCATGTCCTTTATGCTATATACACCCGGAGACGACTAGACACCTTTTTTTGAACTGTGTAATATCGAAACAAGTATGGACGGATATCAAGGCATGGTTAGTCTTACCATAGCATATGAATTTGATTGACATTTGCCTCAGTTTGTTCAACTGGGCAACTCGTGAATACTCGTGGCTTGCTAAAGCTAGATTATCTACAATGGCTGCCACGATTTACTATGTATGGTTGGCACGCAATCAAGCACTTTTCAAAGGAATTGCCTGTCAACCTTTGGAAACTACAAAGAGGATCAAAACACGTGTACTCTATTCTTTTTACTTTGTACCCTCATGTTTTAACCCAATTTGAAGATTCTATCTGTCACAACTAGTTAATAGTTGCATTACTATTAACTAGTAAGATCCTGTGTACATACACTTTGATCAATATATACATTTACATCTTGATAAAAAAAAAAGAAATATATCGTGTGTCATACTATGAAGCTTTGGGAGAGAGTGATTGGACAGATGTTACGGGGCATTATACAAATTTCAGATAATCAGTTTGGTTTTATGCCTGGGCGTTCCACTACGGAGGCAATTCATTTATTACGGCAGATGATTGAATATCATAGGAAAAGAAAGAAAGATTTACATATGGTATTTATTGACCTGGAAAAAAGCCTATGATAGGGTTCCTAGAGAAGTAGTTTGGTGGGTGCTGGCCAAGAAAGGTGTATCAGTAAAGTATATTACTCTCATTAAAGATATGTATGAGGGAGCATGTACAAGTGTAAAGACTGGCGCCAGAGTGACTGCAGAATTCCCTATTAATATCGGGGTGCATCAAGGATCAGCGCTTAGCCCTTTCCTCTTTGCAGCCGTTGTGGATGAGTTGACCTACACTATACAAGAGGCTGTGCCATGGTGTATGTTGTTTGCGGATGATATTGTATTAATTGGTGAGACTAGAGTCGGTGTAAATGCTAAATTGGAGTTATGGCGGCAGACATTGGAATCCAAGAGTTTCAGAATTAGTAGGAGTAAAACAGAGTATATGGGATGCAAGTTTAGTGGTAGCACAAACATAGCCCAAAGTGTAACTTTGGAAGGTAGAGATATACCGTTAGCTGATTGTTTTCGCTATCTAGGATCTATTATTCAGAAAGACGGAGAGCTTGATAGCGATGTTGCACATCGAGTTAAAGCGGGTTGGTTGAAATGGAGGAGTGCGACTGGTATTCTTTGTGATCATAATGCACCGTTGAATTTAAAGGGAAAGTTTTACAAGGCAGTCATACGACCTGCTTTGTTATATGGTACGGAATGTTGGGCAGCTAAAAGGTGTCATATTCAAAAAATGAAAGTAGCAGAGATGCGTATGTTACGGTGGATGTGTGGATATACAAGGAAGGATAGAGTTAGAAATGAGATCATTAGGGAAAAGATGGGTGTGACATCTATTGAGGAAAAGATGAGAGAAAGTCGTCTGCGTTGGTTTGGACACGTTCAGAGAAGATTGAGGGATGCTCCTGTTAGGGCGATGGAGATAGTGAGGCAGGATAGGTTATACAGAGGTAGAGGTAGAGGTAGGCCTAAAACGACATGGATAGAGGTAATTAAGAGAGATATGTCTTTGTTAGATTTGGATGAAAGTATGACGTTCGATAGAAGAAAGTGGCGAGAGAGGATTCATGTGGATGACCACACATTGCCTGACGTTAGTTCATGTAGCCGATCCCAACTTGGGATTAAGGCTTAGTTTATTGTTGTTGTTGTATATAAATATATATTATGTATAGTGTATATATGCACACATGTATACACACACACACACACACACAGATATATATATATATATATTATTATACATATATATGTTATGTATAACATATATACGCACACATATATATATATATATATATATTATACAAATATATTTGCATATATATATATATATATTTGTTCTTTATAGTGTATATATACACATAAGTATACATATGTATGCATATATATATTTATTATACATATATGTGTAGCGTATATACATTATATATAAATATGTGTATATATACATTATATAATCATATTTATATATATATATATATATATATCTATATATATACATATCATATACATATACACTATCCATATATACACCATGCATATACACACTATACATACCATATATATGTATATATATATATATATATTATACATATAAACACATATATATACAATACATATATACGTATGTATACACACACACATATGTATGTATGTATGTATGTATGTATGTATGTATGTATGTATGTATGTATGTATGTATGTATGTATGTATGTATGTATGTATGTATGTATGTAATTACTAATGTCTAACATACATAACTAATATACATATATGCATAGATAATTATAACTATTAATGTATCAAATTATCTATATACTATATAACTACATTAAATATGTATATATATTAATTAGCTAACATGTCAAGAACATTGGCATATATTACTACATAATGACGTGTACATTTTAAAATATCTCAATTAAACACTCAGATGCAAAAATATTGATGAAATTGATGGATATTTTAAGGATATTTTTAAATATGTAACTAGACACAAATCTAGAGATCAAAGAAATTTTAAATTTAAAAAAAAAAATAGTGAAGCTATAGCTAAACCCTAGCAATTAGCAAGGGTTTAGTGATGACCGTTTTATTCTAAAATTTCAAATAATTTTTATTTAAAAAATTATAGCCGTAGCTAAGCCCTAGCAATTAGCGAGGGTTTAGCTACAACATTTTTATGTTAAAATTCCAACAATTTTCTTTTTGAGAAAAAAAACTTATGCCTGTAGCTAAACTCTAGCATTAGTGAGGGTTTAGCTACTACCTTTTTATCCTAAAATTCTAACAATATTTTTTTAAAAAAATATGACCGTAGCTAAACCCTAACAATTAGCGAGGGTTTAGCTATAGCTATTTTATCCTACAAGCTACGACATTTTCTCCTAAAATTCCAAAAATATTTTTTTAAAAAAAATATGGCCATAGCAAACCCTAGCAATTTGCGAACGTTTAGCTATGACCATTTTATCCTACAATTCTGAAAAATTCTTGTTTGAGAAAAACTTATGGCCATAGTTAAACTTTAGCAATTAGTGAGGGTTTAGCTACAACCTTTTATGTTAAAATTCTAACATTTTTTTTTTTTTGAGAAAATGTTATTGCCGTAGCTGAACCCTAGCAATTAGCGAGGGTTTACCTATGATCTTTTATCCTAAAATTTTAATATTTTTTTAGAAAAAAATTATAATCGTAGCTAAATTTTAGCAATTAGTGAGGGTTTAGTTACAACTTTTCATCTTAAAATTCTAAATAATATTTATTTGTGAAAATTATAGCTGTAGGTAAACCCTAACAATTAGCTAGCGGGGGTTTAGCTACGACTTTTTTATCCTAAAATTCCAACAATTTCTTTTTTTAAAAAATATTTATAGTTGTAACTAAACCCTAGCAATTAGTGATGGTTTAGCTACGGCCTTTTAACCTAAAATTCCAAAAATTTATTTTTTTTGAGAATAAATGTAGCCGTAGCTAAACCCTAACAATTAGCGCTGGTTTAGCTATGGTCTTTTTATCATAAAATTTCAACAACTTTTTTGAGAAACAAATTATGGTCATAGCTAAACCCTAGCAAATTTTCTAGGGTTTAGATACGGTATTTTATCCTAAAATTCTAAAAAAAAAATTTGGAGAAAAAATTATAACCGTAGCTAAACCCTAGCAATTAGTGAGGGTTTAGCTATGATCTTTTATCCTAAAATTCTAAAAAAAATTTTTGAGAAAAAAGGTTATGACCGTAGCTAAACCTTAGCAATTAGCGAGGGTTTAACTACGCATTTGCAATGACCATAGTTTGTCCTCGCACAACCCTTGCAGATTTGCGAGGGCTTCCTTCTCCCTTGCAAAGCAATTGTTGTTTGCGAGTGTTTAGCTATGGTTGGTCAACTCCTCGGTAAAGTATCCTTCTCCTTACTTGCCATCACAAAACTTTTGCTAATTAGTGAGATTTTTTTAGCCGTTGCTAATCGCTGTTGCTAATACAATTTTGGTAATTTTAGTAATTTTCAACTTGTACTCGACATAGAACTCTTAGGGAACGAATTTTGGTATTTTGGGAGCCTATTTAATCAAGGAAAACACAAGAAAAAGATATGAATCCAATGATTAAAGTTGCCAATCAATCATAAAAGAGAAGATTCATCACTCAAATAGGCGTTATTCAAGAAAGTCTTCAAGGAAGAAGAGGAGGACTTATCTATGAATTCTTTTTTTACCTTTGTTTTCTTTTTCTAGAACAATGATGTGATTAATGTTTTTATTATAATTTGACATTATTTTGGGATCCATGATTCTTGAGTTACTTTAGTCTTTTGATCAATTAATTATTATTCTTGGTATTTGATTACGTGTTTTTATCAAGGAATTGATTGATTGATTCTTCTTGTTAACTTGCTAAAAAAAGAGATTAATTGTGGTTTCAATTTAATTAATTTCATATATGTTATTTCTTAATTTGCTTGAAAATGGGGTTAATTGTCAAGAACTTGGGTAATTAAAGATTAGTTGATGATTGCTAGAATATAGATTCATTGGCTAATTTCATACTTTAAATCACCTAGAACATAGGGATTTAGCTTGGGGATTTATTTTTAATGCATCTTTTGGGTAAATTGGTTGAGACAAAATGTGTTCACTAATTTATTTAGAAGATAGTGATTTCATGGATAGCAAACGAAATGAGTCTATTTTAATTCTTTCATGATATAAAGATAATAATTGATTGTGATACTTACTAAGTAATTTATTGTCATGTTTTCACGAATATTTGTCTAAATTGCGTATTCTTTCATCTTTGAGTTGTATATATTTTTCTTTACTTTCTTATCACTTTATTGGGTCAGTTAAACAATGAATGAAATGTAACTAAGGATAATTGTTCATTGAGGATTGATACATATTAATTTTCTATAATATGCTTGCGATAAGTATACTTGTTCATATCTATAATTTGAGGATTAATGTTTTAATTAAAAATTTGATTAGGGATAGATTTAGAATTGTATGGTTTTTATACACTCAAATTTTACGCATCACTTTCCTTTACCATTGACCAGTGTATAACTTCTCGTTGTTGCTGTAATAATAATAATAATAATAATAATAATAATAATAATAATAATAATAATAATAATAATAATAATAATAATAATAATAATAATAATAATAATAATAATAATAATAATAATAATAATAATAATTTCCAAATTGTCTAATAAAAAAATCTAGATTCTCCAAACTTGTTTGATATAAGCCAATTCAATATAATTAATTTTGTGAAACTTCGTAGGAAGTCTTTTCTTAGTTATAAGGGTAAAAAGCATTGCTTGCCTTAAACTGTTTTTACTCGCCATATATGCCCTCCAAGTTGATAGTCAACATAAATGGATCTAAGGATATATTTTATTTTTATTTCTATTACTTGTATCATATCCTTTTTCTCTTTTCCGAAAGAAATTTTTGTACTCCTATTAGTTTTTTATTACTTGTATATCCATATTCTGTTTTGATTTTTTTTCTTCAGTGCTTTTGCATACAGAATTTTGTCACTTTTCAGAAGCTCAAGAAGTGTGCAATATTCTTGCATCGAGGTCAAGTAAAACTTAGTCAAAAGATTGATTCATCATGAGAATTTCGCTTAGTTGATCCTGTGTTCCCTCTCTTTGAAATTCAAATTACCTTATCTTCTCCACAGCGGCCATGCAGCTGCCGTCCACTCCCCCGATGCCGAACCGTACCCTACATGGTTGGGGACACAAATCCTTTGCTTTCTTTTTCACTAAGCATGCATCAATAGGCTCTTCAATCAAACAGCTTTCAGCCAGGCGAGGTGAACTTGCTTTAATGCTTTCCTTTGATAAAATTGAGCAACTAGCAGCCCCTTCCAATTTACCATGATAGGGAAATTTCCTTATGGGAAGCCTGCCATGGTGTCCTTGAGAAAGGAGTTCCTTACCATCTTCTTGAGAGGAGAAGACTCACTTGGTTGGCTTGACAGGAGGCATATCTTAATTCAGCCTTCTCTTGAGGAAGACTAGCAGCAATGGTCGAAGGGCATTTAGTGTGTGCTTGGGTTATTAGTTATAGGATCGATATATTTATATGTCAATCAGATTAAATCCTATGAGTACATGGAAAACGAATCATACCTTTGTAAATATCGTATTTAACAATACGATTCTTGAAGTCTTTGGTCTTCTGGTAGTGCTTCAAACCCTAAGCCTTCTTCAATGTAATCTTCCGAGACTAGAAAATTGCTAATCGTATTTTTTTCTCTTTGTAGAGGGTGGACTCACACAAAAAACTAAGAGAACGGTGTTTCTCACGTATGTTGAAAATAGAATCATAAATCAATATGTATAGTTGGTTATTTCCAACCCTCTCTGCATATTTGACTCTATTTCAAATACGAAATCTGATAGAATAAGATAAGTATAGTTGGGTACAATCATCTCCACTTATCCTACTCCACCTTAAATATGATTTTTAGTATCTTGCAATTTTTTTATTAATAAATTATAAGTATTTATAATTTATTATTGTCTCATAATGAGGAGCCATTGAAGGGGCCTGACCGACTAAGCTTCAATAAATTATTTTGTCAACAAAAAATAATTTATTAATTACGTTCCACTCCACTAAAAGAACGTAATTGTACTTTTAGACTAATTGTTACTAGTGGAGTCAATAATTATATTCTTATGATTGATCGATCTATAAATTATCCCTGTCTCAATATAATACTTTGAATGAGGCAGTATGACCATTGCGCCCTTCATTCAAATCCTCAATTTGACAGTATCATGTGGCCATGTCACATTTACAAATTGAATTTAATAGACACTATTGAATTACTGAGTTTAGATTTAACTATCCCTTAGAATAACTCATGAAGAAATAATCTTACCTATTAAAGGTGACGAATTCCATATTACACAATAATTATTTCTTATTTATTTTACTTTAATTCCTAAGATACTGAGATATTAATTATTGAGTTAATCTCACTATTTGGTAACTCAAAGAGTTTCATGTTAGTAAATATAAATAATTATTTGCTCAGGAATAAGGTATTATGTATGACAATCTTTTAATATTTTATTTGTATAGTCTATTCCACAAATAAACATTGATGGTCTATCTAATATATCGAAATATATCCTTAATTTTATTACCAAAGCCAAAGATAGATTTTAATAAAATTAAGACGATCTCACCAAAATAAATTGCCCAAATTTATTTTAGATTGCGGATAATTTATTTTGAATGAAATTATAAATCAAGTCTTTCTGTGTTTAACAAATAAACATTTGATTTATAATATCTAAATAATTCGTGGACAAAATAGGCTCACACATATACATATATAAAAATATACTTTATTTAATTTCAAAATACAAATATTGTATTTACTCGATGGGCATATATAACAAAATTCTCCCACTTGTCCTAGAGTAAATGAGACATGTGAGAAATACCCATACTTTCTATATGACTTCCAAAAATAGCTACAGGCAAACTTTTAGTAAAAGGATCAGTAAGATTTTTAGCAGAAGGAATCTTGTATACTTCTACATCTCCACATTGAACAATCTCCCTAAGTAAGTGATATTTACATTCAATATGCTTACCACGCCAATGGCTACGTGGTTCTTTTGCATTTGCCACTACACCACTATTGTTATAGTACAAACTAACGGCTTGAGATGCAAAAGGAATAACCTCAAGTTTTATCAAAAACTTCTTTAACCAAACTACTTATTTAGTTGGCTTATATATTCAGCTTCTATTGTAGTGTCAGCAATACAAGATTGTCTGATACTTCTCCACACGACTGCACCACCACTTAAGGTGAAAATAGAACCTGAAATAGACTTGCAAAGATCTCTATCAGCTTGAAAATCAGAATCAGTGTAACCTATAGGTACCGATTCTGGAGCTGAGTATACTAGTATATATCCTCGAGTTATGCGAAGATACTTGAATATATGCTCCACTGCTGTCCAGTGTTTCGATCCTAGGTTTGACTGACATCTATTGACCATGCTAATAACATGACAAATGTCTGGACAAGTACAAAGCATAGCATACATGAGACTTCTTACAACTGATGTATAAGGAACTCATTTTATGTACTCAACTTCATTAGGAGTTTTAGGACTATGCTTCTAAGATACCTGGATTCCATGTCTGAAAGACAATTGACCTTTCTTGGAAAATCTCCCCAGTATTTTGTCGATATATAAAACTTGGGATAAAGTTATCTGTCTATTCTTTCTATCTCGAAGGATATGAGTGCCCAGAACATATCTAACTTCTCCCAAATCCTTCATATCAAACTGTTTACCCAATCAATTTTTTACCAATGTTAATGTCCTTACAACATTTCTAATGAGACGGATGTCATCAACATACAGTATGAGAAAAATCACCTTACCATCTATTGTTTTCTTATAGACATAAGGTTCATCAGGATGCTGACTAGAGCCATAAGATTTAATGTCTTGATCAAACTTGATATTCTAAGATCTAGACCCTTGTTTAAGCCCATAAATGGACCTATTTAGTTTGCAGACTTTATGTTCTTGACCTTCTTAGATAAAACAATCTGGCTATACCACGTAGATACATTTGTCAAGAGTTTCATTAAGGAATGCTATCTTGACGTCCATTTGCCATACTTTATAGTCGAAATGAGCTGCAATGGATAAGAGGATTCTTATAGACTTTAGCATGGCCACATGCGAGAAGGTTTCCTTATAGTCAATACCTTCTCGTTGGGTATAACCTTTAGCAACCAATCTAGCTTTGAAAGTTTCTAATTTCCCATCTACTCATCTCTTTCTTTTGTAAACCCATTTGTACCGAATAGGTTTTATCCCATTATGTAAGTCCACAACTTTCAAGACGGAGTTAGTGTATATGGATTTCATTTTTGAATCTATTGCACTCTTCTAATAGTCCGTGTCTATATTCTTAATAGTTTCTTAATGCGTATAGTAGGATCCTCTTCTTCCTCAAAGAAGATTTCTTGAAAAGCTTCTCCATATAGTAAGTATCTAGAGGGACGTCGAATGATTCTCCTACTGCGTCTAAGCTGCGGAGGTTTTTGGATGCTTGGACTTTCTTCCTTCTCGTTGATTGGAACCACATCTACTGATTCCTCAATGATTGGAATTTGAATAGGGGTAGGAGGTTCTTGCACTCTATGTGCCAAAGAGCCAGTAGGTATAGAAGGCATAACATCTATTTTTGTCCCACTGGAATCTAGCATGTTAAGTGGCATAGATATGAATCCACCACATGAATCTTGAGTATAAGTTTCTGTAACCATTTGCTTGGGATTATCTTCCTTGATTTCTTCCAAAATAACATTGCTCTTGAATCCACGTTTTCTATGTACTTGTCCTCCAAGAAAATTGCATTTGTATTTACAAATATTTTCTTATCTTGAGGACTATAGAAGTAGTATTCCCTTGTTCCTTTTGGATACCCAACAGACAGACATAAATTTGATATTGATTGTATTTTATCCATCTTTCCCATTAGCACATATGCAGGACAACTCCAAATGCGGGCATATGTTAAATTAGGTTTTTGCCCACTCCATAATTCTAATAGAGTCTTAGGGATAGACTTAGATGGAACCATATTCAATATAATAGTTTGTATAGTAGATCCCCAAAAGGATGTACTGAGTATAGAGAAGGCCAGCAATGTTCTAACCATGTCTAACAAGGTCTTATTTCTCCTTTCTGCAACTCCATTTTGTCAAGGAGTGCTAGGTGCACTTAGTTGGGATAAAATCTCATTTTATGACAAGTAAGATCTAAAGTTATGGGATAGATATTCTCCACCTCAATCTAATCGAAGTGTCTTAATGTTCTTTCCTAACTGCTTCTCAGCCCTAGCCTTAAATTCTTTGAATTTTTCTTAGGCATTAGACTTATGAGTCATTAGGTAAACATATGCATATCTTGAGTAATCATCGGTAAGAGTAATAAAATATTCATACCTACCTCTATCTTGGACACTAATTGGTCCACATACGTCAGAGTGCACTAATTCTAAGACTCCCTTGGCTCTATTTCCATTGGATGGAAATGATCTTTTGGTCATTTTACCTTCTAAACAAGATTCGCAAACTTGAAAAGGTTCCACTTTTAAGTCACTTAAAGGACCTTCTTTTACAAGTCTTTGAATCCTATTTAGATTAGTATGACCAAGTCTAAGATCCTATAAGAGAGTCTCATTAGTGGGAGATAACTTAATGCGTTTGTTAGATTTAGTATGATGTAGTGGACTGTTAGTAGGTTTCAAAACATACAGATCATTATTTATATATCCACGACATATCAAAGAGTTATTCAAAAATATCCCTACCTATAATTCATAAAATCAACAGAATATTTTTATTTAAATAACAAAGAAATTGAAATCAAATTTCGATAAATGTCGGAAACAAAATAACAATCTTTCAAAACCAAATGTTTATTATCAAAATGAAGATAAACATCTCCAACAGCTCTTGTAGATATCACTGATCTTGTGCCAATCCTTAAAGTATGCTCTCCTTCATTGAGATGTCTAGTTGCTTGGAACCCCTGCAATGAATTGCAAACATGATTAGTGGCTCCAGAATCTACTATCTATGTATTTGTAGAATCAACTACTAAACAAGTTTTAATGTAGGATAACTCACCAGTACCTTGCTTATGTTTAGCTAAGTAATCTGGATACTGTGTCTTCCAATGTCCTTTTATGCTTGCAGTGGAAACATTTGCCTTTGGACTTTTCATCTACTTTTGCTTTCTTAATCTGTTGCTTAGGCTTTTTTTTTTATTTATTATTTTGCTTCCTCTTATTTCCTCCTTTGCCCTTAGGTTTGGAAGAGGAAGATTCAACATGAGTTGTGCTATTAGAAAAAAATGATTTACCAACCGACAAAATCGGTTGGCAATTAGCTAAATTTGATTGGTAATTATGATTTATCAACTGATTACCAACTGGATGGCATCACATGCAAAAATCTTAGCTTGTAAATTTTCCAACCAAAAATTTTGGAGTCGGTTGGTAATTACCAATCGTAATTCGGTTGGTAATGTAAAAGCTTCGATTGGAAATTTGGTATTAAGTTTAGCATTTGAGTTAACTATTTCAGTTGGTAATTACCCACCAAAATTCGGTTGGTAATGTAAAATCTCTGGTTGGAAATTTGACATTAAATTTGGCATTTGAGTTGACTATTTCGGTTGGTAATTACCAACAAAAAATTATGTTACCAACCAAATGTTGCGGTTGATAATTATAAACCGAAAATGTAGTTTGTAAATTTATAATTTTTTATTGGTAAATTTGTATTTAATATAATCTTGCAATTTACTAATTTACCAACTGAGACATGTTGTTACCAACCGATATATGTATTGGTAATTACCAACTAACTTTCAGTTGGTAATTATTTTTTTTCTGATTGGTAGTTTTATTTATTTATCAATTGAACATTCAGTTGGTAATTTTCCAACTATTTTAATTATTTAAAATATGTTGGTAATTTTTTATTGGTAAATTACTAACCGAGTTGTTCAGTTGCTAATTCTTTTTTTTCGTTGGTAGTTTTCTTTGTTTACCAACCACATATTCAGTTGGTAATTTTCTAACTATTTTAGTAATTTAAAATCTGTTGGTAATTTTTTGTTAGTAAATTACGAACTAAGTTGTTTGTTGGTAGCTAGTTGGTTTGAAAAATACTAACTGTTATTTAATACATTACCAACCGAATTATTTTCAATTACCAATTGAAATACTAACGGAATTATATTCAATTACCAACTGATTTTTTAGTTGGTCATTTCTCTTTGATTTGGCAGAATTTTGGTGTATCTGAACATATAACCAAACACCTGCATTTGACAAATTCATAAAATAATAAAGTCAAAATACATCCACAAATCCAACATAAACATCATCCTTCCACAAATTCACAAATCCAACACAAACATCATCATTCCACAAATATAAACATCATCCTTCCATAAATTCAAAGCAAATATAATTCCCTCACAAAATACCACAAATCCTAACCAAACATCATTTTTAATTAAACATAAAAGTTTATCATAATATGAAAGTGAGATGAAGTGCAGGTCCAAGGTTTAACAACAAGGAATACAATTAAGGAACACAGTGAAGGAATATTAATTTTTTGGTGGATTTGATCCACTTAGGTCCTTAACCTTTTGTGTTGGAAAAGAAACCTCCGCTGTCAACCATTCATTTATCTTCAACACTTCTTGAATCTTTGTGTCAACAGCCTTTTGCACCAACTCATTTATAGTATTTTGAAAGTCAGTTGTCTCCATATATTGCGAAGGATGCGCCGATGAAATGGATGAAGAAGATGATGACTTGTGCAAAGTAGATTTTTGTAGACAACTGGAGCTTAGGGATCGCATGTCATAAATTGCATTCCCTTTCTTAGGTTGGCCTACAACTCACAAGCAAATATCAGCCTTGTTTATTGGTGGAGGCTGCTCCCCTTCAAGTGTTTGGCTAGCATGTGATGCCATTTCTTTCTTCAATTCTTCTTGGTAGTGACGCTAGCACATAAACAAATGCAGAAATATCAAAATAAAAAATGGATAAGAATTTTGGAATAAATACCATGAAAAACTCAACTATAATAGTGATTGTGAAGCTTAAAACAAAGAACATCCATTAGAATTAGTATCATTTGGTTGTAATATAAAAAGTCAAAAAGTAACACCATCATTTGAATATTTTGCTATCTTTCCAATCAAAAAAGTTTCTTTGACTTGGTCTACAATGCACCCCCCAACCCCCCCTTTCATAGTTTATACATAACAAACACATTTTAATAGGAAAAAAATCAAATTTCCTACTCAAGGATTATTAGATGTAGTCATAGTAAAGAATCTAAAAGCTTTTAAGGCTCTTGTAAATTTAACAAAAAGTAAATCTAAAAAGCAAGATTAAAAATTTTACCACAATGACATGACAAAGAAACCATTCATTCATAGAATACAAAGGTATTCTCATCTAATCGTCATATTGAAGAAACAATTCATCAAATAAAGGCAGAAAACATAACAAATTTATTTTACATATACCATATGCAAGAGATTAATTCTCAATTCACATATTACTTAGGAGGAAGCAAAAGAATGCTTACCTCATTACTAGAGTTTAATCTTGTAATTGATTTACTAAAAATATTTGAAACTGGAAATGATGGAGAGATATCCATGACTTTAGTCATTTTTATTCAACCTCACCTTCTGTAAAACAGATAATAGTTCATATACTCTTTCCTTCTCTACCACTCTACCCTAATCTCATTGCATTTATGAAAGCAAAATCATGTACTTAGCATTATACAGTACTATGTGAAACATCCTAGATGATCTATCAAGTCATTAGAGAAATAGATTTGATCATTTCTAGCCATTGAACGTCCCATATAAAGATTTAGGAAATCAAGTGCAAAATAGAGAAGCTTCAACATTCACACAAAAGAGAATGAAAGATTCATGTGACAATAAATCGAGAAAATTTCTTGATGACCTGGGATTCAAGTAGTAAAAATTCAATCTAAAAGCAGTTTATTGGAGAAAGAGACTCAAGACTCTTGACCAATAGTGTAATGGTGCATCACAACTTAGCAAAATGTCACTATAGAAGAAGACTTGGGTTAGTCATGACAGCCTCAAAGGGGAATGCATAAACTGTCCTTTTCATTTTAGGCCTAAATTTGGACTACTATAGAATTATTCATGTGCCACAACTCACAAAACATGGGATTACCATACATTTGCAATCTGTATCACTGTAATCAACATATCATCTGCATGGTTCTAAAATCACACAAACACCATGCACCTCCAACCATCCCCCCACCCCCTCCTAAACTCCCACAAAATGGCTATACAGATGGAAAGCAATAAATAAGCATGTCAAAGTCTTCCACTTTGGATGGGGAAAATGGAAGCGGTAAAGTTGCCTTCACTTGAGTTGAAAAGACCTAAGAGAATTAAGATTGTAAGCTGGCATAATAGTAATTGAGAACAGTAATCATCTAGCAAAAAAATAAAAAATAAAAAATAAAAAACAAAAACTGAGAACAGTAATCTAATGTGTATATTTTGGATTAACAAGGTAGATGCTATGAAACTCTTCTTTCCATTCTAGTTGTAAATCCAGAATCAACTTCCAGAATCTTTGTAAGCGCATAAACCCCTAAAGATCATATTATTATTAATTTTTCATGCTCAAATTATACTTTGCTAAATATAGTGGATATAGTAGTATGGAATAAATAATACTAATAACCATTATTAACTTATAAAACTTACATATGTAACCTCAGACCGCTTGTCAATAAAGATAAGTTCTGGGCCTCCAAGCTCCATGTCTTCACCCTCCAACATTCGGCGTTCCTTCTTAAGCACTTGCTCAACTTTAGCCTCAGTGTTTGTTGTGTGTGTGAAGACATATATTTCAGAGTGTGTGTAGCCCCTATGATATTCCCCTCCTATAGTTGGTTTAATCATAAAATAGTATTAAAGTACATTAGATATATAGATATAAATACTAAGCATCTTTAGAACAAGTTATTTCCATAAATTTGAATTGAAGTACTAAAAATAAGAAAAGCTACTAGTTTTCTCTTGTGTATTGTCGTCGGTATGGAGTCGCCAGAGTGTCGTGAGCCTCATAAACCTCCAGAATCACTATTTCTATTTGCCTTCATTATCTCTGAAATCTTCTTGAATTTGTCACCATCCCAAAATTACTCGCAACTTGTTATAGTCTTCATCCTTCATAACGTTATATGAGACTTTCCCTTTACGAACTTGGTCCATCAAATAAGTGTAGATCTTGCCATCTTTCTTGTCCCATTTTGATCTATTGAGTCCATCATATATCCTATCCCACTGGAACTGTTTCTGCATATTAGCCATAAGAATTGTCAAAACATTATATAGGTGATTAATATATAACACTTATAATAAAAGTAATAAAAGAAACAATTACCGCCCACTTGGCAAACCAAATATCCTAATTGTATTTGGGACCTTTGAACAAGATTCATATGGTCTAAGAAACATTGATTGTATGATTGGTTGAATGGAACGTGCAGGCTTGTTACCTGGCAACCTCTTAGCTTTATCTTCTTCTCAAAGGATTCTACAGTGCAATAAAAAATTAACAAAAACAACCCTTAGGTTATATAGAAAAGTGGCAGATTCATTTATTTAAAAAAAAAAATCAATTTCATTTTTGCTTCATATGCCCATTGATTGTAGCAATACTATTTTCTTTAGGCAATAGTAGTGATTATTCAAAATTTGGAGGTGATCCAAAAATTAAAATTAAAGACACAGAAATTTCAGAACTTGAATCAAATTCTATAATAATTCATTTCATTTCACAGAAAAAATGAAGGCTTTCAACAAGAAATGAAGGCTTTTATTTTAGTGTTCTCCTAATTTGTGTTGTCAGGTTCATAATATTGACTGATCATTGAATGGTTGCACTTGGGTGCAACTATGTCATGCATGTGGCATTTCTTAGTTTTTCTTTGCAGATATATTCTTTTTATGTTTGGATTAATATTTACCCAGCAATAGAAATGAGATTCTACTTCTGAAAATTTCGATGCTTGATTGAAAATTCTATTGCTTAGTATGTTCATTTACTTTTGAAAATTTTGATACCATCTTTTTTACTAATTATCTTTCTTTTTGTTAATAAGAATAAATTGCCATTTCTTAATTTGCATCTCCTTGGTAGAGTTAAGGTGCTAAATCATTTGTCTTTCTTTGAAAAAGTCATTAGTAGTAGGTAAGAGACCCTAAAAATTTATAAGGAAAAAAGGGTACAAAATGGGAAGTCCAAAAATATGGCTAACTTTTATTTTTAAATATTTTTGCCAAGTGAAATTTTGTATCATAAAAAACAGAATGATTTTGTACAGCAGGAATACCTCTCTAGCACAGAAAAGAACGAAGAGGGAGGGGAGTAGAAATGGAGGAAAATATATAAGAAATTACATGTGTTGCCGGTTAGCAGTTGTTTATTACAATTTCTAAGAATGTACTCTACTCTTCGTGGCAGATTTGGTTGAGAAATTGCTTAATGAAAATGTTAATTGGTGATTAATGAGCAGTTAAGTTTGCACAATTTGAAAAACCGATTAGGGTGGGAGATTTCAATCGTCAAAGTAGATTTTAAAAAATAAAAATAAAAAGAGAGAGAGAGAGAGAAATATTTTGGCTTTATAAGCTGAGAAAGTTACATATCCTCTTATCCAACCAAAGTATTTCAAGTTACTAAAATCATTTGCATCAGTAGTCCAAACCACTACTCAGATATATTTTAGAAGGACTTGCAATGTTATCCTTGAAGCTTCAAATAATGTCCATTTTAAACCATTAAGCTTAAACCCCTGAGGAAAATTTATAATCTAGCGGCAAAAAAGATGTAGTAAAAGAAAAGAGAAACCACTTACTCATCTCCCTCGATAAAATAACATATCTTGCCCTGAGATGGAGTATTAATTGCAAAAGATGAGGCAGATGGCTGCACCACACTAGGAGTAGAAGATGCTTTGGCATGATTATCAGAAGGTGTACCATCGGGGTGACAATTAGATGGTATAACATCAGCGTGGCCATCAAGAGGAGTATCATCTGCATCAACATTTTGAGGAGTATGGTAATAAAATCTCATAAAATCACACCGTTAGCCAGTATGGAAACAGTTGCTATCACATTGCGAAGCGGAAAAGAATTGCCAGACAGTACAACAGATGAGAATCGGCGCCGACTGGAAGAAGAGAACCGACATCGAATGTCCATCAACACTGAAATCTTGCAACACAGAATGGAACCGACGCCGGCTATCCTCTGTCCACCTCCCGAAAAACCTACTTTTCAGCCTAACAAACCATAACCTACTCGTCTACACAAGGCCCAAAAAGACGCCCAGTTTAATAAATTCCTAGAGGTATTTAAACAACTGTACATAAACATCCCTCTCAGTGAAGCTTTAATCCACATGCCCAAATATGCCAAGTTCCTCCAAAGTATGCTTGTCAACAAAAAGCAACTGGAAGAATTATCTACAGTAGTCCTCAACGAAGAATGCTCAGCCATCTTACAGGACAACTCAAGTTTTCCCCAAAAAGCAAAAGATCCAGGGAGTTTCTCTATCCCATGTCTAATTGGCACTCTTCATGTCGGTAATGCACTAGCTGACCTAGGTGCTAGCATTAATTTACTACCATATAAAACATTTAAAAGGCTAGGCCTAGGAGAACCACAGCCCACTTAGATGAGTATTTAACTCGTAGATCGCTCTATCAAATACCCTAGGGGCATCATTGAAGATGTGTTGGTAAAAGTTGATAAATTCATATTTCCTGTGGATTTTGTTATTCTTGACATGGATGAAGATTCTAAAGTCCCCTTAATCTTAGGTAGGCCCTTCTTAGCTACAGTAAAAACATTAATTGATGTCCATAGAGGGAGATTAACACTAAGGGTTAGGGATGAGAAAGTCATAATTCAAATCAATAAGAGCATGCAACAACCTATGACTTCTGATGATTTGTGTCTAAGAGTTGATATTCTTGACAAACTAATTTTTGAGTTGCTGCAGGAATCTATTGAGAAGGAATTGATGGAAACATCAATGGCATATCCGGAGGAATCTCATAACGAGGATGGGATGCAAAATTTAGACATAGAAAAATGTAGTTTGGGGAGAATAAAATCATCTATAGAAGAGCCTCCCGAGGTGGACTTAAAAGACCTACCCGAGCATTTGGAATATGTGTTCTTGGTTAAGGATCGTAAGTTACCTGTCATCATTGCCAAAGATCTCAAGACAGAACAAAAGACCAAGCTGGTAAGCATGTTGGGAAAATATAAAAGAGTGATAGCTTGGGAGATCACTGATATTAAAGGCATTAGTCCATCCTTTTACACACACAAGATCTTGATGGAAGAAAATGCAAAACCCGTAGTGCAACCCCAATGCAGATTAAACCCACATATGAGTGAAGTGGTAAAAGGTAGGTGGTTAAGCTCTTAGATTCTGGTATCATTTACCCTATTTCAGATAGCAGTTGGGTAAGTCCTACTCAAGTGGTACCAAAGAAGGGAGGAATGACGGTGAGCCCCAACGATAAAAATGAATTAGTCCCTATGAGATTGGTCACGGGGTGGAGATTTTGCATAGATTATAGGATGTTAAACAAAGCCACTAGAAAAGATCACTTCCCTCTTCCTTTCATTGATCAAATGTTGGAAAGGTTAGCTGGACACGAGTATTATTGTTTCTTAGATGGATTCTCAGGCTACTTGCAAATTCCCATAGCTCTGGAGGACCAAGAAAAGACTACTTTCACATGTCCATATGGTACTTTTGCATATCGTAGGATGCCATTTGGCCTTTGCAATAGCCCCGGAACATTCCAAAGGTGCATGACAGCTATATTTAATGGACTCGTGGGGGATATCATGGAGGTATTTATGGATGATTTCTCAGTTTTTGGTGATTCCTTTGATTTGTGCTTATCTAACCTTGAGAAGGTGCTCGCAAGATGTAAAGATACTAACCTCATGCTTAACTGGAAAAAGTGCCATTTTATGGTAAAAGAAGGTATTGTGTGTTAGGGCACAAAATTTCAAGGAAGGGTATTGAGGTCGATAGAGCAAAAATTGAAGCAATCGAGAAACTATCTCTGCCTACTTCGGTAAAAGCTATCAGGAGCTTGCTTGGTCACACAGGTTTTTACAGGCGGTTTATCTTAAACTTCTCAAAAATTTCGAAACTTCTTACTTCTTTACTTGAAAAGGATGCTGAGTTTAATTTTGATGATAAATGTCTCAACGCTTTTACCATACTTAAAGAGAAATTGATTAATTCACCCATTCTAATTGCCCCGGATTGGTCTCTTCCCTTTGAACTAATGTGTGATGCAAGTGACTTTGCAATTGGTGCAGTATTGGGACAAAGACGGAACAAGCACTTTCAACCGATATACTATGCCAGCAATACTCTAACGGATGCACAGGAAAATTACACAACAACCGAGAAAGAATTGCTGGCCATAGTGTTTGCCTTTGATAAATTCCGCTCTTATCTTATTTTGTCCAAAGTCATTGTATATACGGACCATTCAGCCCTAAAGTACCTACTAACCAAACATGATTCCAAAGCAAGATTGATAAGATGGGTTCTATTATTGCAGGAATTTGATTTGGAGATTAGGGACAAAAAGGGATAATCCACACCTGGAACCCTTGCTAGAAGAAGACATTGATGACGCTTATCCGGATGAGCGACTTTTGCTCATGGAAGGTGAGATCCCAACCACACCATAGTTTGCCGACTTTGCTAACTACTTGGTTGCAGGAATTATGCCAAAAGACCTCACGATGCATCAAAAGAAGAAATTCCTCTCCGATGTACGGCATTACTTTTGGGATGACCCATATTTGTTTAAGTGTTGTGTGGACCAAATCGTTCGGAGGTGTGTGAATGCTAGGGAAGGGGAAGATATTCTTCGACATTGTTATGAATGACTTGCTGGAGGACATTACCAAGCCAACAACACTGCACGAAAGGTGATAGAGGCCGAATTCTATTGGCCCACATTATTCAAAGATGCCTGCAGGTTTGTCCAAAGTTGTGATAGGTGTCAACGACAGGTAACCTTTCTAAATCTAATGAGATGCCATTACAAATGTTCCAAGCATGTGAAGTGTTTGACTGTTGGGGCATAGACTTCATGGGACCTTTTCCTAGTTATTTAGGGAATAAATATATCTTGGTGGCAGTGGCTTATGTCTCTAAATGGGTAGAAGCCCAAGCCTTACCTACTAATGATGTAAGGGTGGTGGTCAAATTTCTGAAAAAACTTTTCACTCGATTTGGTGTGCCTAAGGTCCTAATTAGTGATAGGGGGGCTCGTTTTTGTAATGCACAAATGAAAAAAGTCCTCATACACCTAGGTATGCACCATAGGTTGGCTACCTTGTATCATCCCAAACAAGTGGACAGGTTGAGGTGGTTAATAGAGAACTCAAACAAATTTTGGAAAAAACTGTCAACCACACTAAGAAGGATTGGAGCTTAAAATTAGATGATACCTTTTGGGCATATCAAACAGCCTTTAAGACACTAATTGGCACGACTCCGTTTCAGTTAGTATATGGTAAATCATGTCACCTACCAGTTGAAATTGAACACAAGACTTATTGGGCAATAAAACTGGTCAATCTTGATCTTGAGTCCACTGGAAAGTCCCAGTTACTTCAACTCACAGCCTTGGAGGAATTGTGAAAAGATGCCTATGACATGTCACTCCGGTACAAAGAAAAAGTGAAATCCTGGCACGACAAGCGGATTACTAGACAACATGACTTTGGAATAGGTGATCAAGTCCTGTTATTCAATTCTCGTTTAAGGCTTTTTCTTGGAAAGTTGAAATCTAGATGGTCGAGTCCATACACAGTGAGTAAGCTATGCCTCTTCGGCACCCTCGAAATTACTCACCCTAGTAAGGGCACTTTCAAGGTCAATGGCAATTGCGTGAAATGATATGTTGGCACGACAGGTTGCCCTATGGATCAAGTGGCCATGACCTTCCACACAGCGCCATGATACCTACACTGATGATGCATTCTAGCTCACTCTTGTTGTTTTTATTTTCTTTCTCTTTTCATGTTTTTGTTCTAGTTAGTTTGACTTTCTTTTCATTGTATTTTTCATTTTTTTTGTTTTTACTTTCTTTTCTTTTCTAGATTTATGCTTTGGTATTTTTCTTTTGTATTGTTTTTAGGTACTTTGATGATGCCTCCCTCTTCAAGCATTCAGTTCTTGTACAACACGATTAAGGGAAGTTTGTTTTTCTTATCTCTTCTCCTTTACCTTTTTGGTCCCATGGTATTGGTTGTTTTGGTTCTATATATTTGACCATTGAGGACAATGTCCAGCTTAAGTGTGGGGGAGTAGTTTGACTGACACGTTTCCTACATATTTTTTAGCTTTCTTGGGAGAACGAATTCCTTTCAAAATTTTTTGGTAGATTTTCTGATTTTCTGGAGATTTCAAGCCGTATTTTTAGTGCATGTCTTTATGATGGATTATAGAGCATATGTTCTAGATCATTTATGGCTTATGTATGACTTTTTGCACTCACTTGGACAAAGTAGTTCTTGATAAAATGTTTTGCATTATTCTTAAACCTGTTTTTTTTTTCGAAATTCGTGGAGCATTCTAGAACTTACTTGAATACCTCTCGAGGCGAAATAAGAAAGACATTCATGATTTAATTTAGGGATGACGGTAATAGGCCTTTTTTGGATAGTTTGAGCTTTTCGAGCCTACCTATTTTTATATTATCCCTAGTGCCTATTTTGAGTTTAAATTGGTGATTTCTTTCTTTAAAATCTGTCACGATGTTGTGTCCATTACTTGTGCTGAGAGTTTGTATAATTTCCAAATCTTTATGCTCTTCAAGGATGAAAGTATATGTATGTTGAGAAAAATGCAGGGAGAGAGATCCTGACTTGTTACTTTCAGTCATGGATCAGATCAACTACAATTAGAGCTGGGAAAAGAGAGGAAGTGGAATAGAGGGAAGAAGTGGAAAAAAATTGAGAAAGAAAAAAATGTTGAGCTGAAAAAGATGAGAAAGAAGAAAAGAAACGAGAGGAAGTGAAAAGAGAAAACAACAAGCTGCTAGAAAAAAAAAAGTAAATGAAAAAGAAAAGAACAACAGCAATAAAAGAAAAAGAGGAGTAAAAGAAAAAAGAATTGAAAACAAAAAGAGCGAAAAAAATCACAAAAGGGATGGTGAGTGAACTGCAAAAGTATGTTCAGATAAGATACTTGCCACCTTTGCTAGAGAATGGATTGATCTTGTGAGGAAAACAATTCATGATAAGAAGAGGTGGAAGAAGAAGAAAGAAAAGAAAGAGCAATGTAGGATTTGCTTGAAATGCGTACAGGTTGTTATATAAGGTTATGGTTTGATTGGTTCTTGGAATAGGAGAGCAAGAAGAGTTGGGAATTATAAGTTTATTTTGGTTACCCTTTTCTTGCTTACTCTCAGTTTTTCTTTGACTTTTGATGCTCCTATATCCTTCGTTTGCTAAGCCGCATTACAAACCTTTAGCCTTACATTACAAGCTTAAAAGTCCTACTTGATCTAAGTAGAATCATGATATGTCTCGGATTAGTGGAGAGAGTATATGAAAAGTAAGCATATGGAACGCATATTCTTTTTGAATTAACTTCTTTCTAACGGTTTGAGAATATTGTGAAGTAATGTGATGGTTCTACTAAGTCGTTTATCACTACACTAGTCTTGCATTGGCTGTGAAAGATTTAGTATCGTATGTTTTATGTTCATAAGCAAAGAAAGCATTGAAGATATGTTTTGGAATTAATTGAGTGATTTGAGTAAATGTTGCGTTTTTCTACGTGTTCTTGATACTTTGCTTGAGGACAAGCAAAGAGCTAAGTGTGGGGGAATATGATAGGGGCTAATTTAGTTATATTTTCGTAGTTATTTGAGGCTCTTTTGTAACATATTTTGTGCAATAACTAGTCATATTCGTTTATATTTGAGATTTTACCCTTGGAAAGGTATTTTGGTCATTATTTTAGGTTTTTGGGTAAAACGAAGCAAAACTGTAGCGAAATAGAGCCGAGGCGGCGCCGACTGGAAGCCTAGAACCGGCACCGATAGTACACTAGATGCACGGACTTCAAAACGACGGAAAAATTGGAGAAGCAGAGTTGAACAGAGCCTAACTGGCGCCGGCTACATTCTGGAACGTATGCGCAAAATTCAGAGAAAAATCGGCGAACGAGTGGAGAAACAGAACATAGGCGGCGCCGACTCCAAAGGACCAAGGTGACACTGGCTGTGGTCTGTTCTTGAGGCGGTGCTGCGATCTTTTGACGCGTTTTTGGAAATTTGAGGAGTTTTATTACCTTCCAACTTCTACTCGGTCAAGAACTTTGTACCTACGAGTTTATACACTTCTTAAGCCTATAAATAGATGAAAAACACAAGGGAAAGGGAGAGAATTCATTGATCATCATAGAAAAATCACTCAGTCTAAGGAGGAATTCTTCAAGTTCAAGGAGGGTTGTATAAGAAGGTTTTCAAAGGAAGAAAAAGGAGGCTTGTTTATGAGTTCTTTCTTTTTCTTGACAATGATGTGTTCATTGTTTTATTATAATTTGACATTGTTTTAGATACTCATAGTTTTTAGAGTAATTTAATCTTTTGATTAATTGATTATTGTTCTTGGTATTTCATTACTTAAGCTTAGATTAATTGATTATGGCTTTCCGTTAACTTGCTTGAAAATAGGGTTGATGGTGGTTCAATTAATTGATTTCATATTTGTTGTCTTTTAACTTGTCTGAAAATGGGGTTAATTGCAAGAACAAAGTAATTAAAGGTTAATTGATGTCTACCAGAATATGAATTCAATTAGTTAATTTCATGGGTTAAGTTTGCTTGAGAATGGGACTTGATCAAAAGAATTGTGTTTAATGCATCTTTTGGGTAAGACTGGTTGAGACAGAATATGTGATACTAAGTTACCCAGAAGATAGGGATTTATGGATTGAGAAAGAAGTGAGTCTATTTTAATTCTTCATGATGCCAAGGGAATAATTAGTTATGATAGAGATTGGGTACTTTGAGATCATGTTTGTCTACACAATGGTTTGAGTTGCATAAATTTACATCCTTGACATGTACATATTTTTATTTTCTTTTTAATTTTCCTTTTTACTTTGTTTTTCATTTTGTTGAGTCGGTTAAACAATGAAAGAAGGGTAATTAATGTTCACTTGTTCCTTGAGGATCGGCACTCGTTTGAACCCTATGCTCAGTAATGATGAGTACGCTTGCTCATATGTGTGATTTGGGGTCTAACGTTTTAATTTAAACTTAATTGGGAATGTGCTTAGTTTTTGTATGATTTTTATACCCAAATCCAAACACATCAAGAAACAAATAAATCATCATAGTTGTCCTCGTTTTCGTCCTCATCCTCATCCATGTCCTCGTCCTCAAATACTAAAGACAGTTGTAGCACAGCAACCCCCATCTTCTCGGACGTAACTGTCATCCAAGAAGTGATTCTCGCAACTTTATGTTCAAAATTCTTCTTAATCCTCTCCTCACGATACTTGTACTTATCCTCGCGACTCCTCTCTCGATGCCTCCATCGATCCTCAACCTGCTAAATCCTCTGCTGAACCCTAGTCTCAACTATTTGGTCAACATTAACAAGAGTGGATGAAGATGATCCTAATAGATGAGACGCATGCATCTGTTCCTTAATGCGAGTAGCTTCTGATCCCAATCCATAGACATGACCCTTGTTGAATCCGCTAGCTGCCTTAATGATAATGGCCTTGTCATTTGGCATAGCAACAAAGTCGACGGACCCGCTAAGCTCCATTTAAGAGTAGCTCTCCTTGGTGACATTTGCCTCCTCCTGAAATAACGTGAGTTTATAAAAATTAAAAGAAGACCTATTACAATAATAATGTAAGAATAAATTATTTTTACCAATATCTTCTGCGGACGGTCGCCCACAAACTGACCTTGTCTTTCCCCGTTTTGGAACATATGTAGTTTTTTGAACATGTCCAGATAGCTAAATGTGTCCCCCTCACGTCTCCTCTGCAGTTAAATTAATAGAAAAAAATATTATTTCGAATGCGAGTGCATGATTCTGACAATTATGAAATATACAAAAGTTAATAAAATTGAATTTATCATGCATTCCTCATGCTCAATGAAAGAGATGGAACCTCCTATGTAAGTAACACCGCAACGAGACCGATTTTCCTTTGTAGACTGCACGACTCGTTGATACTTGGGATCCAACCAATGTTTGTTCATCTCTGACCAATTAGTTGGATCAATCCAAGTTGGACACGAATTAGCAGGTGTGCTCTTTCGGGTCCTTGACAAAGTATCGGAAAGCCTTTTTGCACACTTCCTTTCCCAATTTCTCCGTATTTGGGGACTATGCTCAGGAGCCCAACGAAATAACTTCTGTAAATTTAGTAAACCATCGCCGTTAAAGTTTAAATTAACAGTTTAAAGTAAATTTGTTTGCAAATACAACAAATGACACCTGAGCATATAAGTTTCACTAACATATACATGAAATTAAATTTGTAAGAAAGTAAAAGAAACATACTCCCCACTCGTTGAACCATTTCGAGACATGTGAGTATGTAGCATACGAACTATTGAATTATCTCTTGAATATGTATTGAATCTCTCTCACACATTTATCTGAACTAGCAAACCTATTCTATATAACCAGAAAAGAAAGTAATATGATTATTAAAGAAGATATAATGAATTGGAAATCAATCAATAATTATAAATTACACACCCATCTCCTTGAGGAAAAATCACAGGTCGGTGGTCTGTGGCCTGTGATCCTATATGGTGTGATGCAGAAGTAGGAGCTTCTACTGAAGAAGCACCTCTTGATTGCGAAGGTGAACCAGAAATCGTTTGTGGTACGGAGAGGCGCCGTGCGTGTGATGGTGATGAGGTGTCAGGGGGATGGGTATGCTGGTCCGTTCCAGCACCCCCAAAAGACTGTCTATGGCCAGACATCCTTATTTTGAAATAAAATTATTCAAATTTCAAACATATTTATAATATATATGTAGAATAAGTTATAAATGCAAATTTATAAAAAAATTTGACAGAGTCTCCGCTATAAAATGGTCATTTTACAGGCATTAATGCCACATTCAAACATATTCCAAGTATCATCAACACATTAAACACACAAAACATGTACAACAAAACCTGTATCAAAGAACACATTCTCCATAACAAAAAATTAACTACCAATAGATAAACTAGAATATGTAGAAACTTGGCCATTTATACAACTTGAGAAAGAAAAGGTTTGTTATTTTTATTTTCTTTCAAAATGGCTTCCTTCTTGCACATAAGTCTCTAACCTTTTCCAAGCATTTTGAAGGGTGAGTACTTGATTCTTCCTTTGTCATTGGATCAAAGCCATCAGATAATGAAATGTGTGTTCTTTTATAGAGCTTTTATACAGGTTTTTTATCCTAACAAAGAAGACATCTATAATAAAAAGTTAATGTCAACAACAACAATTAACTTAAGGGTAATCACCTATTACCCAAGAGGAGTGATTACCCATCACTCACGGGGAATGATCACCCATCACTCATGGGGATCCAGTTCATATATTAAATAAAAAAATATACCTTTGGAAAAGCAAAAAACACCTATTGAGCTGAAAATAGTTAGCATTGACTCATGCTTAACTGTATTTTTTTTTATTTTAAAAAGTATACCTGTGGAAAGGCAAAGAACACCTGTGGAAAAAAAAAATAGTTAGAGTCTCCCCTAACACTTAACTGTATTTAAAAAAAAAAAAGAAGAAGAAGAAGCATACCTATAGAAAGGCAAAGAACACCAATGGAAAAAAAAATAGTTAGCATTGACTCGTACTTAACTATATTTAAAATAATAAAAAGGACAAAAAATAGTATAATAATTGATCATCCAATAAATTAGTAATACATGAAATTTTAACATAGATTATTGATCAACAATATAAGCAACGATCATAAGTGATTTAAACTTTACATCATGAACATATAATAAATGTACTTTAATCACTTGTGTCATCCTCTGATATATATTCTTCTTCTTCCATCTCTGTCGTACTATCTGTATTCCAGTTACCTTCGTTTTCATCTTCATCTTCGAGTTCATTTGTATCCCTAAGTAATCCTTCTTCTTAAACGTCTAACAAATCACTTGTTCTCGATTCATGAGCTAAGGGACCAAGATCAACAACTAAGGAAATCCTCATTGCATTGTGAATATCTGCCTCTTCTTGGTAAGCTTTATCTATCATAGGTGCATCAATCACATGTCGAGCTTTTACTTTACACACAGCTAACCAATCGGATCTTGGTCTTTTACATCCTAGATACGAGGCATAGTACACCTGAGATACCTGTTGAGCTAACACAAACGGATCATATTTTGGGTTCTTCCACTCGTTCCCCGGTTCTGCCATTGATGGTTGGCAGGGCGCTTGCGAGGTTGCGGTCTCGGGAAATGTCCCTGCGGCTGTCCCGGTAGTTGGAAAGGCTTGGCCGCCATCCTGCTGCGGTCCTCATTCTCCGTGCGAGTAGCCGCGTCCACTGCCCCCGAGTAAGTTGTCAGTGGAGTAGGTGCCAATGCTCTCCTCAGTTTCGGTCTTAGACCTTTGACAAACTGCCTCGTCTGGTTCTGCTCGGTGTCGACCAATCTTCGGCAGTATTTTGACAATTGCGTGAATCGTGCCGCATATTGAGCCACTGACATGCTCCCCTACCTCAGATTCTGAAATTTGTCCTCTCGCTTCCCCACAATCCACTGTGGGATGTACTCAGCCCTGAAGGCCTCAACGAAGTTGGACCATACCCATTCTTGCTCATCCACCACCCAGTCCTCTTAGACCCGCTGCCACCATGCTCGAGCTAGTCCTCTCAAACGAAAAGCTGCAAACTTAACCGTCCGCTCCTCCGAGTACTGGAGCGTTGCAAAGATGTCCTCCATTTGCTCGACCTATTGCTCGGCCTTCTGATCTTGTTCGGCTTCACCCATAAAGATGGGCGGTTGGAATTTTAAGAACTTCTCTAATGCCTCGTCTTCCCCTCTTGGGTTCCTCCGCTCGACCAAAGTCTGAAGAATCTCGGCCACCTTACCGAGTGCCTGGCCCATTGACACATCAGCCGGGGCATCCGTCCCCATTCCCATCTCAGGATTACTTCGTCTATTACCTGGATTGGGTGATTGCATCTACTCAGTTCCAACTTCCGGTGCTACATGGTCTACCTCTGGAGTTCTTCTGGCTGAAGGAGCTACACGACGCTTGGGTGCCATTCTAAACCATACCCCAAATGTCAAGTGAATGCACTCAAGCATCAAATCATTTTAGTTGTGCATACATGCATTGTTAAGCGTGAGTAGAAAGAAATCATATGCAAACTGATTTAAAGAATTGCTCATAATTTCGATTTCAAAAGTTGACTTGCATAAATCCAAAATTGTGAACAGAACATATAATTGAAAATCTTTGACAAACTAGTCCTCAAAAGACAGTAATTAAATAATCATCCAAGCAAAATATCTTCTAACTCTCTAATCCTCATCCGAACCCTCATCATCGGCCTCATACAACCAACCTCCAGTGTTCTTGGAAAAATCCACCCTATCCCCGCTAGCAAATCCCTCTATTGGTTCCTTCCCAAGGCGCCTAGAGCTCTCACCAGGCTCAACTCGACTGAAGGAAGGGATGAAGAAAGGCCTAGGTGGAGACTCATAGTCGATCTCCCCCGGGTCATTACTAGCTGTTGCTAAATCCACTTCGGGATTAGGAGGGTGGGGTTCAGGCTCCACTAGCATCACTTTATCCTCACTGTCAGAGCTTATGTCTATCACTGGGATTGGAGGTGGCTCTAGGATCTGGACCTCATCCTCACTGCTATCCTCCAAAAGGTCAAGCTCATCATCACTGTTATCCTCCATAGGGATAACCCCAACATCATTGTTATCCTCTATAAGGACAACTGGCTGAGGGGCAGGCTGGGAAACTGGAAGGTCCTCCTGGTCTAGATAGTAAGGCGGGTGCCACTGCTGCCCTTTCCTTGCTGTCCTAAGCAGTCTAACCATCCTACAACATCATCAAGATAGGTTAGATAAGATTTAAACTTAAATAAATAAAACATATATCATCAATATTTGCCTATAACCTAGGCTCTGATACCACTTGTAACACCTCAAAGCATAGGCCCGCCAAGGCCGGGGATGTCGCCCCGTCCAAAGGACAAAGGGTCTTTATAACTAGGTCACACAAATAAAATTACTGAAATAAAATAATACTTAACTTAAAAATTTATTACAACCCAATATACTCCAAGAGTAAATCCATGAAATTCCAAAACAAAAACCATAAATAAAATTATCCACTCTCGTCTCCCAAAAGCAATACATAAAATCAAAAGACACATTCTCTTCCGAAGCAGATATTACTAGCCACTCAACTCCACAGCAGGATCATCCTGAAATCATGATAAAAAGGTGATGAGACAAAAATCTCAGTAAGTCCGTGTGTGCGTTGGGTGTTTAGTGAAACCAGTTCATGGATGCAAAGTGTGAAACCTTTAAAGAGAAACATTGGCAAGCAATAAACATTAGTCAAAAGCAAGAGTGGCGTTTTGGCTTTTCCAGCCCTTTTTAATTAATAAAATCAACCACTCGAAAGAAAGGGATATGGGTTACCACACGTTGGGCCCCATAACCGGTCAGAATGCCGACACTTTGTGCAGACTGACAAAAGTAGGTGATCGGCCTACTGGGCAAGATACTCCTCCTTCTCTATACCCAAACAACAACCGGGTGTCCATTCCAGCAAAACACAGTCACTTGACTGAAAACAAACTGCTAGCTCGGACCGGTACGACTCACTGGACTGACATCTTATCCGGGAAGGACTCACCCCTCAGAGGTGGCCACCTGCTGAGAGACTTACCCTAACCCTTCAAAGACTAGTCCTAGTAGTCCACCCTTATTGAGTACTCAACGACGTTTCCCACTTGGGATAAAATGAACGAAGCATTGCTCTTCATGAAAATAGCAATTTGAGGGTTTCCAAAGTTTTGGGAGAAATCAGTTTTGGAAAGAGTTTTAAGTTTGGAAAATCTACTCATTAGCTTTTAAATAATTTAAGTGTTGGAAATGAGAACGAATTCAACCATCAATTGCCTTCAGATAAACGAGTGTCCATACACTCCACATTTAGCTTGCCATAAGGAAAACATTTTTTTCACATCGATAGGTTTTATGCAGGAGCTTACATGGTTCTTGCTCACAACAACAAGGTCTCGAACAGCTGGCCTAACCCCACATGGGCAAATACAAATCTTAATCAGATTCAAGCGACAATCCACTTCCTCAATTTTAAATCAACTCAATTCACTACTACCATTATCCTAGTGTTCCAAGCTTTAAGGCAAGACACTAATTAAATAGGTTTATAAGCTAAGTTTAATTTGTTATTTAAAATAATTAATGGTTTGGGAAATAAATTCTAATAAGTTGAAAGTTTACATCTTGTTAAGAAAAATCTAGAGTTTATTTGATCAAGAGTTATAGGTGGTACTAGGTAAAATAGTGATTTAATGATAGTTGTTAGAAAATAATTGATAGCTAAAACTAGTTGAGATTAAATT
The DNA here is from genome assembly GCA_026120185.1 of Voacanga thouarsii. NCBI lineage: Eukaryota > Viridiplantae > Streptophyta > Magnoliopsida > Gentianales > Apocynaceae > Voacanga > Voacanga thouarsii. The sequence goes on from JANUWF010001125.1 coordinate 1,886,700, forward strand.
GAATAAGCCTTTCTTGGAAAATAATAAGTAAATCCTTAAGGGTTTTGATTTAGTAAATATTTTACTAAGCATAAATCTTTTTCATAAAGGCTTTAATTGATTTCTTTATTTTAAATAATATTTATTTATTTTACTTTCTAGCAAAATTATTATTTATTTGGCTAAAATATCCTTTATGAATATAAGAATCCAAATCTACCCTTCCTAAGGTTTTTCGAAAATACTAGCAATATTATTTTATTGAGTATTTTATGCATAAAGTGAAAATTAGTTTTAGGGACAACTAGATCATGATCAAATTTCTATGGCCATCCTCAATCAAGAACATACACAATCCTTCAATTCATTAAATCATCCAAATCTTGCATATAGGCATAGATCTAAATTTATTAAGACATGATTTAACCTTTACTAGCATAAACATGATCATGGCTTCAATATTCTAGTCATGCATATAACTCATATTCACCAAAGGTGACATAATCTCTAGCATACTTCATCACACATACTACCTATGACATGCATCAAACTCAATTCCACATAAAACCAACCAATATAATCCTTCCATGCATAAATCCCATCTCCTTCACAATCATACATGTACTCATGCTTCAATCATCAACAAGACATACTTAATCCCATCGCCATTCATCTTTTAACAACATCATCCTAGAGACATGATTCTAGAGTTTAAAAGAAGGATTGAAGGTACTTACTTGGTTGATGAATGCTTTGAAGGAATTTAGAGTAGATCTCAACTCCTAAATGGCTAACCTTGTCCAAGGGAGATGGCGAGAGCAAGATTATGGGAGGAGAAGTCATCCGGCCAAAAAAGAGTGATTTCGGCTATGAGAGAGAGAGAGGGAGAGAAAGAGAGAAGAAGAGATCATTAGCATGGTTATTCATATAGGTTCCCACTAGAGATCAAGTTTGAAGAGGATGAAGTTGATAGAGTGAATTTACCTTGAAGAGGTTCTTGTTCTTCACAGAAATTTCTGCTTTTGATCCGAAGTAGCAAGATGTTTTGAGGAGTTTGATGTTAATAATGGTGTTGATGGATTCACAGCAATGAGTAGACTAAATCTGGAGATTTTCGTGAGGGTTTGAGATGGTTTGGAGGGGTATTAGGTGTAGAGAAGAAGTAGGTATTCTTGGTGTAGTGTGTGTGTTCTTGATGGTTGCAGAAAATCGAGAGAGAGAGGTAAGGAATTTGCAGCTGCCGAATTTTCTGTGGGAGATAGGGCTGGCCGATTTTCAGTAGGGTTTAGGGAGTTGTTTCTCTGATTTGGAAGGGAAAAGGAAAGGTTAGTTGTTACAATCATTGAAGAATATTTTTAGGGAGTGAATTTGGAAACTAAATATTCTAAGAATATCTTGATTGTTTGGACAGCTTTGAAGTCTCCTATGGCCGACTGGTTATGTAGCTTTTCTGAGGAATTAAAGCTGGTTCAATAAGGCTTATGATGGCCGAAACTAAGGGGCACAATGATGAAGAAGAAGTCTGGTCAATTGAGCAAGATGTCATGGAAGGTTGCTAAATAAGATGGCTGGAATTTTGGAAAGTAATCAAGCTAAATTGTAGGGATTTGTTGGAGAGATTTTCGGACAACCATTGCTGCCTTTCGTCCAGAAGCTTGTGGGAAACAATGGAGCTCTGTTAATGGTGGTTTAAGGGAGGTTTTGACAGATTAGGGCTGGTGTTTCGGCTGGAAGAAAAATAGGAAACAAAGCTGGAAATCTGGACTGCCCAGTTTTTTTCGCTGCACAGTAATTTTCTGGGCAGAATTTCGTCTGCTACTTCCAGCCAATTTGCAGAGAGTTTGAAGGGGAATTTTAGGGGTATTCAAGGCTGGTTTCCAGCCTTCTTCATGGAGGAAAAACGTGGCTATGGTGCTGCACAAAATCTGGAAGAAAACAACTCAGTTTTGAGCCTCCAAGGTAGCGATTTGCCCAGAATTTTTCACTGGTTTTGCTCAGTCTTTGTGCAGCCTGAAAATTGCAGAAATAATTCATGATTCAAACTGATCTTAAGGCCATTTTTCTGGCATCATTTGGGAGGGAATGTTAGCTAAGAAGCTCGACAATTTGAAGGTACAACAAGCTGGAAAATTTCAGCTCATGCCATGAAGAAAGATGAGCTAGTCTAGAGTGAAATTTCAGCAAGCTTACTAGAGGGATTTTTCCTCTCGGAATTCCCCTCAACTCTTCCATACTTTCCAGGCCATAAGAAGTCTTTTACCAAGACATTTTGATCCTAAAAGACCTCAGCACTTTACTGAATTTTCTGGAAAGAAAAAAGCTAGAACATCTTGATCAAACTAAGGAGTTGAAAGCTAAGGAAAACCAAAGATCAAGGGAACAAAAATTCCCTTTGGGAATTTCGAGTAGGCAAAGGAGTGGAATGAGAATACTCCTAACATGTCTCTCCTAGGACATCATCACCATATTGATCTAGGCCCTTAAGGCCGAAACCATTCCTTCCCAAGCAAAAATAAAATTTAATCAAGTTAAAGCTTCTATGATGGACTTTGAACTCAAGACCTCAAGAATAAATTCCAAAGTTTTAACCACTAAACCACAACAACTCTTGTTGCTATTTCCACTAGAAAAATTATTTTCTATTCAATCCACAATCTATCTCCCTATTTTCGTCTCGGGTAAAAATTACCATTTTGCCCCTCTCACACAGTACTCACCAACAAGACTTCAAGACAATAAAGATCAAATCCAAAGCACATAGAAATCATATGAAAATATATTTAATTATGAAATAAAGTATGATATGCATCCCCACCCCCTTACTCTAAGGTTAGCTTTGACTGGGGTTTCACACTTTTATTTTTTAATACTAACAAACACTGCTCCACAGGTTATCCCTAGTGAGACATAGAATTGGTTGTAACATATCGGAGCCCTTATCTCTCTTAAATGATGTTGTATCCCGTCGAAATAGGTGATCTATGGGTAAGAAGCGGCGGTGGAAGTCAAACCATGAGTGTTTACCACCATGTTGTAGATTAAAAGACTTTGACCTCTCCATACAATATGGACACGCTAATCTTCCAGCTGTGCTCCATCCACTCATTATTCCATGGGCAGGAAAGTCGTTAAAAGTCCATATTAGTGTAGCACACATCTGGAAGTTTTGTTTCTTTGCTATGTTATATGTAACAACACCTTCAGTCCACAAATGATTCAATTCTTCTATTAATGGTTGAAGATAAACATCAATTTTATGTTTCAGATTCTTTGGTCCCGGTACAATGATTATTAAAAACATCATAGGATCTTTCATGCACAACCACAGTGGGTGGTTATAAGGAGTGACAATAACTGGCCAACATGAATACTGCTTTTCTGACATGCCAAACGGTGAGAAACCATCAGTACAAAGTCCCAATTTCACATTCCGCACTTCTTTTGCAAAATCTGGATGAATCCGGTCAAAGTGCTGCCAAGCCTCACCATCTCTCGGATGCTCATGTTTCCATCGTCGACCTTAGCGTTTGCATGCCAAATCATGTGTTCAGCTGTAGTTTTAGATGCATACAACCTCTGCAGCCTTGGTGTAATCGGAAAGTAGTACATTTTTTTCAAAAGGATCTCGAGCCTAACCCTTCTTTTTTCCCATATATTCTAGGTACGTACCGAGCATGTCTGCAAAATTTGCATTCTTTCAAATTGATATCGTCCTTTCAATAAAGCATGCATCCATTAGTGCATACATCTATCTTTTAAACAGGCAACCCCAACCCCAAACACTAACTTTTTCATTTGATAAAAGTCATCAGGTATCTTGTTGCTTCTTGGAACCACCTCTTTCATAAGTTGCACCATAAAAGCTTTATCAGATACGTTATTTTTAGACTTAACATTTAGTAAGCTTGAAACTAACGAAAGCACCAAGTGGTTCGTACACCCTTCCCATATGGGAGTGTCTACTGCTCCCAGCATATCATAAAACTTCTGTGCCTCCGTGTTAGGAGGTTCTTCAACTTGCTCATCCGACGATCTTTCCAAATTAAAATTAGGGCCCGCTGCATCAATGATCATTTCCAGATACAGATTTCTAGAACCTAAATCAACTTGAACTGTATTAGATGTTGAGGTGGACATGCTTTGATTTACATAGTAAGGTTCACTGTGACAAATCCACTGATGGTAGTTGCTAACAAACTCATATCTATACAAATAGATCTCAACTTGGTCCGGAGAGTCAAATTTCATGTTCTTGTATTTGTTCAAGGACATCTGATTTTACCAAACTTGGAATTTGATAAAGCGAACGCAATAAATCCCTGCACCCCCTGCTCAAATTTAGTAGTAAACCCTTTACCGGGCAACTGCCTTCTATACATCCAACCGTAATCTTCCATCTATATATTCAACATATTATGTGACAAAGAGATTTAACTATGAGTTTATGCATGTTTGCGTAAAAGGTTTAGGAAAGCTTAAGGGTAATCATCTTCATTATACTTTGTTTCATGAAATACTTTTTTAGTAATTTATATATACTTCTTTATCGTGCATCATACGTGGGCTTGTGATGGTGAACCATCGTTGCAAAACACCAATGGGTTTTCCTAATCATGTTTATATAGATACCCAATATACTTAGCACAAAATTAAAATTATTAACCTCTCTGACAATACCTCAATAAGCAATTAGATTTAAACCATGAAGCATCAGCCAACTCAGTCACCAGTTAACAATCAAAATTAATGTTAAACCAACAACCATCAACACAACCACCAGTACAAAATCGATTAGGAATTTCGGCAGAGTTTCCCCTATATACTGGACGTTTCTAGGCACCAAGCCACCACAAAATCAACAACATTAAAAAAAATTATTAACTGTCAAAACAATTATTCAAGAGAACTAATGTAAGGGTAATCACCCATTACCAATGGGGAATGATCACCCATCACTCATGAGAAATGATAACCCATCACTCACCGGGATCCATTCATATAAGTTAAAAAAAGAGAAAAAAAAGATGCAGGTGGTATACGTTGGTAGCCAACTTACCATTAACAAATAGTAAGTACTAATTATTGACATGCAGTATATTACTAAACATTAAATAGTAATTATTATCAAACAATTTTATATTAAAAAATAATGTTATAAAAAAATATTAGTAGTAATGATAATATAATATTGAAAATAATTTTTTGCCCCCAAAATATTTAATAAATAGCAATTCCAATAAACAGTCAATAATAATATTAGATAAACATATGAATAAAAGTATTAATATTATGGAATAGCAGTTTTATTAGTCAACAAGTAATAAGAACTAATAATTATCATAGTAGTAAATACTATTAATAGTTAACATAGTAGTTAACAAGCTACAAAATTCATTGCTTGTAATATACATCACATACCACATAAAAAATTCACTGCTAAGCACATAAACATGCCCTATATCATGTTGAACTACTTATTATACTAAATATATCTCCACATTACAATTTTTATCCCATCCTTGTACGAAAAAAAAATCAATGTAATATATTCTTCCATTCTCCATCACAAAATATCACCTGCTACTATTGTTCTAAAAATCAAAGACGATGTAAGAGTTTAAAAAAAGAATGATATTTACTTGTTTTGGAGACTGTTGTTGAATGATGACTAAGGCCTCTAATATGCTATAAGGATTCAACCTTAGTCTTCTCTGGTTGAATTTCTTGATTCTCTAATTCGTGGAGAATGCTCTAAATTTGGAGTTTGAAGAAGAAGGTTTTAAGTGTTCTGGGCAGAAAGTGAAAAATAGGAAGCAAGAGGAATAATAATATATAATAATATAGGAAGCAAGAGGGGGGGTGTCGACAGATGGGGTGGAGGGGGGAACGGAGAAGGGGGACCAGGGGGGAGAGTCGGGGGACATGGAAGGGCCACGGGGAGGGGAGAGAGCCACAGGTGGGAGCGCCGGGGGGGGGGGGGGGAGGTAACGAGAGGGTAGAAGGAGGGAGGGGGAAGAAGAAGTAATTGAAACAATTATCAAAAAAAAAAAAAAATTCTAAGTGTTTGAAGATTATCCCAAAAAAATTGGAACAAAAAAAATAATAAAAAAATACCACGAATTTGTCAGGGATTAGTAGCAATTTTGTGATTTTGTGACAAATAGTCACAGATTAGCCACGGAACACACAACAAAAATTTGTATATTTATATTCAATATAAAACTATATTGTTCAAAATAAAAAAAATATATTTTGTATATTTATATAATTTTAAAATTTTATATACTATCAATTATATTATCTTTTTTATTAAATAAAATTTACATATATTTGTATATATATAAATATATATATGCATAAATTCATACACAATATAACCCCCTCCCCTACCCCCCCCACACACACACATATATATATATATATATATATATATATATATATTCATATTATATACACACACACACACACACACACAAATATTTATTTACATGTATAGATACACACACATATTCATATACATATATATATATATATTCATATAAATATAAATATAAATATATATATATATATATACACACATGCGCGCACACATAATTAATGAAAATTTCTTATTAATTAATGTCACGGTAATATAGTTAATTGCACTGATATTGTTATCAAAAAAAGAAAAATATATATGTATATCATGTCTTTAAAATTTTTTTAATACACACATATATTTCTATACAAAAATATTACATTCTATTTTAAATTCTTATCAATTCTTTTTCAAGAATAATTAAGTTAGAGATAAAAAAACATAATGTTTAAAAAATATTTGATCATTTTAATCAAAATATTTTATTTACATATATATATATATATATATATACATATATATAGACACACACACACACACACACACACACACATATTCATATACATATATATATGAATATATGTGTATATATATGTATATACACATATATACACATATTCATATGTATACACACACACACACTCTCTCTCTACACACACACACACACACACACATAATTAATGAAAATTTCTTAGTAATTAATGGAACTCCTTATTACTCAACTTATAAAACATGTAAGTTGTTCATATCATAATAACCATATATATTTTACCTCTACGAAAATTATCTATGAAGAATATGTAAGAATATTTTATATAATAAGCAATATTAGTAAGAAAATCATGGACATATTCTATGATAAGAAGACTCATGTGTAGATAGTATACAAAATTATACAAAAAAAAGCCTTAATAAGTAACTTTAAATGTATTTAGATTAAAATTATTTAGGGCGATATTTTTTTTTTTACTTTATTTTATAAAAAACACCAATCCGTCACAACTTTAAAGAAAACACCAATCCGTTGCAACTGTTGCGTGGGATTTGCGACGGAATCATTAAATCCGTCGCAAATTCGTCTCAAATAACTTCCGTTGCAAATCCGTCTCTAAATTTGTGACGGATTAGCTAGAGCAACTTTTTAAATGTTTTTGCTTCAATTTTTTTTTTTAAAAAATAATTTCCGATGCAAATCCCTCGCAATTTTTGCAAGGGATTTGCGACGGAATCACTGAATTCATTGCAAATCCGTCTCAAATAATTTCTGTTGCAAATCTGTCTCTAATTTTGCAATGGATTAACTAGAGCATTTTTTTTATTTTTTTGCTTCAATTTTTTTTATAAAAAAATTTGAATTCTGTTGCAAATCCCTCGCAAGTTTTGAGAGGGATTTGTGACAGCCTCTTTAAATCCGTCGCAAATTCATCTCAAATAATTTCCGTTGCAAATCCATTTCTAATTTTGCAACGGAATAGCTAGAGCATTTTTTTATTTTTTGCTTCAATTTTATTTTTTTAAAAATTGAATTCCGTCGCAAATCCCTCGCAATTTTTGCGAGGGATTTGCGACAGCCTCTTTAAATCCATCGCAAATCCATCTAAAATAATTTTCATCGCAAATCCATCTCTAATTTTGTGACGGATTAGCTGGAGCATTTTTTTTAATTTTTTCCTTCAATTTTTTTTTAAAAAAAATTGAATTTCGTTGCAAATCCCTCGCAATTTTTGCGAGGGATTTGCGACGGCCTCTTTAAATTCGTCACAAATTCGTCTCAAATAATTTTCGTTGCAAATCCGTGTCTAAGTTTGCAACGAATTAGCTAGAGCAATTTTTTTAATAATTTTTTGCTTCAAATTTTTTTTTTAAAAAATAATTTCCGTGACGGAATCTCTAAATCTGTTGCAAATCCATTTCAAATAATTTCTATCGCAAATTCGTCTCTAATTTTGTGACGGATTTGCGAGGGCCGGTCAACTAGATCCCTTAACCCTTTTTTCGTTGGTGAGTCGTCGCAAATTTGCGACTGATTTTGTCCGTCACAATTTACTGACTTTCTTGTAGTGTGATGTTCTCCTGGACGTAATAGAATCGTCTTAGCTCACCCAGCCCAAAATTCAAATCGCTGTTACTTTGATTAATGTAGGGTTTAATAGTCCATTGTATATATGGGATATTATATATTATAGATTTCTTATTTCATATTTTTTAGGGTACACTTTATAATGATTATCCTGTGCCTTTGTAGTTCCAAAAATTGATCCGATGGTGATTAATCTCACAAAATTCTTATTATTGCCTTTCGACACCTAAAACATTTGATGGAAAGATCATGCATATTTAGCAATTGTGTGATGACATTTATAAGGTGAAAACCACATGATATGCTCTAGAAAAGAATATCTAAGTTTATCAGAAAATCCCCTTAGGTTGATCAAGAGAAGAAAAATAGATCATACCACTATAAACAAGAATTCCATTAGGTAGAGGATATTAGCCATGCTCAATGTTTTCAAACACCCAACGTCTAGTAAAAGTGTTTCCTTATATTTGAATCATAATACATATCACTTATTTCATTAGAGAAGAAAAAAAAAAGGGACATAAGTAAGATACTTAGATAGATGAGAAATTATCACCAAAAGAAAAGCACAAGGCTAAAAACAAAATCTACAACTGTGCTTTAAATTTGGAATGCTATTTCAGATTTTATCCACTATAGAACATTGGTATAGCTCTCTCCTCTAGTCATCTTGTTTACTGTTGCAAAATTTGAAAAGGTTGTCATTTAACTTTACACATAATTTGTGCAAGTCTAGCACCCCACCAACATATAAAACCTAAATATTGATAATCTGCAATGCAGTGGAGCAAAGGCAAGAAAAATATCTGAAGGAATGGATAGGATTTGTTGTTAAAACAATGTAAAAAAATAAGCACACTTGAGGAAAAGGCCAGACCTGTTGAAGCTTTGTATCTAGAAAATCCAAGCCTCCAAACTTGTTTTTCTCTTTGGAGAATCTCGTTGATCAACAATCTGTAAAGTGAGAAAAAAAATGCAATAATTCAAGGCAGAGAAAGAGAGAGAAGAAGAAATGTGGGGGAAAGGAGTTGGATAGCAGATCAAGAGAGGTGTTTGAGACCTACTGTGGCAGAGGAGAAGAGAGAAGCAGAATTGCGTGGAGAAGAAAGAAAGAAAGCAGTGAAAAAGATAAACCAAAGTTTAGGGAAAAAATAATGACTCCAAATAGCACCTACACAAAAAGTAGGGAAAAGCATAAAGGACTAACGGATCCGGGGCCATGCAAGTTGCGTACAGTAACTTGTGCGATCATGTGAACACATTTACACGATTACATGAACATTTCGCACGATTACATGAACATCAAAATGACGTCATTTTGAATGATGAAAACGACATTGTTCTTCTAAAAAAAAATTTACACGTGACCACCTTTTCGGATGTTAGATTTTCATCCTTTTTTATTTTAATCGTGACATGACCGCGCAAGTTACTGTACGCAACTTACCTGTGTTGTGCCGATGCCAACACTATAATCCTTTAAAGTTCCATATATGTCCTTCACCGACCGCTACACTTAGCTAGTTAGTCTTTTATGCTTTTCCCTACTTTTTTTGTAGGTGCAGCCTATGTTTGGGGAAAAGGAAAAGGTTATGCATCCTTAATTTGTTTGGGTATATATGTATCTTATTACTACACCATATAATTTGTGTGCACACTAACATAAAAATAAAGATTATTAAACAAATAAACTGTGGAACTTTTCAAGGAAGCATAAGATCTTATCTGGGTAAAGGAAATACATTGATCAAGGAACTGTAATCACATGTACTTTCTTCAAAAAATAAAAAAGAGAGAGCGAAAAATAAAATAAATGTAAATTAACTGTACATATTAGTTAAGGTGACATCATCCATACAAAATAGTATCACGAGGGCATAGTTTCACGTCAGAAAGATCTTGAATATTAAATATATAGTTGAATATAACTGCTTGCAAATCATGTGAATAGGAAAATGTCAAATATAATTGCTTGAAAATTATGTGAATAGGGAAATGTAAATTTTGCCCTTATTGGGACACTATATGTTAGTTCAATCTTGTTGATACACCAATGTAAGGGTGTGCAATTAGTTTTTTGTATTAAATTTTGGTTTTAATCTAGATTTTTTTTTTATAAAAAAACTAAAATTAAATTGATTTGAATTTTAAGACCTGATTAGGACTAAATTGAAATAATTGCGGTTTGATTTTAGGCCAAATTTGGATGGGTTTGGATCCGTTTGAGTGATCCATATGGTCCACACTTCATCTGACTTATCTACCCCATTAAAAATTGAAATCTAATGCAAGAAATCCATATATTAAAGTCCAAATTCCATTGCAAGAACATTTCCATGATTTATGGCCCAAAACACATCCTATCTAATCTAGAACAATACACAATATATATATATATATATATATATATATATATATTGTTGTAAATATGTTGAATTAATGAAAGCTCCACTAATTATGGATTTATGTGAATTATTAGGGAATTAGTGGAAGCTCCACTAATTATGGATTTTTATGGATGTTTACCATTTAGTGGAGACACCACTAATTAAGATTAGTGGAAGATGATGTATTCCACTAATTAAGAGCTCTATAAATAGAGCTATTCTCTAAACTTGAAATACACTATCATTTTGTGAAAGAATTGTGAGAAAATTGTGAGAAAAAAAAAAGAGAGAAGTTTGAATAAATTCTTGTGCAAAGAATAGTTAGAGTTTTCTTAGCGTGTAGTGTGTAGATTTTATTCTAACACTACCTAAATTTTATAACACGCTGTCAGCACGAGTCTCCATCGTTACACAAGCCAGAAGATAGGTACGCATTTATTGATCCATATGGCTAACCTTGCTAAACTCGAATTTGTAGCCCTTGATATTTTTGAAAAAAATTATATGTCATGGGTTCTCGATGCAGAAATGCATCTAAATGCTGAAGGCCTTAGTGAAACTATTCAAGAAAATAATAGTGCATTTGCATAACAAAAGGTCAAAGCTTTGATTTTTATCCGTCGTCATATTGACGAAAATTTAAAAATAGAATATCATACCGAAAAATATCCATATGTCCAGTGGGTAAATTTAAAAGAAAGATTTGACCACCTGAAAATGGTCATATTACCTACTGCACGGTATAAATGGTTACACCCGAGGTTGCAAGATTTTAAAATCATGAATGAATATAACTCTGCTATGTATAAAATTACATCTCAGCTAAAATTATACGGAGAAAAAGTTACTGATGAAGATATGCTGGAGAAAACATTCTCCACCTTTCATGCCTCGAATATTGTCCTGTAGCAATAATATCGAGAAAAAGAGTATACAAAATTTACATATTTAATTACTGCCCTCCTTATTGCAGAGAAAAATAATGAGTTGTTATTGAGAAATCATGAAGCCAGACCAACTGACTCAATAGCACTCTCAGAAGTGAATGCTGTTGGCTCCAACAGAAGCCATCGTTATAATCGTAGCCATAGCCGTGGCTGTGACCGTAGTTATGGTTATGGTCGTGGACACGCTTGATATTTCCCTTATCACAGTCATAATCAAGTTGTGAGAAATACTGGCCACCTAAAGTGGAACAGAAAAGATCATAAGGGAAAAGAAAAAGAAAAAGAAATGGAAGAAAATTATGAGGATACATGTTATAGATGTGGCATGAAAGGTCATTGGTCACGTAACTGTCGTACGGCCAAGCATTTAGTGGAGTTATATCAAGCTTCACTGAAAAAGAACAATAAAAATGTGGAAGCAAATTTTTCTCAACATCCAGTGAATGATGCTGAGGATGATGATATTGATCCTGAAGATCTTAATATCAATATTACCCATATGGATGTATCGGATTTTTTTGAACACCCAGACAGTAGGATAGACCATTTAATTGGTGATAGCAGTGTCCAGAAAAATTAATGCCTCACCCTGATATGTTTAACTTTTCGTTATATTCGAATAATATTTACGTTTGCATATATATATTTTTTTGTTCAGATGGCTGTTGTCAATGATGATGTATGTATTATTGATAGTGAAACTACATACACCATACTAAAAAATGAAAAATATTTTTCTTATCTCAAAAGTGGAGAAATAAATATTTAGACAATAAACGATAGTACAAATGTGATTGAAGGCTCCGGAAGAGCTAGTATATTGTTGCCTGAAGAAACAATAATTACTATTGATAAGGCATTATTTTCCTCAAAATCCAGAAGAAATTTATTAAGTTTTAAAGATATACGCAGAAATGGGTATCATGTTGAAACAAATGAGGAAAATGGTATTGAACGTCTTTATATTACTCAAATTAATTTGGATAAAAAATCTGTATTAGAAAAACTACCGTCTTTTTCTACTGGCCTATATTTTGCAAAAATACGTACAATTGAAATTTATCAACTCGTAAACCAGAAGTTTACTGATCCTATTACTTTTAGCATTTGGCATGACCGGTTAGGTTATTCGGGATCTACCATGATGAGAAGAATAATTGAGAATACACATGGACATCCATTGAAAAATAAAAAGATATTGACATTTGAAAAATTCTCATGTGCTGCATGTTCCCTAGGAAAATTAATTGTTAGACCATCACTAGTAAAAGTAGGAGCTGAAAGTCCTACATTTCTTGAACGGATTGACGGAGACATTTGTGGACCTGTTGATCCACCATGTGGACCGTTCAAATATTTTATTGTCTTAATTGATGCATCATCCCAATGGTCACATGTGTGTTTATTATCTACTCACAACCTAGCGTTTGCGAGATTACTTACTCAAATAATTAAATTACGAGCACAATTTTCTGACCATCATATTAAAAATATCCATTTGGATAATGCTGGTGAATTTTCATCACATGCTTTTGATGCAATTGCATGCCAATTGGGATTAATGTTGAACATCTTGCCACTCATGTTCATAGACAAAATGGCCTTGTTGAATCTTATTATTACACATTAAACCTAATTCAAACAACTCCAAGCTATAAAAACAACGAGAGGGCCAAATTATGTCACATTTGATTATGTTAAATAACTAGATGGATGACCAATTGAATCTCTTCTTTTGATCTTCTTCTCAAAATGTTTGAGGCGGTTTTCAGCACCTTTTCTCATCCCCATAATTGGAACCGGTAGCTTGAACAAAGGTTTATAGTAAACCTATTCATTAACAACTACAATTCTCTTTAAATAAAAAAGAAGTTTTAAACCAAACGACATTAACAACTAGAATAAGGTAGTAATATAGTACTACTAGGATTACACTGCAAAACCAAATATCCAAATATAGCAAAATTTATTTAGAAAATTTTACTCCTAAACCGCAAATAATCAAATTGAAATCTAGAACTCTTTTACCAAGAATTGTCGAGCCATAAGAAATTAAATAAACAAATAATCACAAAATTGATCCTATAAATTATTGATCACAATGCAATCTGCAAACCAAAAAACAACAAGAAGTTTACAAAATCTAATTTAAAAGCATGGCGAACTGATTTAATACAAAAAATCTAATTCAAAAAATTCTCTTGAAAAATATAATTTGATTAAAAAAAAAAAGCAACTAACTATTACAAATCGAATATCTTTGGGGTTTTGAAATGTACCTTTCTTTGTGAAGTAGGGGTATGATTAAGCTTACTCAAAGAAGAAACATGGGAGAAATCCATAAAGTTGGGGAAAAAAAAGTTATTTGTTTAGAAATGTTGGCATACTGATTGTTGTTTTCGTAATTAGAGTTCCATGTGCAATTTCAAAACATCAAGTTAGGAGAATTGAAGGAGAAAGAAAAAGGAATAAGAGAGGATAATGGGGTTTCACTTAGAAAGAATAACTGTATAGCTTCTATGTTTTTTTTTTTGGGGGGGGGGGGGGGGGGGGAATGATTAATAACCCTCTTGTGATAGTATGGAATAATTTGTAAAAAATTTAGGGCACTGGGATCATGACTAAGTTTGTAGTGTTGTAAGGGTAGCTCCCTTAGATCAGTTGCATTCTTGGAAGTCATATATTATTGAATGAGATGTCAAAGGATAATAGATGTAATTGAAAAAGGTGATAGTACACAAATCTCAATAATGTGTGTTACATAGAGGGATATTTTTGTCATTACACTTGTAGGTTAAAGACATTGTTATCACAGTATTATTCTTGGTGTCAATATCTTCATATGATGATAAATGAAGATATTTAAAATGTTTAAATGTGACTATTTGTTAGTGAAGGCATTTTAATTATTTTAGTAGTCAAGGATAATATATCTTCTAGTCCCTATAGTAGTTTGAGAAACTAAAATAGTTCTTTTAGTCATTACACATTGTTGTATATTTTTTAAAAGAGAGGGATATTAATTTATTCTAGAATGTCCATATTAATGGGTGAGTTAGAATAGTTAATTAATTCTAAAAAGTCCGAATTTATATATGGGAAAAAATAAAATTAATATTGTTTTTAAAAGGTCAGGGATTTATTGTTTTGGATTTTATTTCATAAAGAATTAAAAAGACCCAAATAAAATAATAAGCTAGGCGAGATAGGACAAATCCTTAACCCATCATGGATTTGAGTTTGGCTAGCCATAGGGTTAATAAAAACATAAGGAGGACGGTTAAAAGGAAAAAAATAAAAATAAAAACCCTAGAGCCACCAAGCTCATGCTCTCTTATCACTCTCTCTAACTACTTTCACTAGTAGAACAATTTGTGAGATTAAAAGAATACGTTGGAAGGTCAAAAGAAGAGAGTTTTGATGTTTCATGCATCAAAGTCTAATATGCGCTAAATTTGTCTATAATTTAGGGGTCATTTGTGCTGTATTTGTTGTGAAATTACTCGTGTTAAAGTGACTACTTATCCCGCCCTTTTCACTTTATTTTATGTAGGAATTATTGAAAGATCATTTGAAGAAGAACAAGAGTGAAATGTATTGAAAATCAAAGAAAAAAAAAATCACATCTGGAAGAAGCCTAGGGCGCCTAGCCTAGGTCGCTTGTGCCTAGGCTACCTGGGCTCAGAATTTAAGTACTAAAGCAACTCAGGCTGCCTAGTTCACTTGAGGCCAAGCTGCCTAGGTTCTATCATGAAAAGAAGAAAAAAAAAAAAAAAAGACTTAGGCGGTCCTGTCTAAGTCAAAAGAGGCCAGGCCCCCTAAGTTTGCAGATTTGCCCTATTTTGCAGTTTTTGTGATTTTTCCATTGGGCAACTATAAATACCAATTATAAGCTTTAAAAACACATTGTAGAGTGGCTAGAAACCTAGAGATTCCTTAGAGAACTAAAGAAACATCAAGTAGAAGATGGGTCGATTTGAGAATATTTCAAAAGAAGAAGAGGGAAAAAGCTTGTCTATATGTGATCTCTTTTCTTATCTTTGTACTTCCTTTATGAATATAGATTTACATTTGATTTCTTATTGTAATTGAGGGGATAAACCCTTATTTGATGTTTTGGATGGTGATTTACTTTGGATCTATAGAATTTCAATATTTTGTATTTGATTACTTGGGCTTTCTTGTGTTAGGTTGTTGATTTGAGATTGATTGCGTTTTTCTATTAATTATTTCTCTCCTAATGAATTTGAGAGATGGGGTTGAGAGTTGAATACTAAATCAATTGATTCAATGTTTGTTTTCCTTTAATTTACTCAAGAGAAAGATTGGAGATTTTAACCTTGGTAATCAAAAAGCTTGCTAAATTTCCTAGAAATAGAGATTCTACACCTTCTGAAAGTTCATTTGAGCTAATCTTAATGCTTCCTAAAATTAGTTGATTTGATAGAGACATTGGTCAATTAAATTTGGGATTTCTCATTCCTTGAGAAAGGATGAGATTTGCTTTTGAGCACTCATACCGGTACTTGAAATTAGATTGCATAGTCTTAAGGGGAATTGCTTTTCATAATACCTAATTGGAGACTTTTATATTGTCTTTTTCTCTTTTTCTTATTCTTTGAAAAGTCTTGTGACTTTTTCATATGTGGACTCGACGTATTCTCTATTGTAGTAGTTTACCATAATAGTTTGATTATTTTATCCTTCTTATTTGGTTGGCTAAATAATGATATTAGAGCAAAGTAGTAGTAATTGCTAAGTTCCTGTGGATTCAATACTTACTATTCCCTATAATATGCAATAGGTAAACTAGCTCAATTGTGTGGTTTTAGTATTTTGCATTTTAATTAAAATTTGATTGTTTGTAGCATTTGTTGATACTTCTTCTAACACTGAAACACACACCATCAGAGTCAAAGATTAATGGGTCTTTTTGTTAGATATACTCCAAAAAAATGCGGTTCAATCAAATCCCGAGCAACATGCTATTCTACAAAATCTAGTGCAACCCTCAGCTTCTTCTAATTTGAAGAAGAAGAAAAAAAGCATATTCTCCTAATCTCTGGTAATTTTTAATGTCTATTTTGCTACATTCGATATATTCAATCCTATAATTGGTATCAAAGTATAGTTAATTTATAGCCTAAAAGAACGTTTTGGTGGTAGTTCTATAATAAAAATTAAGTCTTTATCTAATTTGTGTTGTCCTTATATGATTATTTTCTAGATTACATCTACATCTCACAAGTGGAAGTATAGGAATTATAATCTAATTTTATTATTGGTTTGGTTTTATCAATAGAATATGATGTATACTGCCTCGTGTGTAGAGGTTTAGGCGAATGTAAAAAAAAAAAATATTTCATTTAATTAAAGCCTTCGTCATTATGTGTGTCTAGTTCCAAATGTTGAAAAGCCGAAAGATACCAACAAGTAACAACAGAAAACCTTTAGGGAATAGCAAAAAAAGTAGAATCAAGTTGTCTAACAGTTCTAGAGGAGATTTGGCGCTAGATAGAGTGGCCAAACCAGCGTCAGATACATCCTATATAGGCACGATTATTTTTATTATTTCTTTCAATTTATCAAAACCAATCATATAATTTCTTTATTTTTTATACATAACTTTTATTTATTCTGATAAATAAATTGCATGAAAAAGTTAGAAATTGGAATATTCTGATACATAACTTTTATTTATTCTTATACATAACTTTTATTTATTCTGATACATAACTTTTATTTATTATGTTTAATCATGTTTTATTTGGCAACATAAGTTAAAAGAATAGAAAAGTATGAAAATTATTTTATTTTTGGTATGTTTTATTCTTTTCTATTGTGAAAAAACAATGAAAGTGTTTTCTAAAGTAAATATGGTATTCAAAAAACTTAATGATCGATTCATGATTTATTTTTTTAGAGGATATATACCCTTGAAACATGGAAATTTTTTAATCTAGGATCTTTGAAAATAATTACCTATATAATATAGTGAAAAACATAAGCAAAAACTTTATTTTTTTAAAAAAGATAAAATATGAAGTGAGAGAGGGATTTTAATGGTCTCATGGCTTCCATCACCACTCAATGTTAATGATTTTGGATCTTCTCGGGTCACCTTACACATGACCCTCTATAGGATGGGCAACTGTAAGAATTTATATTTAACGAATTAAAGAAAACTAAAATTTATGATAATTGTTATATTCGGTCAGCCTATGTTGGAGTCTCTAACATTAGATTGCCATAGTGCATTGAGAAATAGCGGTCATCCTACGATAAGACTGTTGGAATGTATGCTCTACAATCTTATATATCTAATGAAAATTCAAAGAAATAAATAAAAGTTTTATTCTAAAAATTTGTTTGTATTTTTTACTTTAATTTATGCACAATTTGGTGGAAAAGACCCATTATATTTAAGTAATTGATTCATATGAATTGTAGTCTTTCATAATAAGGTATGAATCATAGGTTACTTAATATATAAACTTAGTTCTTAATTGGTTAATCAAAATGAGGGATCTGATCAGGATAAAAGTTATTGTACTATGAATTCTAATTGAGGAATGGCTTACCTTTAGTCAGTGAGTAGTCTACTCATTTCATGATATAAACGTATTTGGAATACATACAACTAAACTCGTAGTAGCGGTTTCTTAAAATACTAAAATAATAGAAACCCAAACTACTATAGCTACAGTGTGGACTTATACCCTATGGCTTAAGTATGGGTTGGTGGTCTAAAGAAGTTAAGCATGTACTTTGATATACTGTTGATGAGGTTCTATTATAGGACTAATATATTTGTATGTTGGGTATGTATGACTAGTTAGTTAAGACAAATTTATACAAGATAGTTTCTATACTCCTAAGTGTAGTAATTACCCCATTGTGATTGTCCAAAATAATCTATATAATTCAGGGCCCTATGAATGTGACTTAGTACTGTACGCTTTTGGTTAGCTCCCATACATAAGCAGGTACATACTAGACGTCATGAATTATCAGACTAGATGTCTAAGGATGGTAGAAGTCATTGAGAGAGGTGTTGGTACATTTCTCCTGTCTTGATGATCAGTGTTATATAGAGGGTTATTTTAGTCATTACACCGGTAGGTCAGAGATATAACTATACACAACATTGTCTTTGAGGTCAATATTTCCTTATGATAATAATAATAAATACTTAAAACGTAAAATGTAGGCATCTTTATAGTTGGAGTGTTTTGGCCATATTTTATTAGCCAAAGACGATGTGTCTTTTAGTCCTCGGAATAGCTCGTAAGTCCTAATAAATTTTAAGTTAAAGAAAATAGTCTTATATAAAGTAGGTTTTATTTTATTCAGATAGTCTAATTTATTATTGGGTTAGATTAAAATAAAAAGCACAATATAGAGAATAAATTAATTATTTGATTTAACTGGTTAATTTAATTATTTAGGGCGTGCCCAGATTAAATAATTAATATTATCTGCGGCAAAAACTAGAAAGAGACTTGAGAAATTATTTTGGTCCATTTGGGTTAATTGAATTATTTATTTATAGGCTTTCTCTTTTATTAGTCTAAGAATAAATAAATAATTTAAGCTTGTCTCAATAGATTGGAGTAAGGGATACAAGAACTAGACCCAAGCCCAGTTCAACTTGGGCTAGCCGGGTGAATCATGTATATAGATAGACTCCACTAATATTTATTTTATTAGGGTTTTGAAATCCTTAAAGATTAGATATAAATGATCAGTGTAACATAAGATATCCGATGCAGTTAAAAAAAAAAAAAAAAGACTCTGGATTCATGAGAGACTCTCGTGATTAGCCTACAAAATTTTCTCTGTGTTTTCTTTGTCTCCTTGTTTAGAAGTCAAAGGAATTTAAAAAAAAAAAATAGTCTTCTTCTTGATAGTACTTTTTTGTAGTTTGTCTAGGAAAAGGAAAAGACTAGATATTTTCTCTAACCTTCTGCTTTCTTCGACGACATTAGATAGTGTACGTATTCTGAAAGTCCAAAGGATTTATGTTGATGCAAAGAAGAAACAAAAGGCTTGCGGGATACACTCTAGAGGGTACGGTGCAAAATACTAGTGGTAGAACAACCAAGCACGTCTGCTCATTTCTTGGAGTTAAATCTATTCCACCATTCCGTTTGGCTTTATTTGGACCTTTCTTGTTCTGAGGGCTGGACCTCATGGTCTAGATGAGAAGTCAGAAATTAGGGTTCCTAGAGGAGGCCACTTTTGCTACAATACCCCGTGTTGTCTCCCCTGATAAGAACATGGAGATGACCAATGAAAACACCTTAATTCCACTATCCTCTCGGCCATCTATACATTCTATCTCAATTGACCTTCAAATTGCCCCTTAATCACCTACACCAGCTTGTCTGGTGTCCACCTTAGTGGGGAACCAGTGTCAACATGATCTTGTTGAGCCTTCTGCCCCTACTGGCCCCTTAGTAGGGGACAATCTTCTGTCTCTCGCCAAACCATTGCAGACAACTCAACCTCCTCATTCCTGGGCCAATATTGTGAAAGGGAATCATAAACAATAGAATGGAATGAGACTCAGGCATATCCCTTGCTCGGGTAATTTTATTGACTTGGATGTCGTGGAAGCTACGGGCAAGCTAGGCTACTGCCTTGTTGGGATGTTTTCCGATAGGTTCCGGGCATGAAGGTAGTAATAGACCTCACAAAATAATGGGGAGTTCAATCCAAGATGCATTCACACGCTACTGGATGGCTAATCTTTCGATTCCAAACTGATGATGATAGACAGCAGGTTCTCCGTGGGGGGCTTTATGCAATATTTGGGCGCTCTCTGATACTAAAAACAATGCCATATAACTTTAATATCTCCCTGGCTAAAGTGAGCATCATGCCTATATGGATCACGTTTCCTGCCTTGCCTTTCGGTTGCTGGAACATGAGTGCTTTAAGCAAAATTGCATCGGCTGTGGGTATACTGATCATGACGGATATGCTTACTGCAACTTTTGATCGCCTATCCTACGCTAAAGTTCTTGTCGAAGTAGATGTGTCCAACCCACTGGTGAAGACGGTCCCAATCAGAATGCCTTCAGGTAAGATCAAACACTAGGCAGTGAAATTTGAGTTTGAGCCCTCGTACTGTTCATGCTGCTGCAAATTTGGACATGTTACTGAGGCATGTATGGGGGAAAACATGAAAAGAAAGGAATAGAAAGTGGCTAATAGGAATGATAGGAATAGCAAGTGGCAAAAGGGTAGGACGAAGTCTCCTACTAGGCCATTGTCAGCCCCGGTGAGACAGAACAAAAACATGAGATCAACATCCTTGGGTGGGTCTGATGAGATAGGTGTTGTAAGCAAAGACAAGGGGAAACAACCGGCCCTTAATTTGGAGCAAAATAATTTAAGCAGTGTGCATACCAAACTACCGTTGCCGGTGTGTAATGAACAATTTAAGGATAATTCTAGCACCAAGGATATCCAAGCACATAGTGGAAATGCTGCAGTTGACGTACCCTCCTCATCTAATGGACCGAGTGACCACCTTACTTATACAAGAGGCCGATCAAGAGTTAGGCATAGGGGACGCCCTCATTGGCAGAAAAAATTAAATGCACAAGCTGGCCTTAGACAATCATTCTTTCTTCCCGGTTAGGAGGCTGTGATGAGGAGGTTCCACAGGCCATGGGGAATACTGGTAAAGCGACCACTCAGGCAATAAAATTTATCTATTCGGTATGGAAAAAATATGCCCCGTGGAGTGTCGACTTGATTAGTGCCCAAAGGGCACTAGTTAGTCCATAATGAGAGTTGCTTACTGGAATATTCGAGGGTTTAACAAGACCCTCAAACAACACGGGGTTCGAAATTTTATTTCTAATCATCGTGTGGATGTTATTGGATTATTGGAAACAAAGTTGAATGTTGTTGGGGTGGACAATATTCTACACCAAAAATTCTCTAATTGATCGGCTTTTCATAACTTGGACGAATCTGAAGGAGGTAGAGTTGTTATCCTGTGGAATGATGCTAGGGTGGATGTCCATTTACTTCACTGCACGCTTCAAGTGATTACTATGAGTATCAGGTGTAAGATTTCCCATGCTACCTATTCCTTTACCTTTATCTATGCTTACAATTCGGTTATGGTTAGAAGAAGTTTATGGGAGGATATTCAGTCCTTATCTTCATCAATATCGGATTCATGGATTCTTATGGGTGATTTCAATACCTATTTACATATCGAGGACAAACTTGGTGGTTCGGTGCCTTCCTCTTATGAAATTAGGGACTTTGTGTCACTATGTGCGAACATTGGGCTGGAGGACGCTCCTTATGTTGGATCATGGTATACTTGGACAAATTCTAGGTTGTGGTCTAAACTTGATAGGGTTATAGGTAATGATGTATGGTTTTAATGCCCTACACAGGCTTCTGTTGAGTTTTTCCCTATTGGGTGCATTTCTGATCATAGTCCTGTTATTTGGTCTGTGGTAGACAACAATATGACAAATGTTTGTCCATTTAGGTTCCTAAATATTTGGGCTGAACATGATTAATTCCATAATATTGTTAAAGAGGTTTGGGATCGGGCACTCTTGGGATTCCACCAGTTCTCTCTTTGTCGTTGTTTGAAGATGCTTAACAGTTACTTGCAGAGTCTAAACAAACAGGAATTCTCTCACCTCTCTGAATGGGTAGAATAAACGAACCAGGCTGTACTCAATGCACAACAGCTATTACTTGCAAACCCCGCAGATCAGAATCTTATTACACAATTCAGGGACTGTAAACGGTCAGCATGGCGTTTGGCGGAGGCAGAAATGAAGTTCTACCAGCAACTTGCTAAAGGAAGGTATGTACCTCTCTACGACAAGAATACTCGTTACTTTTTCAACATTATCAAACGTAATAAAAAGAGGAACTTCATCTCTTCTATCACAATGAAGGATGGTAGACTGACCAATAGCCTAAAGGCTCTTGCAGACGAATTTGTCAAATACTACCAGAAGCTTCTGAGGACTAAGGTTGATTGCATGAGAATCGATATGGACTTTGTCAGGGCTGGTCTTTTAGTGCCTCATGATATGATGGTGGACTTGGTTAGGGACATAACTATCCAGGATATTAGATTAGCTCTGTGGGATATTGGGGATTCCAAAGCTCCTGGGCCTAATGGTTACTCGGCGTTATTTTTCAAGAAGGCGTGGAGTATGGTTAGGCAAAGTCTGTGTGATGCAGTTATGGAATTTTTTATTTCGGGCAAAATTCTTAAACAGATTAATCACTCTATTATTACCCTGGTTCCGAAAAATGATCATGCTGATAGGGTGGGTGACTATCAACTAATATCTTGCTGTAATGTGGTCTATAAGACCATCTCTAAAATTCTGGCTGATAGACTAAAATTGGTGGTCCCTCATCTAGTGGACAAGGCACAATCTGCATTCATCCACGATAGACTTATGACAGATAATATCTTACTAGTTCAGGAACTGCTATGTATGTATAGTCGCACAAGAGTTTCTCCGTGATGTACATTTAAAGTGGACCTCAGGAAAGCCTATGACTCTGTCAGTTGGGATTTCTTATTGGACTTACTTACTGAGCTTAGGTTCCCTCATCTTTTAGTGAAATGGATTGAGCAATGTGTGACCACTACCTCATTCTCTGTTGCTATCAATGGAAATGTGCCTGGCTACTTTACTGGAGCTAAGGGTTTGAGGCAAGGAGATCCTCTTTCTCCATTGCTTTTTGTCATCTCCTTAGAATATTTCTCAAGGGTGGTCAAAGTGCATACACTTGGGACCTCATTCAATTACCACCCTAAGTGTAAGGACCTAAGGGTTACCCACCTTGCCTTTGCGGATGACCTTATGTTATTTGCTAGGGGTGACTGTTCTTCTATCCGCATTCTCCTTGACTGCCTTGAAGAACTTAAGAGATGTTCAGGTCTTGAAATCAATAAGGATAAATCCAGTATTTATCTAGCGGGGATTGATCCGAACAATCAAGAAAATATTATGGCAGATACGGGCATTCCTATTGGGGAACTTCCATTTCGCTACCTTGGACTACCAATCCTGAATGGTAAAATTTGACTAACTTTCTTCAAACCATTGCTAGATCGTATTGGTTCATACATTGGGAGATGGTCTGCTCGTTCACTTTCCTATGTTGGGCGCCTGCAGCTGATTCAATTGTGCTCCAAGGGGTAGAATGTTTTTGGCTGTCAATTCTTCCTACTCCATCTTCTGTTATTTGTCAATTGGAAAGGATGGCTCGAGACTTCCTGTGGGACTCTAAAAACCATCCGGTTGCCTGGAACAATGTTTACCTTCCAAAGACTGAGGGTGGTCTTGGTTTGAGGAACTTAAAAATTTGGAATGGTGCTCTTATGTTTAGAATCATTTGGGACATACAGGCGGAGAAGCAATTTTTGTGGGTCAAATGGGTGGGCCAATACTATTTGAAAGGCGGATCTATATGAGAAATTGAAGTTCATAAGGAACATTCCCCCTTATTTTGTAAACTACTAGTAATAAGAGATATGATCATGGAGCGCGAAGGTGATTCTCACTATGCTGCTGATCTTCTTCATTCGTGGGGCAATTGTAGTACTTCTTTCACATCTCTTGCTTATGACTATCTGAGATCTACTACATGGTCTGTGTATTGGGCCAATACTATATGGAAGTAGGGTTTAACGCCCAAATACTCATTCATTCTTTGGTTATGTGCGAAGGGTAGGCTTAAGACCAAAGATGCACTTATGTTCAGACTTGATGACTTAACATGTCCTTTGTGCAAATCTCAGTCTGAAATGATGAATCATCTGTTCTTGAAATGCTCAGTTTCCGCTACTATTTAGACAGAAGTGAAGAATTGGTTAAGTGTTCCACATTTTTTGAATTCACCAAAAGCTTGTCTCTGGTGGTATAAGCTTGCCAACCGGGGTACCTCATGGTTTTCTAAGGCAAAGTCTACTGCTCTAGCGGCCATTGTTTACTACATCTGGACTGCCCGTAATAAGGCAATTTTTGAAGGTGTAGCTTGCCATCTGGGGGATATAGTGAAGAAGATTAAAACATATGTGTACACTGTAATTTTTACGTTGTACCCTAATGTACAGACTAGTTTTGAGGCATGTATTGAGAACCTCTAGTTTGTAGTCTTCTTAACTGTAAACTAGTCATCCATGTAAATACTTATTGATCAATATTAAACCATTTACATTTGCATAAAAAAAAATATAATAAATCATTCAAGTGTGATGCTTGTAAGGAACGAGGATCTCGATCAAGGTATCGGTGTGATCCCTGTGGCCAAGAACTTCACCAGGAATGCCTGGATAAGAAAATTGAGATTTCTCATGAGTTCTTCAAAAGGTCCTCGTTAAGGTTCTTTGAAGAGCTACAAGCAGATTGTTGAAATGGAGGGTGCCGATTAAACCACCCGAGGTGCTACGATGCTTGTGGGAAAGATATACGTGGATTCAATTACCACTGTATGATAAAGGGTTGGGATATACATCCCTTTTGTAGCAACCTGGGGATGGAAAAGCGCATCAGAGAAATTTGCTTTCAGATTCAACAAGTTGTTACTTCCTAGTGTTTGGTGCGATTAGAAAAAAAATTTTGGGGGGTAGAAACACAGTCTAGGATGGTGTTACATTTCTAGTTGCAAGAAGTTTCATTTTCATGTATATTGTCTGATGGAATTACTGCGTGATGTTGTAGATAAGGATGCAACTTTGAAATAGAAAGCTATCAATCTGCATCAGTTAGTCAAATCCCAGGCAATAGGATGGAAGTTTAAATACAAGAAAGTGGTAAAAGGAATCCTTGACTTCCTGGGATCGTTTCTTGTGAATGTTTCAGCTGAATTAACTTCTGATGTACTCCTGGACTTGATAGAATCGTTTTAGCTCAGCTCAGCACAAAAATCAAATCACTGTTACTTTCATCAATTTAGGGTTTAATAGTCGATTGTATATATGGGATATTATATGTTATGGATTTCTTATTTCATATTTTTAGGGTACACTTTATGATGATTATCCTGTACTTATGTAGTTCCAAAAATTGATCCAATAGTGATTATCTCACAAAATTCTTATAATTGCCTTTCGACACCTAAAACATTTGATGGAAAGATCATGCATAATTTGCAATTGTGTGATGACATTATACGTTGAAAACCACACGATATGCTCTAGAAAAGAATATCTAAGTTTATCAGAAAATCCCTATAGGTTGATCAAGAGAAGAAAAATAGATCATACCACTGTAAACAAGAATCCCATTAGGTAGAGGATATTAGCCATGCTCAATGTTTTCAAACACCCAACGTCTAGCAAAAGTGTTCCTTATATTTGAATCATAATACATATCACTTATTCCATTAGAGAAGGAAAAAAAAAGGGACACAAGTAAGATACTAAGATAGATGAGAAATTATCACTAAAAGAAAAGCACAAGGCTAAAAACAAAATATACAACTGTGCTTTAAATTTGGAATGGTATTTCAAATTTTATCCACTACAGAATATTAGTTTAGCTTTCTCCTCTTGTCATCTTGTTTACTGTTGCAGAATTTGAAAAGGAATAAATATTGTCATTTAACTTTACACATAATTTGTGCAAGTCTAGCGCCCCACCAACATATAAAACCCAAATATTGATAATCTGTAATGCATTGGAGTAAAGACAAGCAAAATATTTGAAGGAATGGCCAGGATTTATTGTTAAAACAATGTAAAAAAATAAGCACACTTGAGGAAAAGGCCAGACCTATTAAAGCTTTGTATCTAGAAAATCCAAGCCTCCAGACTTGTTTTTCTCTTTGGAGAATCTTGTTGATCGACAATCTGTAAAGTGAGAAAAAAATGCAATAATTCTTGGCAAAGAAAGAGAGAAGAGAAGAAATGTGGGGGAAAGGGGTTGGATGGCACATCAAGAGAGGAGTTTGTGACCTATTGTGGCAGAGAAGAGAGATGCGGAATTGCGTGGAGAAGAAAAAAGATAAACCAGAGTTTAGGGGAAAAAAATAGTGTAGAGGCTAGTGAAGGACATATTTGGAACTTTAAAGGATTACAGAATTGGCACTGGCACCGACACAACATAGGCATGAGTAGTCATTGGATACAATTGACTACCTATGTTTGGGGGAAAAGAAAAGGTTATGCATCCTTAATTTGTCTGTGTATATATGTATCTTATTGCTGCACTGTATAATTTGTATGCATGTTGACGTAAAAATAAAGATTACAAAACCAATAAACTGTGGAACTTTTCAAGGAAGCGTAAGATCTTAGCTGGGTAAAGGAAATGAATTGATCAATGAACTGTAATCACATGTACTTTCTTTAAAAACAAAAAAAAGAGAGAAAAAAATAAAAAAAAATGTAATTTAACTGTGCATATTAGTTAAGGCGACATCATCCATACAAAATAGCATCATGAGGGTATAGTTTCATGTCGGAGAGATCTTCAATATGAAATATATGGTTGAATATAACTGCTTGCAAATCATGTGAATAAGAAAATGTCAACTATAATTGTTTGAAAATTATGTGAGTAGGGAAATGTAAATTTTGCATAGTTCAATCTTGTTGATACACCAATGTAAGCGTGTGCAATTAGTTTTTGGTATTAAAATTTGGTTTTAATCTAGATTTTTTTAAAAACTAAAATTGAACTGATTTGAAGTTTAAGACCTGGACTAAATTGAAATAATAAAGTTACATTAAATAAGGTTTCCTTTATTGGAAATTATACTCAAAAAAGACTATGTAATTCTATAAAAATATTTAAAATCATAATGATTTCTTTTATAAGTTTGTTTTCACATTTTCATACATAAAGATTTGAGTATGCTAGTAAAAGATATATATGTTGAGACGTAATTCACAATAACGTATAGATTATGATTTCTTAATATATAGGCAAAAGTGTACTCAATCTGATGAAATTGGTCATTTCATCAAGTGAAGATTATTACGCTATGGTTTCTATTAAAGAATTATTTACTTTTTATTAGTGGAGAGTTGTCTAATACTATAAATGTTGACATATTTGAAATATGTAGAATTAAATCTTTAATGGTAGTCTATATCAAAATACTATAAGGATAGAGACTATACTATTATTGCTACTATGTGGATGAATATTCATAGTTTGAGTACGAGTTATTGGTCAGTGAAACTAAGGGTACATGCATTGGTATAAGTTGGGTGAGAATTATAAGATCAATAATCATGTATGTTAGGTGTGTACCTTTAGTAACAAATTTATACTGTATAGCTTCTTTTATTATTATTATTATTTTTTTTGTGGCATGATCAATCACCCTCTTGTGATAGTTAAGAATAATTTGTAAAAAATTTAGGGCACTGGGATCATGACTAAGATTGTAGTGTTGTAAGGGTAGCTCTCTTAGATATACAGTTGCATTCTTGGAAGTCATATAATATTGAATGAGATGTCAAAGGATAATAGATGTGATTGAAAAATGTGATAGTACACAAATCTCAATTATGTGTATTACATAGAGGGATATTTTTGTCATTACACTTGTTGGTCAAAGACATTGTTATCACAGTATTATTCTTGGTGTTAATATCTTCATATGGTGATAAATGAAGATAATTAAAATGTTTAAATGTGACTACATGTTAGTAAGAGCATTTTAATCAGTTTAGTAGTCAATGATAATATATCTTCTGGTTCATATAGTAGTTTGAGAAACTAAAATAGCTATTTTAGTCATTATACAAATTGTTGTATGTTTTATAAAAGAGGGGGATATTAATTTATTCTAGAACGTCCAAATTAATGGGTGAGTTAGAATAGTTAATTAATTCTAAAAAGTCCAAATTTACGTATGAGAAACAATAAAATAAATATTTGACCTTAGGTCATGGATTTATTGTTTTGGATTTTATTTCATAAAGAATTAAAAAGACCCAAATAAAATAATAAGCCTGGTGAGACAGGACAAATCCTTAACCCATCATGGATTCGAGTTTGGCTAGCTACAGGGTTAATAAAAACCTAAGGAGGACGGTTAAAAGGGAAAAAATAAAATAATAAAGACCCTAGAGTCGCCAACCTCATGCGTTCTTATCACTCTCTCTAACTACTTTCACTAGTAGAACAATTTGTGAGAATAAAAGAATGCGTTGGAAGGTCAAAAGAAAAGAGAGTTTTGGCATTTCATGTGTCGAAGTCTAATATGCGCTAAATGTGTCTATATTTTAGGGGTCATTTGCGCTCTATTTGTTGTGAAATTAATTGTGTTTAAGTGACTACTTATCCTGCCCTTTTCACTTTATTTTATGTAGGAATTATTGAAAGATCATTTGAAGAAGAACAAGGGTGAAAAGTATTGAAAATCAAAGAAAAAAAAATCACATCTGGAAGAAGCCTAGGGCGCCTAGCCTTGATCGCTTGTGCCTAGGTTGCCTAGGCTCAGAAATTTAAGTGCTGAAGCAACTTAGGCTGCCTAGTTCACATGAGGATGAGCTGCCTAACTTCTATCATGAAAAGAAAAAAAAAAAAAGACTTTGGTGGTCCTGCCTAGGTCACGTGAGGCCAAGCCGCCTAAGTTCGTAAATTTGCCCTATTTTGCAATTTTTATGATTTTTCCATTGGGCAACTATAAATACCAATTATAAGCCTTAAAAACACATCATAGAGTAGCTAGAAACCTTGAGATTCCTTGAAGAACTAAAGAAACATCAAGAAGAAGGAGGATCAAGGCCAACAAGGATGGAAGAAGAAGAGTCGATCTTAGAAGAGTTTGAAAGAAGAAGAGGGAAAAAGCTTGTCTATAAGTGATATCTTTTGTTATCATTGTACTTCCTTTATCAATAAAGATTTACATGTGATTTCTAATTGTAATCGAACGGATAAACCCTTATTTGATGTTTTGTATGGTGATTTACTTTGGATCTATAGAATTTCAATATTTTGTATTCGATTACTTGGGCTTTCTTGTGCTAGGTTGTTATTTGAGATTAATTGCGTTTTTCAATTAATTTGAAAGTTGAATACTAAATCAATTGATTCAATGTTTGTTTTCCTTTAATTAACTCAAGAGAGAGATTGGGGATTTTAACCTTGGTAATCAAAAAGCTTGCTAAATTGCCTAGAAATAGATATTCTACTCATTCTGAAAGTTCATTTGAGCTGATCTTAATGCTCCCTAAAATTAGTTGATTTAATAGACATATTGGTCAATTAAATTTAGGATTTGGGATTTCTCATGCTTTGAGAAAGGATGAGATTTGCTTTTGACCACTCATACCGATACTTGAAATTAGATTCCATAGTCTTAAGGGGTATTGCTTTTCATAATATCTAATTGGAGAGTCTTTACTTTTATATGGTCTTTTTCTCTTTTTCTTACTCTTTGAAAAGTCTTGCGACTTTTTCATGTGTGGATTCGATGTATTCTCTATTGTAGTAGTTTAGCATAGTAGTTTAATTATTTTTTTCCTTCTTATTTGGTTGGCTAAATAATGATATTAGAGCAAAGTAGTAGTAATTGCTAAGTTTCTATGGATTCAATACTTACTATGCAGTATAATATGCAATGGGTATACTAGCTCAATTGTGTTGTTTTAGTATTTTGCATATTAATTTAAATTTGATTGTTTGTAGCATTTGTTTACACTTCTTCTAACACCGAAACACACCCCATCAGAGTCAAAGACTTATAGGTCTTTCTCTTAGATATACTCCAAAAAACGCGGTTCAATCAAATCCCGATCAACATGCTATTCTACAAAATCTGGTTTAACCCTCAGTTTCTTCTTCTTTGAAGAAGGAAAAAAAGCATATTCTCCTAATCTTTGATAATTTTTAATGTCTATTTTGCTACATTTGATATATTCAATCCTATAATTGGTATCAAAGTGTGGTTAATCAATAGCCTAAGAGAATGTTTCAGTGGTAGTTCTATAATAAAATTTAAATCTTTATCTAATTTGTGTTGTTCTTATATGATTATTTTCTAGATCACATCTATATCTTACAAGTGGTTGTATAGGAATTATAATCTAATTTTATTATTGGTTTTGGTTTTATCAATAGAATATGATGTATACTACCTCGTGTGTGGAGGATTAGGCGAATGTAAAAAAAATTATTTCATTTAATTAAAGCCTTTGCCGTTATGCGTGTCTGGTTCCAAATGTTGAAAAATCGAAAGATACCAACAAGCTACAGCAGAAAACCTTCAGGCAATAGCAAAAAAAAGTAGAATCAAGTTGTCCAAGGGTTCTAGAGGAGATTTGGTGCTAGATAGAGTGGCCAAACCAGCGTCAAATACATCCTATATAGGCGCGATTATTTTTATTATTTCTTTCATTTTTTCAAAACCAATCATACGAGTTCTTTATTTATTCTGATAAATAAATTGCATGAAAAAGTTAGAAATTGGAACTACCTTAAGATTAAATAATATCATTGATTTTATTATGTTTAATCAAGTTTTATTTGGTCACATAAGTTAAAGAATAGAAATGTACGAAAATAATTTTATTTTGGGTATGTTTTATTCTTGTATATTGTGAAAAATCAATGAAAGTGTTTTCTAAAGTAAATATGGTAATTAAAAACTTAATGATCGATTCATGATTTATTTTTTTTTAGAGGATTTATACCCTTGAAATAGGGAAAATTTTTAATCCAGGTTCTTTGAAAATAATTACCTATATAATATAGTGAAAAACACAAGCAAAAACTTTATTTTTTTTAACAAGTTAAAATAAGAAGTGAGAGAGGGATTCTAATGGTCTTATAACTTCTATCACCATTCAATGTTAATGATTT
The DNA here is from genome assembly GCA_026120185.1 of Voacanga thouarsii. Classification (NCBI taxonomy): domain Eukaryota; kingdom Viridiplantae; phylum Streptophyta; class Magnoliopsida; order Gentianales; family Apocynaceae; genus Voacanga; species Voacanga thouarsii. Next base: position 1,918,283 of record JANUWF010001125.1, read on the forward strand.
TGGATCTTCTCGTGTCACCCCACACATGACCCTCTATAGGATGGACAATCATAAGAATTTATATTTAAAGAATTAAATTAAACTAAAATTTATGGTAAGTGTTATATTTGGTCAGCCTATATTGGAGTCTCTAATATTAGATTGCCCATAGTTCATTGAGAAATAGTGGTCATCCTACGATTAGACTGTTGGAATGTATGCCTTCCAATCTTATATATCTGATGTAAATTTAAAGTAATAAATAAAAGTTTTATTCTAAAATTTTGCTTGTATTTTTTACTTTAATTTATGCACAATTTTGTTGGAAAAAAAACCAATTGTATTTAAATAAGTAATTCCTGTGAATGGTGATCTTTCACAGTAACATATAAATCATGGACTACTTAAAATATAAACTTAGTTCTTAATTAGTTAATCAGAATGGGGGATCTGATCAGGGAAAAAGTTATTGTACTATGAATTCCAATTGAGGAATGGCTTACCTTTAGTCTGTGAGTAGTCTACTCACTTCATGGTATAAGCGTATTTGGAATATATACTCATAGTAGTGGTTTCTTAAAATACTAAAATAATAAAAATCCAAACTACTACAGTTACAGGGTGGATTTATACTATATGGCTTAAGTATGGGCTGGTGGTCTAATGAAGTTAAGCCTGTACTTTGATATATTGTAGATGAGGTTCTACTATAGGACCAATATACTTGTATGTTGGGTATGTATGACTAGTTAGTCAAGACAAATATATACAAGATAGTTTATACACTCCTAAATAGAGAAATTATCCCATTGTGATTGTCCAAAATAATTTATGTAATTCAAGGCTTGTGAATGTGACTTAGTATTGTATGCTTTTGGGTAGCTCCCATATATAAGCGGGTACATATTGAAAGTCATGAATTATCGGACTAGATGTCTAATGATGGTAAAAGTCAATGAGAGAGGTATTAATACATTTCTTCTATCTCGATGATCGATGTTATATAGAGGGATATTTTAGCCATTATGCTTGTAGGTCAGAGATATAATTATATACAACATTGTCCTTGAGGTCAATATTTTCTTAAGGTGTTCATAAGAAATACTTAAAATGTAAAATATATGTATCTTTATAGCAGGAGTATTTTGGTCATTTTAGTAGCCAAAGACGATGTGTCGTTTGGTCCTCGGAATTGCCCATAAGTCCTAATAAATTTTAGGTTAAAGAAAATGGTATTAAATAAAGCAGGTTTTATTTTATTCGGATAGTCTAATTTATTATTAGGTTAGAATAAAAAAAAAGTTCAATATAGAGAATAAATTAATTATACAGTTTAACTGATTAATTTAATCATTTAGGGCTTGAGCTCAAATTAAATAATTAATATTAGCTTAAGCATAAACTAGAAAGAGGCTTGAAAAATTCTTTTATTCCATTTGGGTTAATTAAATTATTTATTTATAGGCTTTCTCTTTTATTAGTCTAAGAATAAATAAATAATTTATGCCTGACTCAAAAGATTGGACTAAGGGATACAGGAACTAGACTAAAGCCCAGTTCAACTTGGGCTAGCCAAGTGAATCATGTATATAGGTAGACTCCACTGATATTTATTTCGTTAGGGTTTTGAAATCCTTGAAGATCATAAATACATGATCAATGTAACATAAGATATCCGATATAGTTAAAAAAAAAAAAAAGACTCTTGATCCGTAAGAGATTCTCATGATTAGCCTACAAAATTCTCTTTGTGTTTTCTTTATCTCCTTGTTTAGAAGTCAAAGGAATTTAAAAAAAAAATGTCTTCTTCTTGATAGTACTTTTTAGTAGTTTCTCAAGGAAAAGGAAAAGACTAGATATTTTCTCTAACCTTCTGCTTCCACCTACGGCATTAGATAGTGTATGTATTCCGAAAGTCCAAAGGATTTATGCTGATGCAAAGATGAAGCAAAAGGCTTGTGCACACTCCAGAAGGTACGGTGCAAATACTAGTGGCTGAACAACTAAGCACGTCTGCTCAATCTAAACGATCAAAAGCTGTTCCTAAATGCAAAGGTATAGTTCTAAAAGTTTCCGTTGTGATTTTTGTTGTGTTAGCATGCTTTCTGCGTCTTGTTTTGCCCCGACCCATTTCAAGCACTAATTTCTAGATCATTAGTTAAACGACTTTGATTAGTTATTGTTATACACTTAATTTAAAAATCGTTTTTTGGGGGCGCCACTCAAGCAGGGGCGGACGTAGGATTGGATTATTGGGGGGCCAATAACACACTAAACTAAATTTCATATGTTCAATAATTTATGAAAATAGTAATATTAAACCATACCAAAATAGTTCTAAAATATAATATAGAAAATATAATGCATCAAAATATACATCATCACTCTTTCAAATCAAGAAAATCATCTATAAGTGAATCTATGCTAAATTTTTCTGCAATTTCCTCTTTAATATATGTTATCAAACAATTTGATAGAAAATCATCTTCCATCTTGTCTTAAAACTTAGTCTTTACTATATTCAAAGCTAAAAAAGATCACTCTGTGGTAGTTGTAGAAGCTGGAAAAGTAAGAATAAGGGTTACTACATGATACACAAGTGGATAAATTTCAAACTTCCTTGTCTTGACCATCCATTGACTTAATTCAAATATAGTAGACAACTTTTCAAAATTAGAAATTTGTATCACATGATGAAAATTCTCCAATTGCAATCTTAATGTATCATCTCACATTTATTGAAGTCTCTAGGATAGAACTTTTCGGCCAACTTGCAAATATCATCAATTCTAAATGAAGCATGCATATTCTAAACAGAGTTTCATAAATAACGGTTGATACTACCCTATTTGAGATGTTCTTTGGTAAGAAATTAAAGTTATCTCACTTAAGAGTATAGGCCTGCCTTACCTTTGTCAAAAGGCCACAGTTAGACAAACTTAACAGTAAGTCTGACAAGTGTTTGTTTGTGGAATATCTGAAAGAATCTTTTGGGTATTACTTCTACCTCCCCTCCGAAAACAAAGTGTTTGTTTTGAAGCATACTATTTTCTTAGAGAATGAGCACATGCTCAAATGGGATAGTAGGAGTAAAATTGAACTTGATGAAGTTCAAGAAGAACAAACAAACAAGGATCAATCGTCTGATCCCATATCTATTGAAAGAATAGATGAACCTTCTACCACACAAGATCCGCGTATGTCGAGTAGGATACTTGTGACACCTGAGAGATATGAATTTCTCATAAGTGACCACAATGAAGTATTGCTCATAGATGAAGATGAGTCTACTCTCTACAAGGAAATTCTTAACAGTTCAGAATCTGACAAATGGCTTAAAGCCATAAAGTCAGAGATGGATTCCATGTACGACAACCAAGTATGGACTTTGGTTAATCCACCTAAAGGAATCAAACCTATTGGGTGCAAATGAGTTTTCAAGAATAAAACTAACGTGGATGGTAACATAGTTACCTTTAAAGCACGACTAGTGGCTAAGGGTTATCATCAATGACATGGTATTGATTATGACGAAACCGTCTTGCCAGTAGCCATGGTAAAATCTATCAGAATACTCCTAGCCATTACCGCTCATCATGATTATGAGATCTGGTAAATGAATGTGAAAATAACTTTCCTAAATGGAAATCTAACTAAGAAAGTGTCTATGTCACAATCTGAGAGTTTCACATCCAATAATAGTACAAAAGTGTGCAAACTGCAAAGGTTCATTTATGGACTTAAGCAAGGATCTAGGAGTTGGAACATCCGCTTTGATGAAATAATCAAAGAATTTGGTTTCATTCAAAACATGGATGGGCCTTGTGTGTACAAAAATGTTAGTGGGAGTGCAATCGTTTTCTTGTTACTTTATGTAGATGACATATTGCTAATAGGAAACGATATACCTATTCAATCAGTTAAAGTTTGGTTGTCCAAGAAATTCTCCGTGAAAGACTTTGGAGAAGTAACCTATATTCTTGGAATTAGGATCTATAGAGATAGGTTAAAAAGGTTGCTAGGTCTTTCACAGTCTACATACATCGACGAAGTGCTAAAAAGGTTTAGCATTAATTAATCTAAAAAGGAATTCTTACCATTGTCCCATGGGATAAACTTTTCGAAGTCAATATCTCCCAAGACACAAGTTGAAAGGGATCACATGAGTAAGACTCCATATATTTCGGCAGTTGGATTTATCATATACGCTATGATGTGCAAGGCTTGATATATCCTGTGTTCTCTGTTTGATAAGAAGATTCCAATCTGACCTTGGTGAGGGTCATTGGTGTTGGAATGTATGCCCTCTAGACTTTTCTAATGTAATGATCAATTTTATTAATAAAAGAATTTATTCTCAAAATTTGTTTGTGAATTTACATTTTATTTGTGCACGATTTACGTTTAGATAAGACCCATTGTGTTTAAGTAAGTGACCTATGTGAATGGTGGTCTTTCACAGTAAGATATGGATCATGGGTTACTTAACACATAAGCATTTGTTCTTAATTGATTGATAAGAATGGGAATCTCATCATGTTTAGGTTATTGTGTTATGAATTCTATATGGGGAATGGCTTACCTTTAGCCAGTAGTAGTCTACTCTTAATGGCTTACCTTTAGAATCGGCCATGATGTCTTGTTTTAAACTTTTCCAGCTTATACCACCTCCATTCAAACAAAATAGAAAACTTGATTGCTATCTGTAATCATCTATGTTGGACTGAAAACTAGTATCAATGTAACCATTTACAACTAGCTTGCCTTCTTGTCCTCTGTAAACTAAGAACATATCTTTAGTTCTTCTTAAGTACTTTAGTATGTTCTTGATAACAGTCTAGTGTGGCTCTTCAGGATTTAACTGGAACCTACTCGTCATGCTTAATGCATATGTGGCATCGGGTCGAGTACATAACATGGCATACATGATAGATCCTATAGCGGAAGCGTATGGTATCTTGTTCATGTGCTCTTCTTCATCTTTCATGAAGGACTTTGAGTTTTGCTGAGCTAAATGCCATGTAACATTGGCAAGAATCCTCTTGCATACAGAACCTTTTCAGTACCTTGTCAACATATGCACTTTGACTTAGTCTAATTAGCTTTCTAGATCTATCTCTATAGATTTTTACACCTAAAATATAAGCAGATTCACCTATGTCTTTCATAGAGAAATAATTTCCCAACCATATCTTTACACTTTGTAGAGTTGGGATGTCATTTCTAATGAGTAAGATGTCATCAATATAAAGTACTAAAAAGACTATTGCATTCTCACTGGTTTTCTTATAGACACAAGGCTCATCTTCATTTTTGATAAATTTAAATTCTTTAATTACTTCATCAAAATGAAGATTCAAGTTTTGAGATGCTTGCTTCAATTCATAAATAGATCTTTGAAACTTGTACACTTTATTAGAATTCAAAGGATCATCAAAACCCCCAGGCTATGTCATATACACATCCTTGAGTAAGTTTCCATTAAGGAATGCGGTTTTGACATCCATTTGCCAAATCTCATAATCATAATCTGCTGCTATGGCAAGAAGAATTCTAATAGATTTAAGCATTACAACTGGTGAAAAGGTTTCATCATAGCCTATACCATGAGTTTGTCTATAACCTTTTGCTACCAGTCGTGCTTTGTAAGTATGCACATTTCCCTCTATGTCTGTTTTCTTTTTGAAAATCAATTTACATCTAATGATTTTTGAACCTTCAGGTGGATTAACCAAAGTCCAGACTTTGTTATCATACATGGATTGCATCTCAAACTTCATGGCCTCTAGCCATTTTCCAGAGTCAGAACTATTAATGGCTTCTTGATAGAAAGTGGGCTCATGATTGACCATAAGCTCCACATTGTGATCATCAGTGATGAGGAATCCATATCTCTCAGGTTGTTGATGAACCCTATCAGATTTTCGAGGTCCTTGTTCTATAGAAGTAAGCTTATCTTAGACTTGTGAGCCATCTAATTGAGGTTCATTATTCGGTTCAAATACTAATTGTGGCTCTTGGATCTCATCAAGATTTATTTTACTCCCACTGATTATTTTGGAAATAAATTCCTCTTCAAAAAAGAATCTATTTCGTGCAACAATTACTCTATTTTCTTTTGGGAGATAAAATTGATATCCTTTAGTTTCCTTAGGATATCTCACAAATATGCATTTATCTGATTTGGGTGCAAGTTTATCAGATAATAAACGCTTTACATAAACTTTGCAGCCCCAAATCTTGAGAAATGATAAACTAGGTCGTCTCCCAGTCCATATCTCATATGGCGTTTTCTAAATCAATTTAGATGGAACCAAATTCAATTTGAACGCAGCAGTCTCTAGGGCATAACCCCAAAAGGATAGAAGATCAGTTTGACTCATCATGGATCGAATCATATCTAATAAAGTCCTGATTTCTCCGTTCAGATATACCATTCCATTGAGGTGTTCCAGGTAGAGTTAATTGTGATATAATTCCACAATTCTTAAGATGCTCGTCAAACTCATGACTTATGTATTCACCACCTCGATCTGATTGAAGTGTTTTGATATTTTTGCCAAGTTGATTTTGTACTTTATTTTGAAATTCTTTGAATTTCTGGAATGATTTAGATTTATGTTTCATCAGATATAGGTTTTCGTATCTGCTGAAATCATCCGTAAATGTAATGAAGTACTGAAATCATTCTCTAATATATGCATTCATTAGTCCACATACATTAGTATGTATTAGATCTAATAAATTAGTTGCCATTTCATTTTATCCCTTAAAAGGCGCCTTAATCATTTTTCCTAATAAACAAGATTCACATGTTTCATAAGATTTTAAATCAAACGAATTTAAAAGCCCATCATTATGAAGCCTTGGAATGCGTTTCTCATTTATATGGCCAAAACGACAATGCTAAAAGGAAGTCTGATTTAAATCATTGGATTTCAATCTCGTAGTATTAATTTTATAGATAGACTTGTTCGAAGATCCAAGAAGATTAAGAATGTAGAGCCTATTTCATAATGAGGCATCTCCGTAATAAATTCCATTTTTATTAATGGAGCAAATATTAGTCCTAATAACAAATTCAAAACCTTCCAAATCTAAATAAGAAACTAAAATAATATTTCTACTTATAGCAGGAATATAAAAACAATTATTCAGTTCTAAAACAAGTCCATTGGGCAAAATTAATTCAAAAGTTCTTACAGCTACTGCAGCAACTTTAGCTCCATTCGCAACTTGTAGGTCCACCTCTCCTTTTGCCAATACTCTACTCCTTTTTAGACCCTGCACATTTACACAAATGTGAGATCCACAACTGGTATCCAATGCCCATGAATCTGAAGTAGATACATTAATTTCTATTACATAAATATACTTGAAGCAGTAGTCTTACTATCTTTCTTCTTCTTTGCTTCCAAATAGAGCTTGCAATTTCTTAACCAATGTCCTTGTTCACCACAATGGTGGCAAGCTCCCTCATTTGGTGTCTTGGCCTTAGGTTTGGGCTTGAACTTGAACTTAGCCTTTTCTTTGCCCTTACTAGCCATGACTATACCCTTTTGGTTGTTCTTTTTCCTTTTCCCATTTTAAACTATTAGAACACTAGAAGTATTCTTCTTAATGTTCAGTTCAGCTTGTTTTAGCATCCCATGCAATTCAGTGATGGATTTCTCCATATTGTGCATATTAAAATTCATGACAAATTGGTCATACTTAGGAGGTAATGAACCTAAGATCAAATCTGTGGCCATGTCATGATTAACAGGAGCACTAAGCTTTTCAATATGATCAAAATGTCCCTTCATTTTAAGGAGCACTATCTTACATGCATTTAATGCCTTATGAGTTTCAAATCTCTCTTGTTGTGCTTGCGCTGGGAACATTTCCTCGAGATACACAATCATGTCATATGCCTCTACTTCTTCAAACTTTTTTTGAAGTTCAAAGTTCATAGTTGCTAGCATGAGGCAAGTAACATCGTTAGAGTCATCTTTGTGCTTACTATAAGCATCTTTTTCAGCTTTTAGGGAGTTATTTGCTAGAGTAGGGGGAATAGAATTTTCATGAACATAGAGCTTTTTTTCTTACTTAAGAACGATTCTTAAGTTACATGCCTAATTAAGAAAATTAGTCCTACTAAGCTTGTCTTTCTTAAGCATAGATCACAATGAGTTATTCCAATTGTTCGTTGTCATTATCTACATACAAAATATGCAAAGTAATTAATTTTTAGGCCTTAATGAAAAACTCCCACTAAAAGCATTTAAACTTTTGAAACTTCAACATTTTGAAGTTTCTTAGTGGGTAAAAAATAAAAAAAAAATCTATATTTTATTTTAATTATAAGTAAGCTTTGGCTTTAATCTCATAATTAAATAAAACTCAAATTTAAATAAGATAGGCATCAAATGTCCCGACTAAAAATATCATATAATGCCCTAAGCCCAAAGCCATTTTGATAGCCCAGTTAAATCAAACTGTATCAAACATATGAAAAACCATTTTCCATCTTTTCTTACTTAGGTAATCAAAAGCATCCTACTTTAACAGGAATGACCATATGATGATCCAAGTAATAACAAGTGTTTGATTTTGGAAGGGCATTTACAAATTAATTTTTTTAAAAATAAAAATTTGATTGTAGTAAGCATGAAATAAACATATCAAATATGCATGTAAGACATAAATAAAAGTGACATAGCATGGCCTATAGCCTATATTGATCATCACGAGCAAAGTGAAGATCAAGATGGTCAATCTAGATATATGAACTCCTTAAGCATTCTCTAATGCCTTGAGCATACTCCTCATTGGTTGTAATTGTAGGCCTCTGTCTTCTTTTACATTAGATAGTAAATAAAATAATTCCTACTCTAGGAAGCAAGTAGAATTTTGCAACTATGAAAAACGACACGCAGGCCGTAATTAAAAATTACAACTCAAAACAACCAGAATGAAATCTGCCAATCACATTGGGGTAAAACGGGTCATGCTATGCACTATGCAGAATAATCTACAACTACAATCAAAATATACTAACGAATAACACACAACGAACAGATAGTCGGGGTTCCAAGAGGCAGTGCCCCTGGCGGAGGTCCCGCTGGTCAATCAGCTGGCAGGGGTCAAGGGGGCAGCGCCTATTGTGGGGTTTTCTGAGGGCAGCGCCCCCGAAAAGAACAAAGATTTTTCCTTATCTCATTGAATAAGATTTTACCTTTCAATTTCTGAATATTAATTAGATTAACGTCTAGTCCCCTTAGTAACAGTCACCGTGAATATCCATATTACAGACAATTTATGTTCCATTTTAACCATATTAATACAGATAAAAAATTATCATCGCAGATTAATACAAATAATTTGCAGTTTAGAATGACGGATAGCATGCTTATGAGACCATATCATATTAAAACAGACTAATTTACAGACAATCTGTAAATAATCTGGCCTGATCAAACAATTAAGATGCACAGAATAAAGCAATTTCAGGTAATTCGCATGCTAAGTATTCTAAAATTATAATCATGTGAACATGCTGATATGCATTGTTCAAAATAAATGAAATTCAAACATTCACAAATATATCATACATATATTCAACAATACAATTGACACAGATGAATCAACCTAATTATTTAACAAGTTGCTCTGATACCACTATTAGGATTCATGGACTCCTAAACGTGAAAAACATCCACGGATCCCTTCTGAGGAGCCAAGTCAAACGATTAAGATGATCTAGTGGTTACCTCTATTCATACAGAATTACCTCTATTCATCGCAATCAAGACCTCTGGCTTCTGACTTTCATCCATGCTGCAACTCGAAAGATCACCAGACGCTGCAATATGCGAACGTCCTCTATCGGATACACACGGTGAACTAGCTCATTACCCGGGAGTGCTAACTCCTAGGGTTTGAGAGGCTTAGTTTTTCTGGTGAATTAGAGGCACGAATGTTTGATAGAGAGGTTGCTTCAGAAGACGGCTAGGTTTTTTTTTTTATTTTAAACAACCCGAACCTCTTGGAGTCCAACTCTCATAATATCTTGTCATATTTTCTTTTAAATTTAAATTAAAACTGATATGATAAGATTCTGACATTATTTTGGTAATTTAACTAATTAATTTACCAAGTAAGATTCTAATAATCTAGGCATCCTCTAGATACATCGAATGTGAACATATTTTCAAATTCATTGTATTTTGCTATTTTTTTAGGTTCAATTAACCTAGATATATATTCAGATTCATCGAACCTGATTACTAGAAATATAACCTAAAGTGTTCGCTTAATGTGTAACCCTATAGGAAAATTTAACGCTGAAAGTGTGCCCAAATCACATTTAAATAGCCCACAAATTATAAGTGGTTTTTAGCAAAATATTATAACTATCCCGGTCAAATAAAGATCAGTGATCTCTTTGAATTAAACCATTACTTTATATTTAGTCATTTTGTCACACGATATCCAGATTAAGCATAAAGCACATAGCATGTCATCCTTATTATGCTTAATCAATTATTTATTAATGTCATAGTAGACCGTTCAAACAAATGATATCAATATCTCAAATTGATATATTTGAGCATGGCCATGCATTTTAACAGTCTAACTAATAAGGGGCCTAGGGATATCTTTCCCAAAATTAAGAGAGACAAATTCCTTCACTATCAATCATATTCCTTTTCCTGGTTTATTCTATGTCCAACCGTGGTCTAATATATTATCTAGCTAAAGACAACTTTAGACAACGTCAAAATATAGAATTTATCAGGTATGAAACTATGATGAATTCATGTTGAAAGACTTCTAATATCAATATTGCTAGAAAGTACTTATGAGATGTTCCATGAAGTACTCTTATAGTTGGTCATGTCTAATACAATGTTCTCTAACATTTATTTATGTTTTGACTTGATATCACATATATCCATGACCAGTAAAACATAACCATCAAGTCACAAATATACTAATCTTAATTTATTATTGTTCCACTAGTAATAATCGATCAGGGACAATTTAAGAATAGTAATTGTATTTGTTATAGGGTTTTACTATCAAGTCACGTACTTGATGACCACAAAACTAAATGCACTATTCATGGAATGAAATGCCTCATATTATTACATAATACATAATGACAATAGTATAAGAACAAATTATTTTAGGGCATATCCCTAACAGAACCTTTAGTGGATGTACTTTGTTCATCCTCCAAGTATCTAGCATTAGTACTCACAAGTATCTTTAGCTCCTTGAGATGATAAAAATAACCACCTTTTGTATCTTTTAGATACCCATTAAAATAATATAATTTTGATCTTGGTTCTAACTTATCTCTCTTTATCAGTACATAAGTTGGACAACCACATATCTTTAGATGATTTAGACTTGGCTTATGCCCAATCCATATCTCATAGGGAGTCCTAAGTACTGATTTGGAAGGCACCAAGTTCAAAATATATGTTGTTGTTTCTAGGGCATATCCCCAAAAAGACACTGGAAGAGTAACATGATACATCATGCTTTGGACCATTTCCATCAATGTCATGTTCCTTCTCTTAGATACTCCATTCTGTTAGGGTGTCCCTGGCGCAGAGAACTGGGACACTATCATATAATGTACAATACAATTTTTAAATTCACCAAGGAAGTATTTTCTACCACGATCCTATCGTAAGGTCTTAATTAGTTTATCTGTCCGACTCTTCACTCTAGCCTTAAACTCTTTGAATTTATCAAAAGAATCAGACTTACATCTTATCAGATAAACATAACCATACCTAGTACAATCATCTGTAAAAGTGATGAAGTACTCAAACCCCCTCTAATTGGAGTAGACAAAGAACCACACACATCAGTGTGAACCAGACTCCATACTTCTTAGGATCTATCCTCCTTTTGAGTAAAGAACCTTTCGATCATTTTTCCATAAGATAAGATTTACACTGAGGCCAACTTTCCAATCTTCATGAGTTTAAAGGCCCATTATAGATTAACCTCTGAATTCTGGTTGAGTTAATATAGCCCAACCTTAGTTGCCAATGATATGAATCATTGACATTGGTCTTTTTCTTCCTATTTAAAGATTTAGATTGAGCGTTATTCAATTTATTATTGATAGGATTAATGAAGAATAGATTTCTATACATGTGCCCAGTACATAGTACCTCTCTATTTCTACTGATAGTAATACCAGAATGGAAAGAAGCAAAATATCCTTGATTTATTAGTTTTGTAAATGAAACCAAATTTTGTCTAAAATCAGGAACAAATAAAGCATTCCTCAAAACTATTATTCTATTACAATCAAAAGCAAGTTCCAGTTCTCCCACAGCAAGGGTCCAAACTTGTGCTCCATTTCCTACGCGTAGTCTATGTTCGCCCTTTTGGAGTCTTCTAATCTTCCTAAACCCCTTCAAGGAGTTCCAAATATGACCAGTGGCTCCTAAATTAACAATCCAAGTGAAATTTGATCCAACCATTGATATAGATTCTGGATAGAAAACATTACTTGTGGGGTTTTTCTTGACCTGAAAATCTGGATACTCATTTTTCCAATGTCCATTCTTTCCACATTTGAAGCATCTGTCCTTGGGTTTGTCTTTAGGCTGAGACTTGGGTTGGTGCACTACATTACCCTTCTTCTTCTTGAACTTTCTAAGTTTGGGCATAGTTCTCAAAGAAGAGGCCATCATAGCTTTAGCATATTACTTTATGACCTTCTCTGCCACCTACAGTTCCTTCATCAAATCTGTTAAACTTGTTCATGCTGTACTTTAACTTAAACTGAGTGAAGGAGCTCGGCAAAGATTCGAGAATCATGTCCACTTGGCTCTTGGGGTTAATGACAGCCCCTAAGACTTCTGCTTCCTTGGAAGAAGCAATCATCTTGAGTATATGCTATCTGACTAATGCTTCCTCAACCATCTTGGTGTTTATAACTATTCAAAGAGTCTCCTGTCTTATGGGTTGGCTTTTATTCGCGAACATTGTGGCTAGTAATATGCTTATGTCATATGAAGTAGCCGTGTGCTTGTGTTTAGATTGAAGCACATTTGACATGGAAGTTAACATATAGCATCGGGCCATCTCATCAACCTTCTTCCATGCCTTTTGAGCCTCACGCTCCTCAGCGGTAAAACCTTTCCCGATTATTGGGCAGGTTTCATATAGGACATACTTATACTCTTCAATTGTGAGTATTATATCTAGGTTCCTTTTTCAGTCCATATAGTTTGGACTCGTTAGTTTATTCTTGCGGAGAATAACGGCTAAAGGACTGAAAAAACCTCCACCAACCGTTTTTGAAATTTTGAAAAAAAAAATTCTCAGTATTGTAAAACAAAAATAATTGTGTGCACTTTATTCTCATATTAAACTTGATAATAGCTAACTTCATTGCTATTATCTTTAACATGATTAATTTGACTATTAGGAAAACTGACATAGCTTCTTAAGAAGATTAATAGTTTCCTAAGCTAAGTATGTTAACTATCACAAATTAATTTCTTTTCTAGGTAATGATCTAGAAGATAACTCCATCGAGGGGATGGCCATTTCTTCTCATTTCCTATAGACATACCTCGTATTATAACCTCTAATGTGGGCTAGCCGATCATAGTACGTGCCCCGGGTTATTAATTACATTATTTCATTAGTTTTAGATCCTTATGGTATCTTCATCCTATACGGGTTCACTTCTAGGGTGACATGAGGAGATCCACAATCTTTAATAAGGATTGTGATAGAAGCACGTGAGGCCATTGGAACTCCTCTCCCACTTAATTTTTTAAGTAAGGGTTTTCTTAAAAAATGTTTGAAATTTTTCAGTTAAATTATTCTTTAACTTAAAATAAAATATCTAAATCCATAAAATTTCTATGTCAAGGTTTATACTCTTTGAGAAAAATTTCCTCTCGGATTAATTTTATTTAAGTTAAAAACTTAATAATTTTAAAAAATTTTCATTTAAAAATTCCTAGAGATTTTGATCTCAAGGTTCTATTTGACAAAATTATTTTTTCCTTTGCTAAAATGAATTAAAATGGCTTTCCATTTTAACTTACAAAAATTTCTAAATCTAAAATATTTTCTATGCCAAGAATAAAAAAACCTTTAAGAAAATAACCAATAATTAATTTTTGTTAAGTTAAAATAACCATTTAAATAAAGAAAAATATTTTTCCTTGTCAAATAAAATCTCCCAAAGACTTTGGCCTTTGAGGAAATGTGTACACAAGATTTAAAAATAATTAACATGCTACAAAACTATAAACGTTTTCATGTTTTTCTATTTTTAATCCTAAATGCCCAAATAAAAGAATTAAACACATTAATTAAATTAATTAATAATCTTATTTAATTCTAAAATTTTTTACCATTATTTTCATGCAAAATAACCAAAGAATATTAATAATTACAATAAAAATAACTTCGCCTAGTATGAGACTAAAAACAAATATATATATATATATATATATATTGGTCTAGTACACCCACCACATAGGATCATAGACCATGGAAAGACCTATGGGCCAAGGTCTGCGGGCACCATGGCCGCCCTCACGCTTACCCGAGAAGCATCTTGGCCAGGATGCCTCAGCATCCGCGAGGATGCTGAGTCTCGCGCGGCCGAGCCGAGACGTGCTGGGCCCGGCTACGGCTTCTAGCAGTGGCTGGCCTAGGCATAGCCTTGGCTCCAAGCATGACCAAGCTACAGCTTGGCTTGGCTCCTGCCTAGGCTGGGCTTAGCGGCTCGACTTATCTTCTTCGCAATCCTTTTTTTTTTTATTTCTTCTACGATTCTTTTTCTGGGCTCTACAACTTCCTTCGCGATCATTGTAGGCAGCCTCTTGTTACATTTTTTCAACAAAAAACATGACATCCTCCCATACCCTTTTAAATCGGGTTTACACGTAAGCTTAACAAAGCACTATAAAATTTTTACAGAGCCACCTATACCTCAACAGTGAGGTGTACAGATGATCTACCCATACCAAAAATAGCGAAGGATCTCATCATATTCATCAAATTAGTCTTGCTAATTTTATTATCTAGCATGCATTCATCCTACGCCATTTAAAGCAACACTCTCTAATACCACTTGAAGCTTTGATAAGAAAACAGAGACCATGCGTGTTGTAAAACTAAACAAGAAAAACAACGGACACGGCACAACGGAAGTAAAAACAATACCTTTACTTGTCTTTTGTCTGTTTGGTTGAGAAGAAGAGAAGCTCACCACTGGAGTGGCTATTTGTCTCGATGATGATTTCGGCGAAAAACCAACAGTCCTTCGACTTTTCCTTGGCATGAATACGAAGCTTTTCGCTTCTCAAAATACTTCACCGACCAATCTAGTCGGTGAAACATCTTAGGCGAAGAATGGTCCTTGATCCTTTGCTATTAATAAGCAGAGTCAAGAACATGAGAAAGGAAGAAAAGAAAATGAGAGAGAGAGAGAGAGAGCAGGGAGAAGAAGCTCTAGTTTTTTTTTTCCTTTTGTCATGCGTCTGTCAATTTTTTAACTCAAGGCCACGACTCCTATTCACGACACCAGATAACCAAAAATACCAAGGTTTTGATATTTCAAAACCTCTGGAGACTATCAACAGAAGAGGTTTGGCTTAACCTTAACTTTTCTATTGCATGAATAATAAAAAATCCTTTAGTCTAGGCTATTGGGCCAAAAATAATTTATTATTTTCCTTAGACCCAATGAGCCCAAAAATAATAACCATTAATTATTTATTTTCTAAGCTTATTAAAATAACCCAATAAATAATTAATGAGCTCAAATGAAGTAAATTATTTTTTAAGCCTTTTATTAACTAATTTAAGCGCGGGTTAATTTTTCTAATTATTCAATCTGAGTTTAGACGCTGAATAATTAATTAACCAATTAAACTAGATAATAAATTTAATTTCTCTCGTTCTTTTATTTTATTGCAATCCAAAAATAAATTAAACTTTCTGAATAAAATAAAATCTTTTTTATTGTGACTATTTTCTCAACCTAAAATAATTAGGACTTACGGGCTATTCTAAGGACTAAAAAGACATATCGTCTTGGCTACTAAAATAACCAAAATACTCTTGTTATATAAATAGCTATATTTTGTATTTTAAATATTTTCTAATATCACCATAAGGAAATATTGACACTAAGGTCAATGCTGCGCTAGCTATGTCTTCGACCCATAAGTAAAATGACTAAAATACCCCTCTACACATCGCCGTTCATTTAGAGAGGAAAGATTGTACTAACACCTCTCTAAAAGACATCTATCATCCTTTGGCTTCTAGTTCAATAATCCACGTCTTGGAATATTTTCGCTTTCCAAGATAGCTACCCTAAAGCCAATATCCAAGTCATATTCCCCAAGGCCCTAGATAATTAGATCATTCGGACAACCACAATGAGCGATATAGTGTAGACACTATTTATACAAGTTTGTTTTGACTAACTAGTCATATATACCCAACATACAAGTATATTGGTCCTTCTCAAGAATCTCAACTATAATATATCAAAGCATACGCTTCCAGCTTCGTCAGACCACCAATTTATACTCAAACTATAGAGTACAAGTCTACGTTGTAGTAGTTGTAGTCTAGGTTTCTATCACATAGTACTTTTAAAACCAACTATTACAGGTCATGTTCTACGTATTCAAAATACGCTTATGTTATGAAATGAGAAAACTACTTATTGGCTAAAGGTAAGCCATTCTTTATTTAGAATTCATAACACAATAACCTTACCATGATAAGATTCTCATTCTCATCATCCGATTAAGAACAATAGTTTATGTGTTAAGGATCCCATGGTCCATACCTTACTGTGAAAGACCTCCATTCACATGAACCGTTTACTTAAATACAATGGGTCTTTTTCAATAAAATCGTGCACAAATATAAAGAAGATTTCACAAATAAATTCTAAGAAAAGTACTTTTATTAATACAAGTCAAAATTACATAAGAAACCTAGTCTAAGAAAGCATACATTCCAATATGAATAACAGCTCACTTGGATTGAAGTGCTAGCTCGGACCGGCCAGACCTACTAGGATTGTCAACTTTTCCAGATAGAACTCATCTCTTAGAAGTGCCCTCCTACTGAGAGACTTGCCCTACCATTCAAAGGTTAGTCTTAAAGGCCAACTTTTATTGAGTACTCAACGTTTCACCACATCATTCATGGTACAAACTCAATGAAAACACTTCCAAAATACTTTGATCATGCAAGCATGGCTTTCAAATGATTCACAGTAAAATTGTTTTACAAATAAAAGGTGATTTTCCAACAAAACCCTTTGTTTGTATAAAAGCCTTTAATGAGAAATAGTCAAGCTTGCGTTCCAAAAAATGACATCATTGAGAGCATATTCATTTTCTGTATGACTTGTAATTCAGAGTTCTGGTGTCAAATATTTGATGCAAGGACTCACCTGTCCAGTTTATTCAAACACCTGGGCTAGTGAATTACTCTTGCTCTTAGGTCCCACTCCCATCTAAACAAGAAAATTATAAATTCTCAATCAAACACTACCCTATTAGGCATAATAATCCATCTAAAATTCAACGTCTTCATTTTCACCTATATAAGCATGAAAGGTATTTGATTCTACTCCCAAGATTCCCTCTTTTAACCCATACTGCATGTGAGAGATTCCAACAAAGTAAGTGTACAAGAAGCAGATATTCAACCAACAAGAAGGTATTATGTACTAAATAATTAATATGGACTAAAATAATAAATAAATAATACTATAGATAATAAATACAATAAATAGTAATATGTACTAAATCATATAATAACGGCTATAATTTAATACTTAGGAATACGATAAAAATGATAATAACATCATATATTAAAATATTAGTTTATAAAAAGAATAACATAATGGTCATATTATATTATCCAATCATCATTGCAATAAACTAATCACAAACAAAACTAATAAATATATGAAAAACTTAACTACAATGCTATAGGGCTATACTATAATATATTATATTAAGTTAAGAACAATATATTATTATAATATAAGTTGTTATAATATAATATGTTGCTAATATTATACCATGATAATAATTATAATAATAATTAATAAATAATAAATGATGATGATGATAATGATAATTTATAACAAATGTTAACAATAATAGATAACAATATTGCTACTAAAATAATAACAAATACTAATTTTGAATGATAACTTTAATATACAAATCATAATAATAGTAAATAATAACTACAATAATTTTAATAACAAAAATTATGTTAACAATATATAAGAAGTAATATTTATAATAGTAGCTAATAAACAAATAATTTATAAATCAATAACCAAATATTTAGTGATTTAATGATAAGTTAATAGTGGATAATAATTTTTAGTTCACTAATTCGGAGAACTCTAATTATTTGAAGAAAACTATTAATGAATAAATAATCAATTAATTAGTTAATTGAACAAATAAATCCCAAAGCATTATTGCTATCAAGCATCAAGAACTTTATAATAAAGAATTATAATTCACATGCTATAAGTGAAGAGCAGCATTAAACACAACACTGAAGCCCATTTCACAAAATTAAGCAATTCATAAAAGGTCGTGTGTCATCATCTCTTCAATGCATGCTACCGTAAGGCCTTAGTCTTACTCATAATTGAACAACAACAATCTACTCAACCCACAGCATACAGAAATATAACTTACAAAAATATGGCTGCGAGTTTCTTGATGAGTAAGGGTGGTCTCGACCAACCCTTGGGAGATCCAGCTATGCTACCTCGAGGGAAGTCGGTGCTGCACCACTAGCCTTGAAGTTGAGAGAATGGAGGTGGTAGAGTAATAAACTCCTCTCTGAGAACGAGAGTGCAAGGAGAGGAAGGTCCAATATCCCAAGAGTACTTCTGTTTTTTTTTTTTTTTAAATCAAAATGTAAAGGTGTACTAATGATCAACAAAAGGTGTATAAAGTGGTCACCTAGTTAGGACCTTGGTAAGGCACCTACTAGTTCATCTGACATAAGACTAAAAAGGTTCAAAACATGAAGGTACAAGGTAAAGATGACTCTGTACTAATGCATTTTGATCTTTGTAGAAACGTCCGTCGGGTGGCACTGCTGGTTGTCAAACAGCATTCGGTACTGAGTTGTCCAGATATGGTATATTGTAGCACACAAGGCTGTCGACTTGGTCTTAGCAACCCAGCTTGAGTCCCGATTGTGTCTCATGAACCACTTGAAGCAGGAAGATAGTGAGCTCATGGGCCGTGGCAGTCTCAACCAGCTCTGGATGTTGGTCCAGATGGCTTCTGAGAACTGGCAGTGAAAGAATAGAGTGCTTTTGTTGATTGAAGGGGAGGTAGAGCAGATTTTCGGCTTGATGGGATAGCAAAAGAAAGGAAAGTGTTCGGTCTGCTATTGCTGAAGGAGGACAAATGGCCCTTTTGGTGTAAGGTGTTTGGTTTCGGTTGAGGGTGTTGAAAATGGCAACTTTGAGAGTTAATAATTTTTAACTCATGATTAGTTAGCCTAAAACAATTAATAGGAATTGTTCTTAACATGTTAGAGATTGTTTTGATTGTGGTAGAAGCCATTTTCATGGTGGGAATCCATAATTAAATGTTGTTAAAGTTGGGCTTGGGCCATATTTTCACGATCCTCTATTTTTATTTGGCCCAATTAATTAACTCTAACTTGAAAATGAATAGGAAATATAAAATCTGGTAAAGGAATTAGGACTTCCTAATCCGAATTGGGTTTTAATTTTCCTAAGGCAATATTAAAAGGGGGAACAGAGCCGCCATTAGGGTGAACCCCTTTTTCGTGCTTTTTTGCTTCTTGCAAGAAAATTCGCCGCTTCAGTTCTCTCTTCGCGATTCATAATTTTTGCCTTATCGGGACCGGCGAACTGAGGGGATTTTCGAGGTGATCACAGTTGGTGTGCGTCAACAGTGATCTGAGACCGTCTTATCCTGCAAGAAGAGTCGCTGTACCCATCGCACCGGAGTGGGACGAATAGCTTCTTGAAGGCAAACCAGTATTAGACTGGTGATTCGGTCAGCAATACAGTACGTTGTGGCGCAGCTTGTCCAGATGAGTGCCAACGCTAAGTACGTTCTGGTAGAACCGCGAGCAAATCAATCAGGTATACTACTGATTTGTTTATTAAGTGTGAATTCTGTCTAGTTATATTACGTTTGGACTGTGTGGCCTTGCCGGCATTGTTGATATTTGATAATTGCAATTGTTAGAGCCCTGGTCGGGTATAGGCGGTGCTTGTTCAATTCAGTTGAGTTGCCTGTCTGTGCTCGTAGGTACCCTGGTTAACTAACAGTCTTCAAGAAGCTATTCTGCAATTATCTGTGTGTGTGCAATGGCCAGTTCGTCAGGTACTGCATCTGTTGCGTATAAGCTTTTGGTTGACTTGAATGGTTTGCCGGACAAGTTTGGTCCAGGGCAGAATTTCAAGCGTTGGCAACAACGCATGAAAATTTGGTTGACCATGAGGGGCTTATTATCAGCAGTGCAGGTAGACAGGCCTATACCAACTGAAAGGCATTCTAGAGTAGCTGAGATTGCTGCGTGGGATGAACGGAATAATGTAGGCAGAGGGGCAATACTGTCAGCATTGACAAATGCTCTCTTTGATGTCTACTGTTCTGAGTCATACACAGCAAATATACTATGGGATAAACTGGATAGGAAATATAATACCAAGGATCAAGGTCTGGAAAGGTATTATGTCTCCAAATTCCTGAAGTTTCAGATTGTTGAGGGTAAGTCTGTGACTGAACAGACTCAAGAGTTGCAATTGATTATTCATTCTCTTCATGAATCGGATATGGAACTTCCTGAGAAGTTTCAAGTGATGTCAGTGATAGAGAAATTTCCTAAGTCTTGGGAGGACTTTGGTATGTCCCTCAAACACAAGACGGAGAAGATTTCTCTAAACGATCTGATGAAATCAATATCCATTGAGGAGCAACATAGAAAGAATAGTCATATTGTACCTATGGAGTCTAATGTTCATATTGTGACTACTGGGAAGAAGAGCAATAATCAGAGGAATGTGGGGGTTAACTCAAACTCTAAAAACATAAACAAGACAAAAGGAAAGGCCAAGAAGAAACCGAAAGCAAACAAACCTTGCTGGAATTGTGGTCAGGTTGGACATTGGGTTAAGGACTGTCCGTCTAAAAAGCCCAAATTCAAACAAGGATCAAATTCTGAAGCACAAGTCAATGTGGTGGTAGAGGATACTAGTCAAGCGGAGGCTGATTTGAGTACTCACCTTACTGAGGTTTGTACCATTGAGGCTGAGACTGGCATCACTACTTCCAATGATGATGAAATGTATGTTTCTATTAACCCAGAAGTCTTTACTATTTATGAGCCACTTGAATGGCTGGTTAATACTGGAGCAAATGTGCACGTTTGTGCTGATAAATTGTTTTTTGTATCTTACCAGCCTATTAAATGAAAAATTGTGAAGATGGGGAACTCAACTGCAGCCAATGTGTTGGGGATTAGACGCGTGGACTTGAAGTTTCCTTCAGGGCATATTCTTTCTCTTCATATGGTGCAATATGTTCCAATAGTTCGTAGGAATATTCTTAGTGGTTCATGTTTAGTTAGAGAGGGTTATGAACTTACTTTCAAATGTAATAAAGTAGTGATTATGCACTACAATTCTTTTTTTGGCAAAGGTTATTTGTCAGATGGTTTATTTAAATTAAGAGTTGAACATTTTACTTCTGATTTGAATAAAGCTTCTTCTATTGAGAATTCTGTTTATCCTATAGTGCACATTATTGAATCCACTGATGTTTGGCATAGTAGACTTGGACATTTAAATTTAGATTCTATTAAAAGAATGATGAATTTAGACTTGATCCCTAAACATTCAATTGATAAGAAAAATAAATGTCAAATGTGTGTGGAAGCTAAAACAACCAGGAAACCCTATCATTCAATTGAAAGGGATTCATAAATACTTGATTTAGTTCACACAGACATTTGTGAATTCAATGGCTTATTAACTAGGGATCATAAGAAATATTTCATTACTTTTATTGACGATTGCAGTAAATATTGCTATGTTTATTTACTTAAACATAAAGATGAAGCACTTGAAAAGTTTCTCATAATTAAAAATGAAGCTGAAACTCAAACTGGCAAGAAACTTAAAAGGTTAAGATCTGATAGAGGTGGAGACTATGGGTCTAATCCATTTGTTGAATATTGCCAAAGCAATGGCATAATTCATGAGGAGACACCCCCTTATTCTCCTCAGTCTAATGGGATTGCTGAACGGAAAAATAGAACGTTTAAAGATATGATCAACAGTTTACTTTTAAATTCTGGATTGCCTAAGTATATGTGGGGTGAGGCTTTGAATATGGCTTGCCATATTCTGAACAAAGTCCCTCATAAACATAAAGAGGTAACTCCATTTGAAATCTAGAAAGGTAGGAAACCTAACTTAAAATACTTCCGTGTGTGGGGTTGTCTTGCAAAAGTTCTAATCCCTGAACATCAAAGGAAGAAGTTAGGACCAAAGACTGTTGATTCCATCTTTATTGGTTATGTGGAAAAAAGCTATGCCATGAGGTTTTTGGTAATTAAGTCCGAAATACTTGGTATAGATTGTAACACTATCATTCAATACCGTGATGCTACATTCTTTGAGAATGTATTTCCCATGAAAACTGGTTTGCCTCAAGATGTTTCTACTTTAGATTCAGCCTTAACGTCTGATTCCATTCCTGATCATGTGGAAAGGATGAAAGATGTGGGGGCAAGTCCAAATAGTCCCAATACTCAAATTGAGGAATTGGAAGAACCTAGAAGGAGTAAGAGAGCTAAGGCTATCAAGGACTTTGGAAGTGACTTTGTCACTTACAATGTTGAGGACGAACCTTTGACTTTTCAAGCAGCTATGGCTTCCTCAGAAGCAGGGCATTGGAAAGGAGCTGTCAAGAGTGAGATGGATTCCATTGTCTCCAATGGGACATGGGAATTGGTAGATCTCCCTCCTGGGTACAGTACAATTAGATGTAAATGGATATTTAAGAAGAAACTTAAACCAGATGGGACCATAGATAAGTAGAAAGACAGATTAGTTGCCAAAGGGTTTAGACAGAAAGAGAGAATAGACTATTTTGATACATACTCTCCTGTTACTCGTTTGACTACAATCCGAGTGCTAATTGCATTGGCTTCCATATATTATCTCACCATCCACCAAATGGATGTGAAGACAGCTTTTCTTCATGGTGATCTTGAAGAAGAGATATATATGGATCAACCTGAGGGATTTATGGCCAAAGGAAATGAACGGAAAGTTTGTAAACTTATTAAATCCCTATACGGTCTAAAACAAGCACCCAAATAATGGCATGAAAAATTTGATAAAACAATTTTATCATTTGGCTTCAACATAAATGAGAATGACAAGTGTGTTTACTGTAAGGTTAAAGGTAATACTTGTATTGTTCTATGCCTGTATGTGGATGACATTTTGCTATTTGGGTCCAATATTGAGATAATTAATGAGACTAAATCATTTTTGAAAAGTAAGTTTGAAATGAAGGATATGGGAGTAGTAAATGTGATTCTTGGCCTAAAGTTGATTCGCTCAACTGAGGGGATAACCATTTCTCAAACTCACTATGTTGAGAGTGTTCTTGAGAAATATAGGTATCAAAATTGTAGAATTGCTAAAACTCCAAGTGACCCTTCTGTAGCTTTGTTCAAAAATGAAAGTGGAGTTCCTGTGTCTCAATTAAGATATTCTCAAATTATTGGTAGCTTGAAATATCTTGCGAATGGCTCAAGACCAGATATTTCATTTTCTGTATCTAAGCTGGCAAGATATACAAGTTGTTCGAATCGGACTCATTGGGAGGCCTTGGATAGAGTACTAAGGTACTTGAAGGGAACAGTGTCCTTTGGGCTGCATTATGGGAAATTCCCTGCTGTACTTGAAGGGTATAGTGATGCAAGCTGGATAGCCAAGAACTCTGGTAGCAATGGATGCACTGGATATGTGTTTACATTAGGTGGTGGTGCAGTCGCCTGGAAGTCTTGTAAACAGACTATGATAACTCGGTCAACTTTTGAGGCTGAGTTATGTGCCTTGGATACTATCGGAACGGAAGTCGTATGGTCGTATGGACTATTGTCCTCTTTGCCAATGATCAGCAAGTCCGTTACTGCTATATCTGTGCATTGTGATAGTCAAACCACAATTGCAAAGATAAAGAGTACCAAGTATAATCAAAAGACTAAGAGACACATCCAAGTTAGACTTAAGTCTATAAGGGAGTTAGTGTCTGAAAGGGTGGTGTCTGTTGACTTTGTTGGATCCAAATATAACATTGCAGACCCCCTAACTAAGGGACTTGAAACATCATTGTTCCTTAAATCCAGGTTGGGGATGGGACTGATAATCCATAAATGATTCACCTACAGTGGCAACCCAACTGACCAAGTGGAGATCCCGCAAGGCAGTTCAATGTGGTATAAACAAGCTGTTTGAGTGAATCTGGCACCAATTCTGATACTTTTGTATCTAGGTCCTTTCCCTGAAAGCCTGTGGTGCGTTTACTGCAATAAGTAAGAGTTTTGACTCGGAATGGGATCAAGTCTTTTAGACAGGATGCTAGCAGTCCATCCTTGGAGATCGCCAACTATGTGAGTGTTGTTGTGTGGCCGCAACTAAAGGGAATTGGGTTTTCTCTGAATACACTCATGAGACAGGATCAGGACACATGGCCATAACGTGTCAACCCTAAAGATTATCTCCATAGCCAATAGTCTGTTGTTACCAATGGACGCCGTCACATTCAAGGTTCAAATTCAAGGCTTAAGTCCATCTGTTCCTGTGGGGGCATAAGTTGGATAACTTAGGTGGTTCAAACCAGAAGGTACCATTATCAAAAGCAGATTATGTGAATCCTGAATAGTCTTTAACTATGGATTTGTGGGGGATTGTTGAAAATGACAACTTTGGGAGTTAATAATTTTTAACTATGATTAGTTAGCCTAAAACAATTAATGGGAATTGTTCTTGACATGTTAGAGATTATTTTGATTGTGGTAGAAGCCATTTTCATGGTGGGAATCCATAATTAAATATTGTTAAAGTTGGGCTTGGGCCATGTTTTCACTATCCTCTATTTTTATTTGGCCCAATTAATTAACTCTAACTTGAAAATGAATAGGAAATATAAAATCTGGTAAAGGAATTAGGACTTCCTAATCCGAATTGGGTTTTAATTTTCCTAAGGCAACATTAAAAGGGGGAATAGAGCCGCCATTAGGGTGAACCCCTTTTTCGTGCTTTTTTGCTTCTTGCAAGAAAATTCGCCGCTTCGGTTCTCTCTCCGCGATCCATAATATTTGCCTTATTGGGACCGGCAAACTGAGGGAATTTTCGAGGTGATCACAGTTGGTGTGCGTCAACAGTGATTTGAGACCGTCTTATACTGCAAGAAGAGTCGCTGTACCCATCGCACTGGAGTGGGACGAATAGCTTCTTGAAGGCAAACCAGTATTAGACTGGTGATTCGGTCAGCAGTACAGTACGTTGTGGCGCAGCTTGTCCAGGGGAGTGCCAGCGCTAGGTACGTTTTGGTAGAACCGCGAGCAAGTTAATCAGGTATACTATTAATTTGTTTATTAAGTGTGAATTCTGTCTAGTTATATTACGTTTGGACTGTGTGGCCTTGCCGGTATTGTTGATATTTGATAATTGCAATTGTTAGAGCCCCGGTCGGGTATAGGCGGTGCTTGTTCAATTCAGTTGAGTTGCCTGTCTGTGCTCGTAGGTACCCTGGTTAACTAACAGAGGGAGTATATGCTGATGGCTTCGGCCAATGACCTACTTTGGACCTTGTAATGTGTGAGTGGTTGGCTAGAGAAAGGGAAGGCCTAAGCTGCTGCAGTGTTTTGTCTCTCGGTCTGCACTAGTGAGGAAATGGCATGCCTATACATGACGCACAGCTGACCGAACCTACTGCTGCTGTTTGGGAAAAGGCTTGGTTGACTTCCTGTCGTGGGTGTGGAGTGTTTCGCACAAATAGAAGGAAATGGCAGTAGAGACTGCTTAGGTTTCGAAGAGAGGAAGTATAAGGAAGTTTCGATGGTTTGGTGGATTAATTGCTAGCTGAATTAAAGAAGTTTCCTTAACTTCCCTTCCAGTTTTCGGCCAGCACACACAAGGAAAATGATAGCAGCGTACAGCTTTGCTGACCAA
The DNA here is from genome assembly GCA_026120185.1 of Voacanga thouarsii. Classification (NCBI taxonomy): domain Eukaryota; kingdom Viridiplantae; phylum Streptophyta; class Magnoliopsida; order Gentianales; family Apocynaceae; genus Voacanga; species Voacanga thouarsii. Next base: position 1,944,549 of record JANUWF010001125.1, read on the forward strand.
AAATTTGGAAACCAACAACTCTCAATTGAACTGATTGATTAATAGAGGAAGTGGGTGACCTTGGGAGAAAGGAATTCGGATGAGACAAGGATTGAGGGAGAAATAAATTATTTGCTGGTTTCCTAATCTACAAAAACTGACATTAAATTGTAAATAGAAGGAATTTGGGAGCTCAGATCAAGGGACACAAAATAGGAAATATACATATTTTATCATACATATGAAGTTAAATACATATGCATATATATACGCACAGGGTAAGCTTCCGAAAGAACAATGTCATGCTGGGTTTCTTTATTTTCAGACATCATAAGGGGTGAATAAATCCAGCCCTAGAAGGAAATAATTATCATGCAACTTGTCACCGAAATTGAAGAGGAAACTATGGAAATACAGCTATGCTACGGCCGGCTATCCAAAAGCAGCTAAAGAGAGGATTTTAATTTGAATTTAGAAAAAGAAGGAAATAAAGGTCCTAACTTATTCAAGAAATTATTCTACTCTTCCCAACACAGCAAGCGACGGTTAGGAGCAATTAAATTGGGAAGAAAATCCCCCAATCCAAAAGTATTATTCTTGGAATCAAAATAAGAAATAATTGTAATATCGATAAAAAATAAAGTACATTAAATATGAAATTTTGGTAGAAATTAGGAAATAGAGTTATTCACAAAAGGTGGAATAAATTTAGTTTTGGAAAGAACTTATAGTACCAAGAACTGAATTAATATACTATTTGCATCCTAAGGGACGTGGGGCCTAGGAGTTCTTAGGGGAAAGAGTCCGTAAATAATTCTAAGAATATTAGGCCATGTAAGAATGGAAATAAATATAATTTTAATTACTAAATCAAGGTATATGTAAAATATGGTATTGAGGAAATTATTTTACAAGGTGACATATGTAATATCCTATATTTTCATAACGTAGTGGGTTATATATGCTTGGTATATGCACTGACTTGAATGTTTGGCATAAGTATTCAAGTTAGTACTTACGCCAAGTATTCAAGTCAGTGCATACGCCAAGTAGTCAAGTTAGTACATACGCTAAGTATTAAATTCAATGCATTCGCTAAGTATCAAGTTAGTGCTTACATCAAATATTCAAGTTAGTGCACACGCCAAGTATTCAAGTCAGTACATACGCCAAGTATTCAAGTTAGTGTACACATCAAGTATTCAAGTTAGTGCTTGCGCCAAGTATTCAAGTCAGTGCTTACGTCAAGTATTCAAGTCAGTGCATACGCCAAGTATCAAGTTAATGCATAAGCTAAGTATTCAAGTCAGTGCATACGCCAAGTATTTAAGTTAGTGCTTATGCCAAGTAGTCAAGTAAGTGCTTATACCAAGTATTCAAATTAGTGCTTACATCATGTATTCAAGTTAATGCATACGCCACTATTCAAGTTATTCATGTATTGGATTCAAGGATTGACAAGTTCAAGAAATTAGTAATTCAAGATTCATATTGCTCATCATATTTCCAAATCCATATAGAAGACTCGTACATCAGGAAACCATGTTTCCATATCAGGAAAATACCTTACCAAAATAGGGATTTGGAAATTCAAAAGATCACACGAGATATGTCATATCCCGGATATTCAAGAAATCGAGTGCTAGATAATACTTTCAAATTCAAGTGTAACATTCATCTCATAATATATCGAAAAGCATTAATTGTATCAGGAAAGTACATAATCGTTGCAGGAAAATACTTAGTTAAAATATGATTTAAAAAGCAGTGAGACTCATCTCGTGTCCTAACTCAATGTGAAGACGTATATAGTACTCTTTGTCCTTTACGAAGCTTTGAAGATAAATGACCTATATCGAGAGTCATTCCAAATCTCACTTATCATTCTAAAGTACGATTAACACAAGACTATTATGTGAATAGAAAATATTTAATTTTCTTATTTCTCACTTCTTCCAACAAAAATGAGATAAATACTTGGAATGATCAAAGGCTCATTAATTCATTTCACATCTCTTTGTTCAAACAAATATCCAAGGTTTCCATATGTTCTTGTGATCTTTCTTTCATCCATTAATACCAACAAAATAATACTAGAGTTTATTTCTTGTTAAACAAAATTCTGCATTTCTTTATTCTTGTCACACTTGTTTGTTTATATCATAACTTTTAATTCATAAGTCCAATTGATGTCAAACTTGTTCCAATTTTTCCTAAGACATTCCTTTATGATTTTCAATTCATGAACCACTGATTTTCCTTGTTATTTCACTCAGTTTTGGGTCCAACGCCTCAGCTTCTCAATCTCGTTACTGTTTTGGCAGCGTGTGATATTTTCATCATAACGTTTTATTCACAACTCCAAATCATGTAAAATTGGTCCCAAAATGATCCTAGGACATTTAGCTACAAGTTTCAGGTCATGAGGTTCCAAATGAACAAGTCAATCTATGCAATTTATTTATTTTTCAAGGCTGCTCAGGATTTCTTCAAAATAGAATTTCTGTTTTTGTTTCCTTTCTTCACAACATCTATTCTACTTTAATTCTAACAACTATATAACAATTAAACTATCTTAAATTCCATCATAATGGCCTTCAATTCTCTGATTTTCAGAGATACTTAGCCCAACAAAATCATATTTTCCAACATCAAGTTCAACAAATGCAAACAACAACATTAACAATTAATTTTCTTCAACAATTAATTCCATCTTTCCTTTCCATTTCTTACACCTTTACAGCCATGAACAACCACCCAAACTACCATCAAAACACCTTCATATACCTTATAAAACATTGTATATAAACCCTCAAAGAAACCGGCACACATATACACACACCAATCTTCACCAAACATAGAAATCATGCTAGACAAATTCACAACTTTCATATTTTCCCAACAATATTCATACCATAATAATCCTAACAATGAAATCTACAACTTTAATTCATGAAGTATAGCTTTTTACCTTATGTATAAGATCTTCTAGCTTGATTTTGCTCCAAGAATCACCAAAACACACTTCTCTCTCTTTTCTAATTTTCCTTGATTTTTCTCAATTTTTTCTCTTATTTTCTCTATTTTTCTTCTCTCTTTCTTTCCTCCCTTATAGCTGCATGAAATCTGGCTGTTTTCACAGAATTTCCATTGCCATTGGCTGGTCAAAATTAGGACCAAATTGGTTACATATTGTGGCTAACTTTACACATGTCATTTTCTCAAATTTCCACCATTTTCCTTATTATTTCTTAAGCTTATTTAATAAGCTTTTCTAATTATATAATCCCATAAATATTTTACTCCTCTAATGGTGTTTTGACACTTGTTTTCATCCACCAATCATATTCGACCAATTGTTTCAATTTCGACCATATTTTAAAATTTTTCTCAAAAATAACAAAAATTCAGGTCCGTATTGGAAAAATATTTTATTCCACCAATAAATTCTATAAATCACACTAAATTCAATTGTAACATTCAAAATCTTTAATTCTTTCTAAATCCTATAAAATTTAAGGTCAAAATCCCAATTGTTGTAAAAACTACAAAAATGCCCCTGATACCTTCGATAACTTAATTGATACCAAAATACCCGTCTCATCACACTGATCCATTTTTGTTCTTAATGTACCCTTAAATTCCCATTCTACTAAAAGTAGTCGCAATTTGAATATTTAGGATACGAGTATAATAAATTTAAAAACTCCATTCAGGTCCCTATACTTTCAAATTTTCAATAATGCCATTAAATATCTTTATCGTACCAAAATGTTCATCTCATTATATTGATCATTTATTGTTCTAGTCACTTATACAAATTCTTATTCTATACATAGTAGTACCTATTAAAGTACAAAAGTGGGAGTTGTTACAACTTAGATTTGGAAAGGAAATTCCTTCAATCCAAGAATATTATGCTTGAATCAAAATAGGAAACAATTATTATATAGCTAATAAAGTACATAACATATGGAATTTTGGAAGGATTAAGGAAATAGAATTATTTTAAAAGGTAATATAGATTTGGAAACAACTTCCCAGGATGGTAACAGATATTAATTAGGATTGGCCAGCCAAGAGAATAAATCAAGAGAAATAAAACATAAAGTTTATGTAATAGTTAATGTTCGAACCTTAATTATCCAACTAAAATCCCAACATTAATTCCAACATATCACTACAACTCTTATGCCTTAAATTATACTAATATTTCTATAAAGTTTGAACCTAACCTCTCCTCATGAAAAATTATCTAACCAAGGTAATTTTATCTATCTCAATAAACATGAAGCTAAATAATGCATCACAACATACTAACTGCCCCAATTAAATTACTTGTGAACCTCATAAGAGTAAAATTAAACGTGACAACATTAGAACATCAATGAAGGAACGCTCGCTTCTAGGGCATATTAAGGTGGGATTTTACATACTTGATATTCTCATTTTAATACAAATTTTGTATGATTTAGAGATGGTAATTTTGCATGGATTTTTGTAAGTCACATCATGCATTTTAAAAAATAAGATGCTTGGAATGCAGTGATTTACCTCAGTCCAAGCTAGCAAATGTTCTTAACTTAATTCAACTCCTTACTCCTCCTCTTTCATCTAAGTCCACCATGTCTACCATATACAATATGTAGGAATTAATCTCCTATTTACATGTCCCATATAAAATTCTAACCAAGACCTAGGACAATTAGGGAATTACTTAGACCTTAAACAATTCTAAAATACTTTGCGAAAGCACTTAATTCTAGAGGTAAGAATATGCCATTAGAAAATTTAATAGCTTTCTAAGGCAACCAACAATTTCACATAGCCACTTACATAAATGAACAAGTAAAACCCTAATTATTATGCAGAATTCTCATTATTATACAAAACCCTAATTACTATTCATAACCACAAATCAACTTATAATCCAATGTACATAAGCCTCAAGAAATCACATGATCAACAATAATTACACCAACCAAAATTTTGCAATAAAACATATTTGTTAGAATCAAAATTGCTCTTAGTGTTTTATTTTGCAAAAAATGGTTATTTTAGGGTTTCATTACCCAAAATCGTATAATTCATTTTCAGTCATCAAAACTCTCATAAAAATATGTCTAATCATTCTAGGCATACCTAAAATCCATTTAAGTCAAACCCATCATATTTTAGCCAAACTTTAATGCAAACACACTCTTCGTTTTAAATCAAAACTCTGTTCAAAAGGATAAAGCAAGGGTTATAATGATAGCATTAATTACCTAAGCAAAACATTTTACTTTCTAATTAAATTATCCAATTTAAAATCTTAATATGTTAGGTTAATTACCATATAAATATTTTGATGTGCACGGTGCGTATTTCAAATAGACAGTATTGCCTCAAATAACCCCAGTTAATCAAGTTTTACATTAAAAATACCAACTTCACTCATACAACACATACATGAGCAAGCATACCCATCGTGTAATATAGAATTTAGTTGGTAAGTATAAAAAATCCCAAAGTAACAAGTATCCCTAAGTCGCTCTCATTTCATTATTTAGCTAATCAAAATGTGTATGCTATGACGAATTAACTAGGGACTATATCAACCCATCCACACAAAAGAAAGGTTACTCAAGGTCCCAAAATCATCTAAAGAATAGGAAAGGAAGATAAGTCATGCATTTGATTCAAATCCTCCAAATTAACTCCATCTCAAATACCTAAATTAATCAAATGGAAATCTAAATTTCACACTAACGAGGTTGGTCTCAATTAAGACCCACTCTTTCTCGAGTTATGAGCCTTCTAACCTTAGCTAACTAATAAGTATCTTTGCCTCACTAATCAAACTCAAGGAGTACTAAAATTAACAACCCATCGCAGATTTGAGAAAAGACATGTCCTTATCTCTAGGCAACACATACAATATATCAATCACCAAGCCCTATTCCTTTAACCCTTCTCTCGAGCCACTAAAAAAAAGTAAATAGAGTGAAGAAATCACCTAAATGACCAATTTCTGACCCCATCTCTCGAAATCATTAAGAAAGGGTAACCTTAAATCATTCATCTACATAATATAATATAAGTGATTGAATACTCAAAATAGATTCCATTAAACCAAAAGAGATCCAAAATAATGTATAACATATGTTCAATCTTTCAAATATAATGTAAATTTATAATAGCCCAACAAAATCAAGATTAAAAAAGTACAAAAGGGAAAGAGAAAAACTCATAGATATTGTGGGTCTCTTTTCCCTTATAAATTTCTTCTTGAAGATGGCTCATTTCTCTTCAATGGCCACCTTGATCCTTCCACTTGTTACTTCTTAGTTCTCTCTATGGCTTTTCTAGGTCCTTTCCCTCTCAACTCTTTGTTTCAAATGTCTACAAAAGGGTATTTATAGTTTGTGCCTTGAAAAGCCCTAAAATCCTTAGAATAGTAGATTTTGCAACATTAACCAGCACTTGTTCAAATGTATTACCCGGTGTTGGATATTTACCTTTTTTTTTTTTTCCAAATTCCAACTACAAACCGATGACAATTCAATGACCCAAACCGTCACCGGTTACTCTTTGTATTTTGAGTTTTCTAAACCTCTGAGTTGAACTGGTGCCTGTTTAATGTACAACTAGGTGCCAATTATGTTTTCTTTAACGCCTTTTTATTACTTATTTTTACCCTTACTCATCCTTAAGTCATTTTCAATGTAATCTACACAAAACAAGGAAAAAATGAAGGAAGTTAGTAGTCATCTAATCTAAAATCCAAAACAATTATAGCACGAATGACATGAAATTATGTATATTTTAAGCACTTATCATATTTCCCCAAGATTCCACTTAAAAGTAGGTCGAACAAATTTTTATCAAAGTCTTGCTGGAACAATATCCCACCTAGGCAGTGTTGAGAAATCTTTTTCAAAAATTCATATATCCCAATTTACAAATGCTTTTTCAGTGATTCATATTCTCAATTTTCCTAAGAAACTAAAGTTTGTGTAGAATAAATTTAATAGCTTAGAATAAATTTCAAGGCTTAATTCAATCGGAAAAGGTGTTTTTCGGGGGTTCAAAATGACACTCTGAATAAGGTGTTTTTTCACAATTTGCATGGTTTCATGGAAAAAAATCATAAGGCTTAGTTTTTAACAATTTTCCCCTACAAAAACCATATCAAAAGATCCCTATCACATCATAGAATACTCAATTGAACTCATAGTGAAGTCTTTCACCAATATCATGCTCACAAGATTATCATTTTAGATCCAAAATACAACAAGGAAACCCTCTATTTTGTCCCCCTAACTTCACACTTATTTCTTGCATCAAAACCTGCTATTTTCTCAGAAAATTCACACACATATTGCAGCCCATAATAATATAGGGTTTACATTATTTTCTACACAATATCTCAAGGAAAACAACATTGATTATCTAGTGCATTTTCTGGGTGGATTAATCACATTTTTAGTTTGCACATTAAATAGAGGCTAAATTCATCACAATTTTCCTAATTATTTGAGGCTAATTTGAGATACTTTTGTTGTCATAACAAGGCATATTCCTTCATATTTAACATTTTACTTGTAAAAAGTGTTTTTGACAAATTTGTATAGAATTGAGTGAATTTCGAGCAAAAATGTGAAATTTTCATATTGCACCTAGCACCAAGTCTGGCCACTACACCAGGTGCCAGGTCCAATCTAGAATAAATAGAGAAAACAAACCACAAGTCCAGGGGAAAACAGAACACATCTGGCACCAAGTGGGTTGAAGTAACCAAGTGTCAAGTCCAGACTGGATGCACACGATTCTGTGCAGGAATTTGATATCTTCCAAAGGATTTTGGTATTTTTCGAATCCTACTCGGCCAAGACTTCTCCAGTTACGAATTTTGACATCAAGGAAGCTTATAAAGACAAGAAAAACACACAAGAAAGTAGTGAATCCGAGAATCAAAACTTCCAATCACTCAAAGAATGAGAGTTCACCAATCAAGGGGCATTATTCAAGAAGGTCTTCAAAGAGAAGAAGAAATGCTTATCTATGACTTCTTTCTTTTAACCTTTATTTTCTTTTTCCAGAATAATGATATAACTAATGTTTCTATTGTAATTTGACATAGTTTTTAGGATTCATGATTTCTTGAATTAATTTAGTCTTTTGATCAATTCAATCTTTATCTTAGGATTTGATTATTTGTTTTTTTTATGAGGTTGAGTGGTTGATTCTTTTTATTAACTTGCTTGAAAAAGGGGTTAATTGTTGAGAACTTTGGCAATCAAAGGTTAGTTGATGATTGTTAGAATATGGATTCATTGACTGATTTCATATTTTAATAGGGATTTATTTGAGGATTGATTTTAATGCATCTCTTAAGTAAGACCGGTGAGATAGAATATATCCACAAATTACTTAGAAGATAGGGAATTATGGATTGCAAACGAAGTGGTTCTAATTTAATCATTCATGAGACTAAGATGATAATTGATTGTGATAATTGTTAAATAATTCATGGCCATGTTTTCAAGAGTAATTACCTAATTAAATATTCTTTCATCCTTGAGTTGTATATATTTTTCTTTTTATTATTTTAACATTTTATTGGGTTGGTTAAACAATGAATGAAAAGTGATTAGTGTGTACTTGTTTTTTTTAGGATCAATACTCGTTAATTTCCTATACTATGCTTGCGATGAGTATACTTACACATATGTATATTTTGGGATTAATGTTTTAATTAAAACTTGACTAAGGGATGAATTTAAATTTGATAATTTTTTATACACTCAAAATTTATGCATCAAGTTTTTGGCACCGTTGCCGGGGAACAATATCATGAAAGTTTAGATTTTGTTGATTTAACCATGTTTATATGTTTATATATTTATATGTGAATATGTATATACGTTCCTTGTATGAATTGGTGCCATATTTTGTTATTTGTATAATTGTAATTTCCTAATTTCACTATATGTTGTAATTTGACGAATCCAATGCATGCTTGTACATAGTTGATTAACTTGTAAATTCTTTAATCTCACTATCTTCTATTTTTTGTAGATTTAACCCTTAGTTTATGACCCAACAGTCTAAAGAAAACATAGTAGATTTTGATTTGAAGATCGAGAGGACATTAACAAGGATTCGAAGGGTGCGAGACAACATGGAAGTTAATCAATCCAACAATTGTGGTATTAGTGGAATTAACAGGAGGACTATGGACGATTTTGTGAAACTTGCAATCTCAGGTACCAACTTGAGTATTACGAGACATAGAATAGAGGCTAACAACTTTGAGATAAAGCCCAATATAATCCAAATGATCCAAAACATGGGAAAATTCTATTTGAGAAAGATCCTAATCCCCACCTTACAAGCTTTAGAAATCTGTGACACTTTTAAAATGAATGATTTTTCTAAAGATACTATCAAACTAAGATTTTTTTTCATTTCTTTAAATGATAGAGCAAAATCTTGGTTAAAATCTTTGCCAGCCACCACTTGGAATGTTTTGGCTGAAAAAATTTTAGCAAAATATTTTCCCCCAGCTGGAACATCCAAGCTTAGGACAAACATTTTTTGCTTCCAGCAGTTAGAAACTGAAAATTTTTATGAGTGTTGGGAGAGGTTCAAGAAGATGCTGAGAAAATGTCATCATCATGGGTTCGACCTAGGTATGCAAATGCAAATCTTTCATAGTGGCATAAATTTTTCCATAAGGCTATTGGTTGATGTATCTGCAGGAGGTTCCATTAATTCCAAAACCCCGAAAAATGTGTTTGATTTGATTGAAAATCTTGCGACAAACAACTATGATTGAGGTAGTTCATGGTCAAAACTTGTGTTCATAGTGTATACATGATGGATGCAATTGCAACTTTGGAGGCAACGGTGGAGGCACTGACACAAAAGGTGCAGCAAATGATGATGTCTCATTCCCACAAACAGGTAATGAATGTTAATTGTGATTTTTGTAGGGAAAACATCCCAATCATGAGTGCCAAAATATAGGGTCATCACAAGAGTTATTAGAACAAGCTGCGTTTGTGGGTAATAGACAACAAGGTAACAATCTTTATAGCAACACTTACAACCCCAGTTGGAGGAATCATATTAACTTTTCATGAAACAACCAAAACTAACCTAAGCAGGCTTCTTCTAATTTTGGGAATCAAAGAACTCAACATCCCTTGCCTTACAATGCACCACCACCGAAACCATCATTGGAGGATTTGGTAAACTAATTGGTAAGTGATACGGAGACATGGTTTCAAGGAGTGGATGCAACGACAAGAAATTTGGAGGCATTCATGTGCAATCTTTAGAACCAAATTGGACAATTGGCTAAATTTCTTGGAGATCATCAAACGGGATTCCTTCCAAGAAATACTAAGACTAATCCACGTGACCGAAACCGTGGAAAACGTTGTTTTTGACTGCTTTAATTTTTAGGACATCTTTTTAATTGTGTGCTTTCATTCATTTTGTTGTATTTTTAATTTTTAGAATAAATTCTCTTTTATGGTATTGTGGTTTTAATTTTGGTTGTTTTCATTAATCAATTAATTAAAAAAATGTGTTTTTGGTCAGTCAGAACTAACTTGGCGTCAGGCTCGAACTTTGGCCAGGGCGCCTAGCCAGTAAAGTTAAAACAAAGTGCCAAGACAGCATGGCACCAGGTTCCATCTGGTATAAGCCAACCAATGGCCATTCTTGGCCATTTTTTTTTTCAAGTTACTCTCATCTCCCTCATTTTTTCCCTCAACCCATCACCGGGCCTAACTCTAAAACACTACTAAGTCACTTTCAAACCATTCAAAACACATTCCAAACACAAAATCACTACTTTATTCTTGAAGTTTTGGATTAGAACCAAGAAAATTTCAATCTTTTCTCACAAAATCCATTTTTCAATCCTTCCACTTGGTGCACGATTTCTTCAATCTTTTTGCATAGGATGATTGCCCATATATTGGAGATCATTATAGTATGATTTTTTTGCACTTTCTACGATTCAATTTTTTATATTAATTATTGGGTATTTTCCTATGAATTTTGATCTGAAAATTTTTCTTTCTTTGAGACTTAGTTAGCATGGGTATATGATTAACAATGATATTTGATTAATGCTATTCATGTTTTACATATTTTTAGAAGCTATTGATCATACCTCTCATGTGGATAATTTTGAGCTTACCAAGGTATATGCTTTATAGATTGAGAGCTAATTGTTCATGTTTAAATTAGCATTGTGATTATGATCTTTACATTATGACATGAATGGCATTGCTAATTTGATCATGAATATTGATATTGTGTTTGGGGTTAGAAAATGGCTATCTTTTTGCAGGTGTTGTTGGATGAGTTGGTGTTGTGTTTTATTGGATATCTTGTGTTGTTTTATGTTATCTTGAGGTGGTGGTTGTATTGAGTGGTATTGTAATTGTGAGACGATTGTAGGTTGTGTATGATCGTATTTTAAGGAATGATCTTGAGGGTGTCCTTTTTCTTACCTTTATACTACCTTTGTCCATCATTACATCTACATCATGTCTAGGAGACCTAAAGGATTGGCACTTGGGGCTAAAAGAGCTAGAGTTTCATCTTCATTTACACCATCCTTTGAGCCTCTACCTACACTGCCTACCTAATTTTTTGAACTTATGTGTTAAATCTGGTATGAAAGTCACCAACATAACAAAGTCATAGTAGAAAAGATGTGCAAGCCTTCCTTGGATAATTCCTTAGAACTTTCTACTATATTTAGGCGCTTGGGGTGAGAGCTTATCATTCGAATTGGGGGTACTCATTGTCCTGTGCGAGTTAGAGAGTTCTATGCCAACATGCAGGACAAAAAGAAAAATTGACGGGCAGAAACAGAGGAGCATGCTTGAACGGAAAAAAACAGAAGAAAAAAAATGCAAGCCTTAAAGGCTGCACAGAAGAGTTAAGATCATACCTTTGCGCGCTTTAAATCTACTAGGTTGAGTAGGAGTGGATTGAACGACAGGAATCACTTCGCCTAGCCCACTTGAAAAAGCTTTCAGTTGAAAACCCGCTAACCTCCTACTTCGCCTTGTTTGCATGAACACCAAGCCTTTCAACTCTCAGAATATGCCACTGCCCAACCTCTAGTCGGTAAACACAACGGTGAAGAAGAACGGTCTCAAGTCTCCTTAGTTCTCTTGCTATTGGTTAGCAAAGCTCCAAGGAGAACAAACAGATGTGAGGAGACGTGAAAGAGAGAGAGCTGCGTGACTCTTGTTGTTGTTAGGAAGAGTAGGGTTTTTCTTTCTCAAGAGACTTATTTATTGGTCAGCCAAAACTAAGTCTCTAATTATCTGATAAACATATCCCCAGGATATCATATTTCAAACACCCGGATGTTATCCTGGGAATAAGTTTGGCTTAACCCTAAACTCATCTGAACCGTATCTAGAAAAAACCATACGGTCCAAGCTATTGGGCTGAAATAATATTTTTATTTTTCTTGGACCCAAAAGGCCCAAAATAATAAACATTAATTATTTATTTCCTGGACTTATATAAATAATCCAATAAATAATTAATGAGCCCAAATGAACCAAAATAATTAATCTTCAATTATTTATTTCGTGGGCTTATATAAATAACCCAATAAATAATTAAACATTAATTATTTCCCCTAGTTTAAGCCCAGGTTAATTTTCTAATTATTCATACTGGACCTAGGCCCTGAATAATTAATTAACCAATTAAACCAGATAATTAATTTCTCTCACCTCCTATTTTTATTTATTTATTTATTTATTTTAGTCCAGACTAATAATAAATTAGACATCCTGAAAAAGATAAAATAAAATAAAATAAAATCCTCTTGAACTGAAACCAATTCCTTAATCCAAAATTAGTAAGGACTTACAGGCTATTCCGAGGACCAAAAAGACACATCGTCATGGCTGCTAAAATAACCAAAATACCCCTGCTATATAAATAGCTGTATTTTGCATTTTAAATATTTCCTAATATCACCATAAGGAAATATTGACCCCAAGGATAATGCTGCATTAGCAAAGTCTCCAACCTACAGGTGAAATGACTAAAATACCCCTCTACACATCGCCATGCAATTAGAGAGGAAGAAGTGTACTAACACCCCTCTAAATGACATCTACCATCCTTAGGCTTTTAGTCCAATGATCCACGACTTCCTGGAGTGTTTCCGCTTTCCAAGGGAACTACCCTAAAGCACACATCCGAGTCATGTTTCCCAGGGCCCTGGACATTTTAGACCATTCGGACAACCACAAGGGGCGATATAGTATAGAAACTATCTTGTACAAGTCTGTCTTAACTAATTAGTTACATATACCCAATACACAAGTATATTGGTTCTACTATAGAACCTCAACTATAGCATATCAAAGCATATGCTTCCAACTTCGTCAGACCACCAACTCATACTCAAGTCGTAGAGTACTAGTCCACGCTGTAGTGGTAGTAGTCTAGGTTTCTATCAGATAGTACTTTTAGAAACCACTACTACAGGTCCTGACCTACGTATTCGAAATACGCTTATGTCATAAAGTGAGTGGACTACTCACTAGCTAAAGGTAAGCCATTCCCTATTTAGAATTCATAACATAATGACCTAAACATGATGAGATTCCCAGTCTCATCAATAGGTTAAGAACAAATGTTTATGTGTTAAATAACCCGTGATCCATACCTTACTGTGAAAGACCACCATTCACATGGATCACTTATTTAAACACAATGGGTCTGTTCCGAACGAAAATTGTACACAAACAAAAAGTAAATTCACAAATAATTTCTTAAAATAATTTTTTTTATTAAAATATTTGATTTTACATCAGAAACCTAGTCTAAGAGGGCATACAATCCAACAAAAATAACCTCCAAGTTCTTTCTACTATGGTCAAAGGGGTACTCATTGAGTTTAATAGGGCTAGATTAGTTAAGATTTTGGGAGTACCTGATAAGGGGTCATGGATAGCTATAGACCACAATAATCAAAAGATTATTTCAGAGCCTACCTGGGATGTTAGTGTTGTGAGAACTAGTTAGCATATGTGGAGAGAAGGGCAAACGGTTCAATTTTGCTATGACTCCAATAATGATATTAAGGCTCAATTGTGTGCCCTAGTCTATATTTTCTTTTTCAATATTTGTCCGAAAGCTAGTGGTTTAAATGAATCTAAGATCCTTGATATTTACATTCTTGATAAGATGATGAGGAGTGAGCATATTCCTCTTGCCCTTATAATTATTCAGTCCATGCGAGAGGTTGTTTACTTTTGCATCTCAGCCAAAGCCCTCAAATTTCCTTTGGCCATTATATGGATCTTACAGGAGTTTGGGGCGAGTTTGGATAGAGAGATTATTGAGTCGACCACTGACCGGGACTTAGTTACTGAGCATACTGTAGTTCAATGTATTTATCACTATGATGAGTGAGAGAGGAGATGGAAGAAGCCTTTTCAGATCTAGCATCCCGGGAAGGTAGATCTTCCCCCTGATGAGGAGAAGACAGAGGAGCAGCCTACTCAATCTCGCACCCATGCCACTAGTTCTCATTCTAGTGCTGATTTTGAGACACAAGTGGAGGCCCAACTAGAGGCCCAAATGATCGTTCTTCTCTAGCTCTAAGACTCCACTGCTGACCTCCAACAACGCCAAGATGTCCAAGAGTAAAAATTGGTGACCTTGATCCAGCAGTCCACTGATGCATCTACTAGTCGAGTTGTTAGAGATGATGATAATGATAAGGATGAGGATGATGATGACAAGTTTGAGGACTCTTGATTTACTCCTTACACTTGCATTTTCTTTTATTTTTCTATTATTTTTTTTATTTCTTTTCTTTTGAATTTTAATGACCTTTCTTAGATTTTAGTTGTCTTTTCGTTTACTTTGCTTTTCTTTTTCTTTTTCTAGATTTATGTTAGCCGACCCCAAGTTACTTGGGATTAAGGCTTAGTTTGTTGTTGTTTTTTTTTTTTTTGTTTTTGTTTCTTTTAACTTAGGTACCCTTGTGACTTCTCTCACGACTCCTTGTGGTGGATTCACACATGTTGGAACTAATTTACAATGAAGTATTGCCTTTTCTCTATTCTTCTTGGAACTAATTTAGTTTGGTCTTCTTGGCTTTGCTTTTATTGATATATTTTTGGCCATTGAGGATGATGTCCCATTTAAGTGTGGTGGGAGAGTTTAGGTATTGAAGATATTTTTCATATTCAAATTTTGGGTGAAACATTTTGTGGTTTTTATTATGTAGCAAGGTTGTAGTTCTTTTTCTTACTTGGGATATGAATTTTGTCATTCACTTGGTGGATTTTTATAAGCAATTGTTTTGTTGGATTAGATATTTTAAGAAAATTGAGAGTTTGAGTTAATCTTATTTATACATTAGTGTTTGAGTATTATTTAACTCATCTAGTTTTAATATGGAGGATATGATGAATGTGGAGAAAGTTTATCGCTAACTCTTATATTATGGGTTTAAACTTTGTTTAACTTTGAGTTGTGATAAGGAATGTGAAGAGATAAAACATCTTTGAGTGGAAACATTGTGCAAATTTTGATTGAGATTGAGAAAAATGAGTTGATTATCTTAATGAGGAAATATTGTTTTTGCTTGATTATGGGTGCCAATATGGTTAGTGAAGAGAAATCCACTTTCTTAAGATTATTAATTCCCAAAAGCAAAAGAAAGAAAGAATGTTGAAAAAATGATGAGTGATGATTTAAAAAGGGGTCAATACGGTGTATGAAGAGGAATCCATTCACTTGAGGCTATTAATTTTCTAAGTCGTTGGAAAATTTTGAGACAAAAAATGGATTGTTTTCCTTACATCATGACTTGAGTTGTGCAACGTTTAAGTTTATAATGCTTGAGGTGATAGATAGCTTGACTTGTATGATTCATGTTATCCATATTTTTACTTGAAGGGTGGAATGATTTTCTTAGACTAAAGTATAAACTTGATTAATTCGACTTCAAAAGTTTTGTTATGTCCTATATATCAAATGCTTAAAATTGTGATTGTTTTCAAAGGGTTAAATTAATGGCAAAAGTTTTATCTAGAGTTTAAAAAGAAGTTACAAGCCTTGTTATACTTTGGAAAGAATAATTTCTTGTATTATCTTGATTATTTTCTTAACTTTAGTGTTTTGCATGAGGACAAGCAAAAGTTCAAGTGTGGGGGAATTGATAGGGGCTAAATTTGTCACTATTTTTTTAGTTATTTGATGTTAATTTGAGATACTTTTGTTGTCATAACTAGGCATATAATTCCTTCCTATTATACATTTTTCTTATAGAAAGTGTTTTTGACGAATTTGTGTAGAATTGAGTGAATTTCAAGCAAAAATGTGAAATTTCTAGATTGCACCTAGTACCAGGTCTGGCCACCACACCAGGTGCCAGGTCCAATTTGGAATAAACAGAGAAAACAGACCACAAGTCCAGGGGAAAACAGGACACACCTGGCATCAAGTAGGTCGAAGTAACCTGGCGCCAGGTCCGATCTGGACGCATGTGATTCTCTGCACGAATTTGGTATCTTCTAAATGATTTTGGTATTTTTTGAATCCTACTTGGCTAAGACTTCTCAAGCTACGAATTTTGGAACCAAGGAAGCTTAGAAAGACAAGAAAAATACAAAAGAAAGTAGTGAATCCAAGGATCAAAACTTTCAATCATTTAAAGAATGAGAGATTCACCGATTTAGCGGCATTATTCAAGAAGGTTTCTAAAGAGAAGAAGAAAGGCTTGTCTATGAGTTTTTTCTTTTAACCTTTATTTTATTTTTCTAAAATAATGATGTAATTAATGTTTCTATTGTAATTTGATATTATTTTTTGGATTTATAATTTCTTAAATTAATTTAGTCGTTTGACCAATTCAATCTTTATCTTGGGATTTGATTACTTGTTTTTCTTACGAAGTTAAGTGGTTAATTCTTGTTATTAACTTGCTTGAAAAATGAGCTGATAATGACTTCAATTAATTAATTTTATATTTATTATCTCTTAACTTGCTTGAAAAAGGGGGTTAATTGTTAAGAACTTGGGTAATCAAAGGTTAGTTGATGATTGCTAAAATATAGATTTATTGACTAATTTCATATTTTAAATTACTTAGAATATAGGGATTTATTTGATGAATAATTTTAATGCATCTGTTAAGTAAGACTTGTAAGATAAAATATAACCATTAAGTTACTTAGAAGATAGAAAATCATGGATTGCAAACGAAGTGGTTCTAATTTAATCCTTCATGAGATTAAGATGATAATTGATTGTGATAATTGTTAAATGCTTCATGGTCATGTTTTCAAGAGTAATTGTCTAATTACATATTCTTTCATCTATGAGTTGTATATAGTTTTCTTTATTTTTTTTCTTTTCATTATATTATCACTTTATTGAGTCGGTTAAACAATAAATGAAAAGTGATTAGTGTGTATTTGTTCCTTTGAGGATCGATTCTCATTAATTTCCTACACTATACTTCTGATGAGTATACTTGCTCGTATACATATTTTTGGATTAATATTTTAATTAAAACTTAATTAAGGGTTGAATTTAAATCTGAAGATTGTTATACGTCCAAAATTCATGCATCACACATATATAAGAAGGGAAAATGGTTTCTTTTCACATAAGGCTTCCAACACAATGTATTATGAGTCCCTAGTCCACCTACATCCTTTTTCATCAACATTTCTCACAAAAATGGCATTTAAAAAAAAAAATATCACAAAGCTAGACAACATGCTAGAATTTCAGCCAAAGAGTTTTTAACAAGGAAAAATGAGTTCTTGATGCCTTTCTCTTGAAGCTTTGTTAAAATAAAGTGACAAAATAGTGAAAGGGAAGCTTCCTACTTCAAGATTTTCAACCTTTCTCTCGAGTTTTCTTGGAGTGAAAATAAAAGATTTCTGTTTTAAGAATAAAAGAGAAGAAAGGAAGTTTGGCGATTACCTTGAAGCACTCTTGTTCAGGTCTTTTAAAGCAGCAAGTAACACCTTCTAAGCACCTGGACAGTAGTGTTCTCTTGAGATAGTAATGGGAAAAGTTCAACAGAAAATAGTATGGTGCATCAGGCCAAGAGAGAATGTAACACCCCCTAAATATGTAGCCTAAATGGCCAGGGATGTTGCCTCGTCCTTTGGACCAGGGGGCTTTATGCTATGGTCAAATAAAACTATAGGAAGGAAAGCAAAAGAAAAGGATAAATCTCTGGTACTTAAACTAAAATTACATTTTGAAGAAATTCGCCATGATCAATAAAATATAAACTCTAAGTTTTTCTAAAAGAAAATCTAATCACCCAACCAGAATTAAAGATAATAAATGTTTCATGACCTATCACTATTACAAAATAGAACTTCAAGTACCAATCTTGATAAAATTACATTCTTCTGAAAACATGATTAAAGAAAATGAGTGAAATTATAAATAATCTCAATAAGTCCAAGGTGTGTAGTAGTGGCACAATTTTTGAAATAAATATCATGATGCTTGAATGACAATAAGTTGAATGAATATGCTCATAATGAAATTTACTCTCATGAGGAATTTACTTTTTGGGAAAAAGAATGAGTGTATTATATTATATTGCTTAAACAAAACCCTTGTTGGATAAAATATTGATATACACAACACAATTTTTAGAATAGATTTTTCATTTTTACAAAGCCTTGGACCCAAATTATCCACATTAATCCTAATATATCTTAAGTGGCTAAGACAAAACCAAGCTAAAAATTATTATGTAAGGTGTACATCCTTACTGAGAGAATACTCCCCAAACATTCCACTTGTCTAATCCATTAAGCAGATATCCTACGTCCATCCTCCGATTTTACCTATTTAAAACTGTGTTTCTAGCTATGGACTCAGCTTAATTGCCTAGAATTGAAGCTCTATTTGGTAAAAGACATATATTCAGAGATGGCCAATCTTCTGGTAGTCTCTCCTAAACTAACGCGAGCTAGTCCTAATATCTTGCCCAATAAGTACTCAATGTCTAAATTTGATATGGTTCATGAAATTCCTATTCCGATATGGAATATATAATTTCATTTCTAAGAAGAAAATATTGTTCCAGTCGTAGGTAATCCATTTTCCAAATTCAGTCCAATCCAAAACTCAAAACTGCATTTTCCTCAAGATTTCCAAAACCAAGTCCTTATATCCGTTCTAGTAATTTGTTTAGGGCATAATAATTCATTACACGCCATTAGCTTTGTAGAAAGCAATAATAAATGGAGCCATTTGAATAAAGTTTGTGCCATGATTTTTACAATGTTTGCATGCATGAAATGCAAAAGCATGTTTTCATGAATAACATATATTTGATGCAAGGGTCCAAAATTATAATACTCATGAAAAGCTTGGCATAAATACTTAAGAATAAAAAAAAACTATAATAAAACCACTATTCATGATAGGCATTATTTACATGCATAAGTATTTTCCTCAAGTGATAGGCTTATAAATTAGGTCATAATTTTCATGCTATAAGCATAAACTTTTCATGAAATTAAGCATGCCTTATATATACAAAATCTTGTATGGAATTATTACACGAAAAGTCCTTGGCCAAGGTGACTACGTGTTGAAAATAGTTCCAAAATGATATACATGTTGAGTAATGCATTTTGGAATGAGTACAAATTAAATTCAGACTAGAATTAATTATATTCTAGAGGGAGTTGACACTAATTTCATACTCTAAACCAAATGAGATATAGTATACTGAGATGAGTTTATTGCACTGATACTTTGCTATTGAAAGCCTCACGTCAAGTCACCTGACTTAAAGGACTTTTAGGTGGTCATGATGTATTGCTAGATGTCGCTCTTAATTTGCTAAATATGGATTTATTAATTAGTAAATTAATAAATTAATCTATTCCCTTGGAAGATGACTCGATCTCACCTTTTCCCTCTTTCTTCTAAACTTCCTCAAGTCAACTATTTTCTCCCAACATTTATTGTTATCGTGGGTTACTTAAGATTTGGTTAACCAAAGCCACCTTATCCACTTAAATCATTGTTCATAATCGATCATCAACAAACTCACCAAAATTGTGCTTAGTTTTTTCTATGACGTCTCTATTTTGGTATTCTATTTCTTACATCATTGGATTTATTCTATTTAGTTCATGTTTTTTTTTCACGCATTTGATTTAGTACATCTTGGCTTGGGCTATCTCTTGTAACTTTGCCTCTTTCTTAAATTCTAATATCACTAATTTCTCAATCTTTCCATACTAATTACCTTGTAGTCTTTTTGGTTGCACAAAACTTGCTTTTTCTTCGCCGAATAATATTAATTTTTTGTGCTCATCTTTTACTCAATGACTACTACTACTCCCTATAAATATATTTCTTTTACTAAGGCGTAAGTATCCAATCATTCTTATCCGTTAATTTTGGGTATATATAAAATCATCAATTTTGAATCCATCCCTTAGTCAAGTTTTAATTAAAATATTAATCTCAAAATACACATGTGAGCAAGTATACTCATCGCAATCATAGTATAAGGAATTAATGAGTATCGATCCTCAAATGAACAAATACACACTAATCACTTTTTATTCACTGTTTAACCGACCTAAAAAAAGTGAGAAAAATAATATATATATATATATATATATATATATATATATAACTCATGGAGAGCAAAAAATATGTAATTAAATAGTTATTCTCAAAAGTATGTCAAGAATCATCTAATACTATTCATAATCAATTATTTTCTAGGCATCATGAAGGAATGTACAATAAAATTCAATGGTTTCCCAAGTCATGAATCTACTTAGATAAATTCCACTTCGTTTGTCAATATATGGAATCCTATATTTTGATTTATATTAACAAATTTGTCAATCAAGCTAACATAACCAAAACATGAACTAAACTCAATTCGAGGTGAAATCAACTAATATTTGATCACTTAGTCCTATAATCTTGACTTCGTTGCTCAAGTCCATTAAGATTAAACGAATACAAAATCAATGTAATGAAACTCCTAACATCGTCGTCTCAAGTTAATTAGAAGAAGTCGCATCAATAATCAATGAAATCAAGTAATCAAACACCAAAGAAAATAATTAATTAATCAAAGAACTAACTCAAAATTATAAATCCAAGAATAATATCTAAATATAATTAAAGAATTAAAATCATCATTGTTCAAGAAAAAGAAAACAAAGGAAAGAGATAAATACTTATAGACAAGCCTTTCAATTTCCAATGAAAACTCCAAGAATCAATGCTCATTGAATTATTTCTCTAGAGAAAATATTGGTGATGCTCTCTACAAAATATGTCTAAGTCTCTACATTGTGCACCCACATTTTTCTAAGGTAATTGGCCTATATTCATAGGCTTACAAAGTTCCTAAAAGAATCCTAAGTAAAAAAGAAGTAATTTCCTAAAAATTCAAAACAAAAAAGGATTAGTAAATTTCTAAATAAAATTCTAAATAAAATAAAGGTAGTCCATTGCCTTCAATTGCAAAATTGAGAATTGGAAATCAATGTAGACTTTTGAAGTCTCTTTGTCATATGCACTAAAGAGCTTAATTGATGTTGAAATTGGCTTCAGTTGACCATGCCATTAAACTGTCAAAATCCTTTTGAATGTGCATCGGCTCATCCGAGCCGCAACCGAGCTGCATGTAAGCTGTCCACATTCTTCTCTTTTTCCTTCCTGGCTCAATTGAGCCACCAACCGAGCCACACACCAAGCTCTCTCTCTATTTCAATTCGTTTGTTGTCTTCTTGCTCAGCCAAAGAGCCACCGAAATTCCTCTTGCATCAGCTCAATTGAGCCGCAAACCTTCAATTCGGCCGAAATCAACTTCTTACTTCCTTATGCTTTTGTCTTTTTCCTCTTTGCTTTATGTCTTTTGCTTTTCTTTTCTTGGCCCACTGAAATTCCTTCTTTTCCTCTTCTTGTTTTTGTCCTTGTTCGAGCCATGACTGAGCTAGAAGCCATCGGTTCCTTTTCCTTTCCAATTTCCAATTGCACCTTCTCTATTTTTTCTCATTTTTTTCCATGTTCCTTTGTTCTTCCAATAGACGACTGGCACTAGGTCCATCTTTTTGGCCTAGTACTGGGTCTGTACTGGAAAAATATACAATTAACTCTAAATTTTACCTATTTTTTATATAAAATTATAGGAAAAGAATTTTTATAAGGGAAATATCAAATAGAAAGGAATATGACTAGTTATTGTATTAAAAGTGTCTCAAATTAAAATCAAATAACTAAGAAAATAACGATGATTTTAGCCCCTATCAATACCCCCATACTTGAATCTTTACTTGTCACCAAGTAAGATGCAAAGACAAAGTACTCAAAACAATTTTTTTTTTTTCAAGTTTTTCATAATAAAGCTATAATTTTTTTTCCAACCTTAGATAAAAAACTGTCATTCATTCACCCTTTAAAAACCTTTGTAAACTCATACATTAAATCAAATAATCCCAAGGCCATCAAAGTTAAGTTAAATAAGCTTATATTTGGTACAAGAAAATTACTCCACTCCTCAAGTAAAATCATAAATAACATAAATCATACAAGTCAATCCATTAAACTAATTCAGTATTATAAACTCAAATTTACAAAACTTGAGTTAGTGAAACAAGGAAAATACTCCAATCTTCTTTTTTTTCTATGACTTCGGGAATTGATAACCTCACGTGCATGGATTTCTCTTCACACACTGTATTGGCCCCCTTATAGTCATCCTCAAATTTTTTTCAGCAATTGTCTTTCAACACATTTTTTTCTTTGCTCTTTCTTGTCTTTTTACCTTCGGAATAGCTTCAAAAGAGTGAACTAAATACACTTGCTACTTCTTCACATATTAACCCCCTTTTCAGCAAAAGGTCTTCAAAGATTAAAAATAAGAGCATTTCTTTTCAACTCAATTTTTTTTTCTCACATTCCTTATTCAAAACTCAAAGTCAAGCAAATTGTAAATCCATAATACAAGAATTAGTCAATAACTCTGTCCATATTCATCACATCATCCATATTTAAACTTAAAGAATAAAACAAAACTCAAATACCAAATATAACCAAGATTAACTTAAATTCTTAAGACTTAGCAAAATCCAACTTAATGCACAAGTTTACCTTTTAATAAAAATCAAACCATAATAAATGACAAATCCATATCCAAAGCTAAAAAGAAAATCACAACTCCATTATAGATAAATAAGCTCAATTTAGCTCCAAATCTTCAAACTTTCAAATTTTCAAAATTTTCTCCAAGATGGCAAAATGGTTATCCAAAGTTCAAATCCCAAAGTAACTCAACAACAAGAAAACACCAAGATAATTTATAAAAACTTGGACAAAGAATATTACTAAATTACTCCTCCATACTTAAATTGGATAATGTCCTTATTGGCCAAAAATAAACACAAGAAAGCATCTCCAATGGGATAAAAAATGATAAAGGGGTAGAAAGTTTAACAATACTCCCCAAGTGCAGATTAGCTCCAAGATAAGAGAAGTTCATCCTTCAAAAAGTTAGAAGAATTATTGCCAGTGACAATAAACCTGCAAAAAGAAAAACAAACATACAAGTAAAAGCCTAAAAAGGAATTGAAAGGAAACAAGAGAAAAGTACACTAAAAATTAAAGAAAAAGAAAAATAGAAAGTCAAAGCCTTTAAATCCCCCTTGAAGTAGAACCTCCAAATTATCCAAAAGAACCACAAAATAGACTACCATGACCTCCAAATGGATCATGAGGTCCGCCTTGTCTCACATTTTGCACATGGTTCTCTTTTTAGTGACAAACTCTTCCAAACTTTTGATGCTTTAAAAAAAAACAAGGAAAATATCCAACATAGATAGCAAAAGAACAATGTCAACCAACTTTAATTAACACAACAATATCACAAAGGGGCCAAGATTTTCATATTTGCAAAAATTTCAGAAAAATGCATAGATAACTTTGAGAAGCAATCACAAGACTCACAATCCATTCTAGGCATTTTTCGACCACCAAATAAACTCAACAAGGAGATGTCCATGACCAGTAAATTTTTCCTCAAAAATACATATACAAAATGCCAAGAAATTCAAGAGGATGAAATCTAGAAAGTTTTGCACCAATGTATGAGCTTTAAAATTTTGAATTCATGGGGGATAATTCATAGAAGAGGAAGAAGAGGGTGAAGAAGAAGAAGAAGAAGAAGAAGAAGACAAAGGGAATGGGAGAAAAACAGAAGAAGAAGAAGAAGAAGAAGAAGAAGAAGAAGAAGAAGAAGAAGAAGAAGAAGAAGAAGAAGAAGAAGAAGAAGAAGACAAAGAAGAAGAAGAAGACGAAGGGAATGGGAGAAAAACATAGAGAAATGAAGGTATCATTCTGGAGGAATATGAAAAGGAAAATCAAAGAAGGAAGAGAAATAGAAGAAAAAAGACAAACAAAGAAAGAAACAAATAAAATAAAACTCAAAGAAAGGAATTTGGGGGAGTGGATGCTTCACGTGAACAAACAAGAGAAACAAGCAAGAAAACAAAAGAAAAAGGAAAAAGGAAGAAAAGAAAAAATAGGAAGAATTTGGGAAGAAAAGGAAACAACGTGTGTTTTCTGTCGGGCAGTGCTGGCTCGGTGTCAGGGTCATTTTTGGCCCGT
The DNA here is from genome assembly GCA_026120185.1 of Voacanga thouarsii. Taxonomy (NCBI): domain Eukaryota; kingdom Viridiplantae; phylum Streptophyta; class Magnoliopsida; order Gentianales; family Apocynaceae; genus Voacanga; species Voacanga thouarsii. The sequence continues at coordinate 1,969,212 of JANUWF010001125.1, forward strand.
TGCCAAGTCCGCTCTGGCCCTTTTTTTTTTTTTAAACTAAAAACTATCCTAATTGAATGCATGAACATGAATTCATAAATTAAATATTAAACTAAAATTATAAATTATAAATAAATAATATAATATAATATAATAAATTCAATCTGTCTAAAAATCATGTCAGCAAAAGTCCAAACTTGAAAATAAAAAAAGTTAGTATTGACTCAAAATTATTAACGTAAAAACCATCAAATTAAAAATACAATTAGTACACATATGTCACATTAACATTAGGTTAGTAAAATTAAATAACTAAATATACAATATATACAAAAACACAAAGACAAGTTAGTAATTATCATCATGTATCTACCTATTTACATATTTACTTGGCTAAATCAATGAAATCCAAGCTTTCATGATATTGTTCCCCAGTAGCGGTGCCAAAAACTTAATGCATTAATTTTGGGTATATAAAATCATCAATTTTAAATCTATCCATTAGTCAAGTTTTAATTAAAATATTAATCTCAAAATACACATGTGAGTAAGTATACTCATCGCAAGCATAGTATAGGGGATTAGCGAGTATCGATCCTCAAAGGAACAAGTACACACTAATCACTTTTTATTCATTGTTTAAACTACCCAATAAAGTAATAAAAATAAAAATAAAAAATAAAAACAATATACATACATACATACATGCATGCATGCATGCATGCATACATACATACATACATACATACATGCATGCATGCATGCATACATACATACATACATACATACATACATACATACATACATACATACATACATACATACATACATACATACATACATACATACATACATACATACATACATACATACATACATACATACATACATACATACATACATACATACATACATACATAACTCATAGAGTGAAAAACATCTAATTAAATACTTATTCTCAAAAGTATGTCACGAATCATCTAATATTGTTCATAACCAATTATTTTTTTTAGGCATCATGAAGGAATGTATAGTAAAATTCAATCATTTCCTAAGTTATGAATCGACTTAGATAAATTCTACTTCATTTGTCAATCCACGAAATCCTATATTTTGATTCGTATTAACAGATTTATCAATCAAGCTAACATAATCAAAACATGCATTAATTTCAATTCCTTATAAACATGAAATTAGCCAATAACCATTTGCTTGAGGTGAAATCAACTAATCTTTCATCACTTAGTCTTATAATCTTAACTTCGTCGCTCAAGTCCATTAAGATTAGACAAATACGAAATCAATGTAAAGAAACTCCAAACATCGTCATCTCAAGTCAATTAGAAGAACTTGCATCAATAATCAATGAAATCAAGTAATTAAACACCAAAGAAAATAATTGATTAATCAAAGAACTAAATTAACTCAAAATCATAAATCTAACAATAATATCCAAATACAATTAAAGAATTAAAATCATCAATGTTCAAAAAAAAAAAAGAAAACAAAAGAAATAGATAAGTACTCATAGACAAGCCTTTTAATTTTCAATAAAAACTCCTCCAAGAATTAATGCTCCTTAAATTATTTCTCTAGAGAAAATATTGGTGATGCACTCTACAAATATATGTCTAAGTTTCTACATTGTGCACCCACCCATTTCTAAGGTAATTGGCCTATATTTATAGGCTTACAAAGTTCCTAAAAGAATCCTAAGTAAAGAGGAAGTAATTTTCTAAAAATCCAGAACAAGAAAGGATTAGTAAATTTCTAAATAAAATTCTAAATAAAACAAAGGTAGTCCACCACCTTCAATTGCGAAATTGAGAATTGGAAATCAATTTGGACTTTTGAAGTCGCTTTGTCATATGCACTGAAGAGCTTAATTGATGTTGAAATTGGCTTCAATTAACTAAGCCACCAAACTACCAAAATCCTTTTGAATGTGCATCGGCTCATTCGAGCTGCAACCGAGCCACACGTAAGCTATCCACATTCTTCTCTTTTTCCTTGCATCGGCTCAATTGAGCCACCAACCGAGCTGCACACCAAGCTCTCTCTCTTTCTCTCTTTTCAATTCATTTGTTGTCTTCTTGCTCAGCCAAAGAGCCACAGAAATTCCTCTTTCATCGACTCAATTGAGCCACAAACCTTTAATTAGGCCAAAATCAACTTCTTTCTTCCTTATGCTTTTGTCTTTTTCCACTTTGCTTTATGTCTTTTTCTTTTCTTTCCTTGGTCCACTGAAATTCCTTCTTTTTCTCTTCTTGCTTTTGTCCTTATTTGAGCCATGAAGCTGTGACCGAGCCATAAGCCATCGGTTCCTTTTCCTTTCCAATTTCCAATTGCACCTTCTCTATTTTGTCTCATTTTTTCGCATTCCTTTGTTCTTCCAGTAGAGGACCAGCGCCAGGTCCATCTTTTTAGCCTAGTGCTGGATCTATACTGGAAAAATATACAATTAATTTTAAATTTTACCTATTTTGTATAAAATTTCAAAAAAGTATTTTTATAAGAAAAATATCAAATAGGAAGGAATATAACTAATTATTGTATTAAAAGTGTCTTAAATTAACCTCAAATAACTAGGAAAATAACGATGATTTTAACCCCTATCAGATTCCTTTTCTTTACTTAATGGAAGTGTTCGATTTTCATCAATCACAATATTTTCATTAATAGTCAGTAGTTTCAACCTTACCATCTTTTGCTCTTTGATAATTTTATGAAAGATAATCTTCTCTTGATGATGAAATTTTCAACATTTTTTTCTTTCCCTCTTGAGTTGGTAACTCAACTCCTAGTTCAAAAGTACGTAAGACAATAAGGATATCACAACGACCTCATGGAAAACTTCAAGACACGCGAAATCAACTACTTCACACTACAAGAAAAGGGCAAAATTGCAACCGCAATTTGCGACCACAAAATAATCAGTGGCAATATTGCGACCGACTTGCTACTACATCAATTCGATCGCAAATTGCAACCGAATTGTGACCAAAAGAATACGGACACAGATATACCAATATAATTGTGATCGATAAGTCAAAGCCCGTCAAACATTTGGTAGAAATTTGGTTCCAAATTAAAAAGTGACTGAATTGCTACCGATTAGTGACCAAAATTTGCGACTGATGTTCTTGTGGTGGCTAATCGGTCGCAAAACCCTATACCACTATTTCGGATCAGCCGCACCCTGAACCCTAAGCAATTATTTGTCCCTAATTGGTTGCAAAGTTAGTCGTAAATCGGTCGCGATATAATTTTATAACCTATTTTGCATTTTTTATAATTTGAACCGTAGTGAAAAAATAAGTGATCCAAAATGCAGCGGGGTCAAATAATTTGTAAACAAAATTTATAATTTGAATGTAAATAGCTTGTGCTGTAATGAATCGCAGTTGGTATATATTACCTAGAATGCTTGAAATATCATAATTCTTGAGTCAAACGTCTATTCGATATAAATGACCGTATTTACATATTTGAATTTTACTAACTTTGTTATTGTTGTTTGTTAATTTAACCCAATGACAAATAACAAATTAGTGTTACCAGAGCTTATTATAACTTACAATTAAATATAACATTAATTTATATATATTAATTATTCTAATAACAAATAATTAATAAAATTTGAATGGTTATTAACTATTTTTTTTCTTTTAATGTGTATGCTCAATAGTTTTTAAAATATTTAATAAATATTATATTTTATCAATATTCAATCTATTAATAAAATAAATAAATTTAAGAAAGAATAAATTAATATTTTTTAATTAAATAAAAACTTACATTATTACTACTATATACTTTCACAAGTTTTATAAAATATGAAAAAGGAAAAAAAAATAAAACTTTCAATATATGATTATATTGTCGTATAGATTCGTCTCTAAAATAACAACCACTTTTTTTTTTTCTTTCTCTTAGTTGCAGTTCAGCTGTTATTGATAAATAATTGATTCATTCAATTATTTAATACACCGAAAAATGTTATGATAGATAATTACGAAAAAAAAATTAAAAAAGAACCCATTGCAAAAAAGGAGGGTTACCCACCAAAAAAAAGTATGGGAGACTGAAAAAAATTTAGGAGCTTGAAAAAGTAAATACAGTTTGGAAATTTTTAGGTGCATTTGGTGCATGTGAACTTATGTGAAGAAAGTTGTGTTGGGTATCTCGAGCTCGTATCCTAAACGGTGCAGTGGAAAATAAAATGAGATACCCTCCCAGGACCCATCTATGTGTGGAAAACAAGACATAAAGAGGCAAAAGGTAACAGCTTTTTATCTTTAGGTGATCGTCCGAAGAACAAAAAATTTTTTCTTCAAGTTGAGGCGTGATCCAGCAATCCTCGTGATCAACCTTCTCGTGAGTTGAATGTCTAACCACTATAATCACAGTGTGTGATTATCTCTAACAGTGATCCACACAGAGGATACACTCAAGCACCAAAATTTCTTTTGTTTAGCAGAAACAATAATGGCGGCTAGGGTTCTCTTATTTTAAGCAAAATGAGAGGGAGAGAGAAGAAAAGAGAATGTTAAGTATTGCTGGGATTTTCGTGTGTCTCAACATCAGCTAGGGTTTTCGGTTATATCATACATATATACCTCAAACCTTGCTAAAACTGAGAATTCTAATCCTATTAGAATTCCCTAATTGTAATTGGAAACATCAAGTTCTCACAATTACAACTTAGATCACAAATTATAACTAATTATAATTTGTCCATAACAACTTCTTTTTCTCTCAATTAACCCTACTATATTATCAAATAACACCTTGAGTATATAATCCTCCATTGTGTGTGACCTATTAGGTTTCCCAGTCAATTGGTAGAGAATATGAATTAATCTAAACCTCTTTCAAATTAATAATCCATAATTAATTAGAATTAATCCTATTAATTTTAATTAGGATTGGTTTATTAATTCATCAATTAATAAACCCATATTCCTAGATCATGAGTGGTATCTAGCAACATATCATGACCACCCAAGAGTCCAGGAAGTCAAGTGGCTTGACATGAACCCTTCAATAATAAACTTCAGTGAAATTAACTCCTTTCACCATACAATATCTCATTCGGTTTAGAGTACGGAATTAGTGCCAACTCCCTCCAGAAATAGTTCTGGCCCGAATATAATAGTACTTGTACCAGGAACCTACTACTCTAGATGTATATCAATTAGAACTATTTCTAATACACAATTGCCTTGGCCAAGGACTTTCGAGTAGTAATTCCTACAAGTGGCCGTGAGATATTCGCCCCTACTATTAGGAGTGGTGAATCATTTATTGATCCTCTCAACTACTTTTGTTTATCTCACAATGTACCCAATATCCATCCTGTAGGTGGCCCTCGATCGAGCTCCGGAGATTGGAATTAAAGTATAAGGCTCAGCAAACAAAGTACCTTGGAGATCTCAAGTCTAAGGATACTTACACATTTGCTATATTGAGATTATATCACTGGCACTAAATAGTTATCCATGTGATTATCTCAAAGTTAGATCATCCAATAAACTTGTTCCATTAACAAGCATTCATGTGTTAACTTTGAGTATCTCAATACTCACGGTTATGAGAACCACCGCCTGATCAAATCAGGAAGTCTAACACATGCTAGTCTTAACGCATTAATGATGTCCTGTCTCGTTAATACTATGACTAGGGACTATTTAAGTACCAACACCATCCAGTGCAGTAGGAATCTCATATCATGATCTCTATCATGATTTCCTTAACACAGTGTTGTATTAGGGACTTTATCGAACAATTATATTACTTAAAGTAAACAAAAGAAACTGTAAGATAAATAACGCCTTTTATTAAAATAAAATGTGTCATATATAATATACAAGTGATTGCCTCTAGGGCACAACATTTACAAGTTGTACCATATGTAGATGAAGCTATACACTCACAAAATGGTACAACTTTTGTAAGGATTGGGACAATTACCTAAGCAACTGGTGCACTTGCAACCAGTGCACTAAAGATTTTCCCAGACAGCTTTAACATTTTCTCAAGCCAAACCCATCCCTTTCGTCATACCCCCCTCACTGGTGATAAAGGTGTACAAATAGAAGGTTTCTTAGCTATAGGATTCACGGCTTTCCCCTTTGGCAATCTGAAATTAGACAAACACCCACCATTTCTGGTTCCTCGTCACTATTTGACCCTCTCAAGCCTATCCCTTTCTTCAGCGAAAACCCCCTTCTCCCTATCAGAATCTCCAATCTTACAACCCTTTAATCGAGAGTTATGGAAATGAAGTGAATAAATATCTAGAGAATATGGGTGTTGCAGATTTTCGTTGGAGTAGTTATAGCCAACAAGAAAGTGGAATCTCTTGCAAGCATCGCCCTTCCCTGACCAGAACTACCGCCTCTGTAAGAATGCTGCTCCTCTTTATTCCTTTTCTCAAGGCTTCCCATTAGATTCAACAATGATTTTGTTTGTTAATAATGTGTCTGACAACTATGAATTTAGGGGGAAGATATATGCTAGGCTCTCTATGATTTATGGTTTCTGCGTTAACAATGTACATTTAATTTTTTTTTTTTATTTTTTTTTTTTTAGGATATGTATGTGTAGAAGCTAAAAGAATTTAAGGAGAATGATTTATGCATTAACTGTTTGTTATGCTACTAGGTAAGGTGGAATTCTAGTGTGGCTTTTTGTTGAAAATTTTCTTTCTAGGGGAAAGTTTAATGGTGGAATATTAGAAGCAACCTAGATAGATTATTTTGGATTTGCAATTGCAAAATTTGTCTATGAAAATTGTACTATTAGTTTAATGGTGGAATATTAGAAGCAGCCTAGATATATGTTTTATGCTTTTTAGTTCTTCTGGAACATGTAACACTTCTACAAGCTTTGTCATCATATAATTTTTTGTTTACATGTTTTTCCTTTCCATTGGCCTTTTTTAACAAAAAGAAGAAGAAAAACTAAATTAGAATTGGATTATTGCAGGCTATTCATTCTTTTACAAGTTCATTTCTACATCTCTTCAATGGTAAATACAACTTACATTGCTTAATTCCTTGTGCAATTGATCAAGTTTGCTCTCGTTTCCATTTGAAATGCCTCTTTTTTAGTAATATAGTTTTGAATGACATTCAAATTAGAGAAGGAACGTCTACTTAAGTACCTAGATATGGCCTCAACAAGATGAAATTTTGCCCTATGAGTAGTGTTAGATTTATATGCCTGATTTACTTGAACAATTAATTATTGGATGTGCCAATCAGATTTCAAATTCATATTGAAGTCTCCTTGGGAGTTGAGGCATATGCCTAAGACTAAATAATAGTCTCCTTGGGAGTTACAATTTTTATTTAATTTTTGACATTTTTGGTAAAGAATATTATCGCTATTTTGTTCAAATTATTCCTAGATAGTTATCAATTAAATGCTATCAAATTTCTACTTGATAGCTATAAAACATTCATGAAAATCTGCAGCTAGTATCATTTGTTATTTTTGGACAGAATGAGATGGTAATATTGCATACTAGTTATATGCCATGGATGGTTTTGGATGTCACAGTTGGAAATAATACTTCATTTTGGCACTGAATATATCTTGCTATGGTAGCTTTTTTATCTGAATATTTTAGAAACCAACTTTTGATTATAGATATTGGCTACAGGCTACCATGAATATGTTACATTGATGTTGGTTGCCAACTGCAACATTGTTCTGTTCAGAGTGAAATTGGCTTATAGTGAGCTATATTTATATGAAGTATTAATTTTGGTGATTGTATTGTGGTTGAATTGGCTATTTTGGTGTTGGCTTCGGGTTATTGGTTTTATTGTATTAATATATTTGAGATTTTATTGAGTATAACTGCTTTGTTGGACTGAATTGTTGTGGTGATTGCCATTATTAATCTACTTGAGCCTTGAGTTTTTTTTTTTTTTTTTGAAGTTGTTTGAAAATTAATTGGGGACTTAAATTTCTTGTATTGAACTGAAGTTAACTGATTTAAATTGGTTGTTGATATTAGCCAATTGGTTGTGGTGGAATTAGTATTTAGAAAAAGGATTGTAGGTTGACGGTGGATTGTTGAGTTAGTTGGTTTGGGTAATTGTGGTTTGTGTGAATTGAAGTAAAATTGTTGAAGGGATTGTTTGAGAGTTGATTGCTATGTTGTGGTGTATTTGGATTGTTTGAGCCAGTTTTTATTTTATTTTATTAACATGAGTCTGCCACAGTTTTTTTGAGCTTGGGCCAGCTTTCTTTCAAAATGAAACTACTGGCCATGGCTTCTATAGCCAATCCTTAGCATGCTCTCTCTTCACTTTTTCTTCTTCACATAGTTAGCCATAGCTTTAGTTGAGCTGGCCTTTGGCTTTTCTTTTTCTTACTCATCGGCCATGCCTAGTTTTCCCTTTATAATGCCTCAACAGGTTATGGCTTGCCCTTGGAATTCCTCGCCAGCCTTGTTTTGGAAAGCACGCTTTCTTTGTTTTTACCTAAAATCAGCCTTGGTTTTATTTTATCCAAGCTACAATTCTCTTCTAGTTCCCTTTATGCCTGGCTTTGAATTGATCTATTTCAATATCTCAAAAGCCCTGATTATCTTCATATTTGCTTTAGCTCCTTTTCACAAGCTTTTATGTAATCTTTCACCAATGTTCATCCAACTTTAATCCTACACTTTGTAATGTTGGTGACTTGAATTGTTAAAATTCATAGTGTATTATGCACATATAGAGATTTTGGATGAGTTCACTGATAAATGGGAATAGTTACAAAAAATTATTCAAGTTTAAGCATGTAGAATATTTTCTTTCTGTTATGCTGTTGTTTTGGAATTCAGTTATGGCTTTCTTTATATAAATATGGGGGGGGGGGGATGTCTATTAAGCATTTAGATAATACATTATTTTGCTATCTTTCTGTAGTTGATCTTTAAAAGTCTATTCAGCAAAATAGATGCAGTAGTGGAGAGATTTCAATATATGTTTGTCTAACTTTTGATGAATTTGTGTTGTACATATCTTACATCACTGTATGAAAGTGTTACTGAAGATGTAAAACTACTAGATTTTATTGACCAGGTTTATTACCATTGCTTCTATATCTTTTTTATCGTTAAGAGCTTTATTTCACTATTTTAAATTTCTTTTCTAGATTTTTAGTAGAAAACTACTTGCAAGATTCCATGCACTGAATAAACTGCAATTTCTTATGAGCAATGATTGAAGGTTTAAGATTGTGTTGGGTGAGAATCATATGGAGAATAAAAGACTCTGGAGAGAGTATGTAGAAGAGTCAAAAGTTTTTCTCCAGCTTCATAATAGTAACTTTAAACACTTATTGCAATTGAGTAAAATTAGTTAATGATCCATATTAAGTTACAAAGAATTTATCAAGTTTTATTCTTGATATTACTTAAATATTTTAGAAGTTATATCATTAACTGTAGCACCATTGAAAATTTGTGAATTTCATAGGGTATTGATATGTTTTTGAGGTTCTGTCATATGGTTTTATATAACATAGGGTCTTACTGTAAGGATTTTTCTTATACTAGTTGTAAAAGGACTTTGGTAGTCTTTAGTTTTTTAAAAACCTGTTAGACCTATTAGTTTATGATTATAATGGGATTTAAAACCATGGGGATCTAATTGAACTGTTTTTTGCGGGATTCTCCTTGACTATTGGAGCTGCAAGATCTACTATTTTTTTTCTCTCTTCTAGTTACTAAGCTTACGAATATGCATCATGCACTGAAATATTCTTTTGTATATGGTATATGCTGAAGTTAACTGATTGTATGCTAAGCATATTGGGCGTATTTATAAACATGATTGAGCAACCAGTGGTGTTTTGCGATGATGGTTTACCATCAGAAGCCCATGTATGATGCACAATGTCAGAAAACTTGAATCTACCTTTGACATTTAAAAATTTCCATAGTTACTAAGCTTGTGAATATGTACTATGCACTGAAATATTCTTTTGTATGTTGTATTTGTTAGACTTAACTAATTGTGTGCTAAGTATATTGGGTGTCTATATAAATATGATTAGACAACCATTCGTTGTTTTGTGACAATGGTTTACCATCAGAAGTTCACGTATGATGCACAATATTAGAAAACTTAAATCTACTTTTGACATTTAAAAATTTCCATAGTTACTAAGCCTGTGAATATGTACCATGCACTGAAATATTCTTTTGTATGTGGTATATGTTGGAGTTGACTGATTGTGTGCTAAGTATATTGAGCGTCTATATAAACACGATTGGGCAACCATTCCGTGTTTTGTGATGATGGTTTACCATAAAAAACCCACGTATGATGCGCAATGTCAGACAACTTGAATCTACTTTTGACATTTAAAAATTTTCATAGTTACTAAGCTTGTGAATATGTACCATGCACTGAAATATTCTTTTGTATGTGGTATATGCTGGAGTTGACTGATTGTGTGCTAAGGTTATTGGGCGTCTATATAAACATGATTGGACAACTATTTCATGCTTTTTGACGATGGTTTATCATAAGAAGCCCATATATGGTGCACAATGTCAGAAAATTTGAATCTACTTTTGACCTTTAAAAATTTCCATAGTTACTAAGCTTGTGAATATGTACCATACACTAAAATATTCTTTTGTATGTGGTATATGCTGGAGTTGATTGATTGTGTGCTAAGCATATTGGGCATCTATATAAACATGATTGGGCAACCATATTGGGAAAAGCACAAGGAATGTGGTCAATCAATAAAAAAGCCTAATCGTAGTATTCATATCCCAGCACAATCCAGAGTTTTCATGATATATGACTAAATGCTTTCCTGATAATGTGTATGTTATAGATGAAAAATCGTAGTTGGATATATAAACGTCATAAGTCTTAGGGATAGGGGTTCAATCCAGAGTTTATTGAGAGAGTCTATAAATTCATTGAGTTTGCATCATTAAATGCTCGTCTAATAGACAGGGGTCAAATTAGATGTCCTTGTTCAGCTTGTAAGAATGAAAGGTTTTATTCTAAAGAAATAATTATATCCTATTTGTATCGGAAAGTGTTTGTATCTAATTATACAAACTGGACTTGTCACAGAGAAGTATTGGTCCGAACAACTCACAGGAAGGACCAAGTCAGATCCTTCGTAGAATTAGCATCTGAAAACTTATACCATCATATGATAATTGACACTATAGGACTAAGCTTTGACCCAGATCCTCAATCGCGTGCCAATGAATCCCCTAATCTAGAGGCACATAAATTGTACGACATGTTGAGAGCTGCTAATACACCAATATGGAATAGATGTGCTACTCACTCATAGTTGTCTGTTGTTTCTCATTTGCTAAATATTAAGTCCAAAAATAATGTGTCTGAAAATTGTTTCAACCAGATTGCCCCTCTCATGAAAGATGTTATGCCACTCGGTAACAAGATGGCAGAAGACTTCTATCAAACAAAGAAACTGGTAACTGGACTTGGATTACCAGTGAAGAAAATTGATGTCTGTGTCAATGGTTGTATGCTCTATTAGAAATATGAAAGTAATAGTAGAATGTGAAAATTCTGTGGCCATGAATGCTATGTGCGTAAGAAGAAGGTTGGAAAGAATAAATTACAGAAAAAGGTTGCTTTTAAGAAAATGTAATATTTCTAATCACTCCAAGGCTACATAGATTGTATGCGTCTAACACCACTGCAAAATATATGAGGTGATATGAAGAGTGCAAGTGAGGATGGTATTTTAAATCATCTACGAGATGGAGAAGCATGGAAGCACTTTAATGCATGCTATCCAGATTTTGCATTAGAGCCTAGAAATATTAGACTAGGTTTGTGTACAGATGGATTCTCACCATTTAGAATTTCAGGAAATCAGTACTCCTGTTGGCCTGTCATTGTGACACCTTATAATCTACCACCTTGTATGTGCATGAAAAATCCCATTATGTTCCTAACTATCATTATACCGGGACCAAAAAACCCAAAACATAAGGTGCATGTATATATGCAGCCATTAGTGGATGAACTTAATCACTTATGGGCATCTGGTGTCATAACATATGATATTTCAAATAGGCAAATTTTTTAAATGTGGGTTGCCCTTTAGTGGACAATCAATGACTTCCCTGCTTATGGAATGTTGAGTGGGTGGAGTACATCAGGGAGATTGGCTTGTCCGTATTGCTTGGAGCGTACAAAAGCATCTCAATTGCCTTCTAGTGGAAAGCAATCGTAGTTTGATTGCCATCATCAATTACTATTCACCACCCATTTCGAAAAGACAAAAAATCCTTCAGAATAGACAAAGGTGAGGATCTAAGTCCACCATCACCTTGTCTTACTGGTGATCAATTATGGAATAGAGTTAAACTATTTCCAAAGATAACTGAAATTGCAACTAAACTTGAGAAACGCGATGGCAGGGGTGATTACCATAATTGGGCAAAACAGAGCATATTCTGGGATGTACCCTATTGGCGAGATAATCTTATGCGTTACAATATTGATATAATGCACAACGAGAAAAATGTGTTTGATAATGTATTCCATACAGTGATGGATGTGAATGGTAAGACTAAGGACAATATCAAGGCTAGACATGATTTGTCCGTGTTCTGTAATAGGCCAGAATTAGAAATTCATCAAGTAGATCAGAAGAAATGTACCAAACCTAAAGCTTGCTAGTCATTGACAAAAGAACAAAGGAAGCTTGTACTAGATTAGGTTAAGGATCTTAGGCTTCCAGATGGGTATGCATCAAACTTAGGGAGGTGCGTTGATTATAAAGATTTGAAAATGTCTGGCATGAAGAGCCATAATTGACATGTGTTCACAGAGAGATTACTTCCAACTGTCTTACGGGAACTACTTCCCTAGAAAATACGGAGTGTTTTAATGGAGTTGAGCCTCTTTTACAAAGACTTATGCTCTCAAAAGTTGTCCGAGTCACACATGTACAAACTAGAGGAAGATATTGCTCCTCTGATTTGCAAGCTAGAGAGAATCTTTCCACCGGATTTTTTTTATATAATGGAACATCTTCTACTTCACTTGCCTTACGAGGCAAGGGTTGGTGGGCCTATGCAATATAGGTAGATGTATCCATTTGAATAGTATATCTCAATCACTCACAAATATGATTGGTTAGTTTTGGTTAAATATATATACATATACATATACATACATATATATATATATATATTATAACATCAAAAGTTTTAATACCAAGGTTATGGTAAGTTCTTTCATCATCTCAAGAAAAGAAAAAAATAAGGCAAGGGTAAAAGGGTCAATCTGCAATGCTTACCTTATTGAGGAGGTATCAGTATTCTTCTCCTACTACTTCGAACTTCACATGGAAATAAACAATAGAACATCATCTCACATTGAAGAATGTGCTCCCAATTCAACTAAAGATGTTCTGTCAATGTGCAAGTCAGTGGGGTGGAAAATAGGTGGAGCAAAAAAGCGATATTTGAAGAATGAAAAGGTGATTGCAATTACAAATTATATATTACGCAACTGTGAAGAGGTTGAACCATATGTTCAATAAGTAATTTACATATATTATATATCTTTGATAATGTATTATATGCAATTCAAAGATTCATTAGAAAGGTTCAGAGATCATAACACTACAATTACTTGTAATGTTTCTAGAAAATTCAAAGACTATTTGCGGTTCGAGAAACCAAATATCATAGATCTAAACATTAACCTAAGATTTGACAAAGAGTTCGCTCAATGGTTTAGGAAATTTGTAAGCGTAGAATCTTTTGCATCATTGAGTTCAATGTAATATGTTGTTACTTATTCACGTTCTATTAGCTGCATCTACAGGTTAATAATAGCTTGAATCATATGGATAACCAGTGCCTAAAGGCCATTTCTTGGGGACCATCTTGAATTATGGAATCCTTTACAGGATACTTTGTCAATGGATATAGGTTTTATACATATTCACATAGTGAAGGGAAAAAGACATGTAATAGTGGAATTTGTGTTAAAGGAAGTGATAACAATTTAGCTACTTCTGATTACTATGGAGTCTTGCAAGAAATCATTGAACTCCCTCTTACTCCTATTCAAAAAGTGGTAATGTTCAATTGTGATTGGTTTCATTTAACTAGTAATCGAGGAGTGAAAGTTCACCCACAGTATAAACTTGTGGATATCAACCACAAAAGGAGATACCCCAATTATAACCCATTCATCTTGGCCCATCAAGCTATTCAAGTTTACTATAGCCCTTATTCCGAAGTTAAGAGATAAAAAAGTGATTGGCTAGTGGTGCAAAAATGTAAAGCTCGCCATGTCATTGACACTCCTCATGTTGAAAATGAATATCAAGAGGATGCAATTGATGTAGAATTAGCTATTATGACTCATGGGGATGATGATGTGGGATCTTTATCTTATGAATCCAGTGATAAAGAAGTGGTAGAATTGTTTGTTTTGTTACCATGACTTGAAGAACAAGGAGATTTCGAATTAGGTGAAAATGATGATAAAGAAAAGGAAGAAGAAGAATGGAATACAAGTGAATAGAGTTTAGAGAATGAGGAAAATGAATTGTTAGAAGAATTCGATGAATAAAAATAGTAAGTCCAACGGAACAAGCTATCAACCATTAGTGAAAAATGTTTTCAGGCATTCTCTTTCTTATATAGCCTCCAACAAGATGTCAAGTATTTATTTGCTGCTTCTATGCAATACGTATTTACATTGAATAGGATATTACATGATCCATACTTGTGTTTTGATCATAACTTGTACTTTGATTTTTTTTTTTTTTTTTTTTGCTGCTTCTTTTGCAGAAATGGATAATCTAAATATTATACATGCATCAACCAATAGGGTCAATAGTACATACCACTCTTCCAAGCAGTACCATTCTCAGTCTTCTCCTAGTGCTACTTCTCAGCCTTCTTCAGCCTTAGGCAGTCACCCTTCACCAGTGCTGCATATTCGCACTTCTCCTGCAATAGGATCATAGTCAAGGACGGAGGCTGATACTCCAACTAGCACAACTATACCATCTGCCTCATCCGGTGTACTAGATGCAAGGACATTCATTGAGTCATATGGTGATACGTAAGTATAGTACGGGAATTTATGTTTGTCATTAGATTCATAATGTTTTTTATGTTGTCATATATTATTTGCCTAAGTTATTTTTATTCTAACTTTCAATGTAATAATACCATGCACATGAAATAGGATGACTTAGCAATCAAAGTGTGCAACGTCCATCAGTGATATCATTCATAAGAGGTATTTTAGACCATATCTCAGCTTTGCTAAGGTGCCTGGGGATGTTAAAGAAGTATGGTGGGGTGAGTTCATGGTACTTTTCACCTGCTCCTACTTCTTGGATAGCTATTTTATTAAAGAAACATTATTTTACCTATTTCACATGCTTCTCTTTTCTTTTTTCTTTTCTTTTTTGCCATGAATTCCATGTATGGTTTTAGTAGTCTCTCATATAATTCAAGAAAACAAATTACCTATTTCAATTCATTTGGACATATTCTATTCAACTAAAGATGTAACAAATGCCTCATTTTATGTTTATTCTACTTTAATATATACTTGCATCAAATTCTTTTTTTAACCTAATCATACTGCTCTTTTTGTAGAAATTGTATAGATGGAATCCTCTACATAAGGAGAGTATCCAGAGAGCATGGAAGGCTCATTGTACAAGTAGATTAAAATATCACTTGCACAGAGTCCGCAAATCTCAACAAAAACCACATTGGATCTCTAATACTGTTTATTAGAAATTGTGTGAAGAGTGGGCTAAGGAAGATTATGTGAAGAAAGGCAAGGCAATGTCCTTGAATAAGATCGTGTGCAATGCTGGCCGGGGTGCGTCCAACACTTTGATGGATCTGTCTCCTTTCCAAAGCATGAAGCTAGGATAGTATGATCAAATTCACAATTTTTTTTCTAGTTGCCACTTTTGCCATCCCATTATTCTCACTCCTACTACATCACTCTAGTATTATGAATGTTTTTCACTTTTTTTTATATTTTTGTATAGAGAGAAAAGATAGGGGATCAATTCGCCTACCGTAAATGCTGGGGAACAACTCCACATTGTTTAGAGAGATTGTCCTGAAAAGGGACAATTCGTAGACCCTAAACCTAAACAAACTTGGGTAGAAATTCTCTTTCTTATTAATGTTTACATTTTCTTTTCATTTATCAACATAAGATTGTAAGTTCTAATTTATAATATCTTATTTTTTTAGGAAAAATTTGGTTCCCTTGTTGAGCACTAAAATCAACAATCTCAAGACTCTTCATGTTCCTTACAATCCATGGATAAGAAAGAATTGTTTGCTATTGTTACAGGGGGACTAAATAAGGGTCATGTGTATGGGATAGGCACCGAAAGTAGAGGAATCAAAGCAAAAAAAAAAAAAAAATTGCAAATTGGGGCATCTCAGTCCCAAGCTTTTTCTGTAGAAAGGGAGACAATTACTAACCTTACTTCCAAGCTTAGTGAAGTGAAAAAGAAGTTGGCCACTAAAGATGAGCAAATTCAATTTTTGATAGACCAGCAGAAGAAGATGTAGTAGACTTTAGATGAGCTACGAGGAAGTAATAGGAGTATTTACATGAACGATGTTTCTGTTGCTGTTGGTGACTTAGGATCCAATGACGATGATTTGACTTGATATATTTTGTATTCTTTCCTATCCATTTGTGAATGAATGGTTAAGTTTTATTACTCTTATCACATTTTCTGGAACTTTTAGATTTATTGTGAATGCATGCTTAAGTTTTATGTTCATTGGAACACTAAAAATCTATGTGAAGCACTTGTTATATGCTATTCGAATTGCGTATGTTTTACATGTTGAGTTGTTGTTCATTAAACATAGGATGTTAAGTGGTTGTTGTTGAATGGAAATAGGAGATTTGAATGTTGAGTGGTTGTTGTTGAATGGGAGAAATGTATTTTTGTAACAGGGCATTTCTGGGTTGTAATTCTAATTTGTTAAGTGGTGATTGTTGAATGTGTGAATTGAGGGCATTTCTGGGTTGTGTGAATTGTGTTCTTGTAACAGGCATTTTTGGGGTTTAAATGGATCACAATGTGTGGCTGCATGTTAGTGACCGATTTGCGACCGAAATGGATAATTAATCAAATAAAAATTTGAAAACTTTGGTCGCATATGAGTCGCAAATTGCAACCGATTTGCGACCGAATCGGCATTTTGCAAAAAATAAAAATTATAATTAATTAGCTCCTCGGCCCGGCCAATCGGACCCGACCCGCCCAGCCACCCCATCCGACCACCCCGACCCGCCAAGAATATTCAAGATTATATCGGACACGGGGCTCGAACCTGCATCCATATTGTGGGGGAATACGTATTCTACCACTAAGTTATTGATATTCTTGTGATTTATTGTGCTATATAGTAATTATATAGTATTACTTATTTTTAGATTTGCGACGAATCTATAACGGCCTATTTTTTTGTCACAAATTTGTAGCTAATTAGTTAGGGATTTGCAATGACTCATTTTTTAATTTTAAGATAAATTTATTTTCAAATTTTGGAAGGCCGTCGTAAATCCATTGCTAATTAGTGTCAGCTTTGCGACGGTCATCCAAAATTTAAAAATAAATATATTTTTTAAAATTGAAAAAAAAGAGCCGTCGTAAATCCGTTGCTAATTAGTAATAGATTTGCAATTGCCACAAATCTGTAGCAAATTAGTGAGTAATTTGTGATAGCTCTTTTTTTTAAATTTTAAAAATAAATTTATTTTCAAATTTTGGAAGGCCATTGCAAATCTATTCCTAATTACCGACGGCCATCCGAAACTTAAAAATAAATTTATTTTTTGAAATTTAAAAAAATAAGCCATTGAAAATCGTTACTAATTAACGAGGGATTTGCGACAGCTCATTTTTTTTTAAAATTTTAAAAAGTAAATTTATTTTCAAAATTGGAAGATCATTGCAAGTCTATTGCTAATTTGCGATGACCATCCAAATTTTAAAAATAAATTTACTTTTTTAAAATTAAAAAAATAAGCCATCACAAATTCATGGCTAATTAGTAATGAATTTGTGGCTGTTGCTAAATTAGTAACGGATTTGCAACAGCTTATATTTTCAAATTTTAAAAAATGAATTTATTTTTAAATTTTGGATGGCCATCTTAAATTAACAACGGATTTGCGACAACTATTTTTTTAAACTTTTGAAAAATAAATTTAGTTTTTAATTTTGGATAACCGTCGCAAAGCCATCGCTTATTAGCAATAGATTTGTGATGGCACTTTAATTGTTTAGTATTAATAAATATTAAAAAAGTCGATACTACTTAGAGACGGATTTACGACGGCTTTTGATTACTAATGAATAATCATAAAAAGTCGTCGCAAATCCATATCTAATTAGCGACAACTAAATGTCTGCCACTAATCATGAGGATTATCCATTGACTTTAAAAAAAATTAATTTATTTTCAAATTTTTTACTCCCATTGTTGTTCCGTTGCAAATATTTGTCATTAATTATCATTTTTCTTGTAGTGTACCATGTTCAAATGCATAAATAATATATGCATATATTCATGACGTGTTTTATGTTTATAACATGTAAAATTATAAGTTTGTATATGAGTATGCAAATTTGAGAAAATACTATGCAAGAAAATAATGATTATTGCAAGTTATGATCCTAGAATGATATTATGATTTATTCATGTATAAGTATTTATGTGAAGCTTTCACGGGTATTATGATTATGAAATAGAGCCATACATCAAATATATATGACTCATGAAAATTCACTTATGCATTTTATTCATGATAAGTATTGTGAAAATCGTGGCATGGGTTTTATAAGTATTAGCTCCAAATATTATAGCTTTGGTGAACTATGAGAAATAAATTTATACTTCTCGAATAAATTTTTGATCGGATATAGAAATGTTTGTTTTGGACACCTTGGGGAAGATAATTGTAATTTTGATTTTGGTCGGGTTAAGACTTGGTAATTTACTTCAAAAGACTAGAATAATTTTGAAAATAATTTAATTATTCCATAACGGAATAGTAAACTCTTGAACCAATAAATTAATGACTTTGAAATCTCAATGATCAAAGGTTATAGGATTAGCTTTCGTTAGATTACGAGAGAATTCCGACAAACTGGCCGTCTTCGAAAAGCTGTTTTTCTCCAAATGAAGTGATAGTTCTATTAGCTGAGTGCGGTCCTTAGCTAGCAACACATACTTCAAAGGGAGCCGGAGGACGGACGTGGTACATTTGGTCTAATTTATAGGAGAGAGATGGTAGAGTATTCCATCAAGAGGGATGTACACCCTACCTAATTATTTGACATTATATATACAATTACCATATATATTACAGATCGTAATATGTTATCATGGTACGAATATCTTCTGATACAACAGGATATAGTTTTGTGATGGGTTCAAGACTTCTGGAAAAAATGAAATTGGTGTTCCAGAAAGGTTATAGGAATAATTTTTACCCAACAAAATATTTTATTATGCATGCTACTGGTTTCATAATTGCTAAATCTCCCCAATATGGTAATGTATTTGAGATGCAAAAACTATTGATATTATACATACATACATACATACATACATACATACATACATACATACATACATACATACATACATACATACATACATACATACATACATACATACATACATACATACATACATACATACATACATACATACATACATACATACATACATACATACATACATACATACATACATACATACATATATATATATATATATATTCATATCCGTTCAAATCTACATTAATCATGCATCATGACATCAAATATTGAAACCAAGACACAAACTCACACACTTCAGACTTACTGAGATTTTTATAATCTCACACGACTTTTTTTACTACGTTTTCAGGGTTAAGTGAATTTATCAAGAGTGAGGAATAGAACTCTCTTTTGTAATAGTAGTAGTCTTGATACAATGCTTTTATTTATTAACTCAGATGTTTGTAAATGTTATTTTGGAGACTTGACTCATGCAAAATTTGTAACAGTCGTAATTTGAAGTTCTTTTTTTTTTTTTTTAGATAAGTTCGAAACCTTGTAATTTATTAATTTATGTTTTACTTATTTATCACGTTATAAAGACCTTTAGTCCTTAGGATGGGATGACATTCCTAACCTATTTAGAATACGTATGTAGTGGGATGTTACATCTGCAATACAAGGGGAACAAAAGTTTTTAGAGACAACTAATCATTAATTCCTTTGTTATATATGCATATAAATAGTGGAAATCATGTAATTTACGTGCTTGCATGCACGAAATAAGAATGACACAAAAGTAAAAATTGTGGAGTTGATTAGGGAACGCATATTTATTGTTGAAGATTTTCACTGGGTATATATGGCCAACATATATTTATTACCTCAGTTCCCGAAAAAGGAACACTTACCAACTTTTTTCAATTAAAAAAATAGAATTAGACCTACACAACATTGTAAGTTACTAATTTTGCACTAAGAATATCTTTGTTATTCAAATACAACTACTTGTAAAACATGTGAACATAAAAATATTTTTATTGATCATTGAAATAAACAATGTCGATTTTGTCATGTTAATAAACCAATGTCAGTTTTGGCCTGACTAGTACGCCACACCCACACCTCACTTGTAGCCCTATAAATACACCATTCTCTTGCTGGCCAAGAAAGAAATATGATAGGATCTTCTGTTATCTGATAGGATCTTCTGCATTGAGCATTGAGCATGTAAGTGCATTCTGATCTTGGTCATCTCAATAGGTAGAAAATTTCAATTTTCCTCTTTACTTTCTTTTCTCTTTACTTTCCTTCCCAATATTATAACTAACTTCTTGAAGGCACTTATTCCATTTTATCTGGCTGTGGGTCATTTAACAATATTCCTTGATGATCAACAAGATGACTGCGCAAAAAACTAGCGTATGCTCCCACAGGCATGATCTTAGAGTCTACAATAAATCATTCAAGTGTGATGCTTGCAAGGAACGAGGATCTCAATCAAGGTATCGTTGTGATCCCTGTGGCCAAGAACTTCACCAAGAATGCCTGGATAAGAAAACTGAGATTTCTCATGAGTTCTTCAAAGAGTCCTCGTTGAGGTTCTTTGAAGAGCCACAAGCAGGTTGTGGAAAGCGAGGGTGCCGATTAAACCACCCGAGGTGCTGTGATGCCTATGGGAAAGATATACGTGGATTCAATTACCACTACATGATAAAGGGTTAGGATTTACATCCCTTTTGTAGCAACCTTGAAAAGGAAAAGCTCATCGGAGAAACCTGCTTTCAAATTCAGAAAGTTGTTACTTCCAAGTGCAATTGGTGCCATCAGAAAAAAAAAATTGCAGGGGGACAAAAACACTGTCCAGGATGGTGTTACGTTTCTAGTTGCAGGAAGTTTCATTTTCATGTATATTGTCTTATGGAATTGATAAGGAAGAAAAGCTAATTGAGGAAACAAAATATTTCACAGAGACAACGGAAACAAATATCACTGCAGAAAATCAATGATAAGATTCTGCCTATAATCAAGGAGTTAATTCTCATCAACTCATGCCTATAATCAAGATAGCAAGATACAAGTTGTATACTATATTAACTCCTTGATTATAGGCATGAGTTGATGAGAATTAACTCCTTGATTATAGGCAGAATCTTATCCTTGATTTTCTGCAGTGATATTTGTTTCCATTGTCTCTATGAAATATTTTATTTCCTCAATTAGCTTTTCTTCCTTATCAGCCCCCTTCAAGTTGGAGACGGAGTGTACATGGAGTCCCATCTTATCGCGAAGGAAAACAAAAGGTGCCTTTGGTAAGAACTTGGTGAGAATATCTGCTATTTGATGTGAAGATGGCACAAACTGTGTGACAAAATGACTAATAGCTACCTTTTCTCGGACAAAATGATAGTCTATTTCGATATGCTTTGTCCTCGTATGAAAAAGAGGATTAACTGACTTATGAAGAGCGCTGAAATTGTCACAAAATAATTGTGGAGCATGAAATAAAGCGATGCCAATGTCACGTAATAAAAATGTGAGCTAAGTTAATTCAGTTGTGGTGGAAGCCATGGACCTGTATTCTGTTTCTGAACTAGATCGAGCAACTGTAGGTTGCTTCTTTGAACACCAAGAGATGCAATTCGCACCTAGAAAAGCACAAAAACCTGTTGTGCTTCGTTTGGTTAATGGACAACCCGCCCAATCAGCATTTGAAAAAGCATACAAAGAGAGAGGACTGTTAGAAATGAACCGTAAGCCATAGTCTTGTGTACCTTTAAGGTAGCGAAGAATTCACTTGACTGCTTGAAGATAGAGTTCTGTGGGGGAGTTGAAGAATTGACAAACTTTATTTACAGCATATTGAACGTATGGTCGAGTGAATGTGCGGTATTGAAGAGCACCAACAATACTTCTATAATAAGTAGCATCGACACCATTTGGTTTTGACATATGATCCGTTTCTTTGAGAACCATAGGAGTAGCATTAGGAGTACAATCTGCTATCCTTGTTTGGTTGAGAAGATCCTTGATATATTTGCCTTGAGAGAGAATGACTCCTCTATTGAAGTATTTAATTTCCACACCTAAAAAGAATGATAGACATCCAAGATGCTTTATAGCAAATTCTGCACTTAATTGTTGAATTAAGTTAGAGATAAAGGAGTCATTATTTTCAGTCACCAATATGTCATCTACATAGATGAGAAGCAATATTGTAACAGAATTTTGACGATAAACAAATAAAGAAAAATCTACCTTACTACAATAAAAACCAAGATGAAGAAGAAATCGAGATAAGCGATCAAACCAAGCTAGAGGAGCTTGCTTTAGCCCATAGAGAGACTTGTGAAGAAGGAATACATGATCAGGTTTGTGTGGATCCACAAAACCAAGGGGTTGTTCGATATACACAATCTCCTTTAAATTGCCATGCAAAAAGGCATTCTTCACATCCAGTTGTTTCATGTGCCAGTTTAAAGAAGTTGAAAGTGCTATCACAAGACGAATAGTAGTATGACGAATAACTGGACTATAAGTCTCATCAAAATCAATACCTGAGACTTGTGTAAAACCACGGGCAACAAAACGAGCCTTGAAGGGCTCAATAGATCCATTCTCTCGTTGCTTTATATGATAAATCCATTTTGACCCAACAACATTCACATTTTGGGGTCAAGGAACTAGCGACCAGGTTTGGTTTGAATGAAGGGCCTGGAGTTCCATTTTCATAGCCATAACCTATCGAGGATCCTTTAGAGCAACATGATAATTTCGGGGTTCAACAGGTAACTCGACTTGAGAAAGATAGCATTCATAATCTTGTAGATGTTTTGGAGGTTGCCTATGGCGTTGAGGATGAACATAATTTTCACTTTCATTATTGTCGATATTTGGATCAACAATATGCCTAGCCAAGTCATTTAGCAAAGTGAGAGTTTGTGTATCTGCCGATTCAACTGCAACTAAGGATTCATCTTCATAAGGCACATTAACATCAGGCAAAACTCCATTATTGTCATTATAACACCTGTCATGATCATTATTTTCATCATAATAGTCGTTAGTAGTTATAATAGATGTTTGAGTTGCTGACTCTACATTTGTTCCTACCTTTGGAGGTTCAACTTCAAGAGTGACTTTAAACTATTCATCAAGTGTTGGAAATTCAGCAAATTCTAATGGCACAAGAATTAATTCTTGAGGAGAGGGTTTATAGAGGAATTTACCTTTATTAAAGACAACGTGTCTTGATATATATACTTTTTTTGTTCGGGGTTCATAGCACCTATAACCCTTTTGAATAGGAATGTAACCAATAAATACACAAGGATAAGTTTTCTTAACAAATTTATTACCTTCTTGATGTTTTAGAGAAGGAAAGCATAAGCATCCAAACACTCACAAGCTTTTGTAATTTGGTTCATTGTGATATAGTTTAAAGTATGGAGGCTGATTGTGTAAAACTGAGGTTGGCATTCTGTTGATTAAATAGACAGTTGCAATAAAAGCTTCAATCCATAAAAATAATAGCAAGTTAGCATGGAATAACATAGTTAAACCTGTCTCAACAATGTGCCGATGCTTCCTCTCAGCCACTCCGTTTTGCTCTGGTGTTCTAGGACATGAAACCTAGAGCTGAATACCACAATTGTTAATATGACTGAGAAAATCAAAAGAGTTAAATTCTCCACCCCCATCACACTGAAAAATTTTTATTTTTCTATCAAATTGATTTTCTACTAATTTTTGAAATTTTTGAAAACAAAGAAAAAAATCTAACTTTTTCTTTAAAGGATATAACCAAGAAAATCTTGAAAAATCATCTATAAATATAACATAAAACTGAAATCCTTGATTTAAGACAGTGGGAACTAGTCCCCAAAGATCACAATGCACTTTTTGTAAAGGATAATTAGACATATCATTATTCAAATTAAAGGGTAATTTACAACTCTTTCCGGATTGGCAACTAACACAGATAGAAGACTTAGTTTGCCAATTAGTGACATCAATGACTTTCTTTCCTTTTAACAGAGATAAAATCTTTGCACTTAGATGTCCAAGGCGTTGGTGCCACAAAGAGAATGAGTTGTCCCCTTTTATTGCCGATAAAGCTTCTTGGAAACCTGGTTCCAAAGTATAGAGTTTTCCTTGTCTATGCCCCTTCCCTATTGTTCTCTTGTTTTGATCCTTAATAACAAAATTAGATGGTGTGAATTCAACAGTACAAGAGTTATCACTAGTGATTTTACTTACTGAAATTAAATTCTTTTTCAGTTTCGAAATGACAAGAACATCTTTTAAATTTAATTCTCCAACACATGAATTTCCAGTATGTGTTATATCAAGTTTGTTTCCGTTTCCAACATAGATAACATGCTTTCCTTTATATGGTTTTGTATAAGACAACATACCTGTGTTGTTGGTCATGTGAGCTGTAGCTCCTGAGTCCATGTAAAAAGAAGGGTCATTGTTGTTTAAGGTAAGAGCTGCCAATGCTTATGGTAGATCTTTTGATTGATAGGAATAGTCAAATCTATACCAACAATCAAGAGCAACGTGATTCAACTTACCACATATTTGACATGTTGGTTTGTCACTTTTTAATTGTTGTACAACTTCATTTGTTCCATCCTTTTTGAAGTTATTGGAATTAGCATTGTTGTAACGTCTTGCTGGAGTAAATCCTCTACCTTTTAAATTAAAACTCCCGCAACGTCCACGTCCACGTCCACGTCCACGTTGGCTAAAGAGTGCTTGATTATATTCAATATAACTTTTCTCTTCTTCCTTTTGAGAAGTTAGGGTCTGCTTATATCCCTGAAGAGCAAGTAAAACTTGATTAAATTTAGGATAAGGAGGTTTAGTTACCATAGCTAGACGGAAGCTTTCATATTTCGCTCCTAGTCCACGTGCAAATTGAAAGACTTTATCAAGATCATCTACTGGTTTTTTTTATAGCTGCTAGGTTGTTGCAGATTGATTTGAATTCTTTTGTGTAGTCATCTAAGGATCGTGATCCTTTCTTAATGGTCATCAACATATTTTTCAAAAGACCATCCTATTCAATTGTGATTGGCAGCAATTGTTCTTCTAAAGAACTCCACACATCATAGGCAGTAGCATCTTTTGCAATGTATGGTTGAGCTTCTTCTTTTATTATGCCAAGCAACCATGAAATCAGAAGACCATCATTTGTTAACCACAAGGTATAGGCTGGATTCATAACCCCATCTTTTAGCAAACGTTTAGGTTTGTCATCATTCTTTTCCAAATGATGAAGCACACCGAGACTACGAGCTAGATGAAGGATTTGTGATCGCCACATGAGATAGTTATTGGAGCCTAGTTTGATTGAAATCAAACTGGCACATTGATGGAATGATTGTAATGTAAGCTTGGGTTCTTCCATGACTAATCAATAAGAAAATGGAGGAATTGGGCTCTTGATGCTTGCGAGTTTCAAGGCTCTAATACCATGAAAAACTCTTATAAACTTGATATTTTATTCAATTGCTGTATGTTTTTCATGAAACAAGGCAGACTTATATACAAAGAGGAAGGAGAATTAAAAAAGGCAAGATAGCAAGATACAAGTTGTATACTATATTAACTCCTTGATTATAGGCATGAGTTGATAAGAAATAACTCCATGATTATAGGTAGAATCTTATCCTTGATTTTCTGTAGTGATATTTGTTTCCATTAGCTCTGTGAAATATTTTGTTTCCTCAATTAGCTTTTCTTCCTTATCAGGAATTACTGCATGATGCTGCAGACAAGGGTGAAAATTTGAAACATAAAGATATCAATCTGCATCAGTTAGTCAAATCTCATGCAATAGGATGGAAGTTTAAATACAAGAAGGTGGTAAAAGGAATCCTTGACTTCATGGGATCGTTTCTTGTGAAGGTTTTGGCCAAATTAACTTATGATGTTCTCCTAGACTTAATAGAATCGTCTTAGCTCGCCCAGCCTAAAATTCAAATCACTGTTACTTTGATCAATGTAGGGTTTAATAGTCCATTGTATATATGGGATATTATATATTATAAATTTCTTATTTCATATTTTTTTAGGGTACACTTTATGATGATTATCCTGTGCCTTTGTAGCTCCAAAAATTGATCCGGTGGTGATTAATCTCACAAAATTCTTATTATTGCCTTTCAACACCTAAAACATTTGATGGAAAGATCTTGCATATTTAGCAATTGTGTGATGACATTTATAAGGTGAAAACCACACGATATGCTCTAGAAAAGAATATCTAAGTTTATCATAAAATCCCCTTAGGTTGATCAAGAGAAGAAAAATAGATCATACCACTGTAAACAAGAATCCCATTAGGTAAAGGATATTAGCCATGCTCAATGTTTTCAAACACCCAACATCTAGCAAAACTGTTTCCTTATATTTGAATCATAATACATATCACTTATTTCATTAGAGAAGAAAAAAAAAGGGACACAAGTAAGACACTTAGATAGATGAGAAATTATCACCAAAAGAAAAGCACAAGGCTAAAAACAAAATCTACAACTGTGCTTTAAATTTGGAATGCTATTTCAGATTTTATCCACTACAGAACATTGGTATAGCTCTCTCCTCTTGTCATCTTGTTTACTGTTGCAGAATTTGAAAAGGAGTAAATATTGTCATTTAACTTTACACATAATTTGTGCAAGTCTAGCGCTCCACCAACATATAAAACCCAAATATTGATAATCTGGAATGCAGTGGAGCAATGGCAAGCAAAATATCTGAAGGAATGGACAGGATTTGTTGTTAAAACAATGTAAAAAAATAAGCACACTTGAGGAAAAGGCCAGACCTGTTGCAGCTTTGTATCTAGAAAATCCAAGCCTCCGGACTTGTTTTTCTCTTTGGAGAATCTCGTTGATCGAAAATCTGTAAAGTGAGAAAAAAAATTCAATAATTCAAGGCAGAGAAAGAGAGAGGAGAAGAAATGTGGGGGAAAGGAGTTGGATAGCAGATCAAGAGAGGTGTTTGAGACCTATTATGGCGGAGGAGAAGAGAGAAGTAGAATTGCATGGAGAAGAAAGAAAGAAAGCAGTAAAAAAGATAAACCAGATTTTAGGGAAAAAATAATGACTCCAAACAGTACCTACACAAAGAGTAGGGAAAAGCATAAAAGACTAACGGATCTGGGGCCGCGCAAGTTGCGTACGGTAACTTGCGCGGTCATTTAAACACATTTACATGATTACATGAACATTTCACACAATTATAATTATATGTATCTTATTACTACACCATATAATTTGTGTGCATACTAACATAAAAATAAAGATTACAAAACAAATAAACTGTGGAACTTTTCAAGGAAGCATAAGATCTTATCTGGGTAAAGGAAATGCATTGATTACGGAACTGTAATCACATGTACTTTCTTCAAAAAGAGAGAGAGAGAGAGGGAGAGAGAGAGAGAGAAATAAAATAAATGTAAATTAACAGTGCATATTAGTTAAGGTGACATCATCCATACAACATAGTATCATGAGGGCATAGTTTCACGTCAGAGAGATCTTGAATATTAAATGTATAGTTGAATATAACTGCTTGTAAATCATGTGAATAGGAAAATGTCAAATATAATTGCTTGAAAATTATGTGAATAGGGAAATGTAAATTTTCCATTTATTGGGACACTATGTTAGTTCAATCTTGTTGATACACCAATGTAAGGGTGTGCAATTAGTTTTTGGTTTTAAATATTGGCTTTAATCCAGATTTTTTTTAATACTAAAATTTAACTGATTTGAATTTTAAGACCTGATTAGGACTAGATTGAAATAATTGCGGTTTGATTTTGGGCCAAATTTGGATGGGTTTGGATCTATTTGAGTGATCCATATGGTCCACACTTCTTCTGACTCATCTGCCCCATTAAAAATTGAAATCCAATGTAAGAAATCCATATATTAAAGTCCAAATTCCATTGCAAGAACATTTCCATGATTTATGGCCCAAAACACATCCTATCTAATCTAAAATAATACACAATATATATATACATATATATATATATATAACATCAAAAAGATTTCAAGTTCTTAATCTAATATATATATTATTGCATATTAAACCTAAGTCAAAAAACTCTAAGCTACAAAAACAAAGAGAGGGCCAAATTATGTCACATTTACTTCTTTTAAATAACTAGATGGATGACCAATTGAATCTCTTCTTTTGATCTTCTTCTCAAAATGTTTGAGGCTACTTTCAGCACCTTTTCTCATCTCCATAATTGGAACCGGATGCTGAGAGAGAAGAGGTAGAGAGAGAAGCTCTTAACTCCCTTGAGTCCTCTTCCTGATTCTCAACTTCCTTGCTACCAGTGATAGGTCTTCAAGCTTTGCTGCAAATGCATGATCCCTCTGCTGGTTAGTCCCGAATCTATATGTACTATTTTCTTTCTACTGTGATATCTTGAGGTGTGTATCTGTGTTTGCTTTTGGTTGCCTTTGTTCCCTCCATCCTTGATTTCAGTCTTAGTTTCCTAGAGCCCGATTTTCCTTGGGTACAGCAATGCTAGGGTTTCCTGCATGTGTTTCTGCCTATGTGGATATTATCAGATGCTAACCATTGTTCCTATCTTCTATTCTACTGCATTTTCCTGGTTTTATTGGCGCCCTTGGTTTGACTATCCTACCAAGTGTTCTATTAGCTCCCTTAGCTAGTAGATTGATTTGAGAAGGGTGTGAAACGGTTTTCTGCCCAGTAGTTAGCTATCATATTGATTTGGACTTACTTTTGTTCCTTTGTTCAAGCTTCTATTCCTGGCATCCGGTTTATTTAATCTGCTTTCACCACATATTTCTTACAAAAACCAATTTGCCAGCCATTGGTAATCTGTATCCTCGGTAAGAATTATTCCCTGCGTGCTAGGCTCCAATTTGAATTCCACACTCCCAAATTATAGCTGCTCCAACTTGTTGTCAGTCTCCTACCCCACATATCCAGAGAATACTCCTACCTACTCCACTATCCCGCCCTCCTATAATTTCTTGTTTTATTTGCTTGCTCTTATTTCTGATAGCCTAGACCTAATGGTCTAGACTAGAGGACGAAAAAAATTGACCATTTCTGGGGTGTCGTCTTCCTCCACACCCCAGACAATTCTCTCTTCTCCCTAGATTGAGCCTCGGATATCTGCTATCCCAGCCTTGAACATGGCCAATCCAAACCTCTTATCCCCACTCAACCCGAGATACTCTTGGTTCTTGACCCCAATCCTCCTTTATCACCTACCCTCATTGTTCAGATGCCTCAATTGTTGGCTCCAGAACCAAACTTAGTAACCTCCTCGGTGGGCCCTGATGTTGGGAGCATTCACCCTCCAGTTGCCCAGTTAGCTGCTGAGAGTTATGGCCCCTGTGAGGATATACCAAACTGCTCTTAGGTGGGAAGCATGCCCCCTTCTGCTACTCCTGTGATTTCTATCCCTCTTGATCCCAGTGTGGGGAACAATATCCACTCACAATCGAAGTCACAAGCTTCTCTCAAACCTGTGGATTCTAATCAAACCATTCGTTCTTGGGCTAACGTTGTGAAAGGGAATCGGGAGCAATGTAATAGAATGAAATTAAGACATATTCCCAGCTCTGGAAACTTTGTTGATATTGATGCACTAGACTTTGAGGATACTGTGGGCAAGTTGGGTTTTTGTCTAATAAGGATGTTTGCGGGAAGATTCCCGAGAATGAAAGCAGTCATGGAACTCACTAAGCAATGGTGTGTCGTATCAAAGGTTCACACTCATGCCTCTGGTTGGCTGATCTTCTGTTTCAATTCGAATGCTGATAGACATAAGGTTCTCCGTGGAAGGCCTTATGCAGTGTTTGGGAGATTACTCATGCTTAAAGAGATGCCGTTAGAATTTGATTTTTCCCTGGAAGAGGTAAGTATAATGTTAATATAGGTCACTTTCCCAGCTTTGCCTCTTGGTTGCTGGAATATGAAGGCTCTTAGTAAAATTGATTCTGCTACTGGTATCCCAATTATGACCGATATGCTCACAACAACATTTGATCGCCTGTCCTATGCTCGAGTTCTAGTGGAAGTTGATGTGTCTAAACCCTTAGTGAAAGTAGTGCCAATAAGATTACCATCCAGCAAGATCAAATAGAAAACAGTGAGGTTTGAGTTTGAACCATCCTACTGTAATTTTTGCTGCAAATTCGGACATGTCACAGAGGCTTGCATGGGGGAAAAAATGAAAAAGAGGGAACAATTGATGAAACCCAGTAGTGACCAAGCTAACAAATGGCTAAAGAGTAGGCCAAGGCCCCTGTCTGCACCGGTCGGGCAGGAGCTGAGATCCTCTTCACCTTCTTAGACAAGGCAATCACGTACTGACAAAAGGAAAGAGCCTGTCCAAAGTAATGATGCTGAACTAATGCACATCATTCATTCTATGGCTAAAGGCCGTGTACATGGGCTGGACAAGCAACAAAATAGAGATATACTGGCCAATGAGGGCGCTAGAGCTAATGATGCTCCATCAACATCAGTTGGGTAACGAAACCAATTTAGGGATACAAGAGGCAGGTCCAGGACAAGACGTATAGGATGTCCACAAATGCGATCAAATTCACGGAGACATGTCCAATTTGGAATTAATAAGTCGGTCTCTACTACTGGAAAGGTTAATAGTTCTGAAGAAATTCCAACGGCTATGGTGAATGCAGGTAAGGATACCGTGCAGGCCACCCAATTTATTCATTCCATATGGAAGAAATATGCTCAAAGTAGTGTTGACTTCATTGGTGCCAAATAGGCACTAATTAGTCCACCATAAGAGTTGCTTCATGGAATATTCAAAGGTTCAACATGACCCTCAAGCAATACGAGATTCGAGAATTTATCTGATGGGGGTAGAATAGTCATCTTTTGGAATAGTCATCAGATTACTGGAAACAAAGTTGACTATAGATGGGCTGGATAATATCCTTCAACATAATTTTTGTAATTGGTCGGTTTTACATAACATGGTGGAAGCTGATGGGGGTAGAATAGTCGTCTTTTGGAATGGGGCAAAGGTGGATGTCAACTTATTCCACTGCTCACCTCAGGCTATCACTGTTCACATCACATGTAAGATTTCTCATGTTACTTATTTATTTACTTTCGTCTATGCTTACAATTCTATTGTGGCAAGAAGGACTTTGTGGAACAAGATTGAGTACTTGTCGTCCTCATTATTGGAGGCATGGATCCTTATGGGTGATTTTAATACTTATTTACATGTGAACGATAAACTCAGTGGTACCATGCCTACTTCATATGAAATTAGGGATTTTGCCTCATTATGTGCTGATACTAGTCTGGAGGATCTTCCATATATTGGGCCGCAATTTACTTGGACTAATTTAAGGGTGTGGTCTAAGCTTGATCGGGTTATGGGTAATTATGCATGGTTCCAATGCCCTGTCCAGGCATCGGTGGAATTCCTCCCTACTGAGTTTCTTTCTGATCATAGCCCTGTCATTTGGTCAGTGGTGGACAACATTGGGGGATCTCCTCGTCCATTCAGGTTCCTTAATTTTTGAGCTGACCATGAATCGTTTCATAATATTGTCAAGGGAGTATGGGATCGAACATACACGGGATTTCACTAGTTCACTCTATACCGTCGGTTGAAAGAGCTAAAGCAGGACTTGAGGAGATTAAACAAACTGGAATTCTCTCACCTGTCTAGTCATGTGGAACAAGCAAACTTAGCCGTACTTAATGCCTAACAGTTATTACTTGAGAATCCTGTGGATTAGAATCTTATTGCACAGTTCAATGAGTGTAAACGGTCGGCATGGTATCTTGCGGAGGCAGAAATGAAGTTCTACCAGCAACTTGCAAAAGGTAAATATGTTGCTCAAGCTGACAAGAATATTCGTTACTTCTTCAACATTGTCAAATGGAATAAAAAAAAGAGCTTCATTGCTTCGATTCTCAAGGAAGATGGCTACATGACTGACAGTCCTAAGGCTCTTGCTGCTGAATTTGTGGAATTCTACCGAAACCTATTGGGAACTAAGGTGTGTTGCCAGGAAATCAATTTGGACTATGTTCGTGCTGGGCCAATGGTTCCTCATGACCTAAAGGCTGACTTAATTAGGGATGTCACTATCCAGGATATTAAATTGGCCCTGTGGGATATTGGTGACTGCAAAGCTCTAGGTCCATACGGTTATTCTGCCTTATTTTTCAAGAGAGCATTGGATATAGTTGGACAAATCTATGTGATGCTGTTAGAAAATTCTTCGCATCTGGCAGATTATTAAAGCAAATCAACCATTCTATTATTACTCTAGTTCCCAAGTCTGAGCATGCAGAGAGGGTGGGAGATTATTGGCCAATTTTTTGCTGCAACGTGGTGTACAAGATTATTTCTAAAATTTTGGCAGAAAGACTTAAATTGGTTGTTCCACATCTTGTAGACATCTCCCAGACTGCTTTCATCCAAGACAGACTCATGACTGATAATATCCTCCTGGTTCAAGAGCTTATGCGTGCGTATAGTAGGACAAGAGTCTCTGCTAGATGTACAATTAAAATGGACCTTAAGAAGGCTTATGATTCAATTAACTGGGATTTCTTACTGAATTACTTACAGAAATTAGGTTCCCTCATATTTTCGTGAACTGGATTGAGCAGTGTGTGACCACTACTTCTTTCTCTGTTGCTATAAATGGGACTGTGCAGGGTTTCTTTAGAGGTGCTAAAGGTTTACACCAAGGGGATCCAATCTCTCCTTTGCTATTTGTTATTTGCTTGGAATATTTCTCACGAGTTGTTAAAGTGCACACACTGGGGACTTCAGTCACATATCATCCCAAGTGTGAGGCATTAAGGATTACTCACCTTGCATTTATGAATGACCTGATGCTGTTTGCTAGGGGAGATTGTTCTTCTGTTTGTATTCTCCTTGACTGTCTGGAAGTATTTAAGAGATGCACGGGCTTTGAAATTAACAAGGATAAGTCAAATATTTATCTTGTTGGGATCCGATAGACTGATTAAGAGAGTATCCTGGATGCAATGGGCATTCCTATTGGGGAACTTCCTTTTCGCTACCTTGGCTTACCAATCATTAATGGTAAAATAAGGCTAACCTTCTACAAACCTTTGCCTGATAGAATTGGCTCATACATTGGGAGATGGTCTGCATGTTCTCTTTCGTATGCTGGGCGGCTCCAATTGATCCAGTTTGTTCTTCAAGGTGTTGAGTGTTTCTGGTTGTCCATTCTTCCTACTCCGTCAGCTATTATTTGTCAGCTAGATAGGATGGCTATGGATTTTCTGTGGAACTAAAAAAATGCATTGGTTTCTAGGAAAGATATTTACCTTCCCAAGACAGAAGGTAGACTTGGTTTGCAGAATTTACAGGCTTGGAACGGGGCGTTATTGTCTAGAATCATTTGGGACTTACAAGTAGAGAAACAATCCTTGTGGGTCAAATGGTTGGACTAGTACTATATGAAGGGCAGATCAATTTGGGAGATTGATCATCACCGGGGCCAATCCCCTCTGTTTCGTAGACTGCTTTCAATCAGATACATGATACTGGACCAGGAACAGGATATTCATAGTGCGGCGGATCTTCTTCACACTTAGGCTATGGGTACTGAGTCGTTCACTTCTCAAGCTTATGAATATCTGAGGCCAAATACACTGAGGGTGTATTGGGCTAGTACTATTTGGAAGCAGGGTCTAACCCTGAAGCACTCATTCATTCTTTGGTTGTGTGCTAGGGGAAGACTGAAGACCAAGGATGCACTTGTGTTCCGGCTTGATGACATGTCGTGTCCACTGTGTAAGTCACATCTGGAAATGACTAACCATTTGTTTTTCAAGTGCCCTATTCTTGCTACTATTTGGCTGGAAATTAAAAGGTGGCTCTGATTACCACAAACAATGAATACGTCCAATGCTTGCCTTAAGTGGTACAAGCGTGCCAACTGTGGTTCTTCGTGGTTAGCTAAGGCAAAGGCTACTGCTATGGCTACCACATTCTACTACATCTGGAATGCTCGTAACAAGGCTATTTTTGAGGGGGAAGTTTGCCAAGCATTGGATATTGTCAAAAGGATTAAAACACATGTGTACACTATTATTTTTACTTTGTACCCTAATGTTTTGACTAGTTTTGAGAATTGTAGTCATATCCGCTAGTTATTAGTCTCCAAGACTATGGACTAGTGAGCAACCATGTAAATATCTTTTGACCAATATTAATCCTTTTACATTTTGATCCAAAAAAAAAATCAGAACCACTAGCTTGAACAAAGGTTTATAGTAAACCTATTCATTAACAACTACAATTCTCTTTAAATAAAAAAGAAATTTTAAACCAAAAGACATTAACAACTAGAATAAGGTAATTATATAGTACTACTAGGATTACACTGCAAAACCAATTGTCCAAATATAGCAAAACTTATTTAGAAAATTTTAATCAAACTTTACTCCTAAACCGCAAAGAATCAAATTGAAATCTAGAACTCTTTTACCAAGAATTGTTGAGCCATAAGAAATTAAATAAACATATAATCACTAAATTGATCCTAGAAATTATTGATCACAATGCAATATGCAAACTAAAAAATAACAAGAAGTTTACAAAATCTAATTTAAAAGCATGGCGAACTGATTTATACAAAAAATCTAATTCAAAAAATTCTCTTGAAAAATATAACTTGATTAAAAAAAAAAAGGCAACTAACTATTACAAATCGAATGTCTTTGGGGTTTTGAAGTATACCTTTCTTTGTGAAGTAGAGGTATGATTAAGCTTACTCGAAGAAGAAACATGGGAGAAATCCATAAAGTTGGGGGGAAAAAAAGTTATTTGTTTAGAAATGTTGGCATACTGATTGTTGTTGTTCGTAAATAGAGTTCCATGTGCAATTTCAAAACATCAAGTCAAGAAAATTGAAGGAGAAAGAAAAAGGTATAAGAGAGGATAAAGGGGTTTCACTTAGAAAGAATAACTGTATAGCTTCTATTTTATTTTATTTTATTTTATTATGGGGAATGATTAATAACCCTCTTGTGATAGTATGGAATAATTTGTAAAAAATTTAGGGCACTGGGATCATGACTAAGTTTGTAGTGTTGTAAGGGTTGCTCTCTTAGATCAATTGCATTCTTGGAAGTCATATATTATTGAATGAGATGTCAAAGGATAATAGATGTAATTGAAAAAGGTGAGAGTACACAAATCTCAATAATGTGTGTTACATAGAGGGATATTTTTGTCATTACACTTTTAGGTTAAAGACATTGTTATCACAGTATTATTTTTGGTGTCAATATCTTCATATAGTGATAAATGAATATGTTTAAAATGTTTAAATGTGATTATTTGTTAGTGAAGGAATTTTAATCATTTTAGTAGTCAAGGATAATATATCTTCTAGTCCCTATAGTAGATTGAGAAACCAAAATAGTTCTTTTAGTCATTACACATTGTTGTATGTTTTATAAAAGAGAGGGATATTAATTTATTCCAGAATATCCATATTAATGGGTGAGTTAGAATAGTTAATTAATTCTAAAAATTCCAAATTTATATGTGGGAAAAAATAAAATAAATATTTGATCTTAGGTCATGGATTTATTGTTTTGGATTATATTTCATAAAGAATTAAAAAGACCCAAATAAAATAATAAGCCAGGTGAGACGGGACAAATCCTTAACCTATCACGGATTCGAGTTTGGCTAGCCATAGGGTTAATAAAAACCTAAGGAGGACGGTTAAAAGGAAAAAATAAATAAAAACTAGAGCTGTCAAGCTCATGCTCTCTTATCACTCTGTCTAACTACTTTCACTAGTAGAACAATTTGTGAGATTAAAAGAATACGTTGGAAGGTCAAAAGAAGAGAGTTTTGACATTTCATGCGTCAAAGTCTAATATGCGCTAAATTTGTCTATAATTTAGGGGTCATTTGTGCTCTATTTGTCGTGAAATTAATCGTATTGAAGTGGCAACTTATCCCACCCATTCCACTTTATTTTATGTAGGAATTATTGAAAGATCATTTGAAGAAGAACAAGGGTGAAAAGTATTGAAAATCAAAGAAAAAAAAATCACATCTGGAAGAAGCCTAGGGCTTCTAGCCTAGGTCGCTTGTCCCTAGGTTGCCTGGGCTCAGAAATTTAAGTACTGAAGCAACTTAGGCTGCCTAGTTCGCATGAGGCCAGGTTGCCTAGGTTCTGTCATGAAAAGAAGAAAAAAAAAAAGACTTAGGCGGTCCTGTCTAAGTCACACAAGGCCAGGCCGCCTAAGTTCGAATATTTGCCCTATTTTGCTATTTTTGTTATTTTTCCATTAGGCAACTATAAATACCAATTATAAGTCTTAAAAACACATCGTAGAGTGGCTAGACACCTAGAGATTCCTTAGAGAACCAAAGAAACATCAAGAAGAAGGAGGATCAAGGCCAACAACGATGGAAGAAGATGAGTCGATCTGAGAAGATTTCAAAAGAAGAAGAGGGAAAAAGCTTGTCTATATGTGATCTCTTTTCTTATCTTTGTACTTCCTTTATCAATATAGATTTACATTTGATTTCTTATTGTAATTGAAGAGATAAACCCTTATTTGATGTTTTGGATGGTGATTTACTTTGGATCTATAGAATTTCAATATTTTGTATTTGATTACTTAGGCTTTCTTGTGTTAGGTTGTTGATTTGAGATTGATTGCATTTTTCTATTAATTAGTTCTCTCCTAATGAATTTGAGAGATGGGGTTGAGAGTTGAATAATAAATCAATTGATTCAATGTTTGTTTTGCTTTAATTAACTCAAGAGAAATATTGGAGATTTTAACCTAGGTAATCAAAAAGCTTGCTAAATTGCCTAGAAATAGAGATTTTACACCTTCTAAAAGTTCATTTGAGCTGATCTTAATGCTTCCTAAAATTAGTTGATTTGATAGAGACATTGGTTAATTAAATTTGCGATTTGGGATTTCTTATGCCTTGACAAAGGATGAGATTTGCTTTTGAGAACTCATACCGGTACTTGAAATTAGATTCCATAGTCTTAAGGGGAATTGCTTTTCATAATACCTAATTGGAGAGTCTTTACTTTTATATTGTCTTTTTCTCTTTTTCTTATTCTTTGAAAAGTCTTGTGACTTTTTCATGTGTGGACTCGACATATTCTCTATTGTAGTAGTTTACCGTAATAGTTTGATTATTTTATCCTTCTTATTTGGTTGGCTAAATAATAATATTAGAGCAAAGTAGTAGTAATTGCTATGCTCCTGTGGATTCAATACTTACTATTCCCTATAATATGCGATGGGTAAACTAGCTCAATTGTCTGGTTTTAGTATTTTGCATATTAATTAAAATTTGATTGTTTGTAGCATTTGTTGATACTTCTTCTAACATATAAACACACACCATCAGAGTCAAAGACTGATGGGTCTTTCTATTAGATATACTCTAAAAAACGCGGTTCAATCAAATCCCAACATGCTATTCTACAAAATCTGGTGCAACCCTCAGCTTCTTCTAATTTGAAGAACAAGAAGAAAAAAAAAAGAATATTCTCCTAGTCTCTGATAATTTTTAATGTCTATTTTGCTACATTCAATATATTCAATCCTATAATTGGTATCAAAGTGTGGTTAATTAATAGCCTAAGAGAACGTTTTGGTGGTAGTTCTATAATAAAAATTAAATCTTTATCTAATTTATGTTGTCCTTATTATTTTCTAGATTACATCTACATCTCACAAGTGGAGGTATAGGAATTATAATCTAATTTTATTATTGGTTTTGGTTTTATTAATAGAATATGATGTATACTGCCTCGTGTGTGGAGGTTTAGGCGAATGTAAAAAAAAAATTTATTTCATTTAATGAAAGCCTTTGTCATTATGCATGTCTAGTTCCAAATGTTGAAAAGCCGAAAGATACCAACAAGTAACAACAAAAAACCTTCAAGGAATAGCAAAAAAAGTAGAATCAAGTTGTCCAACGATTCTAGAGGAGATTTGGCGCTAGATAGAGTGGCCAAACTAGCGTCAGATACATCCTATATAGGCATGATTATTTTTATTATTTCTTTCAATTTTTCAAAACCAATCATACCAGTTCTTTATTTTTTATACATAACTTTTATTTATTCTGATAAATAAATTGCATGAAAAAGTTAGAAATTGGAACTACCTTAAGATTAAATACGATCATTGATTTTATTATGTTTAATCAAGTTTTATTTGGCAACATAAGTTAAAAGAATAGAAAAGTACGAAAATAATTTTATTTTTGGTATGTTTTATTCTTTTATATTGTGAACAATCAATGAAAGTGTTTTCTAAAGTAAATATGGTAATTAAAAACTTAATGATCGATTCATGATTTATTTTTTTTAGAGGATTTATACCCTTACAATAGGGAAATTTTTTAATCCAGGATCTTTGAAAATAATTGCCCATATAATATAATGAAAAACACAAGCAAAAACTTTATTTTTTTAAAAAAAGATAAAATATGAAGTGAGAGAGGGATTCTAATGGTCTCATGGCTTCCATCACCATTCAATGTTAATGATTTTGGATCTTCTTGGGTCACCCTACACATGACCCTCTATAGGATGGGCAACCATAAGAATTTATATTTAACAAATTAAATTAAACTAAAATTTATGATAATTGTTATATTCGGTCAGCCTGTGTTGAAGTCTCTAACATTAGATTGCCCATAGTTCATTGAGAAATAGTGATCATCCTACGATAAGACTGTTGGAATGTATGCTCTACAATCTTATATATCTAAAGTAAATTCAAAGAAATAAATAAAAGGTTTATTCTAAAAATTTGTTTGTATTTTTTACTTTAATTTATGCATAATTTGTTGGAAAAGACCCATTATATTTAAGTAATTGATTCATATGAATTGTCATCTTTCACAATAATGTATGAATTATGGGTTACTTAACACATAAACTTAGTTCTTAATTGGTTAATTATAATGGGGGATCTAATCAGGAAAAAAGTTATTTTACTATGAGTTCTAATTAAGGAATGGCTTACCTTTAGTCAGTGAGTAATCTACTCACTTTATGACATAAATGTATTTGGAATACGTACAACAAAACTCGTAGTAGTGGTTTCTTAAAATACTAAAATAATAGAAACCCAAACTACTACAGCTAGTATATGAACTTATACCCTATGGCTTAAGTATGGGTTGGTGGTCGAAAGAAGTTAATCATGTTCTTTGATATATTATTGATGAGGTTCTATTATAGGACCAATATACTTGTATGCTAGATATGTATGACTAGTTAGTTAAGACAAATTTATACAAGATAGTTTCTATACTCCTAAATGGAGAAATTACCCCATTGTGATTGTCCAAAATAATCTATATAATTCAGGGCCCTGTGAATGTGACTTAGTATTGTACGCTTTTGGGTAGCTCCCATATATAAGCGGGTACATACTAGATGTCATGAATTATCAGACTAGATGTTTAAGGATGGTAGAAGTCATTGAGAGAGGTTTTAGTACATTTCTCCTGTCTTGATGATCAGTGTTATATAGAGGATTATTTTAGTCATTATACCTATAGGCCAGAGATATAACTATACACAACATTGTATATGAGGTCAATATTTCCTTATGACAATAATAAGAAATACTTAAAATGTAAAATATAGGTATCTTTATAGTTGGAGTGTTTTGGTCATTTTATTTGCCAAAGATGATGTGTCTTTTGGTTCTCAAAATAGCCCGTAAGTCCTAATAAATTTTTAAGTTAAAGAAAATGGTCTTATATAAAGTAGATTTTATTTTATTTGGATAGTCTAATTTATTATTGGGTTAGATTAAAATAAAACGCACAATACAGAGAAAAAATTTATTATCTGATTTAACTGGTTAATTTAATTATTTAGGGCGTGTGCCCAGATTAAATAATTAATATTATCTTGGGCAAAAACTAGAAAGAGACTTGAGAAATTATTTTGGTCCATTTGGGTTAATTAAATTATTTATTTATAGGCTTTCTCTTTTATTAGTCTAAGAATAAATAAATAATTTAAGCCTGACTCAATAGATTGGACTAAGGGATACAAGAACTAGACCCAAGCCCAGTTCAACTTGGGCTAGCCAGGTGAATCATGGCTAGCCAGGTGAATCATGTATATAGATAGACTCCACTGATATTTATTTTATTAGGGTTTTGAAATCCTTAAAGATCAGATATACATGATCAGTGTAACATAAGATATTCGATGCAGTTAAAAAAAAAAAAAAAAAAGACTTTGGATCCATGAGAGACTCTTGTGATTAGCCTACAAAATTTTCTCTGTGTTTTCTTTGTCTCCTTGTTTAGAAGTCGAAGGAATTTTTAAAAAAAAAAAAGGTCTTCTTCTTGAGAGTACTTTTTAGTGGTTTGTCAAGGAAAAGGAAAATGCTAGATATTTTCTCTAATCCCCTGCTTTCACCGACGACATTAGGCAATGTACATATTCTAAAAGTCCAAAGGATTTATATGGATGTAAAGAAGAAGCAAAAGGCTTGCGGGATACACTCTAGAGGCTACGGTGCAAATACTAGTGGTAGAACAACCAAGCACGTCTGCTCAATCTAAGCAATCAAAAGTTGTTCCTAAACACAGAGGTATATTTCTAAAAGCTTCCACTATGATATTTGTTGTGTTAGCATGCTTTCTGTGTCTTATTTTGCCCTGACCCATTTTCAAGAACTAATTTCTAGATCATTAGTTAAACGACTTTGATAAGTGATTGTTATACACTTAATTTAGAAAACCGTTATCCGACGGCGCCACTCAAGCAGGGGCGGACATAGGATTGGATTATTGGGGGGATAATAACAAACTAAACTAAATTTCATATGTTCAATAATTTATGAAAATAGTAATATTAAACCATACAAAAATAGTTCTAAAATATAATATAGAAAATATAATGCATCAAAATATAGATCATCACTCTTTCAAATCAAGAAAATCATCTATAAGTGAATCTATGCTAAAATTTTTTGCAATTTCCTTTTTAATATAGGTTATCAAACAATTTGATAGAAAATCATCTTCCATCTTGTCTTAAAACTTGGTCTTTACTGTATTCATAGATGAAAAAGATCACTTTGTGGTAGTTGTAGAAGCTGGAAAAGGAAGAATAAGGGGTACCACACTATACACAAGTGGATAAATTTCAAACTTCCTTGTCTTGACCATCCATTGACTTAATTCAGATATAGTAGACAACTTTTC
The DNA here is from genome assembly GCA_026120185.1 of Voacanga thouarsii. Taxonomy (NCBI): domain Eukaryota; kingdom Viridiplantae; phylum Streptophyta; class Magnoliopsida; order Gentianales; family Apocynaceae; genus Voacanga; species Voacanga thouarsii. The sequence continues at coordinate 2,011,072 of JANUWF010001125.1, forward strand.
AAAATTAGAAATTTGTATCACATGATGAAAATGCTCAAATTGCAATCTTAATATATCATCTCACATTTATTGAAGTCTCTAGGACTTTTCAGCCAACTTGCAAATATCATCAATTCTAAATGATGCATGCATCTTCCTTGGATCTAAAGTTGAACAACAAATTAGTAACTCTACTATATGATTATTGAATTTGCTACTTAACTATTGCAATTGAGTGTCGATAACAACATTGAAAAAATCAATTCCATAATGATGCTCAACTGTACTTACTTCTTGTTGATGACGGGCTCTTCCTTTTCATATAATATAACGTGCATCTAAATTTGGAATAGGAATATTAACAATCTCACAAAAGGATTTCGTCTTCAAGATTAATTCATTCCATCCTTCATCTCGTAATTTTTGAATGAGAAACTTAGTGCACAAAACAAGATACATTGCATTTAAAATGTCTTGAGATTGAGGCTGCAAAGCTTGGCAAAGTAAATTAGAGAACTCTAAGATTGCTCGCATTAGATGCATTATGAAAAAAATATTCAATTGGAGTTAATGCCTTATAAGCTACATCTGCATCTCCACACTGAGTCGGTAGAACCCCCTCCTCAATGATATTAACTAAAACTTCACAAGTTGCACTAAATATATTCATTAAAATAGCAATAGATTTCAAATGAGAACTCCAACATGTATCTCCTGCCCACTGTAAACTACCAACTTGATTAAGTCCTTTTCTACTCTTAAGCTCATTATTAGCAAGTAAATAGGTAATATTTGAAGCATGAGCAACTTTTAGTTGATCATTACACTTTCATGAAGCACTAGCAATGTTAATTATACTACTCAATTTTCCAAAAAAATGATGAATAAGAATAACTTCTTTTGATGCAGCAATTAAAGCTAACTATAAATAATGTGCCAAACAATGAGCATAGTAGGCATAAGGGCATTCATTTAAAATAAAAAATTGTAACCCATACTATTCCCCTTACATATTACTTGATCCATCATAACATTGTCCTCGAATATTTTGAACATCAAGACTGTGACAAGAGAGGACAGAAATGATTGCATCTGTTAATGTCAATGTTGTATCTTTTACATGAACAAGCCCAAAAAAAACGCTCTTGTACACAGTCATGTTTGACAACAAATTTTAAAACAATAGCCATTTGCTCCTTTTTAGATTCATTTCAAGCTTCATCAACAATTATACAAAATTTTGCATTACCAATTTCTTCAGAAATAGCATTCTTCACTTTTATTCCCATAACTTCTAAAATTTCCTTTTGCACTTTATGCGGTGTGTACAAGGCATTTTGAGGAGTATTATTCAAAACTTCTGCTACTTTATTATTATAAGATGATGTGAAACTCAACAATTCAAGAAAGTTCACTCTATTTTTTCATGATTTCGTGTTATCATGACCTCTAAAAGTAGATCCTTGAAATGTAAGCCACTTAATAACATCAATGGAAGCTTTCAAATGAAGTCAATTTTCTTCCTTTTGCCTGGAAGAAAATTTCATAAAAAAATTTTCAATATGCCCATCTTGATTCATAAGATCATCACATGCTTTCTCAGTCTTTTTATGAGGAAAATTTGGACTTTTCTCCACGTGTGCCAAAATTGCAGAATTTTCACCATCATTCACCTTCTTCCCCAACCAAAAACCATTAACAGTGAATGAATCTAATAAAAAAACGTCCATCTTTTTTATAGAATAAACAACAAGAAAGACAAAATGCAACATCTTTACTAGGAAAATATTCTAACTATGAAGGAAATGATTTAAATCATGATGTTTGAAAGCTACAAGAATGTTTTTCTCCTAATTTTGGATAATTAGATTGCAAATACTGAGATGGACCTACCTTAATATAGGCTTTATGAACTTCATCAGACTATCAATAGGATATTTACATATTTGCAATCGTAACCCTAGATCACATTGTAAAGAATTGATATCAAATCCTACTTGAACTACTCGTAGAGTTTTTGCAAGAGGAATTTTACAATTTGAAAGACCAAGATCAACAAAATGTAGCTTTTCACTAGATTTTGAAGTTTTAATTTTTTTTCCTTTTGAAGAATACATCAATCGTACATGATCTTTTCATCTACGATTTAAAAAGGGAAAAAATTACAATCTTTTAATGCATAATTTAGATATAATTAGTTAAAATGTATACATAAATCTAAATATTAATGCCAAAAAAAAAAACATACACACACACACACACGCACATTCATAGATGCAAAAAAATTGATAATAATACCAAAAAAAAAAAGCACGCGCGCGCACACACACACACACAGACCACCACCCAGGTCTACTAGGAACCACCATGCAGGCTCACTAGAATATATAACTGGAATATATTAATTTATTTAAATACACTAAAGCAAGTCTCGTATTAGCACAATGCAAGTCCCACGTCACTGTCACTTTTACCCCTATACATATATTCGCATAAAAGTCATAAAATTGTCTAAATATAAATTAAATATTTTTTAAAAATATACATTAAATTTTCAAATTGAATAAAATGTTAAAAACTAAACGCATAACTTACCTTAACAGAATCAGACAAAATAAAACTTTCTAATGAGTAAAATTTGGAATCTTTTTATAGGGTCAGAGGAGTTTTGCCTTAAATTTGGAATCTTAGAAGTTTTATGCTCCAGAGAAGCTTTATGTGCAGTAAGGACCGTGGTTTTCCATTTTTTGGAGGAGCTTTATAAGCTTTTGAAACTATGAGTAGGGTTTATAGTGCTGTAGAGTTTTATGAAAAGGAAACGTGGGATGGGGTTTGGAGTGAAAACGAAATGTGGGATGGGTATGGAGTTTTGTGAAAGGAAAGGAAAATCAATAGATGTGGTGTGTACACACACACACACACACACACACACACACATAATATATATTAAAATTCTTGGGTGAGGGGGGCCATGGCCCACCCAAAGTGTACATAGGTTCACCCCCCGCACTCAGGCTCTATTAGGTCCTCCAACTGCTATCCACTTCTCAATATAATTGTCTCAAAATACTCTTGTGAAGCATTTTCTCTAATAAGTCTAGCTAGCCACCCAATCTTATTCTCCAAATTACAAATTAACACCTCTTAATCTTAGCAATGCCTCTACTTCTTCAAAACGTGATGTTGTTGAAGTTACAAACTTTACTATAAAAATTTTGACAATTAGTGATGAACTGCTAAATAATACTCCCTCCATCCCCTTTTATCTGTCCATTTTAACTGATTTGCAAGTTTTAAGAAAAATAAGATTTTTCGGTTAATTAATTAGCATTTCCTATTTTACCCTCAAAGAATCTCTCTCTTTATTACGGTGTAATAAGCATATTTAATTTACTTCCATTTTCCACTACAAGTGCACAATATTCATTGTATTAAAGAGAAGTATTTGTGAAAAAAATAGTAATTACTAATGGGACAGATAAATTAGGACAAAAGTCTTAGTTAAAATTAACAGATAAAAGGGGACAGAGGGAGCATATTATTAGACCGCTGTGTAAAATAGTCATCGTGTGACAAAAATCAGAATCCATCACTTAATTTCACAAGTTGAAGATTTTCCGTGACGATACATTACAATGTCACATGCTGGTATCATAAAAATATTTGGCACCAACATTTCCCACCAACTAGAGATAGAGCGAAATATTTTTTGTGATGATACTAATATTATGTGATTTTTTATTTTTCCATCAATGTAGTATCTTTTTGTGACGAATTATATAATGTCATTATTTATTACTGAAATTTAACGTTATGTCACTAATATTATTGTTCATAACAATTTTTATTGTATCATGTATTTTATAACTATTTGGTGATATATATACATATGCGAAAATACAAGTATTAATGAGAAAAGCATTATGTCATATGTATATGTAGTATGAGATGACACATCACAAAATTTTAAATAATCTATGATGTTAATTATCTATCATAAAAAAAAAACATATTCACATAATATTATATGTAACAATATGCTTGTGTCACGTTTTACAAAATTACATTATAATACGTGACGCAAACATATTAGAGTCATAGATGCCTATTTTTGATTAAAAATTATTTAATGTATATTCATATATATATATATATATATATATATATATATGTATATGTATATACACATATTAGACTCATAGACTCCTACTTTGTTTTTTGCATAAATTTTATTTGTTTTTCACATAACTTGGCTTTATATATTTTTTATTATTACATATAGAGTAATCAAGAAGTTTTAACTCCACCAATTGCATATTCAGAAAAAGGATCGCTTTCTACTTCCACTACAAAAAAAAAGGATAAATATGATGTCAACAAATACGATGGCTACAAAACTATTGTAAACAATGACTATATGCGATGCTTGATAAATCGTCATATTTGTTTAGATAAATGCAACAGTTATGTACAAAATACGACGGTTCTGCAATAATCTTATTTGTTGAGACAAATTGATGATTTTATCTAAGCGTCATTTATACATCAACTTAATAATACATTTTCACGACCATCGTATTTATTGTTAAATATAACACAATCCTTTGATAATAATCTAAATTATATCCAATTACCTTTAAATTTAGTCAGAAAAATTTTTATTTACTAATTTTAACAAATCTAATAATTGGATTGTTAATTTGATATACTTATATTTATAAATGCATTAGGATTTTGGAGCTCGTATAGAGATTACACCAGATTATGTGGGGAAAAAAATCTGATTACTTTCAAATTTGGCCAAAATTTTTTTTAGCTATTTTAACAAATCTAACAATTAAATCATAAAATTAATATATTTACGTATATAGATGAGGTTGGGTTTGTAACACCCCGCTACCTAGGCCCAACAGGCTCGGAGATGTCGCCCCATTCAAAGGACAAGGGGTCTTTATAACTAGGACACACAAATAAAAATAAAACAATACTTTGAAATTAAAACTTATTACAACCCAAAAATTCAAGAAAAAATCGGAAATAAAATTTTTCACTCTCAACTCCCAAAGCATTATATAAAATAAATAATAGAATATCCTCCGAGTAGGCAACAACTAGCTACTCATTCCCACAGCAGGACCGACCTAAAATCATGGTAAAAGGGTGATGAGATAAAAATCTCAATAAGTCCGTGTGTGCTTTGAGTGTCCAGTGAAAACAGTTCATGAATGCAAGGATTAAGAACTTCATAAGAAAAATATTGGCAAGCAATAAACAATGTTAAAAACAAGAGTGACGTTTTGGTTTTTCCAACCATACATGAATAATAAAATCAACCACTCAAAAGGCGGCCATGGGTTACCACACGTTGGGCCCCATAACTATACAACGGTCAGAATGCCACACTTTGTGCAGACTGACAAAAAGGCAGGTGATCAACCTACCAGGTAAGATTCTCCTTCTTCTCTACACCAAAACAAAATCGGTTGTCCATTCCGGCAACACACAGTCCACATGACTGAAAACTGCTAGTTCGGACCGGCATGACTAAGTAGTACTGATATTTCTCTAAGTTGAGTTCATCTTCTAGAGGTGGCCTCCTACCAGAAGACTCACTCTTACTCTTCAAAACTAGTACTACTAGCCTACCCTTATTGACTACTCAACAATAATTGTCCCACTTGGGAGAAAACTGGTAAAATATAGCTTTACTTGAAAATGGCAATCAAGGGTTTCTAAAATCCTTGTCCAAATCAGTTTTGAAAATAGTTTGGTGTTTGAGTAAAACTGCTTGTTGATTTTCAAATAATTAGTTTGATTGAAACAAGAAAGGAAATTATCCTTAATTGCCTTTACCAATCAGTGTTCACATACTTCAGGTTTAGCTTGCCATAGAAACCTTTTACAGTAAACAAGTTTTATGCAGGAGCTTACCTGATCCTTTGCTCGAGATAAAATTAGAGATCTCCAAAAGTTTGCCTAACCTCGCCTGGGGTAAATATAAGCCAAAATTCACTTTCATAAATAATCCTAACTCAACTTACTACAATCATGACCCTAATGTCCCAAATTTTACAGCTAGATAATAAACAAAAAGGATTTATAAAATAAATCTGGCTTGATATTAAAATACTAGGGTTTGTGAAATAGCTACTAATAAGTCATAGGTTTAAATCCTGTCATAAATAAATCAGGGTTTATTTGATGAAGGATCTTAGGTCCTAGATAGTATTATTTAAAGTAATGATTTATAATAACTAATGGTTAGAAAATAATTGGTAAATAAAATTTAATAGCAAGTAAATTTTATTATGTTTTAATTAAATAAATTTTATTAGTATTTATGAATATATGACTTTCAAAATTAATATTTTACCTATTATGATTATTTATATAAAAGGCTTGATTAAATGATATTATTATATATAATATCTATATATTTTATTTCTTTAACAAAATCTATCATTTTTTTGACTAAAATATTATTATTTTATATAATCGTTCAAAACCATATTTTCCTAGGGTTTTCGAAATCACTAGGAGAAATTATAGCATAAATCATTTTTATTGATGAAATAAAATTGGCTAACTTAATTAGCTTAGGGACAACAAGGCCATGATCATAATTTCTATTACTAACCCTAATCATGAACATACACTCTACACCAATCATCAAATCATCCAAATCATGAATAAAGGCATAGATCTAAATTTACCAACACATGATCTCAACTCCACTAAACATAATCATATGCATGGCCTTAACAAGAATACAAGAACATAAACCCTATTCACCAAAGGTGACATAATCTCTAACATGCTTGATCAATCATACTACTCACGACATGAAGGCATGCAACAAACCCTAAAGCATGATATAATCTAACCAAGACCAATCATCATCATGCATCAATCCCAACTCCATCATATAAACATATTCATTCATGCTTCAATCTCAACTCCATCATGCAAACACATACTCAATCTCCAAATATATTCCATCCTCATCCAACTACATCTAAGAGACATGAATCTAAAATTTAAAGAGAAGATTGAAGAGGCTTACTTGAAGAGAGAGAGAGAGAGAGAGAGAAAGAAAGTCTATTAGTGTGTGTGTGTGTGTGTGTGTGTGTGTGTGTGTGTTCATTAAGAGTTGAAGATGAATGATCGTTCATGCTTACCTTGAAGGTGCTCTTGAGCCTTCAAAAAGATTCTGGTTTTTTATCCAAAAGTGAGACTTTGATTTCTATATTTGATGTTAAAAATTGAAGAAGTGGTTTCAAGAGGTTGAGTAGGTGTGATATGGAGTTTTTGGAGAAGATTGGAGAGGTTTGGAGTGGTCTTAGGCATGAGAATGTTAGTAGGTGTTCTTGAAGGTTTGGAGAGAATGGAGAGAAATTGGTTAAAGCTGGCCGAAATTCTGTGGGAGAAGGGTAGCCGAATTGTTTGAATGGTTTTGGTAATTGGATTTTTAGATTTGAGAGGAAAAGGAAGGCTGGTTATTTGAAATTCAAAAAGAATATTTTAGGGAATCAATTTTGGAAACAAATATGGTAAGAAGATCTTGGTTAATGGAGAGCTTTTGGAAGCTTCAATGGCCGGCTGCTTAGCTGTGATTTTTGCTGAGATGAATGATGGCTGAAGGAGCTTTAGAGTGGGCGAAAATATGATATACATTGGTGAAGGGATTTGCTAGTTGTTTGAGGGTTAATCTATGGTAGTTGGCTGAAATATCTTGCTGAAATTCTGGACTTCAATTAATGGTTTGATTGGAGTGATTGATGGAGAGATTTTAGGAGCAGCCATGGAGCTGTTTTTTTAGCAGAACACTGGAGAAGATGATGAAGCTCTGCTCATGGCTATTCAAGGTGAGTTTGTATAGAAAAATGGATGAGTTTTCGGATAAGGGAGAAGAAGAAACAAGTTGGAAATTCTGATTAGGTTTTTCGCAAGCTTGCTGGAATTTCTGGGCAGATTCTTCTGCCATATTTCAGTCAGCTTGCAGAAGGTTTGAAGGGCCATTGGAGGGTCCTTTAAGGCTAGTTTCCAGCCTTCTTTATGGAGAAAAAATAAGGTTGAATTGCTGGTAACAAAAGTGGAAGAACAACTGGGTTTTTCGGACTGCTTTGCTGCGAAAGCTGTCTAGAAATTTTTCTGGTTTGCATAGCTTTTGTACACTCCGGTTTTGGCCTTGCAATTTCAGACTTCAAGCTAAATGAAAGGGTCATTTTTCTGGCAGCATTTGAGAGGGAATGATGGCTGAAAATTTTGGCTATTGGACTGATCAACAAGCTGGAAAAATTTCCAGTTTACTACATGAAGAAGATGAACACACTTAGGTTGGAGTTTGAAGGTTCAACCATGGAGATTAATTCTCTTGGGAACCTTCCACAACTCCTCCCCATTTTCGGTCAAGAAGACATCCTCACACAGATATTTTCGACACTCCAAGATCAAAGAAGCTTGCTGGAAATTTCCTGAAAATAAAATGGCTTAGATAAATGGAACAACCTAATTGATTAAGAAGTAAAGAAAGCTAGAGATCAAGAAGGTATGAATCCCTTAGAAATTGTTGTAGGGCACAAGAGTAGGATTAGGACATTCATGTCATGTCTCCCCTAGGACAACACTCCTACTCTTCCCTAAAGCATACAAGGCCGAAATATAGCCTTCCTAAACAAAAATAAAAGTTAATCATGCTAAAATTCAATTGATGGAATTTGAACTCAAGACCTCAAGGAATTATTCCAAAGCTCTAACCGCTAAACCACAATAACTCTTGTTCTTATTTTCTCTCCCAAATATTTTTCCTATTTAATCCTCAAGCTACCTCCCTAATTCCTCTTCAAGCAAAATTACCATTTTACCCTTCTTACTCAACAACCACAATCAAGCCATCTAGGCTACAAATTACATATCCAAGGCACATAAAATCATATAAAAATATATTTATGCATGCAAGAAAATATGATATGCATCCCAACCCCCTTACTCTAAGGTTGATTTTTGTTGGGGTTTCACGGGGTTTCTAACTATTGCATAGATATTATATTGAAAAATGTATAAAATATATCAAATCACCTTCAAATTTAATTACAAAACTTGTTTCAACTTTATTATCATATCTAATGGTTAGATTATTGATTTACTAAGTAAAATTCCATATACATCTTAGGTTTTCATATTTCTGTGCTTAAGTTTCGTTTAATTTATTTTCAAATATGCTAATTATATGTTTATAAGCACCATATTAATATATCCTTCATCGAGTGCTAACCATTAATCATAATACAATATATATATATATATATATATATATATATATATATTATATTTTGTGTGTGTGTGTGTGTGTGGGCGCGCGTGTACACACACACACAAAAGAATGTTTAATAGAGAAGCATATAAAGTGCTCAATTAATTAAGTGTATTTGATAATATATTTTTGTTTTCACTTAATTACTCAAGATGTACTAAAATATAGTTATAAATTTTAAATGAAATAAAAGTTACTTAAGTCTAATGTATTAAATACTCATCTAATTATTAATATTTTTTACATTTAATCTAAATTATTATAATTAAGTCAAACTTCAAATTTCAAAATTTTGTCTTCAAAATTCAATTTTCAGAATTTAGTATTTTAATATTTAGATTTCAGTCTATCAAATAAGCCCTTACTAACACACCACATGTTGACTGTAGTCTAATAAATACATAATTCTCTTACTCGTTAAGCAAGAAATTTGATAGGAATCTTTTGCATTAAGCATGTAAATTTGTTCAAGATCATTAAATGCCAATTCAAGTCAAGGCAAGCAATTCATTCAAATACAATCAGAAAACATCAGCAAGAGGGTGCATTTCTATATAAACTTTTTGAACCTTTTATTGGCGGCATCTTGGGGAAATAAATATATGATCATTTACCTAACATTCTATGATACTAAACTGGAAGGTTTCATTGAAAAATAAAATGATTTTTCCAAATAATTAGATGGATATTTATGACCTCTGTTTTATATTAAAAAAAAATAGAGTTTTGAGTTTGAAGAAGAAAAATTGGTTCGCATATAGGGATAGCTGTAATTGTTTTGAAAATTGACTTAAATGGGTTCTATGAGATGCTTAGAATTATTAGGAATATATTTGTTAAGGTTTTGATGATTTTATTAGACTATATGATTTTGGATAATGAAACCCTATACTCACACAAAATAAAACTTTGGTAAGGACTCTTAATCTTACTAGACTTCTTGATTCCATGATGTATTTGGTTGAATAAATTGGCGAGAAGTTGCTTGGTTAATTAAAGTTTTGTATGATTATTTAGGGTTTGCATAGTTAGTTAGGGTTTGCATGGTGAATTAGGGTTTTGCATTATAATTGGGGTTTTATGTCATAACTAAGACTTTGTTCGGCCATTTGTGGTAATAAATATATCGGAGAATCCAATGCTTTGTGAATTTGTCAATGTCTTAGTAAGCTATTGAATTTTATGATTTGATGCTTTACAACTAGAATTAATTAAGTCTTATTGCTAAGCATTTTTAGAATTACTTAAGACCTAAGTAATTTCCTGATTATCCTAGGGACTTGATTATTATTTTATTTGGAGTAATATAAATAAAAAATTAATTCCTATATGTTATATATGATAGACATGGTGGACTTAAGCAAAGGAGGAGGAGCGAGAATTTAAATTAAGAGAAGATGATTAGCTAAACTTGGACAAATGTAAATCCTTGCATCTCTAGCATATTTTTTTCGAAATGCATGTTATGAAATGCAAAAATACCACTACAAGAAAAAACCAGTTTAGCGACGGTCAAAGTTGTTGCTAATCGAGTTTAGCGACAGATTACGACCATTGTTAAAATGGGTGTCGCAAAAATGACGAATTTGCGACGGCCATTTAATTGATGACATTATAATTAACGTAGTGACGAATTTGTGACGGTCATTTAATTGATGACATTATAATTAACGTAGTGACGGATTTGGGACGATAAAAAAATTTATTTAAAAAAATTAATTAATTTAGCGACCGATTTGCAGTGGCAAAAAATTTGTATTTAAAAAATTAATTAATTTAGCAAACGAATTTGCGAATGCAAAAAAATTTTATTTAAAAAAATTAATTAATTAGCTCCTCGACCCGAATAACCGGACCCGACTCGCTTGACCACCCTATCCGCTTGTCCCAGCCCACCAAGAATATGATAAGATTATGTCGAATGCGGGACTCGAACTGCATCCATGTTGTGGGGGAATACATGTTCTACCACTAAGCTATTGATGTTCTTGTGATTTATTGTGTTATATATTAATTATATAATATTAATTATTTTTTGGATTTACGATGGATCTGCGATGACCCAATTTTCCGTCGCAAATATGTAGTTAATAAGTGAGGGATTTGCAATGGCACATTTTTTTAATTTTAAAAATAAATTTATTTTCAAATTTTGGAAAGCTATCGCAAATTCGTTCCTAATTAGCGACGGCTTTGCAACGGCCATCTAAAATTTAAAAATAAATTTATTTTTAAAATTGAAAAAATGAGACATCCCAAATCCGTTGCTAATTAGCAAGGGATTTGAGATGGCCACAAATCCGTAGCGAATTAGCAAGGGATTTGTGACAACTCATTTTTTTAAATTTTAAAAAATAAATTTATTTTCAAAATTTGGAAGACCGTTACAAATTCGTTGCTAATTAGTGACAACCATCCAAAACATAAAAATAAATTTATTTTTTTAAATTTGAAAAAAATAAGCCGTCGCAAATCGTTGCTAATTAGCGAGGTATTTGCAACAGGTCATTTTTTTCAAAATTTAACAAGTAAATTTATTTTCAAAATTAGATGGTCGTCGGAAGTCCATTGCTAATTTGCGACGACAATCGAAAATTTCAAAATAAATTTATTTTTCTAAAATTGTAGAAATGAGCCGTTCCAAATCTGTGGCTAATTAGCGACGAATTTGTAGCTGTTGCAAATCCGTTGCTAAATTAGTAACGGATTTGTGACAGCTCATTTTTTCAAATTTAAAAAAGTAAATTTAGTTTTAAATTTTAGATAGTTGTCGCAAATTAGCAACGGATTAGCGACAGCTAATTTTTTTAATTTTTGAAAAATAAATTAATTTTTTAATTTTGGATGGCCATCACAAAGCTGTCACGTATTAGCAATAGATTTGTGACAGTACTTTAATTTGTTAGTGTTAATAAATATTTAAAAAGGCAATCGCAAAGTCGTCGCTAATTAGAGACGAATTTGCGACGGCTTTTAATATAAATAGTACTAATGCATAATTAAAAAAAAAAAAAAAGCTGTCGCAAATCTATCTCTAATTAGTGATGGCTAAATGTCCATCGCTAATCCATCGGTCATAATGACGGATTAGCCACTTACTTTTAAAAAATAATTTATTTTCAAATTTTTTATTCCCATTGTTGTTCTGTCGCAAATATATATCATTGATTATCAATTTTCTTGTAGTGTACCATTTTCAAATGCATATATAATATATGCATAATTTCATGACGTGTTTTATGTTTATAACATGTAAATTATGAGTTCGTATATGAGTATGTCACTTTGAGAAAATACTATGCATGAAAATAATGATTATTGCAAGTTATGATCCTAGTATGATATTATGATTTATTCATGTATAAGTATTTATGTGAAGCTTTCACGGTATTATGATTATGAAATAGAGCCATGCATCAAATATATATGACACATGGAAATTTACTTATGCATTTTATTCATGATAAGTATTGCAAAAATCGTGGCATGGGTTTTATAAGTATTGGCTCCAAATACTATAGCTTTGGTGAACTACGAGAAATAAATTTATACTTCTCAAATAATTATTTGAACGGATATAGAAATGCTTGTTTTGGAAACCTTGGGAAAGATAATTGTGGTTCTGATTTTGGTTGAGTTAAGACTTGGTAATTTACTTCAAAAGACTGGAATAATTTTGGAAATAATTTAATTATTCCATAACGGAATAGTAAACTCTTGAACCAATAAATTAATAACATTGAGATCTCAATAGGCAAAGTCTCTAGGACAAGTTTTCGTTAGATTATGAGAGAATTCTGACAGACTGGCCATCTACGAAAAGCTGTCTTCAAACGAAATGATAGTTCTATTAGCTGAGTGCGGTCCTTAGCTAGTAACACGGACTTCAAAGGGAGTCGGAGGACAGACGTGGGACATCCAATCTGATTTATAAGAGAGAAATGGTGGAGTATTCCCTCGGGAGGGATGTACACCCTACCCAATTATTTGACATTATATATACAGTTACCATATATATGTCGGACCGTGATATGTTATCATAATACGAATATCTTCTGATACAACGGGATATGGTTTTGTAATGGGTTCAAGACTTTTGAGAAAAATGAAATTGGTGTTCCAGAAAGGATATAGGAATAATTTTTACCAATCTCACACACTTCAGACTTACAGAGATTTTTATAATCTCACACGACTTTTTTGACTATATTTTCAGGATTAAGTGAATTTATCAAGACTGAGGAATAGAGCTCTTTTTTGTAATAGCAATAGTCTTGATACAATGCTTTTATTTATTAACTCAGATCTTTGGAAATGTTATTTTGGAGACTTGCCCCATGTAGGATTTGTAATAGTCATAATTTGAAGTTCTTTTTTTTTTTTTTTTAAGATAAGTTCGAATTTTTTTAAGATAAGTTCGAAACCTTGTAATTTATTTATTTATATTTTACTTATTTATCACGTTAGCAATACAACGGGAACAAAAGTTTATAGAGACAATTAAGCATTGATTCCTTTGTTATATATATATATATATATATATATATATATATATTGCTAGATATTGTTATATATGTATATAAATAGGCGAAATCATGTAATTTACGTGCTTGCATGAAATAAGAATGACACAAAAGTAAAAATTGTGGAGATGATCAGGGAACGCATATTTATTGTTGAAGATTTTCACTGGGTATATATATGGCCAACGCATATTTATTGCCTCAATTCCTGAAAAAGGAACACTTACCAACTTTTATAGAATTAGACCTACACAACATTGTAAGTTACTAATTTTTCACTAATAATATCTTTGTTATTCAAATACAACTACTTGTAGAACAAGTGAACATAAAAATATTTTTATTGATCATCGAAATACACAATGTCGATTTTGTCATGTTAATAAACCAATGTCAGTTTTGGCCTGACTAGTACGCCACACCCACACCTCACTTGTAGCCCTATAAATACACCATTCTCTTGCTGGCCAAGAAAGAAATATGATAGGATCTTCTGCATAGAGCAGTGAGCAGGTAAGTGCATTCTGATATTGGTCATCTCAATAGGTAGAAAATTTCAATTTTCCTCTTTACTTTCCTTCCCAATATTATAACTAACTTCTTGAAGGCACTTATTCCATTTCGTCTGGCTGTGGGTCATTGAACAATATTCCTTGATGATCAACATGATGACTGCGCTGGAAACTAGCGTATGCGACCACAAGCATGATCTTAGAGTCTACAATAAATCGTTCAAGTGTGATGCTTGCAAGGAACGAGGATCTCGATCAAGGTATCGGTGTGATCCCTGTGGCCAAGAACTTCACCAGGAATGCCTGGATAAGAAAACTGAGATTTCTCATGAGTTCTTCAAAGGGTCCTCGTTGAGGTTCTTTGAAGAGCCACAAGCAGGTTGTCGAAAGGGAGGGTGCCAATTAAACCACCCGAGGTCCTGCGATGCCTGTGGGAAAGATATACGTGGATTCAATTACCACTGCATGATAAAGGGTTGAGATATACATCCCTTTTGTAGCAACCTGGGGAAGGGAAAGCGCATCGGAGAAACCTGCTTTCAGATTCAGCAAGTTGTTACTTCCAAGTGTAATTGGTGCCGTCAGAAAAAAATTTCTGGGGAGCAGAAACACAGTCCAGGATGGTGTTACGTTTCTAGTCGCAGGAAGTTTCATTTTCATGTATATTGTCTGCTGGAATTACTGCGTGATGCTGCAGACAAGGATGCAACTTTGAAACAGAAAGATATCAATCTGCATCAGTTAGTCAAATCCCACGCAATAGGATGGAAGTTTAAATACAAGAAGGTGGTAAAAGGAATCCTTGACTTCATGGGATCGTTTCTTGCGAAGGTTTCGGCCGAATTGACTTCTGATGTTCTCTTGGACTTGATAGAATCGTCTTAGCCCGGCCCAGCACAAAAATCAAATCGCTGTTACTTTCATCAATTTAGGGTTTAATAGTCCATTGTATATATGGGATATTATATATTATAGATTTCTTATATCATATTTTTTAGGGTACAGTTTATAATGATTATCCTGTACTTTTGTAGTTCCAAAAATTGATCCGATTGTGATTAATCTCACAAAATTCTTATAATTGCCTTTCGACACCTAAAACATTTGATGGAAAGTGATGACATTATAAGTTGAAAACCACACGATATGCTCTAGAAAAGAATATCTAAGTTTATCAGAAAATCCCCTTCGGTTGATCAAGAGAAGAAAAATAGATCATACCACTGTAAACAAGAATCCCATTAGGTAGAGGATATTAGCCATGCTCAAAGTTTTCAAACACCCAACGTCTAGCAAAAGTGTTTCCTTATATTTGAATCATAATACATATCACTTATTCCATCAGAGAAGAAAAAAAAAAAGGGACACAAGTAACACTACAAAAGAAAACGCTATTTGCGACGGCCAAATCCGTCGCAAATCTAGCGTTGCGATGGATTTGCGATGGATTTGGCCGTCGCAAATAAGAGCGTCACAAACAGCTACAGAAAACCAAATCCGTCGCAAATAACGACACATTTGCGACGGCCAAATCTCTAGTCAACCAAATTACATTTTGCTACGGAATTGTGACGAATTTTAAAATCCGTAGCAATTTGCTACGGATTTGCGACGGAATAATTGAAAAATAAAATAAAATGTGGAAAAAATCCATCGCAAAACCATAGCAAGTTGCGACGGATTTGCAACGGAATATTTTCATGGATAAAAATAAAATGGAAAAACATCTGTCGCAAATCCGTAGCAGAATAATTACATATTTAAAAAAATATCCATCGCAAATACGTCGCAATTTGAGAGGGATTTGCGACGGCATAATTGAAAAATAAAATAAATTGTGAAAAAATCCGTCACAAAACCGTAGCAAGTTGCGACGGATTTGCAACGGAATATTTTCATGAATAAAATAAAATGGAAAATAATTCCGTTGCAAATCAATAGCAAAGAGCTACGAATTTGCAACGACATAATTACATATTTAAAATAAACAAAAAAAAATATCCGTCGTAAATCCGTCGCAACTTAAGAGGGATTTGCAACGGAATTTTTTGAAATTAAAATAAATGTAGAAGATGCCGTCACAAATCCGTAGCTAGTTGCTACGGATTTGCGACGGAATAATTATATCCATCGCAAATCTGTAGCAACTTGCTACAGATTTGAGGCGGAATAATTACAATTTTTAAAAAATTTAAAAAAAAATCCGTCGCAATTCCGTTGCAAGTTAAGACCGAATTTGTCAAAATTAATTTTAAATAAATTAATTTTAGAAAATCTGTGACAAATATTTAAAAAATTTTTCTCATAAATATCAAATCTATAATGTTTTTTAACGTGAAAAAAAATCTAATAAAACAAATAAAATTTTGAAACCAATAATAAATTACAACATGCCAAATCATAAAGTAAAACTACAATAATCCAAACATGTGTATACACATAAGTAACACAATAGATAAATAATGTTAAAAATACAATCATGTAGCTAAAGGATTAGAAGCACTAGCTGAAGGAGGAGCGGGAGGACCATCAAACCCAGTACTAGGACCAGGGTGATGATCAGGTGGGGAAACAAATAAATCATCATCTTCGTCCTCGTGTTCGTCCTCATCCTCATCCATGTCCTCGTCCTCAAATACCGAAGACAGCTGTGGCACAGCAACCCCCATCTTCTCGGACATAACTACCATCCAAGAAGTGATTCCCGCAACTTTATGTTCAAAATTTTTCTTAATCCTCTCCTCACGATGCTTGTACTTATCCTCGTGCCTCCTCTCTCGATACCTCTATCGATCCTCAGCCTCCTAAATCCTCTGTTGAACCCTAGTCTCAACTATCTAGTCAACATCAACAGGAGTGGATGAAGATGATCCTAATAGATGAGACGCATGCATCTGCTCCTTAATGCGAGTAGCCTCTGATCCCAATCTATAGACACGACCCTTGTTGAATCCGCCAGTTGCCTTAATGATAATGGCCTTATCATTTAGCATAGTAACGGAATCGACGGACCCGCTAGACTCCATTTGAGAGTAGTGCTCCTTGGTGACATTTGCCTCCTCTTGAAATAACGTGAGTTTATAAAAATTAAAAGAAGACCTATTACAATAAGTAATGTAAGAATAAATTATTTTTACCAATATCTTCTGCGGACGCTCGCCCACAAACTAACCCTGTCTTTCCCCGTTTTGGAATATATGTAGTTTTTTGAACATGTCCAGATAGCTAAATTTATCCCCTTCACGTCTCCTCTACAGTTAAATTAATAGAAAAGAATATTATTTCGAATACGAGTGCATGATTCTGACAATTATGAAATACACAGAAGTTAATAAAATTGAATTTACCATGTGTTCCTCATGCTCAATGAAAAAGATAGAACCTCCTGTGTGAGTGACACCGCAACAAGACTGATTTTCCTTTGCAAACTGCACGACTCATTGATACTTGGGATCCAGCCAATGTTTGTTCATCTCCGACCAATTAGTTGGATCAATCCAAGTTGGACACGAATTAGCAGGCGTGCTCTTTTGGGTCCTCGACAAAGTATCGAAAAGCCTTTTTACACACTTCCTTTCCCAATTTCTCTGTATCTGGGGACTATACTCAGGAGCCCAACAAAATAACTTCTGCAAATATAGTAAACCATCACCGTTAAAGTTTAATTAACAGTTTAAAGTAAATTTGTTTGCAAATACAACAAATGACACCTAAGCATATAAGTTTCAATAACATATACATGAGATTAAATTTGTAAGAAAGTAAAAGAAACATACTCCCCACTCGTCGAACCATATGTCCCGAACATGTATTGGGACATGTGAGTATATAGCGTACGAACCATTGAATTATCTCTTGAATATGCCTTGAATCTCTCTCACACATTTATCTAAACCAACAAACCTATTTTGTATAACCAGAAAAGAAAGTAATATGATTATTAAAGAAGATTTACTGAATTGGAAATCAATCAATAATTATAAATTACATACCCATCTCCTCGAGGAATAATCACAAGTCTGTGGTCTGTGGCCTATGATCCTATATGGTGTGATGCAGAAGTAGGAGCTTCTACTAGAGAAGCACCTCTTGATTGCGAAGGTGAACCATAAATCATTCGTGGTACAGAGAGGCACCGTGCATGTGATGGTGATGAGGTGTCAGGAGGATGGGTATGTTGGTCCATTCCAGCACCTCCAAAAGACTATCCATGGCCAGACATCCTAATTTCGAAATAAAATTATTTAAATTTCAAACATATTCATAATATATATGTAGAACTAGTTATAAATGCAATTTTATAAAAAAATTTAACAGAATCTCCCCTATATAATGGTCATTTTCCAGGCATTAATGCCACATTCAAACATATTCCAAGTATCATCAACACATTAAACAGACAAAACATGTACAACAAAACATGTATCAAAGAACACATTCTCCATAATAAAAAATTAACTGCCAATAGATAAACTGGAATATGTAGAAACTTAAGAAAGAAAAGGTTTGTTATTTTTGTTTTCTTTCAAAATGGCTTCATTCTTGCACATAAGTCTCTAACCTTTTCCAAGCATTTTGAAGGGCGAGTGCATGATTCTTCATTTGTCAATGGATCAAAGCCATCAAATAATGAAATGTGTGTTCTTATATACAGCTTTTATACAGGTATTATATCCTAACAAAGAAGACATCTATAATAAAATGTCAATGTCAACAACAACAATTAACTTAAGGGTAATCACCCATTACCCAGGAGGAGTGATCACCCATCACTCACGGGGATCCAGTTCATATATTAGACAAAAAAATATACCTTTGGAAAAGCAAAGAACATCTATTGAGTTAAAAATAGTTAGCATTGACTCAGGCTTAACAGTATTTTTTTTTCCCAAAAAAAAGTATACCTGTGGAAAGGCAAAGAACACCTGTGGAAAAGAAAATAGTTAGAGTCTTCCCTAACACTTAACTGTATTTAAAAAAAAAAAAAAAAGAAGCATACCTATGGAAAGGCAAAGAACACCTGTGGAAAAGAAAATGGAATACAATAAATTAGTAAAACAGTATAATAATTGATCATCCAATAAATTAGTAAAACATGAAATTTTAACATAGATTATTCATCAACAATATAAGCAACCATCATAAGTGATTTAAACTTTACATCACGAACGTATAATAAATGTACTTTAATCACTCGAGTCATCCTCTGATATATATTCTTCTTCTTCCATCTCTGTCGTGCTATCTGTATTCCAGTTACCTTCGTCTTCATTTTCATCTTGAGTTCATTTGTATCCCTAAGTAATCCTTCTTCTTGAACATCTAACAAATCACTTGTGCCCAATTCATGAGCTAAGGGACCAAGATCAACAACTAAGGAAATGCTCATTGCATGTGAATATCCACCTCTTCTTAGTAAGCTTTATCAATCATAGGTGCATCAATCACATGTCGAGCTTTTACTTTACACACAGCTAACCAATCGGATCTTAGTCTTTTACATCCTGGATATCAGGCATAGTATACCTGAGATGCTTGTTGAGCTAACACAAACGGATCATATTTTGGATAGCTTCTCTTGCAATTAATATCAACAATGTTATACTCCTTATGTATTCACACACCGCGATTTGTTGTTTGATCAAACCAATCACATTTAAGAAGCATAACTTTTTGTGATGAATTACCAGGAAACTCAACTTTAACAATCTCTTTAAGAACCCCATAATAATCACTCACTACTGAGTCATTTTCACCCCTCTTAACACAAACTCTAGAATTCACTGTTTTCTTTCCTTCGGCGTGTTCGTGGGTATGAAATCTATAGCCATTAATAATGTATCCAGTATATGTTTTCACTTTTCTCGAAGGTCCTCAAGCAAGATTCTTCAAACATATATTTGACACATGGTTTTGTAGATCGTTCACCTATAAAGCATATGAAATGTTCAGGTGGACATACATTAACTAGAAACATATGTTCACATGTACAAAAATTTAACTGATTTTTGAAGAGCATACATAATCTGTAAACCATCCTGCGAACTCATTCTCTATCTTTCTTTGTACATAAAATTTCAATGTGTTTGGGACTGAAGATTGTAAACGAGATGTGAACTCATTGTAGAGAAGAAAATAACACAATTACCAATGGATCTTATTTCTAATATCAACAGAGGGACAAGCATCTCACCAAATATATGGTTGAACCTCTTCACAGTTAAGTAATATATAATTTCTTGCCACTTTGTATTCTTCATGAGAGAGGAATCAGGTTTAAATCTTTCCTAATATCTTCCCATAAATATTGCATATTGACAACGAAGCTTCATCTACTTCTCACTCGACTACACCTTCATCATTGCGAGCCATGGATACAGGTTTTGTCCGCACATGTGCCTCAAAAAAATAGGAATAGAATGTAAATGTTTCCTCAACAAAATAAATATTGCAAATTAACCCTTTTTACTTGTGGCTTTTTTTTCACCTTTAACTTTAAATGAAACAAGAATCTGGCATAATTCAAAGTATGATACTAAATAAGTATTATGCAATGACTACAGCTAATCGTAGCATAATTTGGAAAATGACAACTACCTCTTAAAAGGATACATCCATCTATATTGTACAGGACCACAAACCCTTGCTTCAAAAAGCAAATGAACCAAGAGATGTTCTATAACATCGAAAAAATCTGGAGGAAAAATTTTCTCTAACTTACATAGAAGAACCGATATCCCTTGCTCCAACTTCATCATATGAGATACAAACAATTTAGGAGCACAAATGTCCTAAAAAAACAGACTTAATTTTGTCAAAGTTCCCCAAACATTAGCTGGAAGGAATTCTCTAAAGGCAATCGGAAGGAATCTTTCCATGAAGATGTGGCAATCATAGCTTTTCATGTCGGACAACTTCAATTCATTAAAATCAACGCATCTACAAAGATTTTATGCGTATCCATCTGGAAGAGTTAATCCTTTCAACCACTCAAGTAGCATTTTCTTTTGTTCTACCGTCAATGTGTAACATGCCTTAGGTATTGCTATCCTCCCTTCTCCGACGTTACACACATGTAGTTCTGGCCTATTGCAATATACTTCGACGTCACGACGGGCCTTCAAATTGTCTTTAGTCTTGCCCTTCACATCCATAACTGTATTAAAGACATTATTAAACACATTCTTTTCATTATGCATTACGTCAACATTATGACGTACCAAATGCGTTCGCCAATACGGCAAATCCAAAAAAAATACTCTATTTAGCCCAATTATGACTCACATATCTACCTTCCAATCTCCCAAGTTCTCTTCCCGACTCTGTTATTTTTGAATATCGACAAACACTGCTCTACAGGTCATCCCCAGTGAGACATAGAATAGGTTGTAACATATCGGAGCCCTTATCTCTCTTAAATGATATTGTATCCCATCGAAATAGGTGACCCATGGGTAAGAAGCGGTAGTGACAGTCAAACCATGAGTGTTTACCACCATGTTGTAGATGAAAAGACTTTAACCTCTCCATACAATATGGACACACTAATCTTCCAGCTGTGCTCCATCCACTCATCATTCCATAGGCAGGAAAGTCGTTAATAATCCACATTAGTGCAGCACGCATCTAGAAGCTTTGTTTCTTTACTATGTCATATGTAGCAACACCTTCAGTCCACAAATGATTCAATTCTTCTATTAATGATTGAAGATAAACATCAATTTTATGTTTCGGATTCCTTAGTCCCGGTGCAATGATTGTTAAAAACATCACAAGATCTTTCATGCACAACCACGGTGGGAGGTTATAAGGAGTGACAATAACTAGCCAACATGAATACTGCTTTCCTGACATGCCAAACGGCGAGAAACCATCAGTACAAAGTCCCAATCTCAAATTCCACACTTCCTTTGCAAAATTTGGATGAATCCGGTCAAAGTGCTGCCAAGCCTCACCATCTTTCGAATGGCTTTTGTTTCCATCTTCGACCTTAGCCTTTGCATGCCAACTCATGTGTTCAGTGTAGTTTTAGATGCATACAACCTCTGCAGCCTTGGTGTAATCGGAAAGTAGTACATTTTTTTCAAAGGGATCTTGAGCCTAACCCTTCTTTTTTTCCCACATTTTCTAGGCACGTACCGAGCATGTCTGCAGAATTTACATTCTTTCAAATTGATATCATCCTTCCAATAAAGCATGCATCCATTAGTGCATACATCTATCTTTTGAACAAGCAACCCTAACCCAAATACTAACTTCTTCATTTGATAAAAGTCATTAGGTATCTTGTTGCTTCTTGGAACCACCTCTTTCATAAGCTGCACCGCTTGGTTAAAAGCTTTTTCAGATACGTTATTTTCAGACTTAACATTTAGTAGCCTTGAAACCAACGAAAGCATCGAGTGGTTTGTACACCCTTCCCATATGGGAGTGTCTATTGCCCCCAGCATATCATAAAACTTCTGCGCTTCTGTGTTAGGAGGTTCTTCAACTTACTCATCCGACGGTCTTTCCAAATTAAAATTAGGGCCCGCCGCATCAATGATCATTTCCAGATACGGATTTCTAGAACCTGAATCAACTTGAACTGTACTAGATGTTGAGGTAGACATGCTTTGATTTACATAGTAAGGTTCACCGTGGCAAATCCATTGATGGTTGTTGCTAACAAACTCATATCTGTACAAATGGATCTCAACTTGGTCTGGAGAGTTAAATTTCATGTTCTTGCATTTTGTGCAAGGATATCTGATTTACCAAACTTGGAATTCGATAAAGCGAACGCAATAAATCCCTACACCCCCTGCTCAAATTCAATAGTAAACCTTTTACCGGGCAACTGCCTTCTATACATCCAACCGCGATCTTCCATCTATATATTCAACATATTATGTGACAAAGAGGTTTAACTGTAAGTTTATGCATGTTTGTGTAAAAGGTTTAGGAAAGCTTAAGGGTAATCATCTTCATTATACTTTAAACAACAATTATAAATACCTGAATAGCCAAGTACATGTTTCATGAAATACTGTTTTAGTAATTTATATATACTTCTTTATCGTGCATCATATGTGGGTTTGTGATGGTGAACCATCGTCACAAAACACCAATCGATTTCCCAATCATGTTTATATAAATACCCAATATACTTAGCACATAATTAAAATTATTAACCTCTCTGACAATACCTCAATAAGCAACTAGATTTAAACCATGAAGCATCAACCAACTCAGCCACCAACTAACAATCAAAATTAATATTAAACCAACAACCATAAACACAACCACCAGTACAAAATCCATTAGGAATTTCAACAGATTTTTCCTTATATATTGGACGTTTCTAGGAACCAAGCCACTACAAAATCAACAACATTAAAAAAAAAATTATTAATTATCAAAACAATTATTCAATAGAACTAATGTAAGGGTAATCACCTATTACCCATGGGGAATGATCACCCATCACTCACGAGGAATGATAACCCATCACTCACGGGGATCCATTCATATAAGTTAAAAAAGAAAAAAAAAGATGCAGTTGGTATCCGTTGGTAGCCAACTTACCATTAACAAATATTAAGTACTAATTATTGATATACAGGATATTACTAAACGTTAAATAGTAATTATTATCAAATAATTTTATATTAAAAAATAATGTTATAAAAAATATTAGTAGTAATGATAATATAATATTGAAAATAATTTTTTGCCCCCCTAATATTTAATAAATAGCAATTCCAATAAACAGTCAATAATAATATTAGATAAACATATGAATAAAAGTATTAATATTATGGAATAGAAGTTTTCTTAGTTAACACGTAATAAGAACTAATAATTATCATAGTAGTAAATACTATTAATAGTTAGCATAGTAGTTAACAAGTAACAAAATTCACTGCTTGTAATATACATCACATACCACATAAAAAATTCACTGCTAAGCACATAAACATGCCCCATATCACGTTAAACTACTTATTATACCAAATATATCTCCACATTACAAATTTTATCCCATCCTTGTTCGAAAACAAATCAATGTAATATATTCTTCCATTCTCCATCACAAAATATCACCTGCTACTAGCGTTCTATAAATCAAAGACAATGTAAGAGTTTAAAAAAAGAATGATATTTACTTATTTTGGAGACTGGTGTTGAATGATGACTAAGGCCTCTGATATGCTATGAGGATTCAACCTTAGTCTTCTCTTGTTGAATTTTTTGATTCTCTAATTCGTGGGGAATGCTCCGAATTTGGAGTTTGAAGAAGAAGGTTTTAAGTGTTGTGGACAGAAAGTGAAAAATAGGAAGCAAGAGAAATAATAATATATAATAATATAGGAAGCAAGAGGGGGGTTGTCGGCAAATGGGGTGGAGGGGGCGGACGGGGAGGGGGAGGCGAAGGTGGGGAGGGGGAGAAGGGGGCCGGGGTGGAGAGGGAGAGCCGCCGTGGGGGGGAGGGGAGAGCTGGGGGAGGGGAGAGCCGGCCGCGAGGAGGGGAGAGAGTCGGCTGAGGGGAAAGCGGGGGGAGGGAGAAAGCCGGGGAGGGGGAGAGCCAGCCAGGGGAGAGGAGAGAGCCGACCGGAGGGGAGAGCGGGGGGAGGGGAGAGAGCCGAGAGGAGAGCCAGCAGGGGGGAGCGCAGGGTAGAAGGGGGGAGGGGGAAGAAGAAGCAAAATTTCTAAGTGTTTGAAAAAAAAAAAATTGGGTAGATTATCCCAAAAAAATTGGAAATAAAAAATAAAAAATGCCATGAATTTTTCAGGGATTAGTAGTAATTTTGTGATTTGTGGCAAATAGTCACAGATTAGCCACAAAACACAAAACAAAAATTTGTATATTTATATTCAATATAAAACTATATTATTCAAAATAAAAAATTATTTTGTATATTTAAATAATTTTAAAATTTTATATTCTATCAATTATACTATCTTTTTTATTAAATGAATTTTACATATGTATATATATATATATATATATATATATATATATATGCATAAATTCATACACAATATAACCCACACACACATATACAATCATAATCATAAATGTACATGAACAAATGTGTGTGTGTGTGTGTGTGTATATACATATTTTATACATAGACACACACACATCATATATATTGAAGTACACACACACACACAAATATTTATTTATATGTATAGATACACACACATATTCATATACATATATAAATATATATATATTCATATACTCATATAAATATATAGATAAATATACACACACACACATACACTCACACACACATAATTAATGAAATTTTTTTATTAATTAATGTCATGGTAATATAGTTAATTGCACTGATATTGTTATCAAAAAAGAAAAAATATATACCATAGCTTTAAAATTTTTTTAATACACACATATATTTCAATACAAAAATATTACATTTTATTTTAAATTCGTATCAATTCTTTTTCAAGAATAATTAAGTTAGAGATAAAAAAAAACATAATGTTTAAAAAATATTTGACCATTTTAATCAAAATATTTCATTTACATATATATATATATATATATATATATATACATACATACATACATACACACACACACACACATATTCATATACATACATACATACATACATACATACATACATACATACATACATACATACATACATACATACATACACACACACACACACACACACTCACTCACACACACATAATTAATGAAATTTTCTTAGTCATTAATGGAACTCCTAATTACTCAACTTATAAAACACGTAAGTTGTTCTTATCATAGTAACCATATATATTTTACCTCTAAAAAAATTATCTATAAAGAACATATAAGAATATTTTATATAATAAGCAATATTAGTAAGAAAATCATGGACATATTCTATGATAAGAACACTCATGTGTATATAGTATACAAAATTATACAAAAAAAGCCTTAATAAGTAACTTTAAATGTTTTAGTTTAAAATTATTTACAGCGATATTTTTTTTTTTAAACTTCATTTTATAGAAAACACCAACCCGTCACAAATCCATCGCAACTTTAAAGAAAACACCAATCCGTCGCAATTTCATCTCAACTGTTGCGAGGGATTTGCGATAGAATCATTAAATCCGTTGAAAATCCGTCTCAAATAACTTCCGTCGCAAATCTGTCTCTAAATTTGCAACAGATTAGCTAGAGCAACTTTTTAAATTTTTTTGCTTCAATTTTTTTAAGAAAAATAATTTCCGTCACAAATCCGTTGCAATTTTTGCAAGGGATTTGCAACGGAATCACTAAATCTGTCGCAAATCCGTTGCAATTTTTGCAAGGGATTTGCGATGGAATCACTAAATCCATCGCAAGTCCGTCTCTAAGTTTGCAATGGATTTGCTAGAGCAAGTCTTTTTATTATTTGCTTCAATTTTTTTTAAATTAAATTCCGTCGCAAATCCCTCGCAATTGTTGCGAGGGATTTGCGACGGACTCTTTAAATCCATCACAAATCCATCTCAAATATTCTTCTTCACAAATCCGTCTCTAAGTTTGCGACGGATTAGCTAGAGCAAGTCTTTTTAATTTTCTGCTTCAATTTTTTTAAAAAAAATAATTTCCGTTGCAAATCCCTCGCAATTTTTGCAAGGGATTTGCGATAGAATCACTAAATCCGTCGCAAATCTGTCTCTAATTTTGCAATGGATTAGCTAGAGAATTTTTTTTTTATTTTTTGCTTCAAATTTTTTTTTTTAAATTGAATTCCGTCGCAAATCCCTCAAAATTTTTCCTAGGGATTTGCGACGGCCTCTTTAAATCCGTCACAAATCCGTCTCAAATAATTTTCGTCACAAATCTGTCTCTAATTTTGCAACGGATTAGCTAGAGCAATTTTTTTTAAATTTTTTGCTTCAATGTTTTTTAAAAAAATAATTTCCTTCACAAATCCCTCGCAATTGTTGCGAGGGATTTGCGACAGAATCTCTAAATCCGTTGCAAATCTATCTCAAATAATTTCTATCGCAAATTCGTCTCTAATTTTGCAACGGATTTGTCTCTAATTTTGTGACGGATTTGCGAGGGCCGGTCAACTAGATCCCTTAACTCTTTTTCTGTTGGTAAGCCGTCGCAGTCGCAAATTTGCAACGGAAATTGTCCGTCGCAAAAATCCATCGCAATTTGCTGACTTTCTTGTAGTGTAAGATACTAAGATAGATGAGAAATTATCACCAAAAGAAAAGCACAAGGCTAAAAACAAAATCTACAACTGTGCTTTAAATTTGGAATGCTATTTCAGATTTTATCCACTACAGAATATTGGTATAGCACTCTCCTCTTGTCATCTTGTTTATTGTTGTAGAATTTGAAAAGGAATAAATATTGTCATTTAACTTTACACATAACTTGTGCAAGTCTAGCGCCCCACCAACATATAAAACCCAAATATTGATAATCTGTAATGCATTGGAGTAAAGACAAGCAAAATATCTGAAGGAACGCACAGGATTTGTTGTTAAAACAATGTAAAAAAATAAGCACACTTGAGGAAAAGGCCAGACCTATTGAAGCTTTGTTTCTAGAAAATCCAAGCCTCCAGACTTGTTTTTCTCTTCGGAGAATCTCGTCGATCGACAATCTGTAAAGTGAGAAAAAAAAAACCCAATAATTCAAGGCAGAGAAAGAGAGAAGAGAAGAAATGTGAGGGAAAGGAGTTGGATGGCACATCAAGAGAGGAGTTTGAGACCTACTGTGGCGGAGGAGAAGAGAGAAGCAGAATTGCGTGGAGAAGAAAGAAAGAAAGAAGAAAAAAAGATAAACCAGAGTTTAGGGAAAAAATAAGTGTAGAGGCCAGTGAAGGACATATTTGGAACTTTAAAGGATTATGGAATCGACACTGGCACCGGCACCGGCACAACACAGGCATGAGTAGTCATTGGATACAGCTGACTGCCTATGTTTGGGGAAAAATAAAAGGTTATGCATCCTTAATTTGTCTGTGTATATATGTATCTTATCGATGCACCATATAATTTGTATGCACGTTAACGTAAAAATAAAGAGTAAAAAACCAATAAACTGTGGAACTTTTCAATGAAGCATAAGATCTTAGCTGGGTAAAGGAAATGCATTGATCAAGGAACGGTAATCACATGTACTTTCTTCAAAAACAAAAAAGAGAGAGAAAAAAATAAAATAAATGTAATTTAACCGTGCATATTAGTTAAGGTGACATCATCCATACAAAATAGTATCATGAGGGTATAGCTTCACGCTGGAGAGATCTTCAATATTAAATATATGGTTGAATATAACTGCTTGCAAATCATGTGAACAGGAAAATGTCAAATATAATTTTTTGAAAATTATGTGAATAGGGAAATGTAAATTTTGCATAGTTCAATCTTGTTGATACACCAATGTCAGGGTGTGCA
This sequence comes from Voacanga thouarsii, assembly GCA_026120185.1. NCBI lineage: Eukaryota > Viridiplantae > Streptophyta > Magnoliopsida > Gentianales > Apocynaceae > Voacanga > Voacanga thouarsii. The sequence goes on from JANUWF010001125.1 coordinate 2,039,814, forward strand.
ATTAGTTTTTGGTATTAAATTTTGGTTTTAATCTAGATTTTTTAAAAAAAAAATAAAATTGAACAGATTTGAATTTTAAGACCTGGACTAAATTGAAATAATTGCAGTTTGATTTTAAGACCTAAACTAAATTGAAATAATAAAATTACATAAAATGAGGTTTCCTTTATTGGAAATTATACTCGAAAAAGACTGTAATTCTATAAAAATATTTAAAATCATAATGATTTCTTTTATAAGTTCACATTTTCATACATAAATATTTATGTATGCTAGTAAAAGATATATATGTTGAGACGTACTTCACAATAAGATATAGATCACAATTTCTTAATACATAGGCAAAAGTGTACTCGATCTGATGAAATTGGTCATTTTATCAAGTGAAGATTATTATACTATGGGTTCTATTAAAGAATTATTTACTTTTTATTAGTGGAGAGTTATCTTATACTATAAATGTTGACATATTTGAAATATGTAGAATTGAATCTTTAGCGGTAGTCTATATCAAAATATTATAAGAATAGAGATTAGACTATTATTGCTACTATGTGGATGAATATTAATAGTTTGAGTATGAGTTATTGGTCAGTGAAACTGAGGGTACATGCTTTGATATAAGTTGGGTGAGAATTTCCACTATAAGATCAATAATCATGTATGTAAGGCGTGTATCTTTAGTAACAAATTTATACTGTATAGCTTCTCTTTTTTTTCTTTTTTTCTTTTTTGTGGAATGATCAATCACCCTCTTGTGATAGTTAGGAATAATTTGTAAAAAAATTTAGGGCACTGGGATCATGACTAAGATTGTAGTGTTGTAAGGGTAGCTCCCTTAGATATACAGTTGCATTCTTGGAAGTCATATATTATTGAATGAGATGTCAAAGGATAATAGATGTGGTTGAAAAAGGTGATAATACACAAATCTCAATTATGTGTATTACATAGAGGGATATTTTTGTCATTACACTTGTAGATCAAAGACATTGTTATCACAGTATTATTCTTGGTGTCAATATCTAAATATGGTAATAAATGAAGATATTTAAAATGTTTAAATGTGACTATATGTTAGTAAGGGCATTTTAATCATTTTAGTAGTCAATGATAATATATCTTCTGGTCCCTATAGTAGTTTGAGAAACTAAAATAGTTATTGTAGTCATTACACAAATTGTTGTAAGTTTTATAAAAGATAGGGATATTAATTTATTCTAAAACATCCAAATTAATGGCTGAGTTAGAATAGTTAATTAATTCTAAAAATTCCAAATTTATATATGAGAAACAATAAAATAAATATTTGACCTTAGGTCATGGATTTATTGTTCTGGATTTTATTTCATAAAGAATTAAAAAGACCCAAATAAAATAATAAGCCTGGTGAGACGGGACAAATCCTTAACCCATCATGGATTCGAGTTTGGCTAGCCATAGGGTTAATAAAAACTGAAGGAGGACGGTTAAAAGGAAAAATAAAAAATAAAAACCCTAGAGTCACCAACCTCGTGCTTTCTCATCACACTCTCTAACTACTTTCACTAGTAGAACAATTTGTGAGATTAAAACAATACGTTGTAAGGTCAAAAGAAAAGAGAGTTTTGATGTTTCATGCGTCGAAGTCTAATATGGGCTAAATTTGTCTATATTTTAGGGGTCATTTGTGCTCTATTTGTTGTGAAATTAATTGTGTTTAAGTGACTACTTATCCCGCCTTTGTCACTTTATTTTATGTAGGAATTATTGAAAGATCATTTGAAGAAGAACAAGGGTGAAAGTATTGAAAATCAAAGAAAAAAAAATCACATCTGGAAGAAGCCTAGGGCGCCTAGCCTTGATCGCTTGTGCCTAAGCTGCCTAGGCTCAGAAATTTAAGTGCTGAAGCAACTCAGGCTGCCTAGTTTGCATGAGGCCGAGCTGCCTAAGTTCTGTCATGAAAAGAAAAAAAAAAAAAAAAAAAGACTTAGGCAGTCCTGCCTAGGTCATATAAGGCCAGGCCGCCTAAGTTCGCAGATTTGCCCTATTTTGCAATTTTTGTGATTTTTCCATTGGGCAACTATAAATACCAATTATAAGCCTTAAAAACACATCATAGAGTGGCTAGAAACCTAGAGATTCCTTGGAGAACTAAAGAAACATCAAGAAGAAGGAGGATCATGGCTAACAAGGATGGAAGAAGATGAGTCAATCTGAGAATATTTCAAAAGAAAAAGAGGGAAAAAGCTTGTCTATAAGTGATATCTTTTCTTATCTTTGTACTTCCTTTATCAATAAAGATTTACATTTGATTTCTAATTGTAATCGAACGGATAAACCCTTATTTGATGTTTTGGATGGTGATTTACTTTGGATCTATAGAATTTCAATATTTTGTATTCGATTACTTGGGCTTCTTGTGTTAGGTTGTTGATTTGAGATTGATTGCGTTTTTCAATTAATTAGTTCTCTCTTAATGAATTTGAGAGATGGGATTGAAAGTTGAATACTAAATCATTAGATTCAATGTTTGTTTAACTCAAGAGAGAGATTGGGGATTTTAACCTTGGTAATCAAAAAGCTTGCTAAATTGCCTAGAAATAGGTATTCTACACCTTCTGAAAGTTCATTTGAGTTGTTCTTAATGCTCCCTAAAATTAGTTGATTTGATAGACATATTGGTCAATTAAATTTGGGATTTGGGATTTCTCATGCTTTGAGAAAGGATGAGATTTGCTTTTGAGCACTCATACCGATACTTGAAATTAGATTCCATAGTCTTAAGGGGAATTGCTTTTCATAATACCAAATTGGAGAGTCTTTACTTTTATATGGTCTTTTTCTCTTTTTCTTACTCTCTGAAAAGTTTTGTGACTTTTTCATGTGTGGATTCGACGTATTCTCTATTGTAGTAGTTTGATTATTTTATCCTTCTTATTTGGTTGGCTAAATAATGATATTAGAGCAAAGTAGTAGTAATTGCTAAGTTTCTATGGATTCAATACTTACTATTCCTTGTTTATGATCAATGTAACATAAGATATCCGATATAGTTAAAAAAAAAAAAAACAAACTCTTGATCCGTGAGAGATTCTCGTGATTAGCCTACAAAATTCTCTCTGTGTTTTCTTTGTCTCCTTGTTTAGAAGTCGAAGGAATTAAAAAAAAAAAAATTCTGCTTCTTGATAGTACTTTTTAGTAGTTTGTCAAGGAAAAGGAAAAGACTAGATATTTTCTCTAACCCTCTACTTCCACCGATGGCATTAGGTAATGTATGCATTCCGAAAGTCCAAAGGATTTATGTTGATGCAAAAATGAAGCAAAATGCTTGTGGGACACGCTCCAGAAGGTACGGTGCAAATACTAGTGGCTGAACAACCAAGCACGTCTGTTCAATCTAAACGATCAAAAGCTGTTCCTAAATGCAAAGGTATAATTCTAAAAGCTTCCGTTGCGATTTTTGTTGTGTTAGCATGCTTTCTATGTCTTGTTTTGCCCCGACCCATTTCAAGCACTAATTTCTAGATCATTAGTTTAACGACTTTGATGAGTTATTGTTATACACTTAATTTAAAAATCGTTTTCCGGTGGCGCCACTCAGGCAGGGGCGGACGTAGGATTAGATTATTGAGGGGCCAATAACAAACTAAACTAAATTTCATATGTTCAATAATTTATGAAAATAGTAATATTAAACCATACCAAAATAGTTCTAAAATATAATATAGAAAATATAATGTATCAAAATATAGATCATCACTCTTTCAAATCACAAAAATCATCTATAAGTGAACCTATACTAAATTTTTTTTGCAATTTCCTTTCAATATATGTTATCAGGCAATCTAATAGAAAATCTTCTTCCATCTTGTTTTGAAACTTGGTCTTCATTATATTCATAGCTGAAAAAGATCACTCTATGGTAGTTGTAGAAGTTGGAAGAGTACGAATAAGGGTTACCACATAATACACAAGTGGATAAATTTCAAACTTACTTCTCTTGGCTATCCATTGACATAATTTAGTTATAGTAAACAATTTTTCAAAATCAGGAATTTGTATTACATGACGAAAATGTTCAAATTGCAATCCTAATGTATCATCTCACATTTAATGAAATATCTAGGATAGAACTTTTTGGCCAACTTGCAAATATCACCAATTCTAAATTATGCACGCGTCTCCCTTGGATCTAAAACTGAACAACAAATTAGCAATTCTATTGTACAATTATTGAATTTGCTATTCAACTCTTGCAATTAAGTGTTGATAACAACATTGAAAAAATCAATTCTGTAGTGATGCTTAACTGTAATTGTTTCTTGTTGATGATGGGCTCTTCCTCTTCATATAATATAATGTGTATCTAAATTTGAAATAGGAATATTATCTTAGTGTTGTGCCCTAGAGGCAATCACTTGTACTTTGTATATGACACATTTGTTTTATAATACAAGGTATTATTTATCTTTCAGTTTGTTTTCTTTATTTTCATGTAAAGTAATTGTTAGATAAAGTCCCTAGTACAAAACTGTATTAAGGAAATCATAATGTGAGATTCCTACTACACGGTATAGTGTTAGTACTTAAATAATCTCTAGTCATAGGATTCATAAAATAGGATATCATTAATGTGTTAAGACTAGCACGTGTTAGACTTCCTGATCTAATCAGACAGTGGTTTCTCATATTCGTGAGTATTAAGATACTCAAAGTTGACACGTAGATGCTTGTTAATAGAACAAGTGCATTCAATGACCTGACTATGAGATAATCACATGAATAACTATGTAGTGCTAGTGATAGAATCTCGTTATAGCAAATGTGCAAGTATCCTTAAACTTGAAATCTCTAAGATACTTTGTTTGCTAAGCATTGTACTTTGATTCCAATCTCTGAAGTTAGATCGATGGCCTCCTGTGGGATAGATATTAGGTACAATATCAGGTAAACAAAAGTAGTTGAGAGGGTCAATAAAGAATTCACCACTCCTAATAGTAGGGGCGAATATCTCACGGCCACTTGTTAGAATTACTACTAGTAAAATCCTTGGCCAAGGTGATTGTGTATTGGAAACAGATTCAATTAATACACATGTAGAGTAGTGGATTCCTGATACAAGTGCTAATATATTCGGGTCAGAATTAATATATATTCTAGAGGGAGTTGGCGCTAATTTCGTATTCCAAACCGAATGAGATATTGTATGGTGAAGGAAATTTATTGCACTATAATTTGTTATTGAAGGGTTCATGTCAAGCCACTTGACTTCCTGGACTCTTGGATCATGATGTGTTGCTAGATATTGCTCATGATCTGCTGAATATAGATTTATTAATAGGTTAATTCTAAATTATTAAGGATTATTAATCTCAAAGACGTTTGGATTAATTCATATTTGCTACCAATAAATCGAGAAACCTAATAGGTCACATACAATAAAGGATTATGTACTCGAGATGTTATATAATAACATTGTGGGATTAATTGTGAGAAGTAGAAGTTTTTTAGGCCAAATTATAATTAGTTATAATTTTTAGACTAAATTATAATTGTGAGAACTTGTAGGTTCCAATTACAATTAAAGAATTTTAATTCTTTTAGAATTCCCAAGACATGTGATCCGTGTTATTTTCTTTTTTTTTTTTCTGGAATAAGCGGGTTTTTATTTTTTAGAAAAAAAAAACAACACACAAAAAAATTATTCTCTCTAAAACAAACACACGACTCTCTTCTTCTCTTCTCTATAATCTTACCCTAGCCATCATTCTCTCTTTGCTAGCACATAGACTATATTTTGGCATTCTTTAGAGCATACCTCGTGTGGATTACTATTAGAGTCAATCTCACGTTGAGATTGAAGATCGGATCGAGGAGGTGAATACTTAAGCTAAGAGTTTTAAGGTTATCTTAGAGATAATGAAATTTTATCTCAATGGACTCTACCATATACAACTCAACATAATGGTGTATCTGAGAGAAGGAATCGAACCCTTTTAGACATGGTACGGATCATGATGGCTTCTGCACACTTGCTAAAATCGTTTTGGGGGTACGCACTGGAGACTTCTGCTTATATTCTAAAAAGAGTTTCGTAAAAAACAGTTGATACTACCCCATTTGAGATGTTCTCTAGCAAGAAATTAAAGTTATCTCACTTGAGAGTATAGGGTTGCCTTACCTTTGTCAAAAGGCCACAGTTAAACAAAACTTAACAGTAAGTTTGACAAGTGTTTGTTTGTGGAATATCCGAAAGAATCTTTTGGGTATTACTTCTATCTCCCCTTCGAAAATAAAGTGTTTTTTTTGAAGCATACTGTCTTCTTAGAGAATGAGCACATGCTCAAATGGGACAGTAGGAGTAAAATTAAACTTGGTGAAGTTCAAGAAGAACAAACAAACAAGGATCAATCATCTGATCCCACATCTATTGAGAGAATAGATGAACCTTCTACCACACAAGATCCGCATATGTCGAGTAGGATACCTGTGGCATCTGAGAGATATGAATTTCTCATAAGTGACCACAATGATGTATTGCTCATAGACGAAGATGAGTCTACTCTCTACAAAGAAGTTCTGAACAGTTCAGAATCTGACAAATGGCTTAAGGCCATGAAGTCAGAGATGGATTCCATATATGACAACTAAGTATGGACTTTGGTTAATCTACCCAAATGAATCAAACCTATTGAGTGCAAATGAGTTTTCAAGAATAAAACCGACATGGATGGTAACATAGTTACCTATAAAGTATGACTAGTAGCTAAGGATTATCGTCAATGACATGGTATTGACTATGACGAAACCTTCTTGCCAATAGCCATGCTAAAATCTATCAGAATACTCCTAACCATTGCCGCTCATCATGATTATGAGATCTGGTAAATGGATGTGAAAATAACTTTCTTAAATGGAAATCTAACTGAGGAAGCGTATATGATATAATCTGAGGGTTTCACATCTAATGATAGTACAAAAGTGTGCAAATTGCAAAGGTTCATTTATGGATTTAAGCAGACATCTAGGAGTTGGAACATCTTCTTTGATGAAATAATCAAAGAGTTTGGTTTCATTCAAAATATAGATGAGCCTTGTGTGTACAAGAAGGTTAGTGGGAGCGCAATCATTTTCTTGTTACTTTATGTAGATGAGATATTGCTAATAGGGAACGATGTACCTATTCTTCAATCAATTAAAGTTTGATTGTCCAAGAAATTCTCCGCGAAAGACTTTGGAAAAAGAACCTATATTCTTGGAATTAGGATCCACAGAGATAGGTCAAAAAGGTTGCTAGGTCTTTCACTGTCTACATACATAGACAAAGTGCTAAAGAGGTTTAGCATGAATCAATCCAAAAAGAGATTCTTACCATTGTCCTATAGGATAAGCCTTTCAAAGTCCATGTCTCCCAAGACATAAATTGAAAGGGATCACATAAGTAAGATTCCATATGTTTCGGTAGTTGGATCCATCATATACGCTATGATATGTACAAGACCCGATATATCCTGTGCTCTCAGTTTGATGAGCAAATACCAATCTGACCTTGGTAAGGGTCATTGGTGTTGGAATGTATGCCCTCTAAACTTTTCTAATGTAATTATTGATTTTATTAATAAAAGAATTTATTCTCAAAATTTATTTGTGAATTTACATTTTATTTGTGCACGATTTACGTTTGGATAAGACCTATTGTGTTTAAGTAAGTGATCCATGAGAATGGTGGTCTTTCACAGTAAGATATGGATCACGGGTTACTTAACACATAAACGTTTGTTCTTAACCGATTGATGAGATTGGGAATCTCATCATGTTTAAGTTATTATGTTATGAATTCTATATGGGAAATGGCTTGCCTTTAGCCAGTGAGTAGTCCACTCACTTCATAGCATGAGTGTATTTCGAATACGTAGAACAAGACCTGTAATAATGGTTTCTAAAAGTACTATTTAGAAGAAACTCAGACTATTACTGTTACAGCATGGACTAATACTCTACCGCTTGAGTATGAGTTGGTAGTCTAATAAAGCTGGAAGTATGTACTTTGATATACTGTAGTTGAGGTTCTTTTGTAGAGCCGATATACTTGTATGTTGGGTATATGTGACTAGTTAGTTAAGACAGACTTGTACAAGATAGCTTTTGCGCTATATTGTCCCATGTGACTGTTCAAATTATCTAAATATCGAGGGCCTTGGGGAACATGACTTGGATGTTTACTTTAGGGTAGCTCCCTTGCAAAGCGAAAACATTCCAGGAGTTGTGGATCATTGGACTAGAGGTCTAAGGATGGTAGATGTCTTTTAGAGAGGTGTTAGTACACTCATGCTCTCTAAATGTACGATGATGTGTAAAGAGGTATTTTAGTCATTATACCTGTAGGTCGGAGACTTTGCTAAACGCAGCATTGACCTTGGGGTCAATATTTTCTTATGGTGATATTAAGAAATATTTAAAATGTAAAATATAGTTATTTATATAACAGGGGTATTTTGACCATTTTAGTAGCCAAGGCAATATGCCTTTTGGTCCCCGGAATAGCCCTTAAATCCTTACAGATTTGGGTTAAGGAATTGGTCTTAATAAATTATGAGTTTTATTTTATTTTATTTAAGTAATCTGATTTATTATTGGACTAGAATAAAATAAATGACCCAAGAGAAAGCATATATATTTTATCTAGTTTAATTGGTTAATTAATTATTCAGAACCCAAGGCCCAGATTGAATAATTAGAAAATTAACCTAGATATAAACTAGATAAAAGGTCTGATACCTTATATTGGTCTATTTGGACTTGTTAATTATTTATTAAGTTATTTTATGAAGCCCAGAAAATAAATAATTAAGCCTTATTATTTATGGATGTTCAAACCCAAGAGTAAATAATTTTATCTGACCCAATAAATAAGACCAAGGATAAAATAAAATAAATAAATAAAATAACACGCGATGGATCCCGTATTGCTTGGCATGAAAAGATAACAAAAATGAGATGGTTTTTTTATTTTCACGTACTTGGGCTCTCTTTGGCAATTTTTTTTTAAGAAGAAAAGAACCAAGACCATTCTGAGATCGAGTCTCAATAGCTTTCACCGATAGTGAAAATGCCATATTCTGGAAGCTCAAAAATTTCATGTAAATGAGACAAAGCTGGCGTTCACAAGGATGGGATCCAAAACTAAGTATACCAAGAACAACCGAAGCATTGCAGAAATCATTGGAACAAGTTTTTCAAAGCCTAAACAACTAAAAGGTATAGTTTTATTGCTTCCGCTACTACGTGTTATATGCTTCTATGATTCATTTTTGCCATTTTGACCTTCAATTGGGCGGCTGTAAAGAACATCCTTAAGTACTTGCAAAGGACTAAGGATGTGTTCTTGATTTATGGAGAAGGTGATTTGAAAGTAAATGGGTATACTGATGCCAATTTTTAATCTGACAAAGATGATTTCAAATCACAATCTGGCTACATATTTATGTTATGTGGAGGGGCAATAAGTTAGAAAAGTTCCAAACAAAAGACTATTGCTGACTCTGCATCAGAAGCTAAGTACATAGTCACTTCTGAAGCAGCTAAGGAAGCCGTTTAGATCAAGAAGTTCGTGTCAGAATTGGGTGTGGTCCACGGTCTCACCAACGATCCAAACATGTACTATGACGCTATCATCTGATCTAGTAGATCATAGATAGGAATGATGTAAAGATAGAAAGAGTTTCTACGGATGAGAATATAGCTGATCCGCTTACAAAAGCACTATCTCAGAAGAAACATGATAGGCATGTTGAGTCATTCGGTATTAGAAACATGAATGATTGGCTCTAGTGCAAGTAGGAGTTTGTTAGTGTTGTGCCTTTGAGGCTATCACTTGTATTTTGTATATGATACATTTATTTTACAATACAAGGCATTATTTATCTTTTAGTTTGTTTTCTTTACTTTCATGTAAAATAACTGTTAGATAAAGTCTTTAGTACAACATTGTGTTAAGAAAATCATGATAGAAATCATGGTGTAAGATTCTGACTACATTGTATAGTGTTAGTACTTAAGTAATCCATGGTCCTAGTATTAATGAGATAGGACATCATTAATGCATTAAGACTAGTACGTGTTAGACTTCCTGATCTGATTAGGCGGTGGTTCTCATATTAGTGAGTATTGAGATACTCAAAGTTAACATGTAGATGCTTGTTAATAGAACAAGTGCATTGAACGACCTAACTATGAGATAATCACATGAATAACTATGTAGTGCCAGTGATAGAATCTTGTTATAGCAAACGTGCAAGTATCCTTAGACTTGATATGTCTAAGGTACTTTGTTTGTTGAGTATTGTACATTGATTCCAATCTATGGAGCCAAATCGAGGGATGGATATTGGGGTACAATGGGAGGTAAACGGAAGTAGTTGAGAAGGTCAATAAAAAATTCACCACTCCTAATAGTAGGGGTGAATATCTTACAACCACTTATTGGAATTACTGCTTATGAAATCCTTGGCCAAGGTGATTGTGTATTGGAAACAGTTCCACTTGATACACATATACAGCAATGGATTCCAGGTACAAGTACTAATATATTAAGGCCAGAATTAATATATATTCTGGAGGGAGTTGGCGCTAATTTCGTACTCCAAACTGAATGAGATATTATATGGTGAAGGGAATTTATTGCACTGTATTTTGTTATTGAAGGGTTCATATCAAGCCACTTGACTTCCTGAACTCTTGGGTGGTTATGATGTATTGCTAGATACTGCTCATGATCTGTTGAATATATGTTTATTAATTGATGAATTAATAAACCAATCCTAATTAGAATTAATAAGTTAATTCCAAATTATTAAGGATTATTAATCTTAAAAATGTTTGGATTAATTCATATTTGCTACTAATAAACTAAAAAACCTAATAGGTCATACACAATAGAGGATTATGTACTCGAGATGTTATATGATAACATTGTGGGATTAATTATAGGACGTAGAAGTTTTTTTTTTTTTTACCAAATTATGATTATTTATAATTTCTGGACCAAATTGTAATTATGAGAAATTGTAAGTTCCAATTACAATTAAAGAATTCCAATTCTTTTAGAATTCCCAAGACGTGTGATTCGTGTTGTTTTCTATTTTTTTTCCGAGAGTAAGTGAGTTTTTGTTATTAAAAAAAAATAACATAGAGAAAAATTGTTCTTTCTAAAACAGATACACGACTCTCTTTTTCTCTTCTTTGTGATCTTACCCAAGCCGCCATTCTCTCTCTGCTAGCACAGAGACTATGTTTTGGCATTCCTGAGAGCATACCTCGTGTGAATTATTGTTAGAGTCAACCTCATGTTGAGATTGATGAGGCAAGATAAACTATTCATCATTCAGTTGCTGTTTGATCGAGAGGTTTGTTGGATCGCACCTCAGCTTTCACGCACGAAGGAATTTTTGAATGACAAAAGCAAACCCATGCTTGTTTTTTTTTTTTTTTTTGCCTATTTAAATCATATACATGTGATCCTATGATGAAATTTCTATTTTTCTACTATGCTAAATGCTATTGCATTAGAGAAATCCCTTCATATTAACTATCTCACAAAAGGATTTTCTCTTCAAGATTAATTCATTCCATCCTTCATCTCTTAATTTTTGAATGAGAAACTTAGTGCATGAAACAAGATGCATTGCATTTAAAATGTCTTGAGATTGAGGCTGCAAAGCTTGGCAAAGCAAATTAGAGAACTCTAAGATTGTTCGCATAAGATGCATTATGAAAACAAATTCAAATGAAGTTAATGCCTTAAAAGCTACAGCTGAATCTCCACACTAAGTCGATATAACCCCATCCTCAATGATATTAAGTAAAACTTCACAAGTTGCACTGAACATATTCATCAAACTAACAATAGATTTCAAATGAGAACTCCAATGTGTATCTTCTACCCACTATAAACTGCCAACTTGATTAAGTCTTTTTCTACTTTCAAGCTCATTATTAGCAAGTAGATAGGTAATATTTGAAGCAAGAACAGCTTTTCATTGATCATTACGCTTGCATAAAGTACTAACAGCGTAAAATATGCTGCTCAATTTGCCCAAAAAAATGATGAATAGGAAAAACTTCTTTTGATGCAGCAACTAAAGCTAACTATAAATGATGTGCCAAACAATGAACATAGTAAGCATAAGGGCATTCATTTAAAATCAAAGTTTGTAACTCATTCCATTCCTCACATATTACTTGCTCCATCATGACCTTGTCCTCGAATATTTTGAACATCAAGACGGTGACGAGAGAGGACAGAAATGATTGCATCTTTTAATGTTAATGATGTATCTTTTACATGAATAAGCCCAAAAAAACGCACTTGTACACATCCATTTTTGTCAACAAATCTTAATACAATTGCCATTTGCTCCTTTTTAGATTCATCTCAAGCTTCATCAACAATTATACAAAATTTTGCATCACCAATTCTTCAAAAATAGCATTCTTCACTTTTATTCCTATGACTTGTAAAATTTCCTTCTTCACTTTATGTGATGTGTACAAGGCATTTTGAAGAGTATTACTCAAAACATCAACTACTTTATTATTATAAGATGATATGAAACTCAACAATTCAAGAAAGTTTACTCTATTTTTTGATGATTTCATCTCATCATGACCTCTAAAAGCTCATCCTTGAAATGGAAGCCACTTAATAACATCAATGGAAGCTTTCAAATGAAGTTGATTTTCTTCCTTTTGCTTGGAATCAAATTTCATAAATTTTTTTCAATATGCCCATTTTGATTCATAAGATCATCACATGCTTTCTTAGTTTTTCTATGAGGAGAATTTGGACTTTTCTCCACGAATGCCAAAACTGCACAATTTTCACCATCATTCACCTTCTTTCATGAATGAAAACCATTAACAGTTAGTGAATTTGATAAAAAATGTCCATCTTTTTTATAGAATAAATAACAAGAAAGACAAAATGCAGTATCTTTGCTAGGAAAATATTCTAACTATGAAGGAAATGACTTAAATCATAATGCTTGAAAGCTACAAGAATGTTTTCCTCCTGATTTTGGATAATTAGATTGCAAATACTAATATGGACCTGTCTTAATATAGGCTCGACGAACTTTATCACAACTATGAACAGGATATTCACATATTTGCAATTGTAACTATAGATCACATTTCAAAGAATTGATATCAAATCCTACTTGAACTACTTGTGGAGTTTTTCAAGAGGACTTTCAGAAGTAGAATGACCAAGATCAACGGAATGTGACTCTTCACTTCGATTTTGAAGTTTCAGCATTTTTTCTTTTGAAGAATGCATCAATCGTACATGATCTTTTCATCTACGATTTAAAAAAAGAAAAAACTACAATCTTTTAATACATAATTTAGATATAATTAGTTAAAATGTGTTAGCCCTAAGGGCTTTCTTCTATATTTTGACTTATGACAAACATTAATATAGACTAACTTGTTAATCTATTGTGATAGGACATGTTTGACCTCTATTCTTTTAAGCCATTCAGATAAGATTATTTGGCAACTCTTTCATTATTGAATTTAAGAATGGAAGATTAAAAGAGAAGAACGAAATATATGGAATTGCATATCAAGAAGTCCTTTTTTAAGAATATTAGACTAGGAAGGTTTATTAAGGTATATCTATTGATTCCTATATCTCTTTATCTTTTGATTCATTTGATTTTACCTTGAAGAACCAAAGGAGAAAATTTCAAATTTTTTGAAAATATCAAAATTTTGGATTGAATAGTTTGAATCCAAGAGATTCATCCAAAATCCTAAAAACTATGTTGAAATGTTCTGCCTGAAAAAGTGTCATTTTGGACTTATCTTTCGAATGCATCTTCGTCCAGAACACGAGTCCAAAATACATATAAGTTTAAATAGAAAATTATAGCCATTTCTTTATGACTATTAGCACTTCACTTTTTGGCTTTATAAATAGCCTCTAAAGCAAGATTAGAAACAAGATTTTTTAAACATTTATCTTAGAAGCACTATTGCTCAATATTTTCAAAAAACTCCTTTTATCAAGCTTCAAAGTGAATTCATTTTGTATCAAAGGTGATGTGTTTGGATTTGGGTATAAAAATCATATAAATATAAGCACATTCACAATCAAGTTTAAATTAAAACGTTAATCCCAAATTACACACATGAGCAAGCGAACTAATAATTAAGCATAGTATAGGATTCAAACGAGTGTCGATCTTCCAGGAACAAGTATGCATTAATCACTTTTCTTTCATTGTTCAACCGACTAAATGAAGTGAAAAGGAAATAAAAATAAAATAAAATAAAATAAAATAATATATACATGTCAGGGATGGAGAATTATGTAACTAAAACCATTATTTTGACAAACATGATCTTAAAGTATCTAATCATTATCATAACTAATTATTCTCTTGGCATCATGAAGGATTAAGATATATTCACTTCTTTTTTAATCCATGAAATCACTACCTTCTAGATAAATTAGCATCACATATTCTATCTCAATTAATTCATCCAAAAGATGCATTAAACACAATCCTTGATTAAATTTCCATATTCTGGCAAATTTAAAACATGAAATTAACTAATGAATCCATATTCTGGCATACATCAATCAACCTTTAATTACCTTGTTCTTAGCAATTAACCTCTTTTTCAAGCAAGTTAAGAGACAACAAATATGAAACTAACAAATTGAGACCACCATCAACCCATTTTTCAAGCAAGTTAATAGAAAGAAACAACCAATTAATCTCGTAATCAACATAAATAATTAAATACCAAGAAGAACAATCAATTAATCAAAAGATCAATGTAACCCTAAAAATTATGAATATCTAAAATAATGTCAAATTACAATAAAATAATTAATACACCATTGTTCAAGAAAAAGAAAACAAAGTAAAAGAAAGCACTCATAGACAAGCCTCATTCTTCTTCCTTTGTAGACCCTCTTGCACAATCCTCCTTGAATTATTTATCTTGAGAAAATATTGGTGATGTACTCCAAAATAAATCTAAGTCTATACATTGTACACCTCCCTTTTCTTAGGATAAATTGGCCTTCATTTATAGGCTTATAAAGTTTCTAAAAGAATAGTAAATAAAGAAGAAGTAATTACTTAAAAAATCCAAAACCAAAAAAGAGTTGTAAATAAGATCCTAAATAAAAATCTAAATAAAACACTAAGGAGAAATTAAGTAATTCCATCGTCCACCGCTTTGACATTGAGAATAATTGGACTTCAATTGGACTTGTCGCTTTGTGCTAAAGATTTTCAATTGATGTTGAATTGTGATTGTAAAATTCGGCTTCTAATTTGAGCCTACACGGAATTGCCCAGCCAAAATTGATTTCTTTCTTTTCCTTTGCTGTCGGCTTCTCTAAGCCGAAATCCGAGCCGCCTTTTCTTGGTTTCTTTTTGTTTGTTGCATCAGCTCGCTGAGCCGCAAACCGAACCATCGAAGCTATTTCCTTTTTCTTTCTTGTTTCGACTGCTTTTTTTTAGCCTACTTTTGTTGACTTTTCTTTCCACCTTGGCCCCACCGAAATTCTTTCTTTTCTTCTCCTTCATTGCTTTGTTGTGTCGGCTTAATTAGCCAACGAATTCCCTTTTCTCTTACTGATTGCTGACCGAGTTTCCTTTTCTTCTCTTGCGCAATTGTTTTGTTAGTTCTGTTGCTTTCGGCTTTATGGCAATTGGCTTCTTCTTTCTGTTGGCTTGCTGAGCCGCACGACAGCAATTTTCCTTTAGCCGCTTTCCACCTTTCTCCCCTATTTTCCAATTGCAATTGTTCCCTTGTTCCACTCACTTTCTCTGCTATGCCAACACAAGACCTATGTCGGCTCTTCCTTCTTGGGTTGGTCCTGGTTTTGTGCTTAAAAATTATACAATTAACTCCAAATTTTCTCTATTTCTACATAAAATTACAGAAAAATATTTTTTTAAAGGGAAATATCAAATAGAAGGAATATGACTAGTTATTGTATTAAAAGTGTCTCAATTTACCTCAAATAATTAGAAAAATAATAACTAATTTAGGCCCTATCAAAAGGTAAAAGTATTTGTACTTTGTATTCGAGTGAACGTCTGCTCAAATAAGTGAGCTATTTACTATTCTATTGATATTCAAATCTCTGTTGTAGTGCAAGGTTGTGGTGTAAAACTCATTGGAGTGAACCTTGTTTAGTGTATATATCAAGGTTGTGGTGTAAAACCTAGTATGGGTGATCCTTGATGTGATTGCTGAAGATTAAAGAGCAAAACGAAACACAGCAAAGCAACCGAAGAACAAGAAAAAAATGCAGTAGCTCTTGTGTGAAGAAAAAAAAAATTCTTTACATCTTCTTGTTCTCAAAATTGGTTGGACTGGAATATGTAGAATTGGAGTAGGTGTACTAGTGGAAACCTCTTGTGCGAGTCAAGCCTCCTACTACATCTGTGCATGTATATGAATGCCAAATTTCCTCTCGATCTTCCAATATATGGCCTGCCTAAATCACGTTTGGTAAAGACTCACAAGACAAAGAAATTTTTCCAGAGAGAAAAGAGAGTGTTTTTCTGAGGAAGAGAACGTCGTTGTATTCTATTTTCCTGTTTAACTTAAATAAAATCTCAGGTAAAATTGGACTTTTAATTTGGCCCATTCGACTCTTAGTTTAGCTTTTTTGAACCAAATTAATTATTCTAATCATGACCAAATAAATGGCCCAGTAAATAATTAATTTTCCAACCCAAATAAACTAGTGCAATTAACAAGACTATATTAGTTTAGTCCCAAGTCAATATTTAATTATTCAAATTGGGCCAAAGCCTTGAACAATTAATTAACCCACCAAACTAATTTAATTAATTCTCTCTCTGTGGACCTTTATTTTACTCTAACCCAATAATAAAATCAGGCTACTTAAATAAATTAAATTATATTTAATTTAATTTAAGACCAATTCCTTAGCCTGTATATAATTAGGACTTACGGTCTATACTGGGGACCAAAAGACACACCGCCTTGGCTACTAAAATGACCAAAACCCCCTTACCATATAAATAGCTGTATTTTGCATTTTAAATATTTTTTAATATCACCATAAGAAAATATTAATCCCAAGGACAATATCGCATTAGCAAAGTCTCCGATCTACGGGTAAAATGACTAAAATACCCCTCTATACATCGTCGTGCATTAGAGAGGAAGAAATGTACTAACACCTCTCTAAATGACATCTATCATCTTTAGGCTTCTAGTCCAATAATCCACAACTTCTTGGATTGTTTCCGTTTTCCAAATGAGTCTACCCTAAAGCAAACATCCAAGTTATGTTTCTCAGGGCCCTGAATATTTAGATCATTCAGACAACCACAAGGGGCGATATAGTATAGAAACTATCTTGTATAAGTTTGTCTTAACTAACTAGTCACATATACCCAACATGCAAGTGTATTGGTTCTATGATAGAACCTCAACTAAAACATATCAAAGTACATACTTCCAACTTCGTCAGACCACCAACTCATACTCAAGTCGTAGAGTACTAGTCCACGCTGTAGCAGTAGTAGTCTAAATTTCTACCATATAGTACTTTAAAAAACCACTACTACAAGTCCTGTTCTACATATTCGAAATACGCTTATGTCATGAAATGAGTGAACTACTCACTGGCTAAAGGTAAGCCATTCCCCATTTGGAATTCATAATTCAATAACCTAAACATGATGAGATTCTCATTCTCATCAATCGGTTAAGAACAAATATTTATGTGTTAAGTAACCCGTGATCCATACCTTACCGTGAAAGACCACCTGACGTGTTTGGATTTGGGTATAAAAATTATATAAAAATAAATTCACTCCCAATCAAGTTTAAATTAAAACGTTAACCCCAAATTACACATATGAGTAAGCGTACTCATCATTAACATAGCATAGGGTTCAAATGAGTGTCGATCCTCAAGGAACAAGTATGCATTAATCCATTTTCTTTCATTGTTTAATCGACTCAATAAAGTGAATAAAATAAAATAAAATAAAATAAAAATATATACATGTCTAGGATGGAGAAGTATGTAACTCAAGCCATTGTTTAGACAAATTATTGGAATATGTGCCCTCTTAAACTAGGTTTCTAATATACAAAAATCGAATATTTTAATAAAAGAATTTATTTAAGAAATCGTTTGTGAATTTACTTTTTATTTGGGGACATTTTCATTTGGAAAAGGCCCATTGTGTTTAAATAAGTGATCCAAGTGAATGGTGGTCACAGTAAGGTATGGATCATGGGTTATTTAAACACATAAATATTTATTCTTAACCAATTAATGAGAATGAGAATCTCATCATGTTTAGGTTATTATGTTATGAATTTCAATGGGGAATGGCTTACCTTTAGCCAGTGAGTAGTCCACTCACTTCATGACATAAGCATATTTCGAATACGTAGAACAGGACTTGTAGTAGTGGAGTCTAAAAATACTATATGGTAGAAATCTAGACTACTACCACTACAGCGTGGACTAGTACTCTATAACTTGAGTATGAGTTGGTGGTCTGATGAAGCTAGAAGCATATACTTTGATATGCTATAGTTGAGGTTCTATCGTAGGGCCAATATACTTGCATGTTAGGTATGTGTAACTAGTTAGTTAAGACAGACTTGTACAAGATAGTTTCTACACTATATCGCCCCTTGTAGTTGTCAAAATGATCTAAATATCCAGGGCCCTGGGAAACATGACTTGTAAGTTTGCTTTAGGTTAGCTCCCTTGGAAAGCGGAAACACTCCAAGAAGTCGTGGATCATTGGACTAGAAGCCTAAGGATGGTAGATGTCATTTAGAGGGGTATTAGTACACTTCTTCGTCTCTAAATGTACGACGATGTGTAGAGGGGTATTTTAGCCATTCTACCTGTAGGTCGAAGACTTTGCTAATACAGCATTGTCCTTGGGGTCAATATTTCCTTATAGTAATATTATAAAATATTTAAAATACAAAATACATCTATTTATATAGTATGGGTATTTTGGTCATTTTAGTAGCCAAGGCGATGTGTCTTTTTGGTCCTCGAAATAGCCCGTAAGTCCTAATTATTTTTGGGTTGAGAAATTGATCTCAGTTGAGAGGGTTATATTTTATTCAAGAAGTCTAATTTATTATTAGACTGGAATAAAATAAATTGAGAGAAATTTATTATCTAGTTTAATTGGTTAATTAATTATTTAGGGCCGAGGTCTAGTTTGAATAATTAGAAAATTAACCGGGACTTAAACTAGAGGAAAATAATTAATACTCAATTATTTATTGGGTTATTGATTTACTTAATCCCAAGAAATAAATAATTAAAGTTTAATTATTTTTTAGTTTATTTGGGTACATTAATTATTTATTAGGTTATTCATTTAATCCCAAGAAAAATAATTAATGTTTACTATTTTGAAATTTTCGGGTCCAAGAAAAATAATAAATATTATTTTGGTCCAATAGCCTGGACCATAGGATTTTTTCCAAACACAGTTCAGAAGAGTTTAGGGAGAAGCCAAAATTTAGTTTGTTAATAATATTCGGATGTTTGAAATATTAAATCTCGGGAATATTATTTTTATCAAAATAATTATTTTTGGTTTCATGACTCTTGGCTTTCTGTGTGAAAAAATAAAATAAAACAAAATAATAAAAATAAAATCTCTCTCTCACGGTTGTGTCTCTTGGTTTTCTGTTTACTGGCTTTCGGTTTTGTTTGCATAACATAATATGGCAAGCCTTGAAAACCAACCGAGAGATGGTGAAATAAACTGATCCTCTTCTCAATCCATTTCTGTGTTGACCAACTAGAGGTTAGACTGTGGAATATTTTGAGAATTGAAAAGTCTGGCATTCACTGCACTGGAGAAGAACTACCAGTACCGGAAGCTTCAACCCACGGGGAAGAAGGAGGCTGTTCTTGTGCTTTAATCCATCCTACTTCAATCTTCAAGGTTTAAGGCATCAAGAAGTATGGTTCTAATCCTTCCATGCTCTGCCATGCTCTGTTTTTATTTTTCTATCTCCATTTTTGTTCACCCGTGCATGCTCCTCTGTTTGTTTTCAAATCCTTCAAGTGGTATCAGAGCATGTGATTTGATTGATTTAGGAAGCATGTTAATTAATAAAAATAGAGAAGATTATTGTTTGGTGCTTAAACCTGTGATCCTTCGCTGTTTTGGTTTGGGATAGACATTTCTGTAAGCTTCACAGTGGAAGCATAGGACCCTGTGTAATTTTTTGTTTTGAGATTTTGATCGTGTAAACCCAATTTGAGAGGGTATAGGCATTTGTGGTTTTGGTTTGGATGAGTTTTTTGAATGAAAAATGTCCAAGGAAGCCACTGGAAGAAACGGCAGAAAAATTCGCAAACAGAATGCAGAGAAAATTCGCGGAGAAGAAGAAGAACTATTGCTAAGCCGCCGATCAAGCCGATACGCCGCGCTAAGCCATCGCCTGGATTATGTCTAGAGCTATCCGCTGTGCGTGCTAGAGCCGAGCCGATTTCAGTTGCAATTGCAAATTTTGCAATTGCAATTTGCATGCGATTTCGGGTCATGCGCGTGGGTTGCAGGATAAAAGCACGGGTCAGCGGGCGGGCAGGGCAGCTTCACGGGTTGAAGCTGCTTCTGATTCGGTATGGCTAGTGCACCAGATCGCAGTGGACCGCAGAGCCAAATAGGGGCGGATCCGGTGCATCGGGTTCACGTAGACCGGTAATTAATTTTTGCATTTTTTTATTTTTTTTCTTTTCCGTTTTGAGTCCCATACCAGGCGAAGTTAATATTTTTGCAATAGTTTATATTCTTGGAATATATTTGCATGAAAAATATTAGTAAGGAATTTTAAGATTAAACAAGATCATTAATTAATTAATGTGTTTAATTCTATTATTTGGACACTTAGATTTAAAAAATAGAAAAGCATGAAAACGTTTGCTGTTTTCTGGCATGCTATTTTTTTTTTTTTTTGGAGTACCTATGTACGCGGTTTCTCAAAGACCAAGTCTTTAGGAATATTTTTGCAAGGAAAATATTTTTCTTTAAAAAATTAAATGGTTATTTTAACTTGAACAAAAATTAATCCTTAGATATTTTCTCAAAGGATTTAATCCTTGACATAGAAAATATATTGGATTTAGATATTTTTGTAAGTTAAAATAGAGAGCTATTTTATTTTATTTTGCACAAGAAAATTGTTTTGTTAAATAAACTTGAGACCAAAGTCTCTACAAAGTTTTTATTGAAAATTTTTGAAATCATTAAGTTTTAACTTAAATAAAATTTGTCCATGGAAAAATCTCTCAAAGGATATAATCCTTGATATTTAGATTTTAATGTATTGGGATATTTTATTTTTAAGTTAAGAAAAAACTTAATTGAAATTTCAAAAGGATATTTTTCAAGAAAACTTTATTTTAAAAGACTAAGTGGGAGAGGGGTTCCAACGACCCCACGGCTTCCATCATGATCCTCATTAGAGATCGTGGGTCCCCTTGCGTCACCCTGGGAGTGAACACGTATAGGATGGGGATACCAAAAGGATCTAGATTTAATGGAAGAATGTAATTAATAACTCGGGACACGTTCTATAATCAGCCAGCCCACGTTGGAGGTTATAGTGCGAGGAATGTCCATAGGAAATGAGAGGAAACGGCCAACGCACGATGGAGTTATCCTCTAGATCATTACCTAGAAGGAAAATTAATTTGTGGTGGTTACTACACTTAGATTAGAGAACTGTTAATCTTCAAAAGAATCTATGTCAGTTTTCCTAAGAGCCAAATTAATTTCAGTGCACAAATTTATTTTCACAAACTAAATCATTTCTTTTATTTTTCGATTTTTCAAAAATGGTGGGAGGTTCTTTTAGTCATTTGGCCGTTATTCTCCGTGAGAATAAGTTAACGGGACCAAACTATGTGGATTGGAAAAGGAACCTGGACATAATACTTACAGCCGAGGAGTATAAGTATATCCTTTACGAGACCTGCCCTTTGATCAGGGAAGGTTCCATCGACGAAGAGCGAGAGGTTGAAAAGGCATGGAAGAAGGCTAATGAAATGGCACGTTGCTATATGCTAGCCTCCATGTCTAATGTACTCCAGTCTAAACACGAGCACATGGCTTCTGCATATGACATTAGTCAGTCATTGGCCACTATGTTCGCGGATAAGAGCCGGCCCGCAAGACAGGAGGCTTTTCGAATTATAATAAACACTAAGATGGCTGAGAGAGTATCAGTTAGAGAGCATATGCTCAAGATGATTGCTGCTTTTGAGGAGGCAGAAATCTTAGAAGCTATCATTGACCCCGAGAGCAAAGTGGACATGGTTCTCGAATCTCTACCGGGTTCCTTTACTCAGTTCAAATTAAATTACAATATGAACAAGTTAAATATGAGTTTGACTGAGTTGATGAAGAATCTCCAGATGGCAGAGAAGGTCATGAAGCCACAATCAAAGGACATGATTGCTAAGGCTTCTTCCTCAAGAACTGGGTCCAAGCCCAGAAAGTTCAAAAGGAAGAAGGGAAACGTAGCAGCCCAGCCCAAGACCCAACCCAAAGATAATTTAAAGGGCAAGTGCTTCAGATATGGGAAGAAGGGACACTGGAAAAAAGAGTGTCCAGATCTTCAAGCCAAGAAAAATCCCATTGATAATGTTTTCTATTTAGAGTCTATATCAATGTTGGATCAACTTCTACTTGAATTGTTGATTCAGGAGCCACTGATCATATTTGTAACTTCTTGTAGGGGTTTAGAAAGATTAAAAGACTCAAGAAGGGCGAACATAGATTATGCGTGGAAAATGGACACAAATCTGGGCCCTTGCAGTGGGAGAGCTGGATCTTATTTTTAATTGTAATAAAAAAGTGGTTTTAATAGATATTTTATATGTACCTGGTTTTCGTTAGAATTTGATTTCAGTTGCAAAACTAATAAATCAAGAATATTCTGTATCTTTCCATTCTGGTATTTCTATCAATAGAGATGGATAAATTTTATTTACTGGGCACATGTATGGAAATCTATTCTATTTAAACCCTATTAACCATCAATCAAATAACGCTCAATTTGAACATTTAACTAAGAAGAGAAAGACCAATGTCAATGACTCATATCTTTGGCATCTAAGGTTGGGTCATATCAACTCAACCAGGATTCAAAGGCTAATCCATGATGGGCCTTTAGGCTCATTGAGATTGGAAAATTGGCCTCAGTGTGAATCCTGCCTGATGGAAAGATGACCAAAAGGTCTTTTATCCCAAATGCGGATAGGGCCAATGAGGTATTGAGTCTTGTTCACACTTATGTGTGTGGTCCCTTGTCTACACTAGTTAGAGGAGGTTTCGAGTACTTCATCACTTTCACGGATGATTGTACAAGGTTTGGTTATATTTACCTGATGAGGCATAAGTCTGATTCTTTTGATAAGTTCAAGGAGTTTAGGGCTAAAGTGGAGCGTTAGACAGGTAAATTAATCAATACCTTACGATCGGATCGTAGTGGAGAGTTCCTCCTGGGTGAATTCAAGGACTACATGGTACATCATGGGATAGTATCCCAGCTCTCTACGCCGGGGACACCCTAGCAGAATAGAGTAGCTGAGACAAGGAACAGGACATTGATGGAAATGGTCCGAAGCATGATGTCTCATGCTACTCTTCCAGTATGTTTTTGGGGATGTGCCCTGGAAACAGCGGCATACATTCTAAACTTGGTGCCTTCCAAGTCAGTACCTAGGAGTCCCTATGAGATGTGGACTGGGCATAAGCCAAGTCTGAATCATCTCAGGATATGGGGTTGCCCAACTTATGTACTGATCAAGGGAGATAAGTTGGAACCAAGATTAGAATTATGCTATGTTGTTGGGTATCCAAAAGGAACAAAGGGTGGTTACTTTTATCATCCTAAGGAGCAGAAAGTACTGGTTAGTACCAATGCTAGATACTTAGAGGATGATCAAAGTACTTCCACGAAAGGTTTAACTAGGTTGGAACTCGAGGAGAAGTTATCATCGAAAGCAACTTCTTCTGACTCGATTGTGGAATAAGAAGAGGCACAGCCTTAAGAGTCTGTACAAATGGTGCCTCATCGTAGTGGGAGAGTGTCTAGGGTTCCGGATAGATGGTATGGAGAAGCTTTTGAGCTGGTCTCTGACTATCAGGAATAAGACCCCACTAGATACGAAGAGGCAGTTGCTGATACCGATGTAAATCTATGGCATGAAGCAATGAAAGTCGAGATTGAGTATATGTACTTCAATCAGGTTTGGGATCTTGTAGCTTCACCTGAAGGGATAAAACCCATTAGGTGTAAGTAGGTGTACAAGAGAAAAAGGGGAGCGGATGGGAAGGTGAAAACCTTCAAAGCTAGGCTTGTAGCAAAAGGGTATACTCAGAAAGAAAGGATCAATTATGAGGAAACCTTTTCCCTGGTTGCCATGTTTAAATCCATCTGGATCCTTCTTGCCATCGCATGTCATTATGACTACGAGATATGGCAAATGGATGTTAAGACGGCATTTTTAAATGGCCAACTTAGCAAAGACATCTATATGTCCCAACCGGAAGGTTTTATTGCTGAAGGCCAAGAACATATGGTTTGCAAGTTTAAGAAGTCTATTTATGGACTTAAGCAGGCATCGAGAGTGTGGAACACTCGTTTTGACGAGACTGTAAAGTCTTACAATTTTATTCAAAACAAGGATAAACCATGCGTATACAGAAAGCTTGAAGGCATTAATGTGGTTTTTCTTGTCTTGTATGTGGATGACATTCTACTCATTAGAAATGATGTAGGGTCATTATCATCTACAAAGGTTTGGCTGTCTAGTCAATTCAGTATGAAGGACTTGGGAGAAGCTAGCTACATTATCGGGATTAGACTTCTTAGAAATAAGAAGTAGAGAATGTTAGGTTTATCCCAAGCCGCATACATTGACAAGATGCTGGCCAAGTTCAGCATGGACTCATGCAAGGGAACTCTAATCCCTTGTAGACATGGGTTATCATTTTCTTCAAGGGACTGTTCTAAGTCTCAAGAAGAAAATGACAGAATGAGTAAGATTCCCTACGCTTCGGATGTGGGAAGTCTTATGTACGCCATGCTGTGTACTAGGCCAGATATCTGCTTTGCCGTAGGCTTAGTTAATATCAGTCAAACCCAGAGGAGGTTCATTAGCATGCTGTAAAGTATATTCTCAAGTACCTCTAAAAAACTTCGGAACCACAATAAGGGGAAGTACATTGAGAGGTAGTACCACCTGATCTGGGATTTCATCCAGAGACGAGAAGTCGTGGTGGTACAGATTGCCTCCGAGAACAATCTAACAGATCTATTCACCAAGCCTTTGGCTGAGAGGGTCTTCAAAAGACACTTGGATGCCATAGGGGTGGGCACGTATGGACTTACCTAGTCTTAGAGTGCAAGTGGGAGATTGTTAGAATGTGTGCCCTCTTAGACTAGGTTTATGATATACAAAAATTGAGTATTTTAATAAAATAATTTATTTAAGAAATCGTTTGTGAATTTACTTTTTATTTGTGCACATTTTCGTTTGGAAAAGACCCATTGTATTTAAATAAGTGATCTATATGAATGGTGGTCTTTCACAGTAAGGTATGGATCATGGGTTATTTAAACACATAAACATTTGTTCTTAACCAATTGATGAGAATGAGAATCTTATCATGTTTAGGTTATTATGTTATGAATTCCAATGAGGAATGGCTTACCTTTAGCCAGGGAGTAGTCCACTCACTTTATGACATAAGCGTATTTCGAATACGTAGAATACGACCTGTAGTAGTGGTTTCTAAAAGTACTATATGGTAAAAATCTAGACTACTACCGTTATAGTGTAGACTAGTACTCTATGACTTGAATATGAGTTGGTGGTCTGACGAAACTGGAAGCATATACTTTGATATGCTATAGTTGAGGTTTTATCGTACGGCCAATATACTTGCATGTTAGATATGTATAATTAGTTAGTTAAAACAGACTTGTAAAAGATAGTTGCTACACTATATCGCCCCTTATGGTTGTCTAAATAATCTAAATATCCAATGCCCTAGGAAACATGACTTAGATGTTTGCTTTAGAGTAGCTCCCTTGGAAAGCAGAAACACTCCAGGAAGTCATGAATCATTGGACTAGAAGCTTAGGGATGGTAGATGTCATTTAGAGGGGTGTTAGTACACTTTTTCCTCTCTAAATGTACGGCGATGTGTAGAGGGATATTTTAGTCATTCTACCTGTAGGTCGGAGACTTTGCTAATATAGCATTGTTCTTGGGGTCAATATTTTCTTATGATAATATTAGAAAATATTTAAAATATAAAATACATCTATTTATATAGTAGGGGTATTTTGGTCATTTTAATAGCCAAGGCGATGTGTTTTTTTGGTCCTCAGAATAGTCCGTAAGTCTTAATTATTTTTGGGTTGAGAAATTGATCTCAGTTGAGAGGGTTATATTTTATTCAGGAAGTCTAATTCATTATTAGACTGGAAGAAAATAAATTGAGAGAAATTTATTATCTGGTTTAATTGGTTAATTAATTATTCAGGGTCGAGATCCAGTTTGAATAATTAGAAAATTAACCGGGACTTAAACTAGAGTAAAATAATTAATACTTAATTATTTTTTGGGTTATTTATTCAATTAATCCCAAGAAATAAATAATTAAAGTTTAATTATTTTTTGGTTCATTTGGGTACATTAATTATTTATTGAGTTATTTATTTAATCCCAAGAAAAATAATTGATGTTTATTATTTTGAACTTTTCGGGTCCAAGAAAAATAATAAATATTATTTTAGCCCAATAGCTAAGACCATAGGATTTTTCCGGACACAGTTCAGAAGAGTTTAGGGAGAAACCAAAATTTATTTTGTTAATAATATTCGGGTGTTTGAAATATTAAATCCCGGGAATATTATTTTTATCAAAATAATTATTTTTGGTTTCATGACTCTTGGCTTTATGTGTGAAAAAATAAAATAAAATAAAATAATAAAAATAAAACCTCTCTCTTACAGTTGTGTCTCTTGGTTTTCTATTTACTGGCTTTTGGTTTTGTTTGCATAACATAAGATGGCAAGCCTTGAAAACCAACCGAGAGATGGTGAAAAAAAACTGATCCTCTTCTCAACCTATTTCTGTGTTCACCAACTAGAGGTTAGGCTGTGGAATATTCTGAGAATTGAAAAGCCTAGCATTCACTGCATCGGAAAAGAACTACCGGTACCAGAAGCTTCAACCCACAGGGAAGAAAGAGGCTGTTCTTGTGCTTCAATCCATCCTACTTCAATCTTCAAGTTTTAAAGCATTAAGAGGTATGGTTTTAATCCCTCCATGCTGTTGCCATGCTCTGTTTCTACTTTTCTGTCTCCATTTTTGATCACCCGTGCATGCTCCTCTGTTTGTTTTCAAATCCTTCACAAACATGATCTTACAGTACCTAATCTTTATCATACTTGATTATTCTCTTGGCATCATGAAGGATAATATAGATTCACTTCTTTGTCCAATATATGAAATGCCTATCTTCTAGACAAACTAGCATCGCATATTCTATCTAAACTAATTCACCTAAAAGATGCATTGACCACAGTCATTGATTAAATTTCCATTCCTGGCAAATTACACATGAAATTAACCAATGAATCCATATAATGGTAAACATCAATTAACCTTTAACTACTTTGCCCCTACTCTTAACCCCTTTGTCCAAACAAGTTAAAAGCCAACAAATACGAAACTAATGAATTGAAACTACCATCAACCCCTTTGTCTAAGCAAGTTAATGGAAAGAAACAATCAATTAATCTCGTAATAAGCACAAGTAATTAAATACCAAGAATAACAACCAATTAATCAAAAGATCAAATTACTCTCAAAATCATGACTACCTAAAACAATGTCAAATTACAATAAAACAATTAATACATCATTGTGAAGAAAAAGAAAACAAAGTAAAAGAAAGCACTCATAGACAAGCCTCCTTCTTCTTCTTTTAAAGACCTTCTTGCACAACCCTCCTTGAATTGAAGAATTTCTCCTTTGATTGAGTGGTTTTCTGTGATAATCAATGAATTCTCCTCTTTTCTCTTGTGTTTTCCATCTATTTATAGGCTTGGGAAGTGCCTAAACTCATTGGTGCAATGTTCTTAGCCGAGTAGAAGTTAAAAAATACTAAAACTCCACATATTACCAAAAATCGCATAGAAAAATCACAATCCTGCCTTTTCCTCAGAGCAGAACCGACGCCGCCTTGGCTCTCAGAGCCGGCGCCGGTTCCACTCTGTTCCGCTCTGTTTTGACAATTTTTCGTTGCCTCGAAGTTTGTGTCATCAATGCATGGCCGGTGCCGGTTCCTATGCCCTGTTCGGCGCCGCCTCTCTTCTATTTTGCGATGTTTTTGCTTTATTTTACCCCAAAAATCTATAATAATGAATAAAATGCATTTTTAAGAGTAAAATCTCAAATATGAAGGAATATAACTAGTTTTTGAACAAAATGTATCACAAAAGAGCCTCAAATAACTAGGAAAAATATGACTAATTTAGCCCCTATCATATTCCCCCACACTTAGCTCTTTGCTTATCCTCAAGCAAAGTATCAAAGACAAGTAGGAAAACACCAGGTTTCTATTGGATAGTATGCCCTCTTAGATTAGGTTTCTGATGTAAATATCGAATCTTTTAATAAAAGAATTTATTTACAGAAATTGTTTGTGAATTTACTTTTTATTTGTGCACAATTACGTTCGGAAAAGACCCATTGTGTTTAAGTAAGTGGTCCATGTGAATGGAGGTCTTTCATAGTAAGGTATGGATCACGGGTTACTTAACACATAAACATTTGTTCTTAACCGATTGATGAGAATGGAAATCTTATCATGTCTAGGTTATTATGTTGTAAATTCTAAATAGGGAATGCCTTACCTTTAACCAGTGAGTAGTCCACTCACTTCATGATATAAGCGTATTTCGAATACGTAGAACAAGACCTGTAGTAGTGGTTTCTAAAAGTACTATATGATAGAAACCTAGACTACTACCGCTACAGTGTGGACTAGTACTCTACGACTTGAGTATGAGTTGGTGGTCTGACGAAATTGGAAGCATATACTTTGATATGCAATAGTTAAAGATCTATCGTAGGGCCAATATACTTGTATGTTGGGTATGTGTGACTAGTTAGTTAAAACAGCCTTGTACAAGATAGTTTCTATACTATATCGCCCCTTGTGGTTGTCTAAATGATCTAAATATCTAGGGTCCTGGAAAACATGACTTGGATGTTTGCTTTAGGGTAGCTTCTTTGGAAAGCGGAAATACTCCAGGAAGTCGTGGATCATTGGACTAGAAGCCTAAGGATGGTAGATGTCATTTAGAGGGGTGTTAGTACACTTCTTCATCTCTAAATGTACGGCGATGTGTAGATGGGTATTTTAGTCATTTCACCTGTAAGTCGGAGATTTTGCTAACACAACATTGCTCTTGGGGTCAATATTTCCTTATGGTGATATTAAAAAATATTTAAAATGTAAAATACCACTATTTATATAGTAGGGGTATTTTGGTCATTTTAGTAGCCAAGGCGATGTGTCTTTTTGGTCCTCGAAATAACCCGTAAGTCCTAATTAAATTTGGGTTGAGGAATTGGTCTCAATTAAAGAGGATTTTATTTTATTCAGGAAGTCTAATTTATTATTAGACTGGAATAAAAATAAATAATTAAATAAAAAGGAGTTGAGAGAAATTTATTATCTGGTTTAATTGGTTAATTAATTATTCAGGGCCTAGGTTTAGTTTTAAATAATTAGAAAATTAACCTGGGCTTAAACTAGAGGGAAATAATTAATGCTTAATTATATATTGGGTTATTTATATAAGCCCAAGAAATAAATAATTAAAGTTTAATTATTTTGGTTCATTTGGGCTAATTAATTATTTATTGGGTTATTTCTACAAACCCAAGAAATAAATAATTAATATTTATTATTTTGGGCTTTTTGGGTCCAAGAAAAAATAATAAATATTATTTTGGCCCAATAGCTTGGACCATTAGGTTTCTTCCAAATACGGTTCAGATGAGTTTAGGGTTAAGCCAAACTTACTTTGTTGATAACATCCGGGTGTTTGAAATATTATATCTCAGGGGATATTGTTATTAGATAATGGAGACCTAGTTTTGGCTAACTACAATTCAAGCCTCTGGGAAGAAAGAAACCCTAATTCTCCCTTAGTTTTTCTCTACCTCTCGTGGGTCTCTCTCTCTTTGGTCTCCTTCTCTCCTCTTGTTCTTGGTGCTTTGCTAATCAATAGCAGTAGAACTAAGAAGGATTGAGACCACTCATCTTCACCCTTTGTTTCACCAACAAGAATTGAGGCAGTGGAATATTCCGTGAGCCGGAAAGCTTGGCGTTCATGCAAATAAGGCGAAATAGGAGGTTAGTGGGATTTCAACCGAAAGCTTCATCAAGCAGGCAAGGAGAGGTTGTTCCCGTGGTTTAATCCATTCCTTCACAACCTGAGAGGTTTAAGGCACACAAGGGTATGGTCTTAACGCTTCTGTGCTGCTATTAAGGCTTGTTTTTTTTTTGTTTTTTTTTGTTCCCGTAGCATGCTCTCTGTTTACTGGAAACCATCAGTTTCATTAATCACTCAATCGATTTCAAAACAATATCTTCAACGCTTTCTTCATTCAAGAACATAAAACACATGCTACTACATCTTTCACAACAACTGCAATACTTGTGTAAGTGATAAATGATTTAGTAGAACCATCTCAACAGTTCACAATATTCTCAAACCATTGGAAAGAATTTAGCTCAAAACGACTATGTATTCCATAAGCTTACTTTTCATACAATCTCTCTACTATTCCGAGACATATCATGATTCTACTTGGTTAAGTAGGACTTTCAAGTTTGTAATGTAAGGCTAAAGGTTTATAATGTAGCTTATCAAACGAATGATATAGGAAAATCAAATATTAAAGAAGCTGACAGTTCGCAAGAAAAAGATAAACAAAATGAATCAATAATTTCCAACTCTTCTTGCTCTCCTATTCCAGAAATCAATCAAACCATAACCCTATTCAGTAATTACAACTCAACTCAAGCAATTCGTGCATTTTTTCTTTTTCTTTTCCTCTTCTCATCTTTTTACTTTCTTCATCAACTTTTCCCTATTTTTCACAAGATCACTCATATTTTTCAGCAATGGCGTTAAAGATTTGATATGAACTTAACTTTTACAACCCAATCACCATTCCTCTTGTGATCTTTCTTCTCTCTTTTTCTTTCACTCTTCTCTTGTTCTTTTCTACTACTGTTCTTTTCTCTTTCCATTCTTTCTAGCAGCTTTCTGTTTTTCTTTTCTTATCTTCAATTCCTCTTTTCTCTTTCTTTTCTTTTTCTTACTCACCACAACTACATGACTGAAAATAAGTCATGATCTTTTTTAAGTATTCTTTCTCAACATGCTCCTACATATACTTTTATCCATCAAGAGTACAAAGATTTGAAAAATTATTCAAACTCTCAGAAACAAGCAATGGACGAAGTATGATAACGGGTTTTAAAGAAAGAAATCAACAATTTAGGCTCAAATAGGCACTAGGGAAAAAATAAAAATAGGTAGACTTGAAAAGCTCAAACTATCCAAAGAAGGTCTATTACCGTCATCCCTAAGTTAAATCATGACTGTCTTTCTTATTTTGCCTCGAGAGGTATTCAAGTAAGTTTTAGAATGCTCCATGAATTTTGGTAGAAAAACTGGTTTAAGAACAATGTAAAACATATGATCAAGAACTACTTAGTCCAAGTGCATGCAAAAAGTCATGCATAAGCCATAAATGATCTAGAACATATGCTCTATAACCTATCATAAAGACATGCATTAAAAATACCGCTTGAAAGTTAACAAAAATCTGAAAAAATTTTGAAAATTTTGAAAATTTTTCTCAATGGTTCAAAGAAGAATTTCAAGAAGAATAAAACATAGAAAAATTCTCATTCTAACCACTCCCCCACACTTAAAATAGACATTGTCCTTAATGGCTAAACAAATAAAGCAAACAAATACTGCCACAGGACTAAAAATAAAGGGGAAAAGAGAAGAAAGAAAATACTTCCATACAGTGCTCACAATAAAATTGTTGATAAAAACTTGGACAAAATATATCACCAAACCACTCCCCCATACTTAAATTGGACAATGTCCTCATTGGCAAAAATAAACACAAGAAAGTATCTCCAAAGGGACTAAAAAAATAAATAATAAGGGGTAAGAAAGTTTAAGTAATACTGCCTAAGTCCAATAATGCTTCAATAGATATCCAAACTTAAGGTAAAGAGAGAAGAGTTTGTCCAAAAGGACTTTATTCCTATAAAACAAAAACAAAAAAAAAAGCACAAGAAAAAAATAATAATAATAAAATAAAAAAACATACCTAAATAAAAGAAAACAAACTAAAGAAAAAGACTAAAATAATAACAAAAAAAATAAAAATAAAACAAAAACTCTCTACACCCATCATGCTTCCTCATCCAACCTTTTGAAAAGAAATTAAAGCTCAAAATAGAAAATAGGCATGATGAATGTAGAATGAAAAATGGAGGATTTTGAAAAATGAAGGGTTCATGAAAACGATTTGTCTCAGCAAAGCCAAACACATAAACCTCATTCTCTAACATTCCTTTAGACACATAAATATCTTTTTCAACATATGAGTGCACATAGTATCTAACGGATGCATCAACTTTGAAATCACCGATTAACCCTTCAAAAGAATTTTTACAATTTAAAATACCTCTTTAAACTTAGTATTTGAGTTCTTAAAGATGGGATTGGGAAATCCTTACTTTTCAATGCTTCTACAAATACTAAGTTACCTCCCTAAAATTGGGGTAAAGGGTAGAATTTGTCAACATCCTCAAAGGTTTTCTTAGAATGAATGATAAATCTAATTTCTTGAGGCATGTTGAACTCCATACATCATCATTGGGATCATTGTTCTCCAAGAAGTGAAAGGAACCTAAGAAATCATGTGACAAAGAAATATTAGCATTATGAGCACATTGAATATAATCAAATACCTCTCTTGTCACATCATGCAATTGTCCCTCATAGCTGCTCTTTTTGTTTCATGGTCCATTGTATGGGCTAGTATGAATTCATGAGTCTCCTCAACAATCTTAAATAATTGTTTCCTTTGATCACACAAACGTTGGGAAGTTTCTTCATGCCACTGAACAGATGAATTTGTATTGGCAACCAAAAAATTCACTAATGCTTCTAATGACGTCTCACTAAAAACATCAATGTTAGCTTGTAATGTTGCCAATCTATCACCAAAACACTAATATTTTTTTTTTGAAAAACAAAATAAAAATGATGAACATGCAGCAATGATGAATAATTCAATGTAATTCATGAAGAAATAAAAAAAATAAAATGAAATCTACTATATCGCCTTCAGGTCATTTGATCATATACCATGGCTACACCTAGCAAAGATAAGAAGCAAGTTAGGTAACAGAATTCATAATTAAAACAAAATTAAAAGAAGAAAAAGTTAGTCAAAACATAGTTAAAGTTAGTACGTTAGATTACAAATATACAAAAGATGGCACCCTGTTACATAAAGAACAATTGTACATATCTACATATTTACATATTTGTATATTTACACATTTACATGGTTAAATCAACAAAATTCAAGCTTTCATGATATTGTTCCCTAGCAACGGCGCCAAAAACTTGATGTGTTTGGATTTGGATATAAAAATCATATAAAAATAAGCTCATTCTCAATCAAGTTTAAATTAAAACGTTAACCCCAAATTACACATTTGAGCAAGCGTACTCATCATTAACATAGCATAGGGTTCAAACGAGTGTCGATCCTCAAGGAATAAGTATGCATTAATCCCTTTTCTTTCATTGTTTAACCGACTTAATAAAGTGAAAAAGAAATAAAATAAAACAAATAAAAATAAAATAAAATATATACATGTCAAGGATGTAGAAGTATGTAACTCAAGCCATTCTTTAGACAAACATAATCTTACTAGTACCTAATCTTTATCATACTTGATTATTCTCTTGACATCATGAAGGATAATATAGATTCACTTCTTTGTCCAATCCATGAAATTTCTATCTTCTAGACAAACTAGCATCACATATCCTGTCTCAACTAATTCACCTAAAAGATGCATTAACCACAGTCCTTGATTAAATTTTCATTCCTGTCAAATTACACATGAAATTAACTAATGAATCCATATCCTGGCAAACATCAATTAACCTTTAACTACTTTGCCCCTACTCTTAACCCCTTTGTCCAAGCAAGTTAAAAGCCAACAAATGCAAAACTAATGAATTGAAACTACCATCAACCCCTTTGTCCAAGAAAGTTAATAGAAAGAAACAACCAATCAATCTCGTAATAAGCACAAGTAATTAAATATCAAGAATAACAATCAATTAATCAAAAGATCAAATTACTCTCAAAATCATGACTACCTAAAACAATGTCAAATTACAATAAAACAATTAATACATCATTGTCAAGAAAAAGAAAACAAAGTAAAAGAAAGCACTCATAGACAAGCCTCCTTCTTCTTCCTTTGAAGACCTTCTTGCGTAACCCTTCTTGAATTGAAGAATTCCTCCTTTAATTGAGTGATTTTCTGTGATAATCAATGAATTCTCCTATTTTCCCTTGTGTTTTCCATCTATTTATAGGCTTGGGGAGTGTCTAAACTCGTTGGTGTAATGTTCTTGGCCGAGTAAAAGTTGAAAAATACTAAAACTCCACAGATTGCCAAAAATCGCATAGAAAAATCACAATCCTGCCTTTTCCTCAGAGCACAACCAGCGTCGCCTTGGCTCTCGGAGCCGGCGCCGGTTCCACTCTGTTCCGATCTATTTTGACAATTTTTTATTGTCTAGAAGTTCGTTTCATAAATGCATGGCCGGCGCCAGTTTCTATGCCCTGTCCGACGCCGCCTCTCTTCTATTTTGCAATGTTTTTGCTTCGTTTTACCCAAAAAATCTGTAATAAGGAACAAAATACCTTTCCAAGGATAAAATCTCAAATATGAAGGAATATGACTAGTTTTTGAACAAAATGTATCACAAAGAGCCTCAAATAACTAGGAAAAATATGACTAATTTAGCCCCTATCACCACCATTCACATGGACCACTTACTTAAACACTGTGAAACCCTAACAAAAACCAACCTTAGAGTAAGAGGGTTGGCATGCATATCATATTTTCTTGCATGCATAAATATATTTTTATATGATTTTATATGCCTTGGATATGTGATTTGTAGCCTAGATGGCTCGATTTTGGTTGTTGAGCAAGAAGGGTAAAATGGTAATTTTACTTGAGAAGGAATTAGGGAGATAGCTTGAGGATTAAATAGGAAAAATATTTGGAAGAGAAAATAAGAACAAGAGTTATTATGGTTTAGTGGTTAGAGCTTTGGAATTAATTCTTGAGGTCTTGAGTTCAAATTCCATCATTGGAGTTTTAGCATAATTAAATTTTATTTTGTGCTAGGTAGGCTATGTTTCAGCCCTTGCATGCCTTAGGGAAGAGTACGAGTGTTGTCCTAGGGGAGACATGATAGGAATGTCCTAATCCTTGTGCCCTACAACAATTTCTAAGGGATTCATACCCTTTTTGATCTTTAGCTTTCCTTACTTCTTAATCAATTAGGTTGTTTCATTTATATAAGCCATTTTATTTCCAGAAAATTTCCAGCAAGCTTCTTTGATCTTGGAGTGTTGAAAATGTCTATGTGAGGATGTCTTCTTAACCGAAAATGGGGAGGGGTTGTGGATGGTTCCCAAGAGAATTAACCTCCATGATTGAACCTTCAAACTCCAACCTATGTGTGTTCATCTTCTTCATGTAGTAAACTGAAAAATTTTCCAACTTGTTGATCAGTCCAATAGTTGAAATTTTTAGCCATCATTCCCTCTCAAATGCTGCTAGAAAAATGACCGTTTCATTTAGCTTTAGGACTGGAAATTCCATCCAAAACCAGACTGCTAAAAAAAACTGTGCAAACTAGAAAATTTTTTGGACAGTTTTCGCAGCTTGGTGAGCCAAAAACCAAACTGTTTCTTACAGTTTTTCAACTAGCAATTCAACCTTGTTTTTCCTCTATAATGAAGGCTGGAATCCAGCCTTAAAGGACCCTCCAATAGCCCTTCAAACATTCTACAAGCTGACTGAAATATGGCAGAAGAATCTGCCCAGAAATTCCAACAAGCTTGTGAAAAAACCTTTTCAAAATTTCCAGCTTGTTTCTCCTTCACTCTTATTCGAAAACTCATCCTATTTTCTGTGCAAACTTCCCTGATTAGCCAAGAACTGAGCTCCATCATTTTCTCCAGAGTTCTGCACGAAAAACAGCTCCATCGCTGCTCCTAAAATCTCTCCATCAATCACTCCAATCAAACCATTAATTGAAGTCCAGAATTTCAGCAAGATATTTCAGCAAACTACCATAGATTAACCCTCAAACAACCAAAAAATTCCTTCACCATTGTACACCATATTCTCGACCACTCTAAAGCTCCTTCAAACATCATTCATCTCAGCAAAAATCACAGCCAGGAAACCGGCCATTGAAGCTTCCAAAAGCTCTCCATTAACCAAGATCTTCTTACCATATTTGTTTCCAAAATTGATTCCCTAAAATATTCTTTTTGAATTTCAAACAACCAGCCTTCCTTTTCCTCTCAAATCTGAAAATCCAATTACCAAAAACCATTCAAACAATTCGGCTACCCTTCTCCCTCAGAATTTCTGCCAGCTTCAACCAATTTCTCTCCATTCTCTCCAAACCTTCAAGAACACGAAGAACACCTACTAACATTCTTACGCCTAAGACCATTCCAAACCTCTCCAATCTTCTCCAAAAACTCCAGATCACACCTACTCAATCCCTTGAAACCACTTCTGCAATTTTTAACATCAAATACTGAAATCAAAGTCTCACTTTTAGATCAAAAACCAGAATTTTCTTAAAGGCTCAAGAGCACCTTCAAGGTAAGCATGAACGATCATTCATCTTCAACTCTTAATGAATACATACATACATACATACATACATACATACATACATACATACATACATACATACATACATACATACATACATACATACATACATACATACATACATACATACATACATACATACATACATACATACATACATACATACATACATACATACATACATACATACATACATACATACATACATACATACATACATATACTAATAGACTTTCTCTTTCTCTGTCTCTCTCTCTCGGCCGAATGGTTAATCCAACTATGGCCAATTTTTCTTTTCCCTCCTTGGACGAATCAAGCTGTCCACGCGAGAGGATTATTTCGAAACTTCTCCAAGGTAGTCGTCATTCAAGTAAGCCTCTTCAATCTTCTCTTTAAATTCTAGATTCATGTCTCTTAGATGTAGTTAGACGAGGATGGAATATATTTGGAGATTGAGTATGTGTTTGCATGATGGAGTTGAGATTGAAGCATGAATGAATATGTTTATATGATGGAGTTGGGATTGATGCATGATGATGTTTGGTCTTGGTTTGATTATATGATGCTTTAGGGTTTGTTGCATGCCTTCATGTCGTGAGTAGTATGATTAATCAAGCATGTTAGAGATTATGTCACCTTTGGTGAATAGGGTTTATGTTCTTATATTCTTGTTGAGGCCATGCATATGATTATGTTTAGTGGGGTTGAGATCATGTGTTGGTAAATTTAGATCTATGCCTTTATTCATGATTTGGATGATTTGATGATTGGTGTAGAGTGTATATTCATGACTATGGTTAGCAATAGAAATTATGATTATGACCTTGTTGTCCCTAAGCTAATTAAGTTAGCCAATTTTGTTTCAACAATAAAAATGATCTATGCTATAATTCCTTCTAGTAATTTCGAAAACCCTAGGAAAATATGGTTTTGAACAATTATATAAAATAATAATATTTTAGTCAAATAAATGATAGCTTTTGTTAAAGAAATAAAATAATAGATATTATATATAATAATATCATTCAATCAAGCCTTTTATATAAATAATCATAATAGGTAAAATATTAATTTTGAAAGTCATATATTCATAAATACTAATAAAATTTATTTAATCAAAACATAACAAAATTTACTTGCTATTAATTTTATTTACCAATTATTTTCTAACCATTGGTTATTATAAATCATTACTTTAAATAATACCATCTAGGACCTAGGATCCTTCATCAAATAAACCTTGATTTATTTATGGCAGGATTTAAACCTACAACTTATTAGTAGCTATTTCACAAACCTTAGTATTTTAATATCAAGCTATATTTATTTTATGAATCCTTTTATTTATTATCTAGCCTTAAAGTTTGGGACACTAGGATCATGATTGTAGTAGGTTGAGTTAAGATTAATTGTGAAAGCAAATTGTGGCTTAAGTTTAATTTTGGCTTATGTTTACCCCAGGCGGTGTTAGGCCAGCTTTCGGAGATCTCTAATTTTATCTCGAGCAAAGAATCAAGTAAGCTCCTACATAAAACTTGTTTGTTGTAAAAGGTTTCTATGGCAAGCTAAACTCGAAGTTCGTGAACATTGATTTGGTAAAGGCAATTATGGACTGTTTCCTTTCTTGTTTCAGTCAAACCAATTATTTGAAAAACAACAAGCAATTTTATTCAAACACTAAACTTTTTCTAAAACTAATTTTGACAAAGATTTTAGAAACTCTTGATTGCCATTTTCAAGTAAAGCTATGTTTTATCAGTTTTCTTCCAAGTGGGATGAACTACGTTGAGTACTCAATAAGGGTAGGCTAGTAATACTAGTTTTGAAGAGCAAGAGTGAGTCTTCTGGCAAAAGGCCGCCTCCAGAAGATGAACTCAACTTAGAGAAATGCCAGTACTACTTAGTCATGCCGGTCCGAGCTAGCAGTTTTCAATCATGTGGACTGTGTGTTGCCGGAATGGACAACCGGTTTTGTTTGGGTGTAGAGAAGGAGAAAAATCTTACCCGGTAGGCCGATCACCTACCTTTTTGTCAGTCTATACAAAGTGTGGCATTCTGACCGTTGTATGGTTATAGGGCCCAATGTGTGGTAACCCATGGCCGCCTTTTGAGTGGTTGATTTTATTATTCATGTATGGTTGGAAAAGCCAAAATGCCACTCTTGTTTATAACATTGTTTATTACTTGCCAGTATTTTTCTTACGAAGTTCTTACTCCTTGCATTCATAAACTATTTTCACTGGACACTCAAAGCACACACGGACTTACTGAGATTTTTATCTCATCACCCTTTTACCATGATTTCAGGTCGGTCCTGCTGTGGGGATGAGTAGCTAGTTGTTGCCTACTTAGAAGATATTCTGATTTATTTTATGTAATGCTTTGGGAGTTGAGAGTGAACAATTATATTTCAGATTTGTTCTTGAATTTTTGGGTTGTAATAAGTTTTAATTTCAAAGTATTATTTTATTTTTATTTATGTGTCCTAGTTATAAAGACCCTTTGTCCTTTGGACGGGGCGTCATCCCCGGCCTTGATGGGCTTAGGTAGTGAGGTGTTACATACGCAGTGGGTCTTTTCCAAACGTAATTATGTACAAATAAAATATAAATTCATAAACAATTTTTGAGAATAAATTCTTTTATTAAATCATTCGATATTTACATCAAAAACCTAGTCTAAGAGGGCATATTTCCCAAAAATTGCGTGATTGAGAGGTTTTGGAAAACCTAGTGTGGTAATCCTCTCTTGTATGTGGTTCTGTTTGATTTCATTAAGTGAAATAAATGAAATCTAGTTGAGAATCCTTAAGTGTGAGCTTAAGGTAGTGGACGTAGATCTTGGTAGATCGAACCACTATACATTCTTTATCTCACTTCGTTTCGTTTTTCATTTACTGCTTTGAGTTTCTTTCTTTATCTAAATCTGGATATACATCTACGAGTTCTTGGATAACTTTCTATGTTTCCATAAAGTCCATTCAAGCAACTTGGTGATCATCATTATTCTGCTTTTTAGACAAGTCGGAAAAAGTTTTTAGCTAGCCAAAAACCTTATTCACCCCCCTTCTAAGATTTTTCAGTTGGTATCAGAGCTTGGTCTACATACTCTTGGTTTAATAACCTTGTAGAAAAGATCTTAATGGCAAGCTCATCCTCTTTTCCATATGTTGAAGGGTTTTCAACAAATCGTCCTCCTTTATTCAATGGAAGCAACTATTCTTTCTGGAACAATAGAATGAAAATTTATTTGTGTTCTATTAACTTCAAGTTGTGGAGTTTAATAGAAAATTGTCCTTTTATTCCATCAAAGATAATTGATGGCATAAAAATACCTAAACTGAATGATGAGTATAGTATGGAAGACAATGCAAAGATGACTCTAAATTTTCAAGCTATGAACATTTTATGTTGTGCACTAGATGTGACTGAATACAACCGAGTTAGTAGTTGTGATTCAGCCCATGATATGTGGAGATTACTGGAAGTCACCCATGAGCGGACAAACAAAGTCAAAGAATCAAAATCGAGGCTTCTAATTCATGACTATGAATTGTTTACTATGAGGCAAAATGAAAGCATCACTGATATGTTCACGAGATTTACTAATATCTCAAATGGTCTTAAAACTTACAAGAAGGTTTATTTCCTTGGGGAACAAAATCAAAAAATTTTAGATGCTTTACCAAAAAGCTAGCAGCCTAAAACTCTTACTGTAGAAGAATCCAATGATTTAAAATCCTTATCTACTGAAGAGTTGATCAGATCTCTTCTTACTCATGTGATGAAGCTCAAAAGATTTCATGAATATGATGATTATCATAGAGGCAAAAAAGGGATAGCATTGACGACTGAAAATGAAGATGAAGAAACCAGCCTATCTGAAAGCAGTGAGGACATGGAAATGGACAATGATGATTTGGTGATGATAGCAAAGAAATTCATAAGAAAGTTCAATAAAGGAAGCTTCAAAAGAGGAATAAAGTTTATGAGAAAGAAAGGATAAACCTCTGGATTCAAATCTCAATGTTATGAATGTAAAAGTATTGATCACTTCATTGCCGACTGTCCTGTTGCAAAAGGTAAGGAAGGAAGAACGTCTAAGAAGAAGAAAGATCTGAAGGAAAAGAAAGGTAAAGGCTTGATGGGAACTTGGGACTTAAATGAAACTGAGTCCGAAGATAGAGATTTTGAAGAAGAAAATGCCAACATATGCTTCATGGCTTTGGAAAATGAGTACCAAAAATCATTCCTTCTTCTCATGTATAGGCATGGTCTTTTAAGCTTCACCAAGTGGTTCTTGGACAGCGGTTGTTCAAGACACATGACTGGAAACACAGCTTTGTTAGAAGATATTCAGACCACAAATGAAGGATTTGTTATATTTGGAGATAAGAAGAAAGGAAAGATTCTCATCATTAGTAATATTGGTAAAGGTTCCTTGACAATTATAAAACAAGTTTTACTTATTGATGATTTGAAATATAACTTGCTTAGCATTAGCCAACTTTGTGACAATGGTTGCAAAGTTATTTTTGAAAAAGATTCTTGTTCTATACTCGACAGTGCAAATCTTAAAAAAATCTTTACTGCCAAACGTATGAGAAATGTATATGTGTTTTATCTTAATGACCTTGTAGCTAATGGAATTAGATGCCTATCCATTCATGACAATGATGGTTACATTTGGCATAGAAGATTAGGTCATGTATCTTTTGATTTGCTAAATAAATTATCTTCAAAAGAACTTGTTAGGGGACTGCCAAAAATGAAATTTAATAAACACAAAATTTGTGATGTATGTCAGTTTGGGAAACAAATCAAAACCTTCTTTAAACCAAAGAAAATGATTTCTACTTCAAAACCACTTGAATTAATTCACATGGATTTGTTTGGACCTATGAGGACTGCTAGTCTTGGAAGTAAAAAAATATACATATGTACTTGTTAATGATTTTTCTAGATTTACTTGGACTTTATTTCTTAGACAAAAGGATGAAGCATTTTCTAAATTTTCAAAACTGATAAAGCGCATCCAAAACTCAATTGGATGAAAACTGATTTCTATTAGAAGTGATAATAGCAAAGAATTTTGCAACAGTGAATTTACTCACTTCTGTGATGAAAATAGAGTCTTTCACAATTTTTCAGTAGCAAAAACTCCTCAACAAAATGGTGTTGTTGAAAGAAAAAATCGCACTTTGCAAGAAATGGCTAGATTAATGCTTTGTGAAAATATCCTTCCAAAATATTTTTGGGCAGAAGCTGTTAACACAACTTGCTATATAATAAATCGAGTTATGCTAAGACCATTTTTGAGAAAAACTCCATTTGAACTTATATTTGATAAAACTCCTTCTATCTCTTATTTTAAAGTATTTGGATACAAATGTTTTATCCTAAATACCCGAGATAATCTTGGAAAATTTGATAGGAAGTCCGATGAGGCCGTATTTCTTGGATACTCTTCCAACAAAAAGACATATAGAGTATACAACAAAAGAACTCTTTGTGTGAAAGAATCCGTGCATGTTGTATTTGATAAATCTTACATTTACACTTCAAAAAGAGATGACGATGATGTAGGGTGTTCAAAAGAAGTCAAGTTAGATTAAGTCAAAGATCCACCATTAGACACTCATGCAAAAGAAGAAGAGATTGAAGAACAGAAGATTGAACAAGAAAAAGAACAAACTAAAGATTCTACGAGTCAACAATTGCCAAAAGACTAGAAATATAAAACAGGTCATCCCAAAGAACAAA
Organism: Voacanga thouarsii; assembly: GCA_026120185.1. Lineage (NCBI taxonomy): Eukaryota > Viridiplantae > Streptophyta > Magnoliopsida > Gentianales > Apocynaceae > Voacanga > Voacanga thouarsii. The sequence continues at coordinate 2,082,718 of JANUWF010001125.1, forward strand.
TTATTGGAGATCCAAACCATGGAGTTAAAACTAAACGGTATTTCATTGACAACTTTGCTCTTCTTTCAAATATTGAATCTAGCTGCATTGATATCGTATTACATGATGAATTTTGGATTATTTCCATATAAGAAGAGTTAAATCAATTCGAAAGAAATCAGGTTTGGAAACTTGTTCCTAAACCGCATGATCGTCCTGTTATTGGTACTAAATAGGTTTTTAGAAATAAACTTGATGAAAATGGGTTGTAATTAGAAATAAAGCTAGTTTAGTCACCCAAGAATTTAATCAAGAAAAATGTATTGATTATGATGAGACATTCGCACCTGTTGCTAGACTAAAATTCATACGAATATTGCTTGCTTTTGCATCCTTCAAAAATTTCATACTCTATCAAATGGATGTCAAAAGTGCATTTCTAAATGGCTTTATTGAGGAGGAAGTGTAGGTTAAACAACCTCCTGGTTTTATTCATAAGCACTTTCCAAATCATGTTTTCAAACTTTTTAAAGCTCTCTATGGATTAAAGCAAGCTCCAAGAGCTTGGTATGAAAGACTTAGTGGATTTTTTATCTCAAAAGGATTTTCTAGAGGCTTAATTGATAATACCTTGTTCATCAAATCTGATAATTCTGGTGATTTACAGATTGTTCAAATCTATGTTGATGATATTATTTTTGGTGCTACTAACGACTCTTTGTACAAGATGTTTGGTAAGACTATGCAGCAAGAATTTGAAATGAGTATGATGAGAGAACTAAACTTCTTCCTCAGATTGCAAATTATGCAAACGAAGGATAGGATCTTCATAAATCAAGCTAAGTATGCTAAGGAGTTGCTTAAAAGGTTTGGAATGAATGAAGCAAAAGAAATCAGCACACCTATAAGTACATCCATAAAACATGATCAAGATAAAAAGGATAAGAAAGTAGATGAATACAAGTATAGAGGTATGATTGGTAGTCTACTCTATCTTACTGCTAGCCGACCAGACATCATGTTTTTGGTATGTCTTTGTACTCGATTTCAATCCTATCCAATCACATCTATGTGCAGCTAAACATATACTCCGATATTTAATTAGCACATATGATTATGGATTATGGTATTCTCATACTAATGCATTTGATCTTATAGGATACACTGATGCAGATTATGCAGAATGTAAAGTTGAAAGAAAATGTACTAGTGGTCATTGTCAATTTCTTAGACACTCTCTTGTGTCATGGCACAGCAAAAAGTAGGCGTATCCACCACTGAGGTTGAATATATTGCAATTAGGAGTTGTTGTGCTCAAATCTTGTGGATGAAAAATACGTTGCTAGATTTTAATCTCAATTTTAATTGCATACCTATATTGTGTGACAATACTAGTGCTATTAATCTGACAAAATATCTTGTTCAGCATTCTAGGACAAAGCACATAGAAGTTAAACATCATTTCAATAGAAATCATGTGCTCAAAGGCGATGTGTGTGTTGAATATATTTCAATGGATGAACAACTTACTGATATATTCACTAAATCTCTAGCAGAAGAAAGATTTAACAATCTGAGAAGAGATTTGGGAATTACAAGAATTTGATAACTAATCATGTGGCATAAGTTTTCTTTTTGCAAGATTTGTAAAAGATATCGGAAATAGATTTTTGCATGCAAAACGCACCATCTTCTAATTTGGACACAGTATTTGAATCTAAATTCTTCGTCCAAAATGCATTTCAGGAAAACACACTTTTGGATGATAGTTTCGGATTGAGTCAAGTTCCAAAACCCATCTTTAATATTTTTCTTATTCCAAATTTTAAAATTCAAAAAATTGGTTTGTGTGCGTTTTTCTAAACTTCTCTGAAAAACTTATGTTTTCAAAGCACTTTATTTCACATTTCTCACAGACATTCAAAGCACTCTCGGATTTTTCCTCTCAAAACCCTTATAACCGTCTCTGCCAAACTATTAGTGTACCTCCTCTTCAAAATTGACATTCCAGAAAAAGCTCCAATCTTTCAAATGGAAAAGACAAAATCTTCGGTTCCGAAACAAAAGAAGGAGCAAAAATCATCTCCTTTGATGAAGAAAAAGGTTTCGAGTTCAAGCAAGCCTATGGAGAAAGAAATTTCTCCTCAACCAAACTTCTCCGCATCCCACTATGATTCTTTTGAGTTGTCTCCAGAACAAGTGTGTTCTAAAAATTAGGTACCTCGTTTCTTTGATTCTAAATGCGAGACTGAGTACAATGATTGGGTGTCAAGAAATCGGATTGTTATCTGTGGTTATCGTGTTAACCATTCTGCTTTTCTGAATCTGTCAAATATTCTGGACATGTTTGATCACATTGGGTGGGGTAGTTTACTGTCTATTGATGAGAAAATATACACTCCTCTAGTCTGGGAATTTTATACTAACTTATGAAAAGGGAAACTGGAAGAAACTGAGGGTGGTTTTATGATTCCCTGGTATGTGTCGAGACTGAAAGGTAAAGACATGGAGTTTGATCATAAACTGTTCAATAGGATTTGTGATGTAAGAGATGCTGGATTTCAATACTTTGAGCTAAATAAATTTCCTGAGGGAAATGACATTTTTTATCTAAAAAATTTTGAGAAATTATTCACTAGTGGGAAGAATTTTGGAAATTCTGGAAATAGGAGCTTAAAATGGCTGAATGGTGTTGGTAGAATTATGCATCACATGGTGTTGACCATGATAGTACCTAGCTATAGGCATAAGACTTCAATAAGTATTTTGCAAATGGTGATTATGTTGGCTCTAGCTGAAGGTAGGTAGATTAACTTTGGGTTTTTGGCAACTAAATTGATGTTGCAGACAAGAAACACGTTAAGTAAAGCTGTGCTATTTGGAAATTTGCTGACCAAAATTTTTAGATTTTTTGAAGTTAATTTAACTTCTGCTCTCTGTGATCCATCCAAAACAAATGTTTACAGTTTTGATTCCTTAGAAAGGAAAGGCTATATAAGGGAAAATTATACATAGAAATTACTGAGAGAAACTGCAGGAAAAGAACGAGAAAATTTGATGAAGAATAAGGAGGAAGGGAAGTCTATTCCTGGTATAGGAACAAAGAGGAAAATTGATGAAGTTCTTCATGCAAAATCCTTTGCCAAAGGAAAAGATCAGGACGGAGGCATGTCTGAAAGCATACTGGGTGCAATTAGTTCTTTAGCTGAGAAATTGGACCTTCTCAGCTCAGAAATTCAAAGCCTTGGAAATAGAATTTCTGCTGTTAAAAAATCTGCTAATCCTACTACTCCAGTATCTTCCCCTCCAGTATCTGATCATGAAAAAGATGAACCTATTTTAGAGGAAAAGTTTGAGCTGCCTGCTGAAGAAAAAGATCCTTCTCCTAAACCATTTCAGCAACCCTCTCCTATGAAGAAAATAGTGGTTCCTCTTACTTTTCCTAAGCCTAAATCTTTTGGAAAACGACAAAAATATGCTGTGGTGAAGAGAAAATCAAACAGAATTGCAGGTCAACATTCCAAGAAGGGTGCTGGGTTAAAAGTTGAAACGATAAATATCTCTTAGGCAGCACTGTTGTGCAGCATAATTTTCTGATGATCTCAAAACAATTTACTTTTTGCACATTTGAACAATTTACTTTTTCTGTCTTTTACATTATGCTTTGGGATAATTACTGTTGGATACTTGTTTATTTTCAATCTCTTTCTTATATTATGCATATTTCTATCTAGTTATGTTCTACTCTCTTTTTGCTATTCTTGTTTTTGATTGATCACAAAGGGGGAGAAAAAGTTGAATTTCATGACTGATTATTTATGGAGAAAAAGTTGAAATGAATGAATTGATTGCATGACTGATTATATATGGACATGTATGGGATCTAATATATAAACTGCTATGAAATCTGTTATGAAAACTGATTTGGTAAATGTTATGAAAACTAATATGATTATGAACTATTTTGGGAACCGTTATGATATCTGATATGATGCACTATTGTGGGGGGAGGAAAAGACTATTGTGAGGGAGAAAAAGATGAACCATTATGAAAATCTGATATCATGAAACCGCATGAACTATTAGGAACTGATATAAACTGTTATGACTGATAATTGCATGAACTGAACTGTTAGAAACTGATATGAACTGTTATACACTGAAATTAATTGATATGATTTAATCTAAAACTGGCTGATTTACCATATGTGTTCACTAAAAATCTTCTGCCTGGATAGTTGTCTAAACTTATGTTTATGACATTCAATTTACGGATTACTTAATTCAAAAAGCATTTTCTGTATGTTAAAGGTATCTTTGATACTACATTTTGTGATTGATTCTCGTGCATTGAGTCAAGGGGAGTTTTGGACTCAGATATTTCTAATCCAAATAGATGTTCTTATAAGAAGTCATATTAAATTGAAAATATACTTTTTGGACATCTAAAATCTATATCCAAAATGGATTTTTGTAAAAAAACTCTTTTTATACATTCTTCCAAAACTATTTTAGAAACACATTTTGGACGTACAAATCTTGATTTCTACTTTTTCCCTCTTATGTTTAAAATTTTCATATAAGAAATATTTAGGGGGAGTATCTTATCATATGACTTATCTGCTTTTATCAAATCATTTTGAATGTTTATATAGAGATATAAAAGGCTTTAGGCTTATTGAGATATGTTTACAAGCTAATGTTCATAAGCTCTCTTTGAGACCTATATTGTGATATTGCATTTATTTGCATCCCTTTCATTCAACATGTTCACTCATCACATGGCATTTTTTTTTTATGTTTGTTATCACTCAAAAAGGGGGAGATTGTTAGCCCTAAGGGCTTTCTTCTATATTTTGACGTATGACAAATATTGATATGGACTAACTTGTTAATCTATTGTGGTAGGACATGTTTGACCTCTATTCTTCTAAGGCATTTAGATAAGATTATTTGGCAACTCTTTCGTTATTGAATTCAAGAATGGAATATCAAAAGAGAAGAACGAAGTATATGGAGTTGCATATCAAGAAGTCCTTTCTGAAGAATATTAGACTAGGAAGTTTTATTAAGGTATATCTATTGATTCCTATATCTCTTTAACTCTTGATTCATTTGATTTTACCTTGAAGCACCAAAGGAGAAAATTTCAAAATTTTTGAAAATCTCAAAATTTTTGAAAATCTCAAAATTTTGGATTGAATAGTTTGAATCCAAAAGATTCATCTAAAATCCTGAAAACTGTGTTGAAATGTTCTGTCTGAAAAAGTGTCATTTTGGACTTACCTTTTGGATGCATCTTCATCCAAAACACGAGTCCAAAATATGTATAAGTTTAAACAGATAATTATAACCATTTCTTTATAACCGTTGGCACTTCACTTTTTGGCTCTATAAATAGCCTCTAAAGCAAGATTAGAAACAGGATTTTTGAAACATTTATCTTAAAAATACTATTGCTCAATATTTTTAAAAATCTCCTTTTATCAAGCTTCAAAGTGAATTCATTTTGTATCAAAGGTAAAAGTATTTGTGCTTTGTATCCAAGTAAACATCTGCTCAAATAAGTGAGCTCTTTACTGTTCTATTGATATTCAAATCTCTGTTGTAAGGCAAGGTTGTGGTGTAAAACCCATTGAGGTGAACCTTGTTTGGTGTATATATCAAGGTTGTGGTGTAAAACCTAGTAGGGGTGATCCTTGATGTGATTGTGTGATTGAGAGGTTTTGGAAAATCTAGTATGGTGATCCTCTCTTGTATGTGGTACTGTTTGATTTCATTAAGTGAAGTAAATAAAACCTAGTTGAAAATCCTTAAGTGTGAGCTTAGGGTAGTGGACATAGATCTTGGTAGATCGAACCACTATACATCCTTGTCTCACTTCGTTTCGTTTTTCATTTACTGCTTTAAGTTTCTTTCTTTGTCTAAATCTGGATATACATCTACGAGTTCTTGAATATCTTTCGATGTTTCCATAAAGTCCGTCTAAGCAACTTTGTGATCATCATTATTCTGCTTTTTAGACAAGTCGGAAAAAGTTTTTAGCTACCTTATTCGCCCCCCCCACTAAGGTTTTTCAAAATATATATATATATCTAAATATTAATGCAAAAACACACAGACACACACACATTCATAGATGGGGAAAATTAATAACAATACAAAAAAAAGTATATACATATATATAGCCCACTACTTAGGTCTACTGGAAACCACTACTCAGACTCACTGGAATACATACCTAGAATGTATTGATTTATTTAAGTACACCAAAGTAAATCTCGGAATAGCACAATCCAAGTACCCCACGCCACTATCACTTTTACCACCTATACATATATTTGTATAAAAATCATAAAATTATCTAAATATAAATTAAATATTTTTAATATATATATATATATATTAAAATTTCAAATTAAATAAAATATTAAAAACTAAACGCATAACTTACCTTAACAGAATCAGACAAAACAAAACATTCTAATGAGAAAATTTTGGATTCTTTTGATAGGGCCAGAGGAGTTTTACCTTAAATTTAGAATCTTTGAAGTTTTATGTACCAGAGGAGCTTTATGTGTAGTAGGGACCATGGGTTTTCATTTTTCGAAAGAGCTTTATGAGCTTTTGAAACTGTGGGTAGGGTTTACAGTGAAAAGGAAACGTAGGGTAGGGTTTGGAGTAAAAAAGAAATGTGGGGTGGGTGTAGAGTTTTGTGAAAGGAAAGGAAAGCCAGCAGATGTGGCGTGTACATATATATATATATATATATATATATATATATATATATTTTTTTAAATTCATGGGGCGAGGGCACCCCAAGCTGTACATAGGTCCGCCCTTGCATTAAAGCTCTATTGGGTCCTCCAACTCCTATCCACTTCTCAATATAATTGCCTCAACATGCTCTTGTGAAGTGTTTTCTCTAATAAGTCTAGCCAGCCACCCAATCTTATTCTCCAAATTGCAAATTAACACCTCTTAATCTTAGCAATGCCTCCACTTCTTCAAAATGTGATATTGTTGATGTTACAAACTTTACTATAAAATTCTTTATAATTAGTAATGAACTGCTAAATGATGTATTATTAGAACTTTATGTAAAGTAGTCATAGTGTGACAAAAATCATAATCCGTTACTTAATTTCACAAGTTGAAGATTTTCCATGATGATACTTTACAATGTCACATATTAGCATCATAAAAATATTTGGCACCAACATTTCCCACCAACTAGAGATGGAGTGAAATATTTTTTGTGACGATACTAATAGTATGTGATTTTTAATTTTGCCATCAATGTAATATCTTTTTGTGATGAATTATATAATGTCATTATTTATTACTGAAATTTGACGTCATGTCATTAATATTATTGTTCATTACAACTTTTATTGCATCATGTATTTTATAACTATTTGGTAATATATACATATACCAAAATACAAGTATTAATGACAAAAGCATTATGTAATATGTCTATGTAGTATCAGACAGTTTTAATGACATCACAAAATTTTAAATAATCTATTATGTTAATTATCTATCACAAAAAAATCATATTCACATAATATTATATGTAATAATATGTTTGTGTCATGTTTTATGAAGTTACATTGGAATACGTGACGCAAACATATTAGAGTCATAGATGCCTATTTTTTATTAAGAAATATTTAATGTATATACATATATTTTTTTGTGTATATGTATATACACATATTAAAGTCATAGACATCTACTTTGTTTTTTGCATAAATTTTATTTGTTTTTCACATAACTTAGTTTTATACTTTTATTATTATTACATATAGATATATAGTAATCAAGAAATTTTAACTCCACCAATTGCATATTCAGAAAAATGATCGCTTTCCACTTCCACTGCAAAAAAGAAAGGATAAATATGATGCCAACAAATATGATGGCTACAAAACTATTGTAAATAATGACTATATGCGATGCTTGATAAATCGCCGTATTTGTTTAGATAAATACGACAATTTTGTACAAAATATGACTGTTCTGCAACTATCATGGGTGATAGGCCAGTTTCCAGTAATGATACATCTTAGGTTTTCAAATATCTATGCTTAAGTTTCATTTAATTTATTTTCAAATATGCTATTTATATGTTTATAAGCACCATATTAATATCCTTCATCGAGTGGTGACCATTAATCATGTTACAATATATATATATATATATATATATATATATATATATGTGTGTGTGTGTGTGTGTGTGGGGGGGGGTGTACAAGCACACACAAAAGAATGTTTAATAGAGAAGCATATAAAGTGCTCAATTAATTAAGTGTACTTGATAACAGATTTTTGTTTTCTCTTAATTACTCAAGATGTACTAAAAAATACTGTTATAAATTTTAAATAAAATAAAAGCTACTTAAGTTTGATGTATTAAATACTCATATAATTATTATATTTTTATAGTTAATCTAAATTATTATAATTAAGTCCAACTTCAAATTTCAAAATTTAGTCTTCAAAATTCAAATTTCAGAATTTAGTACCTTAGTATTTAGATTTTAGTTTATCAAATAAGCCCTCCCTAACACACCACATGTTGACTATAGTCTAATAAATACATCATTCTCTTACTCATTAAGCAAGAAATTTGATAGGAATCTTCTGCATTAAGCATGTAAAATTTGTTCAAGATCATTAAATGCCAATTCAAGTCAAGGCAAGCAATTCATTCAAATACATCTAGTAAACATCAGAGAGAGGGTGCATTTATATATAAACTTTTTTGAACCTTTTTTTGGAGGGATCTTGGGGAAATAAATATATGATCATTTACCTAACATTCTAAGACACTAAACTGGAAGGTTTCATTGAAAATAAAATGATTTCCCCAAATAATTAGATGGATATTTATGACCTCTGTTTTATATATATAAAAAAAATAGAGTTGAGTTTGAAGAAGAAAAATTGGTTTGCATATTGGGATAGCTGTAATTGTTTTGAAAATTGACTTAAATGGGTTCTATGAGATGCTTAGAAATATTAGGAATATATTTGTTAAGGTTTTGATGATTTTATTGGACTATATGATTTTGGATAATGAAACCCTATACTTGCACAAAATAAAACTTTGGTGTGGACTTTTAATCTTGCTGGACTACTTGATTCCATGATATATTTAGTTGAATAAATTGGTGAGAAAATTACTTGGTTAATTAAAGTTTTGTATGATTAATTAGGGTTTGCATAGTTAATTAGAGTTTGCAAGGTAAATTAGGGTTTTGCATTATAATTGGGGTTTTATGTCATAATTAAGACTTTGTTTGGCCATTTGTGTTAATAAAGATATCAGAGAATCCGATGCTTTGTGAATTTGTTGATGTTTTAGTAAGCTATTGAATTTTATGATTTGATGCTTTACAACTAGAATTAATTAAGTCTTATCACTAAGCATTTTTAGATTTCCCTGATTATCCCAGGGACTCGATTATTATTTTATTTAGAATAATATAAATAAGAAATTAATTCCTATATATATATATATATTTTTTATGCAAATGTAAATGGTTTAATATTGATTAATAAGTATTTACATGGATGACTAGTTTACAGTCAAGGAGACTACAAACTAGAGGTTCTTAATACATGCCTCAAAACTAGTTTGAACATTAGGGTATAACGTAAAAATTACAGTGTACACATGTGTTTTAATCTTCTTCACTATATCCCCCGGATGGCAGGCTACACCCTCAAAAATTACCTTGTTACGGGCAGTCCAAATGTAGTAAAAAGTGACCGCCAGAGCAGTAGACTATGCCTTAGAAAACTATAAGGTACCCCGGTTGGCAAGCATATACCATCTTAGACAAGCTTTTGGTGAATTCAAAAAATGTGGAACACTTAACCAATTCTTCACTTCTGTCTAAATAGTAGCAGAAACCGAGCATTTGAAGAACAGATGATTCATCGTTTCAGACTGAGATTTGCACAAAGGACATGTCAAGTCATCAAGTCTGAACACAAGTGCATCTTTGGTCTTAAGCCTACCCTTCACACAAAACCAAAAAATGAATGAGTGTTTGGGCGTTAAACCCTGCTTCCATATAGTATTGGCCCAATACACAGACCATGTAGTAGATATCAGATAGTCATAAGCAAGAGATGTGAAAAAAGTACTACAATTGCCCCAAGAATGAAGAAGATCAGCAGCATAGTGAGAATTACCTTCACGCTTCACGGTCATGTCTCTTATTGCTAGCAGTTTACGAAACAAGGGGGAATGTTCCTTATGAACTTCGATTTCCCATATAGATTCGCCTTTCAAATAGTAGTGGTCCACCCATTTGACCCACAAAGATTGCTTCTCGGGCCTGTATGTCCCAAATGATTCTAGACATAAGAGCACCATTCCAAATTTTTAAGTTCCTCAAACCAAGACCACCCTCAGTCTTTAGAAAGTAAACATTGTTCCAGGCAACCGGATAGTTTATAGAGTCCCACAGGAAAACCCGAGCCATCCTTTCCAATTGACAAATAATAGCAAATAGAGTAAGAAGACTTGAGAGCCAAAAACATTCGACCCTTTGGAGCACAGATTGAATCAACTGTAGGCGCCCAGCATAGGAAAGTGAACAAGCAGACCATCTCCCAATGTATGAACCAATACAATCTAGCAATGGTTTGAAGAAAGTTAAATTTTACCATTCATGATTGGTAGTCCAAGGTAGCGAAATGGAAGTTCCCCAATAGGAATGCCCGTATCTGCCATAATATTTTCTTGATTGTTCGAATCAATCCCGGCTAGATAAATACTGGATTTATCCTTATTGATTTCAAGACCTGGACATATCTTAAGTTCTTCAAGGCAGTCAAGGAGAATACGGATAGAAGAACAGTCACCCCTAGCAAACAATATGAGGTCATCCGCAAAGGCAAGGTGGGTAACCCTTAGGTCCTTACACTTAGGGTGGTAATTGAATGAGGTCCCAAGTGCATGCACTTTGACCACCCTTGAGAAATATTCTAAGCATATGACAAACAGCAATGGAGAAAGAGGATCTCCTTGCCTCAGACCCTTAGCTCCAATAAAGTAGCCATGCACATTTCCATTGATAGCAACAGAGAAAGAGGTAGTGATCACACATTACTCAATCCATTTCACTAAAAGATGAGGGAACCTAAGCTCAGTAAGTAAGTCCAATAAGAAATCCCAACTGACAGAGTCATAGGCTTTCCTGAGGTCCTCCTTCAATGTACAACACAGAGAAACTCTTGTGCAACTATACACACGCATCAGTTCCTGAACTAGTAAGATATTATCTGTCATGAGTCTGTCGTGGATGAATGCAGATTGTGCCCTGTCCACCAGATGAGGGACCACCAATTTTAGTCTATCAACCAGAATTTTAGAGATGATCTTATAGACCACATTATAGTAAGATATTGGTCGATAGTCACCCGCCCTATCATCAAGATCATTTTTCAGAACCAGGATAATAATAGAGTGATTAATCTGTTTAAGAATTTTGCCCGAAATAAAAAATTCCATAACTGCATCACACAAACTTTGCCCAATCGTACTCCACGCCTTCTTAAAAAATAATGCCGAGTAACCATCAGGCCCAAGAGCTTTGGAATCCCCAATATCCTACAGAGCTAATCTAATATCCTGGATAGTTACGTCCCTAACAAAGTCCACCATCATATCATGAGGCACCAAAGGACCAGCCCTGATAAAGTCCACATTGATTCCCGTGCAATCAACCTTAGTCCCCAGAAGCTTCTGGTAGTATTTAACAAATTCGTACGCAAGAGCTTTTGGGCTATTGGTCAGTCTACCATCCTCCATTGTGATAGAAGAGATGAAGTTCCTCTTTTTATTACGTTTGACAATGTTGAAAAAGTAACGAGTATTATTGTCAGAGGAGCTACATACCTTCCTTTAGCAAGTTTCTGGTAGAACTTCATTTCTGCCTCTGCCAAGCACCAGGCTGACCGTTTACAGTCCTTGAATTGTTCAATAAGATTCTGATCTGCGGGGTTGGCAAGTAATATCTATTGTGCATTAAGTACAGCCTGGTTCGCTTGTTTGACCCGTTCAGAGAGGTGAGAGAATTCCTGTTTGTTTAGACTCTGCAAGTAACGCTTAAGCATCTTCAAACGACGATAAAGAGTGAACTGGTAGAATCCCAAGAGCGTCCAATCCCAAACCTCTTTAACAATATTATGGAATGAATCATGTTTAGCCTAAATATTTAGGAACCTGAATGGACAAACATTTCTCACATTGTTGTCTACCACAGACCAAATAACAGGACTATGATTAGAAATGCACCCAATAGGGAAAAACTCAACAAAAGCCTGTGTAGGGCATTGAAACCATGCATCATTACCCATAACCCTATCAAGTTTGGACCACACCCTAGAATTTGTCCAAGTATACCTTGATCCAACATAAGGAACGTCCTCCAGCCCAATGTCCGCACATAGTGACACAAAGTCCCTAATTTCATAAGAGGAAGGCACCGAACCACCAAGTTTGTCCTCGATATGTAAATAGGTATTGAAATCACCCATAAGAATCCATGGATCTAATATTGATGAAGATAAGGACTGAATATCCTCCCACAAACTTCTTCTAACCATAACCGAATTGTAAGCATAGATAAAAGTGAAGGAATAGGTAGCATGGGAAATCTTACACCTGATACTCATAGTAATCGCTTGAGGCGTGCAGTAAAGTAAATGGACATCCACCCTAGCATCATTCCATAGGATAACAACTCTACCTCCTTTAGATTCATCCAAGTTATGAAAAGTCGGCCAATTAGAGAATTTTTGGTGTAGAATTTTGTCCACCCCAACAACATTCAACTTTGTTTCCAATAATCGAATAACATCCACACGATGATTAGAAATAAAATTTTGAACCCCGTGTTGTTTGAGGGTCTTGTTAAACCCTCGAATATTCCAGCAAGCAACTCTCATTATGCACTAACTAGTGCCCTTTGGGCACTAATCAAGTCGACACTCCGCTGGGCATATTTTTTCCATACCGAACAGATAAAATTTGTTACTTGAGTGGTCACTTTACCAGTATTCCCCATGGCCTGTGGAACCTCCTCATCACAGCCTCCTAACTGGGAAGGGGAGAATGATTGTCTAAGGCCAGCTTGTGCATTTAATTTTTTCTGCCAATGAGGGCATCCCCTACGCCTAACTCTTGATCGGACTCTTGTATGAGTAAGGTGGTCACTCGGTCCATTAGATGAGGAGGGTACATCAACTGCAGCATTTCCACTATGTGCTTGGATATCCTTGGTGCTAGAATTATCCTTAAATTGTTCATTACACACCGGCAACGGCAGTTTGGTATGCACACTGCTTAAATTATTTTGCTCCAAATTAAGGGCCGACTGTATCTCCTTGTCTTTGCTTACAGTACCTATCTCATCAGACCCACCCGGGGATGTTGATCTCATGTTTTTTTCTGTCTCACCAGGGCTAACATTGGCCTAGTAGGAGACTTTGTCCTACCCTTTTGCCACTTGCTATTCCCATCATTCCTGTTAGCTACTTTCTGTTCCTTTCTTTTTATGTTTTCCCCCATACATGCCTTAGTAACATGGCCAAATTTGCAGCAGCATGAACAATACAAGGGCTCAAACTTAAATTTCACTGCCTGGTGTTTGATCTTACCTGAAGGCATTCTGATTAGGACTGTCTTCACCAGTGGCTTGGACACATTCACTTCGACAAGAACTCTAGCATAGGATAGGTGATCAAAAGTTGTAGTAAGCATATCCATCATGATCAGTATACCCACAGCCGATGCAATTTTGCTTAAAGCACTTATGTTCCAGCAACCGAGAGGCAAGGCAGGAAACGTGATCCATATAGGCATGATGCTCACTTCAACCAGGGAGAAATCAAAGTCATATGACATTGTTTTTAGCATTAGAGAGCGCCCAAATATTGCATAAGGCCCCTCACAGAGAACTTGCTGTCTATCATCATCATTTTGGAATCGAAAGATTAGCCATCTAGTAGCGTGGGAATGCACCTTGGATTGAACTCCCCATTATTTTGTGAGGTCCATTACTGCCTTCATACCCGGGAACTTACCGACAAACATCCCAATAAGGCAGTAGCCCAGCTTGCCCGTAGCTTCCACAAAATCCATTTTATCCAAGTCAATGAAATTACCCGAGCAAGGGATATGCCTGAGTCTCATTCCATTATGCTGTTCACGATTCCCTTTCACAATATTAGCCCAGGAATGAGGAGGTTGAGTGGTCTGCAATGGTTTGGGGGGAGACAGAAGATTGTCCCCCACTAAGGGGTTGGTAGGGGCAGAAGGCTCAACAAGATCATGTTGACACTGGTTCCCCACTAGGGGGGACACCGGACAAGTGGGTGTAGGTGATTAAGGGGAAATTTGAAGGTTAATTGAGATAGAATGTATAGATGGCCGAGGGGATGGTGGAATTGTGGTGTTTTCATTGGTCATCTCCATGTTTTTATCAGGGGAGACAGCACGGGGTATTGTAGTAGAAGTGGCCCCTTCTAGGAACCTTAATTTTCGACTTCTAGTCTGGACTATGAGGTCCAACCCTCAGAACAAGAAAGGTCCAAATAAAGCTAAACGGAATGGTGGAATAGATCTGACTCAAAGAAATAAGATAATGCTTACTCGGGTTTGGTATACCAACTCACTGATAGACATAGAAAGCAGGGCAAACTGAAAAAGTAACTGGTTAGGAGATGGGTGGGTTAGTTAGATTCGAAAGCAACTAGGAACCAGAGGAGGAATACCGCCTCAAATAAACAGGAGGAAGGGATTGGAAAACAGGTTTTAGCTGTGTAAATGAGGTATATAACGATCAAATTATGATATATAGAGGTATATCAGATACTCGGGGAAATAAGCTAAACTGTGGACAAAGGAATAACCGAGATGGGAAGAAAGAGCACCACAGCCCACTACACACAGCCAGCAAGCATCTAAGAGAATCATATAACCACACCACAGACTAGGATATCAACAGCAAGGTACCGGCAAATATATAGATAGAAGACGAAGAAGAGATAACAAGTGGGAAATGAAGGAAAACAGCCAACCAGCATAACTACAAATAAACTGGACTAATATTACATATGCACCGTCATAGTTAAGATCACAAATATCACTTATCCAGTAACCAATCCAACAATCACAGCCGGGAAGGCCAATAAGAACATACAATAGGCACACCAATACCAATCAAAAACACATAAACAGAAAGAAACTAACCAACATGGAATCCATTTACATGCTCATCAGCTTGAATATCAGCTATGGAAACCAAGAAAGAGAAGTGAAATCACAGGAGTTGAGAGCTTCTCTCTCTACACTTCTCTTGCCACTCAAGTAATTCGCTTTTATTTATATGTGAGATAAGAGATTGTTGGTGTTTTTGTATTTTTCAAAGCCAAACAAGGCCTAATTATATAGGCACAAGAGATTGTGAAATGCTTTACCAAAACCGAGGTCGGATCAAGTCACATCCTAACAAATCTCCGCATTGACTTGCATCCCAAATACAAATCTTCTCAATCAAACAAAAAATGAAAAAATAGTCCTCGCGATACTTCTAAATTTTGCGCCGTCAAGTGCCAACTCAAATATGTAGGATATTGACCAAGTCTAAATAATGTTCAAACTTGGCTCTTGTAACCACCTTGGTTAGCATATCTATAGGATTCTTCATAATTCGAATCTTTTGGTGAAGTATGTCCTCTTCCTCGAGAATTTCCCGCACAAAATGCTAGCGAACATTAATATGCTTCGTTCTTGCATGAAAGAATTGATTTTTTGCTAAGTGTATAGTACTCTAACTGTTAGAATTTGCCTCAAGATGTTTCTGACCAACTCCCAAGTCTAGGCAATCCTTGAAGCCAAATTGCCTCTTTTATAGCTTCAGTAATCACCATATACTCTGCCTCTGTTATAAATAAAGCCACCATTGACTGCAAAGTAGACTTCTAACTAACTGGCACCTTGGCAAAAGTGAACAAATAGCCAGTTGTAGACTGTTGCTTATCCAAATCACCTACATAGTTAGAATCACAATATCCAACTATGCGTTGACCAAGTGATTCATCCCGCTCAAACTCTAAACCAATATCTATAGTATCTTGAATATACCGTAGAATCCATTTCACAACTTGCCAATGACCCTTACCCGGATCATGCATGTACTTGCTCACAACTTTAACAGTTTGTAAAATAGCGGGTCTCGTACACGCCATTACATACATCAAGCTTCCAACTGCATTTACATACAAAACTTTCGCCATGTACTCTTGTTCTTCATTCTTCTTTGGAGATAACTGGCTACTGAGTTTCAAATGAGGAGCAAGTGGGGTACTTATAGATTTTAAATCTTCGTTCATACCAAAACGTTGTAGTACCTTCTTCAAATGCTACTTTTGTGTCAACCAAAGCTTGCCTCTCTATCTATCCTTGTTTATCTCAATGTCGAGAATCTTCTTGGCTTTTGCCAAATCCGTTATCTTGAACTCTTTACGCAATTGAGCCTTAAGTCTGTCAATCTCAGTTTGGTTCTTTGCTACTATCAACATATTATCAACATACAAGAGTAAGTAGATGTAGGACCCATCTTGAAGTCTGTGCAAATACACAACATGGTCATATTTGCTTCTTGTGTACCTCTGACCCTTCATAAACTTGTCAAATCGTTTGAACTATTGCCTCAGTGATTGCTTTAATCCGTACAACGATTTGTTCAACTTACGAACCCAATTTTCTTTACTAGCAACCTTGAACCCTGCTGGCTGAGTCATATAGATTTCCTCCTTCAAGTCACCATGTAGGAACGCGGTCTTCACATCAAGTTGAGCTAGCTCCAAATTCAACTTTGCTACTAAGGCCAACAAAATTCTAATAGAGGAATATTTAACAACTGGAGAAAATACTCATTATAATCAATTTCTTCCTTCTAAGCGTAGCCTTTAGCTACCAATCTTGCCTTGTAGAGAACATCATCCTTGTCAGGAAATCCTTCTTTCTTTACAAATACCCACTTGCATCTAATTGCCTTCTTGCCCTTTGGTAGTTGTGTTAACTTTCACGTATTTTTCTGTAGAGATTGTATTTCTTCTTCCATTGCACATTTCCATCTACCATTATCTGGGCTTCAGACGGCTTCTGGAAAGGTAAATGGAACATTATCAACAACTAGAAGTGCATAAGCCACCATGTTAGTAAAACGAGCAAGTTTATGGATTTTTCGTCTTGTTCTTCTAGCGGCAATTAACTCTGATTGATGTAGGGGTTCTTGGGTCGGAACCTCTTCCTAATCTAACTCTTTTTCTATCATAGGAGAGTTGCTGGTGATGTTTTTTGCTAGGGTCACCACCGTCTGTTCAAACTCCACCTGCTTCGGCGTACACTCCACCTGTTGCGAAGTACCATCAGTCCATTCTAGATTTATATTTTTCAACATGGTAGATTCATCAAAGGTAACATCCCTGCTGATAATTGTCTTCTTTGCCTCTAGACACCACAAATGGTATCCCTTAACTCCAGCATTGAAGCCCATAAAGATATCCTTATTTGCTCGTGGATCTAACTTTGATTCATTCACATGGTAATATGCAGCAGAACTAAAAATACGTAAAGAATCATAATCTGTTGTAGATTTTCCAAACCATACCTCTAAAAGAGTTTTACCTTCCAATGCAGACGCCGACAAGCAGTTGATGAGATGTTGAGTGTCTGTCACAGCCTCAACCCAAAATTTTGTGCCTAATCCAGCATTAGACCGCATACAACGAACTTTCTCCACAAGTGTCTAGTTTATACGCTCCGATACCCCTATTATGCTGTGGTGTTTTCTTAACTGTGAAGTGTTGAACTATGCCACACTCTTGGCATACCTCTAGGAAAGGATCACTCTTGTATTCCCTACCATTGTCTGTTTGGAGAACTTTGATCTTCCTTCCTGTCTAGTTTTCAACTTGAGCCTTCCACTTAAGAAAAATCCTAAGCACATCATCCTTGTTCTTCATAGTAAACACCCATACTCTTTTGGAAAAATCATCAACAAAAGTGACAAAATAATGCCTATCTCCAAGACACGGGGTCTTGGTAGGTCCCCACACATCTGAGTGCACATAATCCAAAAAACCCTTGGTATTGTGGATAACAGTGCCAAACTTCACTCTTCGTTGTTTTCCCAGCACATAATGCTCACAAAATTCTAATTTGCAAGTCTTCATACTTTTAAATAATCCTTGCTTGGCAAGAATTTGCAAAGATTTTTTACCAGCATGTTCTAAACACATATGCTACAGCTTTATTGCCTCTGTATCCTTCTTGCTACTAGAAGTTGCAGCCGTCACTATCCCAATCATTGTACTACATTGGAAGTAATATAGATTGTTCTTCCTCACGCCTTTCAGCATCACAAGTGCTCCTGAAATAGCTTTAAGATTACCATCTCACAATGTCACAATTAAGCCTTGTGATTCTAAGGCCCCCAAAAAGATGAGATTCTTCTTCAGCTTCAGCACATATCGCACCTCTTTCAAAATTCTGGTAGATCCGTCATGATTCCGTAGCTTGATTGAATCTATCACGGCTATTTTACATGAATTATCATTACCCATGTAAACAACCCCACCATTAAGTTCCTCGAAGTCAAAGAACCACTCTCGGATGGGAGACATATGATAGGTGCAGCTTGAATCTAGAATCTATTCGTCTTGCTGTGATGTTGATAGCAAACCCATCAAAAAGATATCTAATTTCGCATCGCTTTTACATTTGCCAACTTTTGCATCTTGCAAAGCCTTCCCTTTCTTCTTCAACTTTGGACCGTCCTCCTTCTTCCAATGCCCTTTCTCATGATAGAAAGCGCACTCATCTTTGGCAATTTGATTTGGATCTTCCTCTTCTTCCCTTCGATTGGCTTTGCTAACAACTCTTGCCACCAATGCTTTATCTGTTGTAGTTGTTTTGTTTTTCATTTTATCCTGCTTTCTCAATTCATGACTATGCAAAGCAGAACATACAGCATCTAAAGATACATTTTCTTTCCCGTCAAGTAACGTAGTCTTCAAATGTTCAAATTCATCGGGAAGAGATGATAACAACGTCAAAGCCAAATCTTCATCTTCAAATTTCATATCTAAATTTAACAGGTCGGCTATTAATTGATTAAACATTGTGATGTATTCATTCATAGAAGTACCTGGTCGGTAATCAAATCAGAACAATCTTTTCTTCATAAGGAGATTATTTTGACCACTCTTTTTCAGAAATTTACCCTCTAATGCCATCCACAATTTATATGCAGAAGTCTCGTTCTTGAAAGCATACTTCTACTCTCTGGATAGGCACGATCGAATTATTGTGCACGCTAGCCGATTTATGATACTCCAATCCTTATCTTTCATGTCTTCTGGTTTCTTTTCTTCAATAACTATGTCAAGACCCTGCTGGAAAAGAGTGTCCAAGACCTCTCATTGCCACATGCCGAAATGACCAGTACCGTCAAATATCTCCACCGCCAATTTCAAACCTGACATCGGAATCCTTGACCATGATGACGAGGAAGTAGATGTCCCTGGTGTTATATTTGAAATAGTCTTCATTGTTTCTTGATCATTCGACGTCATTACAAACTCAAAATAATAATATTCAATATAACAAAATTATAAACAAACCAAGGACGAATCTTTGGCTCTGATACCACTTGTTGAGAAAACCGAGTAAATTTTTTCTCTAAAACAATTAGTGAAATGAACTGATTCAATAGTTTCTAAGAAAAAACTGGAGGAGACACTGTCTCTCTTAAATTTCAGTCTCTTATTAGAACTTACGTGTATGGTGTATTATCACAACCTACACCCATGTATACATAAATAGTACATACACACAAATAGTAAAATACACCCAAATGAACTGTACAAAACACTACAAATAAACTCGATAAATAATATTGAATACTATATTACAACTAAAAAGAAACTACAATAATAATAATAATAATAATAATAATAATAATAATAATAATAATAATAATAATAATAATAATAATAATAATAAATAAATAAATAAATAAATAAATAAATGCAAAATTAAAGAAGGAACAAACCTAGAATTGATAACGGAATTCGACCAAATTTGCCTAATCTCCGAGCACCACTCAGCCGCCCGCTTTTATTTATATGTGGGAGAAGAGATTGTTAGTGTTGTTATAGTTTACAAAGCCAAACAAGGCCTAATTATATAGGCACAAGAGATGGTGAAATGCTTTGCCAAAACCGATGTGGGATCAAGACATCCTAACATTTACATCCCTTTCGTAGCAACCTTGAGAAGGAAAAGCGCATCGGAGAAACCTGCTTTCAGATTCAGTAAGTTGTTACTTCCAAGTGCAATTGGTGCCGTCAGAAAAAAATTGCAGGGGGACAGAAACACAGTCCAGGATGGTGTTACGTTTCTAGTTGCAGGAAGTGTCATTTTCATGTATATTTTCTGATGGAATTACTGCGTTATGCTGCAGACAAGGATGCAAATTTGAAACAGAAGGATATCAATCTGCATCAGTTAGTGAAATCCCAGGCAATAGGATGGAAGTTTAAATACAAAAAGTTGGTAAAAGGAATCCTTCGCTTCATGGGATCGTTTCTTGTGTAGGTTTCGGCCGAATTGACTTCTAATGTTCTCCTGGACTTAATAGAATCGTCTTAGCTCGGCCCAGCACAAAATTCAAATCGCTGTTACTTTTATCAATTCAGGGTTTAATAGTCCATTGTATAAATGGGATATTATATATTATAGATTTCTTATTTCATATTTTTTAGGGTACATTTATAATGATTATCCTGTCCTTTTATAGTTCCAAAACTTGATCCGATAGTGATTAATCTAACAAAATTCTTATAATTGCCTTTCGACACCTAAAACATTTGATGGAAAGATCATGCATAATTAGCAATTGTGTAATGACATTTACAAGTTGAAAACCACACGATATGCTCTAGAAAAGACTATCTAAGTTTATCAGAAAATCCCCTTAGGTTGATCAAGAGAAGAAAAATAGATCATACCACTGTAAACAAGAATCCCATTATGTAGAGGATTTTAGCCATGCTCAAAGTTTTCAAACACCCAACGTCTAGAAAAAGTGTTTCCTTATATTTGAATCATAATACATATCACTTATTTCATTAGAGAAGCCAAAAAAAGGGACACAAGCGAGATACTATGATAGATGAGAAATTATCACCAAAAGAAAAGCACAAGGCTAAAAACAAAATCTACAACTGTGCTTTAAATTTGGAATGCTATTTCAGATTTTATCCACTACAGAATATTGGTATAGCTCTCTCCTCTTGTCATCTTGTTTACAGTTGTAGGATTTGAAAAGGAATAAATATTGTTATTTAACTTTACACATAATTTGTGCAAGTCTAGCACCCCACCAACATATTAAACCCAAATATTGATAATCTGCAATGCAGTGGAGTAAAGAAAAGCAAAATATCTGAAGGAATGGACAGGATTTGTTGTTAAAACAATGTACAAAAATAAGCACACTTGACGAAAGGGCCAGACCTGTTGAAGCTTTGTACCCAGAAAATCCAAGCCTCCAGACTTGTTTTTCTCTTTGGAGAATCTCGTTGATCGACAATCTGTAAAGTGAGAAAAAAAAATGCAATAATTCAAGGCAGAGAAAGATAGAGGAGAAGAAATGTGAGGGAAAGGAGTTGGATTGCAGATCAAGAGAGGAGTTTGAGACCTACTGTGGCGGAGGAGAAGAGAGAAGCAGAATTGCGTGGAGAAGAAAAAAAGATAAACCAGAGTTTAGGGGGAAAATAATGACTCCAAACAGCACCTATACAAAAAGTAGGGAAAAGCATAAAAGACTAACCAGCTAAGTGAAGAGGCCAGTGGAGGACAAATATGGAACACAGGCATGAGTAGTCATTGGATACAACTGACTGCCTATGTTTGGGGAAAAAGAAAAGGTTATGCATCCTTAATTTGTCTGAGTATATATGTGTCTTATTACTACACCATATAATTTGTGTGCACACTAACGTAAAAATAAAGATTATAAAACAAACAAATTGTGGAACTTTTCAAGGAAGCATAAGATCTTAGCTGGGTAAAGGAAATGCATTGATCAAGGAATTGTAATCACATGCACTTTTTTCTCAAAGAGAGAGAGAGAGAATAGATATAAATTAACTGTGCATATTAGTTAAGGTGACATCATCCATACAAAATAGTATCATGAGGGCATAGTTTTACGTCGGAGAGATCTTGAATATTAAATATATAGTTGAATATAACCGCTTGCAAATCATGTGAATGGAAAAGGTCAAATATAATTGTTTGAAAATCATGTGAATAGGGAAATGTAAATTTTGCCCTTATTGGTACACTATATGTTAGTTCAATCTTGTTGATACACCAATGTAAGGGTGTGCAATTAATTTTTGGTATTAAATTTTGGTTTTAATCTAGATTTTTTTAAAACTAAAATTGAACTTATTTGAATTTTAAAACCTGATTAGGAATAAATTGAAATAATTTTGGTTGATTTTGGGCGAAATTCGGATGGGTTTGGATCTGTTTGAGGGATCCAAATGGTCCACAATTCATTTGACTCATCTGTCCCATTAAAAATTTAAATCTAATACAAGAAATCCATATATAAAAAGTCCAAATTCCATTGTAACTAAAAGATCATAGATTGAACATTTCAAAGACTTATGGGCCAAAACACATCCTATCTAATCTAAAACAACACAAATAAGATTTCAAGTTCTTACTCGTGTATATATATATATACACTCATTAAACCTAATTCAAACAACTCCAAGCTATAAAAACAAAGAGAGGGCCAAATTATGTCACATTTGCTTCTGTTAAATAACTAGATGGATGACCAATTGAATCTCTTCTTTTGATCTCATTCTCAAAATGTTTGAGGCAGCTTTCAGCACCATTTCTCATCCCTATAATCGGAACCACTAGCTTAAACAAAGGTTTACAGTAAACCTATTCATTAACAACTACAATTCTCTTTAAATTAAAAAGAAATTTTAAACCAAAAGAAATTAACAACTAGAATAAGGTAATTATATAGTACTACTAGGATTACACTGCAAAACCAATTCTCCAAATTTAGCAAAAATTATTTAGAAATTTTTAATCAAATTGTTCTCCTAAACCCCAAAGAATCAAATTGAAAGCTAGAACTCTTTTAACAAGAATTGTCGAACCATAAGAAATTAAATAAACATATAATCACAAAATTGATCCTAGAAATTATTGATCACAATGCAAACTGCAACCCAAAAAATAACAAAAAGTTTACAAAACCTAATTTAAAAGCATGGCAAAGTGATTTAATAAAAAAAAAAATCTCTTCAAAACTATAATTTGATTAAAAAAAAAAGAAAGCACCTAACTATTACAAAGCGGATATCTTTGGGGTTTTGAAGAGAATTTTAGAAATCCATAAAGTTTAAAAAAAAAAAAAGGTTATTAGTTTATAAATGTTGGCATACTGATTGTTGTTGTTAGTAATTTCAAAACATAAAGTCAAAAGAATTGAAGGAGAAAGGAAAAGGGATAAGAGTGGATAATGGGGTTTCACTCCGAAAGAATAACTGGGTAACAACAACATTTTTCACAAACAAACCTTGCCTTTTTCAGCATTATTTGACAATCACTTGCTACTAGGAGGGGTTTTGACCGATTTGGTACGAAATCCCACTAGAAGGCCATTTGAGGGACAAAAAGAAAGCCGGTGATATAATGGGGGTACCTTGCATTCACGGAATGCGAGATGGTCAGCCCGACAAAAGCCTGCAAAAAGCCATGGAGTCCATGTCTGTCGCAGTGATTTTCACATTTGTGATTTGCGTGGTCCACGGACCTCGCAAACCGCAAATGTGAAATTCTTTGTCGTCTTCCTCTTTTCTCCAGACTTGTTCCCCCCTTCTCCAGCTGTCTTCTTCGTTTTTTTGGTCATGCGGAGGCTGGTGCAGCATGCTGTTTCCCAAACTTTTCAGATGGCATGGGGTTATGACAGATTCTTCACGGGTGATATGCTTTTCTGGTGAGGCGGCATTTGTGCTCTATCCATCTCCCACCCTTAGAAGCAAGAAAAAAACAGCTGCAGCTTGGGCCTGAAGAAGAAACGCCGGAACAGCTTGCTACCTACCTTCATCTCCATCTCCCACTTTCCCCAGAAGAAGAAACGCCACTGCCTACCCACCTCCATCTCTCACGTTCACCAGAAAAGCACCAGCAATCGTGCTCCTGTCGGAACTTCCACTGCCGCCGCCGGACATAGTCATCGCTGCCGCTGTCGCCTTCAGTGATCTTCTTCTCTAACAGGTTTTTTGCTTTGTTGGAGATTGTATTGAATTATATATATTTATTAGGATTGATTAGAATATTTCAATAAGTGTATTGTTAAATTGTGTAGTAATTAAGCAGCGGGATTTTGTTGTCAATTCTATGTTTGTTGAATTATTTATTGGTGAATTTTGAGTTTTGTTGAATCTGATTCATTGGGGTTGATTTGAGGAGTTGCATTTTGTGGTGAATAGATATAAAATAAAGCTCTGGAAGTTTGAGTTTTGTTAAATTATTTCATAAAGGTTGTAGTTGTTGTCTTGTTGATGTTGTGAGGGTTTTGATTTTGTACAAAATTGCTGGAGTAGTACTCAAAAATCATATCTAACAATGATCTATAAGAAGATAGAGTTTGCACCAAAACCCTCCAAACTGAAAGGAGAAAAAAAAATTAATGAATGAGATTGACATATAAGAAAATAAAAATTTAGTCTATTCTTAAAGTTTAACCTTTGTAATACTCAATGCGATTAACGTTTGCAGTACTCAATCAAAGTTTAATTTAATTTGATTTTAATTATTTTTAAATCAGATTAATATTTTTTAATTTAAATAAAATTATTTAAAACTTCGGATTTAATTTTCTGTTAGTTTTTTTAGTTTATATAATTTTATATAACAAAAAAATGTTACATAATAAAAGTAATAATCATGTAAAATCATGTAAATTGAGCTTGGGCCTGTCGGAAAATCATGTAAATTGTTATATAATAAAATTGTTATAGTCACAATTCAACTATTTTTTCTTATCGCTAATTATTATATTATAGTCACAATTAAAATTTTATAATATAATTTAATATATATATTTATATATATATAAATTAAAATTATTATTTATTATTATTAAAATTACTATATTTAGGTCATTATTAATTTATTTAGTTAGTATTTAATATTATTTTCTAATACATAATAACCAATATTTATTGTCTTATTAAAGTAATTAATTATTTATTGCGCTATTTATTTGTTTAATTATTATTTATTTATTTTATTATTTATTTATTTAAATATTTAATTACCTAAATAGTTATTTTATTATATTTATTACTTACTATTATAATAATTTTAAATATTTACTAATAACAAATTTATTGATCGATTTTGTTAAAACTATTATTTATTATTAACATTATGTATTATTGCTATTGGGCCTGCTGGAAAGAATATATAAATAATTCACATATATAGTCCAGAAATGTTAAAATTACAATATATATATATATATATATATGTAATTTTAACAATTACATATAGTCCCTAATTATTATATTATAGTCACAATTATTATATTTAGGTCATTATTAATTTATTTAGTTAGTACATAATATTATTTATGATATTTAATAAAAAATATCTATTGTCTTATTAAAGTAATTAATTAGTTATTTGCATGATTATCATTTATTTATTTGATTATTTATTTATTTATTTATTCATCTATTTATTTAAATATTTAATTATCTAAATAGTTATTTATTTATGTATTCTTGTATTATTATAGCATTGTTAGTTAATTTTATTTTGATGATTTATTTATTCATAAATTTATTAGTTTAATTATTTGTGCATAGTTCATTACTATTATGTTTAATTAATATAATATAATTATTATACTATTCTTTTCAATATATATATATTTATTTATTTATTTAAATTAAATTATTATTTATATTTATAATTATTATTTATTATTAAAGTTATTATATTGAGGTCATTATTAATTTATTTAGTTAGTACATAATATTAATTATGATATTTAATAACAAATATTTATTGTCTTATTTAAGCAATTAATTATTTATTTGCATGATTATCATTTATTTATTTGATTATTTATTTATTTACTCGTCTATTTATTTAAATATTTAATTACCTAAATAGTTATTTATTTATGTATTCTTATATTATTATGGCATTGTTAGTTATTTTTGTTTTGATGATTTATTATTCATAAATTTATTAGTTTAATTATTAGTGCATAGTTCATTACTATTATGTTTAATTAATATAATATAATTATTATACTATTTTTTCATAATATATATATATTTAAATTAAAATTATTATTTAGTATTTATAATTAGTATTTATTATTATTAAAGTTATTATATTTAGGTCATTATTAATATATTTAGTTTGTACATAATATTTTTTATGATATTTAATAACAAATATTTATTGTCTTATTAAAGTAATTAATTATTTATTTGCATGATTATCATTTATTTATTTGATTATTTATTTATTTATTTATTTGTCTATTTATTTAAATATTTAATTACATAAATAGTTTTTTATTTATCTGTTTATTTAGGGATACTTTAATTTTTGAATAGTTATTTATTTGATTGTGACATATTTTAATTTTTGAATAGAAAATTTCTACTCAATAGATCTAGACGCAATGTCATTAGAAGAACCTGTAAGACTATGGTTATATTGGGATTGTGAAACTATGCGCACGACACATGGCGATTTTTTTAATGGTCCCTATCACAAGGCATTAATTGTTAGAAATTGGGTTAGTTTTGGCAAGCTAGTCAACAAAATATGTGCCATTCGAGGTTTGGACACATCTATTGTGAAGTTACAAATTACAATGAGGGAGGACACTGTTACTGGTACTGGGATGAGGTCTACAACCACTGCTATAACGAATGATGATGATATGGAAAATTTGTGGTATTATGCATCTACCGTGAAGGGACAACTAATAGATCTGCATGTTCATCATGATATCGTCCAGATTCCGAATGCAACAGCTACAGATCTTCCAGAGCATAACATTCCAACTCCTATCACTGAATCGTTCACTGCATTACTTAACTCAACTGTTCCTATCAGCATGTCTAATTTCGACTTAAATTTTCCAACCCCTATAGCTAACGATCCTCCACATATCAGAAATGATACTTTTCAATCCCTTTTCAATACATCAAATTTGGATGCCCAAGTTGTTGGACCTAGCAATCAATACTTTTCAACTTCTGCTGGGTTTGCCATGCCTCAACCTCATGACCACATTCAATCCCTCCAAGCCCAGACAAGCCAGCAAATATTTTCAACAGCTAAAATTGGTGTTCCATTAGATATAACCCCAGTTGATGATTACGTAGCTCGATAGCGTAATTGGGTCGATGCTCCGGAAGCTACTGTGGATGGGTTAAGACCTACGTCAGACGTTGATGGGCCTACCGCAGATGAGTCACCAGACGAGGACGGGGGGATGGTAATGACGACGCAGATATTCCCGGTCCTTCTGTATTGCAACAGCTTGCTAATAAATCATCTAAACCGTTCCGCTTGTACGATCCACCGTATTCAATATATCTTGACCGGTTAGATACTTCGCAAGAGCTGGAAAATGGAGCTGGTGGATTGGTGCCGAGTACATGGATGGATTTATGGTCGAAATCCAATAATGACTTAAGGGTTGGTATGTGGTTCAGGGATAAGAATAAGTTACTTTGGGCTGTTCGATCGTGGTCTGTTAGAATGAGTCGTGAGTTTACTGTGGTGGAAAGCAAGAGTTCATATTGGGTTGCCGAGTATAAAAATTCAACTCCAGAGCATCCATGTTATTGGCGTATCCATGCACGGAAAAAGAAAGGTTTTGGCTTGTGGCAAATTAGTCGATGGCATGGTGATCACATTTGTTTAGTCCGAACAGTCGACGGGAATCACCGAAACATGAGTACGAAATTCATGGCGAGGCACATATTGCATTTGATTCATGATAATCCAGAGATTAAAGTTAGTGAAATAAATAGTCATATTCATAACATATTGCACGTTACCCTGTCATACAGGAAAGGATGGAACGCACGCAGGAATGCTATTGAGGAGATCTATGGGGACTGGCCATCTTCATTCGCACAGCTACCATGATATATGCAAACCTTATAAGATGCGAATCTTGATACCGTCGGGGTGTAGCACTTCTTACCTATGGATAGTAATGGGGCCAAGACTTTCGGATATGTTTTTTGGGCGTTCGAACCCTGTATTGATGCATTTACTCACATGAAACCGGTGGTCAGCGATGACGAGACATTTTTTAGGGAAATATACAGGGGAAAACTTTTAACAGCGGTGGGTCAAGATGCCAATAACCATATATTACCTCTTGCATTTGCAGTCGTTAACAAAGAAACTAATGACAGTTGGGGGTGGTGTTGACCTTGTTAAGAGAACATGTGTTAAATAATCGAAAAGTTTGTTTAATATCTGACAGACACATTGGGATTGTGAATGCAGTTCATCGACTACCCCTCTAGCAAGAGCCAATAGCTGTACATAGATTTTGTCTTAGGCATATTCGGAGTAACTTCAATTCAAAGTTCAAAACGCATGAGTTAAAGAAGTTGATGTACGCAGCCGGGGATCAAAACAAAAAGTGAAAATTTTTTAGGATTATGGAAGAAATTAATTTGCTAAACCCCCAAGCAAAGGCATGGTTGGATTTGATTTCGAGAGAGCAATAGATGCTTGCTTATGACGGTGGGCATCGGTGTGATAATATGACAACCAATCTGGAAAAATCTTTCAACAGTGTTGTAAAGGGCATACGTGCACTACCCATCAAAGTAATTGTTGAGTCTTCATTCAAAAAAATAGTCAAATATTTCAATGACCATAGATAGGAGGCTAATCATGGGTGATATCACTTTCCTTCTAGGATATAGGCAAAATTTGTGAACAATGCGTAGAAATGAAGAACACACCGTGTACTAGCTTTTAATCGAGATCGTGGGATTTTTAATATTGTGTCACCGCATCGTAAGCAGGGGAAAGGAAATAACTCGTACGAGGTTGATATTGGGGCCAGGAAGTGCAGTTGTTGCAAATGGAAAATTTATGGAATACCATGTTCGCACGCGTTTGCAGCATGTCAGCAATTAGGGTTGAATCTTGGAGATTTAGTGTCATCAGAAAATACGACACTATCATATAGGATGACTTATACAGCACAGTTCAGGCCCATTCCACACGAGGACTATTGGCATAATCCTAGCTTTAGCGTGGCCCCGTTTGTTCACCGTTTCAAGAATCGTCAAAGGGGTAGATTGCGAACGTCACGTATTCGGAATGAGATGGATGAACGTAATCCCGATTCACCACCTCGTTGCGGCGCCTGTCATCGCAGCGGACACAATAGGAGAAATTGCACTCACGGCGTTATACAATGAATGCGACATCTATTTAAATTTTATATTTAGATAGCTAAATTTGTTTAGATACATTGCTTATTTGTAAACTTAATTTTTAATATTTGCTATACAGCTTGCATTAAATTATTTATATTTACTTTTGTGTTTATTTTTTTGTACTTAATTTGATGTTTGCTATACATCTTACTTTTGTGTTTATTTTTAATTTTCCTAAATCGGTTCTATTAATTAGGATAGAATGTATGAGCCTACTTCACACAGAGTGGATCCAGGTCCTATTATACCAGACGTGTTGAGATTGCAATACAAACACAGGTCGTCACATATTTGGACAGGGCAGTTATACAGCGACGTTTTAAATGCAAAGCGTAATGATAGCATGTTTTGGGAGGCTCAGCCGTTCAATCACCATATTGAGCAGCTCATGGATATTGCCGATTTTGGTAAACTACGTCGTTTATGTTACATGCGGATCGACCATCCACTGATAACAGCATTAGTGGAAAGATAGCATCAGGAGACGCATATGTTTCACTTTGCAGTTGGAGAGACTCCTATTACCCTACAGGACATAGAGGTTCTCTTTGGATTACGTGTAGACGGTGATGCTATCTATACCAGTCGTTTCGTATATTCATCTGTAGAGTTAATTGACATGTGCGACGAGCTTTTGGAATTTTGACCTACTCTGACGAAACTTGACGGATATATATTGAAGATTATTTTACTCGAGAGAGCATTAAGCCAGCCACTACCCGCAAATGCGACGCCAGAGATGATAGGGCAGCATACACGGTGCCGCATTATGCAGCTCATCGGAGGCTTTCTATTCTCAGACAAGTCCGGCAACAAAGTACATCTGCGCTTTCTTAAACACATTCGTAATTTAGAGGTATCTGGCACCCTTAGTTGAGGAAGTGCAGCGTTGGCTCATCTGTACAGTTGTCTATACAACGCTACGTCCTACAGAGCGCACACCATCAGTGGCCCATTATTGTTGGTTCAGGTATGGAACGCACATTTTTAAAAAATCTAATTAGTATTATAAATTAATAATAAATATAGTATTTTCTTAACAATTTGGTTGTTTATGTTGAAATAGTTGTGGGCTTGAGAGCGTATCCTTGCTATCAGACCGAATAGAGTTCGTCCGGTTAAGGACGTTGATCCCCATGCTCCGAGAGGATCAGCATGAGAGGGACCGTTAGAGCTTGCACGTACCCCGACACAGGTGCTTCTTATCTATAGGGATCAGTTAGGTAGAATGCAGTATGATCATGTAAGTCTCACTTCAACCAATTTACTTTCAACTCTAATTTTAAATTCGTTATTTATTATTGATACTCACAATTTACCTTTATACAGTTTATCTGGTAGCCTTATGATGAGCACATATTGGCTACTTTACCCCCGTATTGTACTCATGGATGACACATTTGCGCATCTATCACATTCCTAATTTGTTGGGAAACAATAGAAGTGCATCGTCCAAATAGAGTCATACGACAGTTTAGATTTGTGCAGACAATACCTGCTGCAGTTGATACCGGTGACAATTTGCATACCCGTGACATGAGAACTACCGGTGCAGGGTGGCCCAAGATAGATTCAATACATCTCGCGAATTGGGTTAATCGGCATTCAACAGTTCTTCTTAGACAGCATAGTTACGGTCAGAATATAATCTCGCCTGACTATGCAGCGTGGTATTGGACTCATACTAGACGACTGATTGGTAATCCAATTATAACGCAACCTAATCCTACGGGCTACCAATTGAGCGGTGGGGCGACAGAAGTATTGGTATGCAAATTTTCTTACATAATATTATAAAATATATAATTTACACTAAAATAATTTATTGACATTTCGAAATACATATATAGGCTGATTTGATGCATCAGATATTGTACCTGGGCAATGGAGGCTATCAAAATGCAGATGCTGCGAGTAGACAGGTGTTTGCATCAATAATGGATCTCGCTACGCGTTTGTTGACCGCCGCTAGTGAGGCAAGTCGTCTGAACCACCCGCCTTATGAGCCAGCTAGACGAAGTTACACTGCTCAACCGATACCTCCGATCCCGCAAGAAGTCAATCGCGGAATTTTCCCGGTGCGGATAGGGGGTAGACGAGCACGCAGGCGTGCTGTACCTGATATTCCTATGCAGGATCACTACTCACTAGTATACGATTATGAACAAGATGATCCTGCAGAAGTTAAAAATAGACAAGTTGATTTTATTACTCCACAGCACCTACTCTTTGATACTAGATTCTTATCTTCAGCTGATGATTTTGATGTCGGCCCTTCTTCTGGACGGTCTTACATACGGCACAAATATTCTATAGATATTCCCGACCCGCCTCACCGTTACGAGCAAGGTACAATACAACCAGAAGAGCCACCTGAAGAACAACAACAACAGCCTCAAAGACGAGTTCAACCTCCAAGGAACCGTCGAGGATTTCATTGTGGAACTAGCTTCCATCCTTTTTTTTTAGATTATTTCATGTGTAATAAATTTTATTATTTGTAATATTAAAGACAAATATTGAGATTGTAATTTTTTTTAAATGATTTTTTTTATAATTTTAATATTTCACACATTATCTGAATTCAATTAATTTATAAATTATTTCGATTATGAAATGTATGGTGATTGTAAAATTTAGATAATTGATATTTAATTAAATAGTTGAAACTATAATTTTAGTATATTTAGATAGTTGAAAATTTATATTTTTATAATTTTTTAACAAATAATTAAATATTATAAATTAAACTACAAATAAAAATTTATTTCAAAATTTAATATATATAAAATTAACTGTAGTAAAAACACAGATATTACTTGTTATGATCATATTTAAATTAATAAAATTTAATTATTAATTATTTAAATTTATTTATACAGGTCTTTATATATTTTGTATTATTTAAAGGTATAATTTTCTTTTAAATAGAGAAAAAATTACAAAAAAAATATAATGAATGGATGATTATAGCAGAGATTTTAAATTCAATAGAAAATAAATAAGAGAAGTAAGTCACAAAAAATGATAAACTAGTTCCAATTGTAAAAAAAAAAAGAAGAAGATATTTTTAGTATATTTAGATAGTTAAGAATTTAAAATTTCATAATTTTTTTAATGAATACTTTAAATATTATAAATTAAAATATGAATAAAAATTTATTTCAAAATATGTACATATAAATAAAATTAATTATAGTAAAAATATGTATATTACTTGTAACGATTAAATTTAAATTATTAATTTTTATTTTATATTAATTTATTTTACAATAGAAAAAAAGAAATTGGAAAAAAAATAAACATATTTTGTTGTAAAAAGTGAGAAAACAAATTACAAAAAAAAAAAAGTAAAAATGCATTATATTTGCGCAAGTCACATTCTCATACTATTGAGATTGTAATTTTTTTAAATGATTTTTTTAGAATTTTAATATTTCACACATTATTTGAATTCAATTAATTTATAAATTATTTCGATTATGAAATGTAAGGGGATTGGGAAATTTAGATAATTGATATTTAATTAAATAGTTGACACTATAATTTTAGTATATTTAGATAGTTGAGAATTTATATTTTTATAATTTTTTAACGAATAATTAAATATTATAAATTAAACTACAAATAAAAATTTATTTCAAAATTTAATATATATAAAATTAACTGTAGTAAAAATACAGATATTACTTGTTATGATCATATTTAAATTAATAAAATTTAATTATTAATTATTTAAATTTATTTATGCAGGTCTTTATATATTTTGTATTATTTAAAGGTATTATTTTCTTTTAAATAGAGAAAAAAATTACAAAAAATATATATATAATGAACGGATGATTATAGTAGATATTTTAAATTCAATAGAAAATAAAAAGGAGGAGTAAGTCACAAAAAATGATAAACCAGTTCCAATAAAAAAAGAAGAAGATATTTTTAGTATATTTAGATAGTTAAGAATTTAAAATTTTATAATTTTTTTAATGAATACTTTAAATATTATAAATTAAAAATATGAATAAAAATTTATTTCAAAATATGTACATATAAATAAAATTAATTATAGTAAAAATATGTATATTACTTGTACTGATTAAATTTAAATTATTAATTTTTATTTTATATTAATTTCTTTTGCAATAGAAAAAAATAAATTGAAAAAAAAAACATATTTGTTGTAAAAAGTGAGAAAAAAAATTACCAAAAAAAAAGTAAAAATGCATGCTATTTGCGCAAGTCACATTCGCAAGATCAAAAAATTTTTTTTTTAAAAATGCATACTTTGCAAATCACATTTGCGAGGAGTACACAATCTCGCAAAGTAAATATATATATATATATATGAATCTCGCAAAAAGCATTTGCGAGGTTGCATGCATCTCGCAAACAATATTTGCGAGGTGCATTAAATGCGCCTCAGATTCTGTGGAAATTCATGACAATTCTGCGAAAATTTCAAGGCCGCATATCTCGCATTCACTGAATGAGAGATGCTGGGCAACCTCGCATTCCCTGAATGCGAGGTACCCCTTGTCTACCCTCCCCACCTTTTTTCACCCCTGATTTGGCTTTTGATTTGGTTTTCGCACCAAATCGGTCAAAACCCCCTACTAGGATTAGTAATCGGGGGCGGGCGGGTCGAGGATTGAAAATCCCAACCTTGCCCCTGCACCTGCACCTGCATTCTCCTATTTCCCTCCATCTGCAATGCGAGGAAAGATTGGGATCTCGGTCAACATAATTTATCATTAAAATTCAATACAAATTATTCACAAGCTAATAATAAATATTATAATAAACTCCACAGTATTATACTATATGAACTACAAAAAAATTATGAATCATAATAAATTTTACAATTTACTTATAAAATAATAATAAAATTTCAAAATAAATTTATATACTACTTATATAAATCTATATATATATATATATATATATATATAATAGGAGCTGTAGAAGCACTACATAGTGACACGTGGCATTCTTGACACCTGACATTATTATTTCTTGAAACAGAATTTGAAGGGTTCTTATTAAATAATGAAACGTCCCTCCAATGAATCCATACTCCTAATCCCTTCAAACCTCTTCAAATTCGTACATTGTACTTTGCATTATTTTCATTGTTCTTGGCATTATGTGTTAGGATTCGTGGACTCTTAAACGCGAAAAATATCCACGAATTCCTTTCGAGGATCCAAATAAACGATTAAGAAGATCGTAGGTTTATAGAATTACCTCTAGTTGGTGTAATCGATATCCTTCGATTCCGATTCTGTCACTGTACGTGCAACGCGAACGATCACCAGACGCTACAGTGTGCGAACGTCCTCTATACACACCGCAAACTCACTCGTTACCCGGGGAGTGCTAGCGCCTAGGGTTTGAGAGGTTTTTTTTTTTTTTCTGATCAATGGAGGCACGAATATTCTCAACATAAATTGGCACACCCAAGAAGATGACTAGGGTTTTCTTAAAAACTCACTCCGAACCTCTTAGAGTCCAACCCCAATAATATCTTATCGTATTTTAATTTAAATTCAAATTAAATTAAAACTGATATGATAAGATTCTGCCATTATCTCGGTAATTTAACTAATTAATTTACCGAAACAGATTCTTATAATCTGGACATCATCCAGATACATCGAATGTGGACATAATTCCAAATTTATTGTATCTGGTAAATTTTCTAAGCTCGATTAACTTAGACATATTTCTAGATTCATCAAATCTGGTCACCAGAAAAATAACTTAACAAGTTCGCTTATTGTGTGACCCTATAAGTTCATTTAACACTGACAGTGTACATAAATCATACTTAAATAGCCCACAAGTTATAAGCGATTTTTAGCAAAACATTATAACTATTTAGGTTAAATGAAAATCGGTGATCTCTTTGAACCAAACCATAATTTTATATTTAGTCATTTTGTCACACAATATCCAGATTAAGCATAAGGCACGGAGCATGTCATCCTTATTAAGCTTAATCAATTATTTCTTGATTTCATAGTAGACTGTTCAAACAAATGATATCAATATCTCAGATTGATATATTTGAGTACGGCCATGCATTTTAACAGTCTAACTTATCAAGGGACCCATGGATATCTCTCCCATGATTGAGAGGGACAAATTCCTTCACTATCAATCATATTCCTCTCATTGATTTATTCTATATCTAACAGTAGTCTAATTTATTATCTGGTTAAAGACAACTTTAGACAACGTCAAAATACAGAATTTATCAAGTAGGAAACTATGATGAATTTAGGTCGAAGGAATTTTAATATTATTATGGTTAGAAAGTACTTATGACATGTTCCATGAAGTACTCTCACAGAGGGTCATGTCCAATACAATATTTTCTAACATTTATTTATATTTTGACTTGATATCACAAATATCATGACCAGTAAAACATAGCCATCCAATCACAGACATTCTAATTTTAATTTATTATTTTCCAATAATAATAAACAATCAGGGACAGATTTAGAATAATCATTGTATTCATTGTTGGGTTTTACTATCAAGTCACGTACTTGATAACCACAAAACAAAACACACTATTCATAGAAAGGAAAGCCTCATATTATTATATAAAATATAATGACAATAGTATAAGTACAAATTGACTCTAGGGCATATCCCCAACATTATGTTCAGTACATCTGAACAGAGGAAGATTCATTGCATCATTAGTCTTGAATCACATAATAAATAGTCTACTGTGAAGACTACGTAGAACACAACCTACAGACATTCTACAATGGAACAACGGGGCTTTGTTATGTTAAATCAATTGTCCCCAGGTAAGTAACAAAAGCGAGTACGTTTCAGGATTTTAAGATTATGGAAGACATACCATGCGCAAAAACCAACCAAAGTGATAAGCTTTGATTTCTTGGTTATGGATGAAAAGGTACTATCGTTGAAGTGTTCAAATTCGTTGTTTTCCTTGGTTATTGTGGATTTCATTTTAGAATTGAACATGATGAGGCGTAAACAATTATATTGACATGGATTTTATCTATTGCAGGAAAATCTATAGATACACAAATCAGTAACAATTGGTGATTGCATGCGACTGAGTCGGCATCGACATCCGAAATCGATAACAACCTCATTGAACACACTGGCAACATCGACGAAGGAGTTCGACACGGCATAGATCTTCTTAGAGGAAGATGAAATTCGTATCATAACCATAAACCCACTTTCCATCATCTTACTAACCACAAAACCTATGCAATCACGAATGTCTTATTCAATCACCTCTTACCATTCCCCTACCATACTCTATCATCATTTCTTCAACTTCTTCTTCTTCTCCTTCTTTTCCGTATTCGCCAACAATTATCAACTTCTTTGCTGAATCACATCAGATCCAGCTAAACACAATTATTCAATAGCATAAAAGACGGTGCTTTGTCGTGGGGTTATGGTTGGAGACGATGGGATACAAGTAAAAAACAAAAAAGTAAAAAAAAAAAAAAGAAAAAGAAAAGGGGGGGTGTGGAAGTTTGTAGGATTTGGATCTCTTGAAGAAATGTGAGTAGAAGAAAAACAAAGAGAGAAGTTTTTATTTTCTGGGGTGGGGGAAAGGGAGAAGAGAAGGGGAGAACAAACACTTGTATGATGGAGCTGCTGCTGGTTTCAACTATGAATTTCAATAGAGAATTTTAGTAGAAGCGTTTCTTGATTTCCACAGAATAGAATGGATTGTGATGTGCAAACCAAAACGAATCCCCATAGACAAATTCCTAACTCACACAATCTCAAACCTGAAACTGCTGTTCTGTCTTCTTCTCCTTCTGTTCTCTTTCTCCCTCATCCTAAACCAACAAAATCGACATCACACGTGTTACCCCTCGATTTGGGTGTCCTACAATAAGGGAGCAAGCCCTGAAAATTGAAAATAGTTAAATTACACAAAATTATTTGTATTTAAATAGAACGGAATTTTTTTAAATTTTATTTTAATTAAAAAATATTATTATATATATTTTTTATTCTTCAATATTTATTATATACTCAGAATATATTATAATCTTTTTAATTTCATTTTTAATTTTATTTTATTTTATATATTTAATAAAATTTTTATTATAATCAAATAAATATATTTATATTTAATTTTTATTTAATTATATCAAATTATTTATATTTAAATTGTAATTTTATAAAATTAAAAAATTAAATTTATGAGAAATAAACAAGATTTATACCAACTAATAAAATAAAATAAATTTTATAAGTTTATTTATTTAGATTTATTATTTAGATTGATTTAGCCTAATGTAGGGAATCAGGTTATCGGTTGAATAATTGGAAAAATGGACCCGTATTGAATGAAATGAGCTCCATGCCATATAAAATGGACCCGTATTTAAACAAGTGAGCATCCTATATTCATCTCCCTAATTTTTTCTCCTGAATGATATATTATTCACTGTGTTATGGTAGTTTGAATCTTTTTCGGACTAGAAATTGGTGTTGCAATTCAAGATAGATGATTACAGAATTCCATTAACAGTCCATTCATTGCGGCAGCTTGGCTCGCGTTTTTAGTTCATGTGAAATGCTTTGTTGAAGATGAACCATGGCTTGCTTCATATGGATAATAGATTGGTCAATTAACATTTGTGAGGGAGAATTGCACATTTTGCATTCTGGTAATTGTAATTTTAAGTACAGAAACGGATATGACAAATGCAAAATGATTGGGGACATGCACATATAACAAAATTATAACAAAAAAAAAAAACTTAAAAAAATAGAAAGTAAACTAATATAATATAATATCTTAGCAATTCAATTTTAAAGTAAATAAAAATTGACAATACATATTTTCGAAAAAATTCTTTTCATCAAAATAAAATATAACATTATCAATACTCCCGTGCAACGCACAGGTATCGCCCTAATATATATATAACATATATATAAATATTTTTTATATATAGAAATTTAAGTATTTTATATTTTACATATAAAAATATTTGCTATTTGCTAGAATTATTCTAGATCATCAAATGCCAATTCAAGTCGAGGCATGAGACTGAAATCCTAGCATAGTATACCAAGATACTTTCCCACTACCCAAAAGCAACAAGTGTGTGCGCCAGTAAGTAATTTCTTCCGTTGTTTCGAGAATGGTTATTCCAATAAATGTATAATATAATGAAGTGGCAACATAATGCTTGTATTGGAGCCAAATATTAAACATCAAATTCAAAATACAAAGTCTAGAGTCATAGATATATACATATACATATACACTATTAATTTGGTATTATAAGACATTGTGGATTAATCTCAAGCGAAAAAAAAAAAGACTCAAATAGATAGTAAGAAATTACATGTCCCAATATCAATAACAAAATACGAAAAACCATGTCAGTTCAAAATACCGCCAGACTTCAAATTTAAGACCAATCATTTCCTATGTCTGTGACATCGAAAGCAACCATTTTCCACTGTGCCAGTCTTTGTGGGGTTTTCCCTGCTTGTCCTGTTAAATTACATTACTCCGCAAATGGGCCAATGTCGGCCCTTTTAGAATGGATTGTAAAAATGGTCTCTATGCATTCTTTGGATACTTTTTTTACAAAAATAAAAATGCATTTAGTAGATGCTTCATTGACAACTTTTATTTTATTTCTTCACTGGTAGAATACATTTGTTTTGAAACAATGCATTTCACTAAAATATTTTATAATTTTTCAATAACAAATTTACTAAAATGCATTACATCCATTTTTGCTTTTCTTTTCTTTTATTTATTATTATTATTATTATTATTATTATTATTATTATTATTATTATTATTATTATTATTTTGTAGGAGGGGTTAAATGTATTTACCTTCCTTAATGTCTTTTTAGACTAAGGGAAATGGAGGGAGAGAAGAGGAGGAAAGGGAGGGTTTAGGTTTTAGGAATTTGGATTAGTTTTTTGAGAATGAAATGAAAAGAATAGGAGGAGAATGGAAGAATTAGATTTAATATAAAAGTTCCAACGTCCATTTCCAAAAGTAGGAGGAAATAGAGGGGAAAGAAAATGAACTTTTATTAAGCGATCTAAAATACTTTTAATAAATAAAAGCTTCAGTATTCTTACATAATATTAGGGTGAAAAATATAAACTCAAATTGTATCATTTCATTTCTTTTCCTTTCATTCTCATCTCGAAACACTCTATGTTTTTTTTTTTTTTTTTTTGGTGAAATGATTAATCACCCTCTTGTGATAGTTTGGAATAATTTGTAAAAAATTTAGGGCACTAGGATCATGACTAAGATTGTAGTGTTGTAAGGGTAGCTCTCTTGGATATACGGTTGCATTCTTGGAAGTCATCTATTATTGAATAAGATGTCAAAGGATAATAGATGTGATTGAAGAAGGTGATAGTACACAAATGCCCTATGTCAATTATGTGTGTTACATAGATGGGTACATTTGTCATTACACTTGTAGGTTAAAGACATTGTCATCACAGTATTATTCTTGGTGTCAATATCTTTATATGGTGATAAATGAATTTAAAATATTTAAATGGGACTATTTGTTAGCAAAGGCATTTTAATCATTTTAATAGTCAAGGATAATACATCTTCTGGTCCCTATAGTAGTTTGAGAAAGTAAAATAGTTATTTTAGTCATTACACAAATTATTGTATGTTTTATAAAAGAGAGGGAAATTAATTTATTCTAGAATGTCCATATTCATGCGTGAGTTAGAAGAGTTAATTCATTCTAAAAAGTCCAAATTTATATGTGGGAAATAATAAAATAAATATTTGACCTTAGGTCTTGGATTTATTATTTTGGATTTTATTTCATAAAGAAATAAAAAACCCAAATAAAATAATAAGCCTGGTGAGACGGGACAAATCCATAGCCCATCATGGATTTGAGTTTGGCTAGCCATAGGGTTAATAAAAACCTAAGGAGGACAGCTAAAAGGAAAAAAAATAAAAAACCCTAGAGCCACCAACCTTGTGCTCTTTCATCTCTCTCTCTAACTACTTTCACCAGTAGAACAATTTGTGAGACTAAGAGAATACTTTGGAAGGTCAAAAGATGAGAGTTTTGACGTTTCATGCGTTAAAGTCTAATATGGGCTAAATTTGTTTATATTTTAGGGGGTCATTTGTGCTCTATTTGTTGTAAAATTTATCATGTTTAAATGATTACTTACCCCACACTTTTCACTTTTGTTTTATGTAAGAATTATTGGAAGATCATTTGAAGAATAACAAGGGTGAAAAGTATTGAAAATCGAAGAAAAAAGAATCACATCTGGAAGAAGCCGCCTAGGTCGTTTGTGCCTAGGCTCAGAAATTTAAGTGTTAAAGCAGCTCGGGTTGCCTAGGTTGCAAGAGGTCGGGGCTGCCTAGGTTTTGTCATGAAAAGAAAAAAAAAAAGACTTAGGTGGTCCTACATAAGTCATATGAGGCCAAGCCGCCTAAGTTCGCAAATTTGCCCTAATTTGCGATTTTTGTGATTTTTCCATTGGGTAACTATAAATACCCATTATAAGCCTTAAAAACACATTGTAGAGTGGCTAGCAACCTAGAGATTCCTTAGAGAACTAAAGAAACATCAAGAAGAAGGAGGATCAAGGCCAACAAGGATAGAAGAAGACGAGTCAATTTGAGAAGATTTCAAAAGAAAAAGAGGGAAAAAGTTTGTCTATAAGTGATCTCTTTTCTTATCTTTGTACTTCCTTTATCAATATAGATTTACATTTGATTTCTAATTGTAATTGAAGGGATAAACCCTTATTTCATGTTTTAGATGGTGATTTACTTTGGATCTATAGAATTTCAATCTTTTGTATTTGATTATTTGGCTTTCTTGTGTTAGGTTGTTGATTTGAGATTGATTGAGTTTTTCAATTAATTAGTTTTCTCTTAATGAATTTGAGAGATGGGGTTAATTAATTCAATGTTTGTTTTCCTTTAATTAATTCGAGTGAGAGATTGGAGATTTTAACCTTGGTAATCAAAGAGCTTGCTAAATTGTCTAGCAATAGGGGTTTTACACCTTTTGAAAGTTGATTTGAGCTTATCTTAATACTTCCTAAAATTAGTTGATTTGATAGAGATATTGGTCAATTAAATTTGAGATTTGAGATTTCTCATGCCTTGCAAGATGATTAGATTTGCTTTTGAACACTAATACTGGTACTTGGAATTGGATTCCATAGTCTTAAGGGGAATTGCTTTTCATGGGGAGTCTTTACTTTTATATGGTCTTTTTCTCCTTTTCTTACTTTTTGAAAAGTCTTTTGACTTTTTCATATGTGCATTT
This sequence comes from Voacanga thouarsii, assembly GCA_026120185.1. Taxonomy (NCBI): domain Eukaryota; kingdom Viridiplantae; phylum Streptophyta; class Magnoliopsida; order Gentianales; family Apocynaceae; genus Voacanga; species Voacanga thouarsii. Next base: position 2,124,675 of record JANUWF010001125.1, read on the forward strand.
GATGTATTCTCTATTGTAGTAGTTTAGCGTAGTAGTTTGATGATTTTATCCTTCTTATTTAGTTGGCTAAATAATGATATTAGAGCAAAGTAGTAGTAATTGCTAAGTTTCTGTAGATTCGATACTTGCTATTCCCTATAATATGTTATGGGTATACTTACTCAATTATGTGGTTTTAGTATTTTGCATCTTAAGTAAAATTTGATTATTTGTAGCATTTGTTGATACTTCTTCTAACACTAAAACACACACCATCAGAGTCAACGACTGATGGGTCTTTCTGTTATATATACTCCAAAAAACACAATTCAATCAAATCCCAAGCAACATGCTATTCTACAAAATCTAGTTCAACTCTCAGTTTCTTCTAATTTGAAGAAGAAAAAAAAGCATATTCTCCTAATCTTTGATAATTTTTAATGTCTATTTTGCTACATTCGATATATTCAACCGTATAACTGGTATCAAAGTATGGTTAATTAATAGCCTAAGAGAAGGTGGTAGTTCCATAATAAAAATTAAATCTTTATCTAATTTGTATTGTCCTTATATGATTATTTTCAATATTACATCAACATCTCACAAGTGGAGGTATAGGAATTATAATCTAATTTTATTATTGGTTTTGGTTTTATCTAAAGAATATGATGTACACTGCCTCGTGTGTGGAGGCTTAGGCGAATATAAAAAAAAATTATTTCATTTAATTAAAGCCTTTGTCATTATGCGTGTTCTGGTTCCAAATGTTGAAAAACCGAAAGATACCAACAAGCAACAATAGAAAACCTTCAGGGAATAGCAAAAAAAAGTAGAATCAAGTTGTCCAACAGTTCTAGAGGAGATTTGGTGCTGGACAGAATGACCAAACCAGCATCGGATACATCCTATATAGGCGCGATTATTTTTATTATTTCTTTCAAGTTTTCAACACCAATCATATGAGTTCTTTATTTTTATACATTACTTTTATTTATTCTAATAAGTAAATTGCATGAAAAAGTTCAAAATTGGAACTACCTTAAGATTAAATAATATAATTGATTTTATAATGTTTAATCAAGTCTTATTTGGCCACATAAGTTAAAGAATAGAAAAGTATGAAAATAATTTTATTTTTTGTGTGTTTTATTCTTTTGTATTGTGAAAAATCAATGAAAGTGTTTTCCAAAGTAAATATGGTAACTAAAAATTTAATGATCGATTCATGATTTATTATTTTAGAGGATTTAGACCCTTGAAATAGGGAAATTCTTGAATCCAGGATCTTTGAATATAATTACCTATATTATATACTGAAAAACACAAGTAAAATCTTTCTTTTTTTTAAAAAGACAAAATATAAAGTGATCGCCATTCAATGTTAATGATTTTGGACCTTTTTGTGTCATCCTTGACATCACCCCCTATAGGATGGACAATCATAAGAATTTATATTTAATGGATTAAATTAAACTAAAATTTATGGTAAGCATTATACTCAGTCAGCCTATGTTGGAGTCTCTAACATTAGATTGGTGATAGGGACTAAATTAGTCATATTTTTTTCTAGTTATTTGAGGTTATTTTGTGATACATTTTGTTCAATAACTAGTCGTATTCCTTCATATTTGAGCTTTTACCCTTGAAAAAGTATTTTGTGCATTATTTCAGATTTTAGGGGTAAAATAAGATAAAAACATCACAAAACAGGACAAAGGCGGCGCCAGCCCAGGAAGGACAGTCGGCGCCGGTTAGCTACTGGATGCACGAAGAAATTGAAGGAAAATTGGACAGCAAAAGCAACAGTAAAGAAAGAAGTGATTTCGGTGGTAGGCCAAGAAGAATGAAAAGTCAACAATGTCATGCGGTTTGCGGCTCAGCAAGCTGATGCAGCCGAAACAAGAAAGGACAAAACAAAGAAAAGAAACAGATTTCGGTAGGGGTTTGGCAGCTCAATTGAGCCGACACCACGAAGGAGAAGGAAATTTGGTGGCTCAATTGAGCCAATGCAACAAAGAAAAGCAGCGGTGGTATTCACGGCTCAATTTGAAGCCGACTTCAACAATTTCAATTCCACATGAATTGCAAACTCCAGCACAAGAAGACAAAAGTCAAAATTAGATTGATTTCAATTTCTCAATCTCACGGTCAAAGTCAAGGCGGTGGAATTCTTTAGGTTTTATTTAGGTTTTTATTTTAGATTTTTTATTACTCCTTTTTGGTTTTGGATTATTTTTAGGTAATTACTTCTTCTTTACTTATGATTCTTTTAGGAACTTTGTAAGCCTATAAATAAAGGCCAATTTACTCTAGAAAAAGGGAGGTGCACAATGTAGGGACTTAGACATATTTTAGAGTGCATCACCAATATTTTCTCGAGATAAATAATTTAATGGGGGTTGTACAAGAAGATCTTCAAAGGAAGAAGAAGGAGGCTTGTTTATGAGTGCTTTCTTTTACTTTGTTTTTCTTTTCTTAAACAATGATATGTTAATTGTTTTATTGTAATTCGACATTGTTGTAGATATTCATGGTTTTTAGAGTTATTTGATTTTTTTTTGTTAATTGATTATTCTTCTTGGTATTTAATTACTTGTGCCTATTACGAGATTATTTGGTTGTTTCTTTCCATTAACTTGTTTGAAAAAAGGGGTTGATGGTGGTTTCAATTGAATTGATTTCATATTTGTTATCTCTTAACTTGCTTGGAAAAGGGGTTAATTGCTAAGAATAAGGTAATTAAATGTTAATTGATGTCTGTCAGGAATGGATTCATTGATTAATTTCATGTTTTAAGTTTGCCAGGAATGGAAATTTAATCAAAGGATTGTGTTTAATGCATCTTTTAGGTAAGACTGGTTGAGACAGGAATGTGACGCTAAGTTACCTAGAAGATAGGGATTCATGGATTGGAAACGAAGTGAGTCTATATTAATCCTTATGATGCTAAGGGAATAATTGGTTATGATAAATGTTTGGTACTTTAAGATCATGTTGTCTAAACAATGACTTGAGTTACATAATTCTCCATCCTTAACATGTATATATTTTTATTTTTATTTTATTTTGTTTCTTTTTCACTTTATTGAGTCGGTTAAACAATGAAAGAAAGGTGATTAATGTCTACTTATTCCTTGCGAATTGACACTCTTTTGAACCCTATGCTTGGTTAATGATGAGTACACTTGCTCATATGTGTGATTTGTGTTGAACCTTTTAATTTAAACTTGAATAGGAATGTGCTTAGTTTTTGTATGATTTTTACACCCAAGTCCATACACACCAATTGGCCATAGTTCATTGAGAAATAGCGGTCATCCTACGATAAGACTGTTGAAATATATGCCCTCTAATCTTATATATCTGATGTAAATTCAAAGAAATAAATAAAAGTTTTATTCTAAAAAATAGTTTTAGTTTTTTACTTTAATTTATGCACAATTTTGTTTGAAAAGACCCATTATATTTAAGTAAGTGATTCATATGAATGATGGTCTTTCACAGTAAGATATAAATCATGAGTAATTTAACACATAAACTTAGTTCTTAACTGGTTGATCATAATGGGGGATCTGATCAAGGAAAAAGTTATTGTACTATGAATTCCATTTGAGGAATAACTTATCTTTACTCAGTGAGTAGTCTACTCACTTCATGGTATAAACGTATTTAGAATACATACAACTGGACCCGTAGTAGTGGTTTCTTAAAATATTAAAATAATAGAAACCCAGACTAATATAACTACAGTATGGTCTTATACCATATGGCTTAAGTAGAGGTTGGTGGTCTAACGAAGTTGAAAGCATGTATTTTGATATACTATAGATGAAGTTCTACTATAGAACCAATATACTTGTACGTTGGGTATGTATGACTGGTTAGTTAAGACAAATTTATGCAAGATAGTTTCTATACTTCTAAATGGAGAAATTATTCCATTGTGATTGTCCAGAATAATCTCTATAATTCAAGGCCCTGTGAATATGACTTAGTATTATATGTTTTTGGGTAGCTCCTATATATAATCGGGTACATATTAGAAGTCATGAATTATTGGACTAGATGTCTAAGGATGGTAGAAATCATTGGGAGATGTGTTAGTACATTTCTCCTATTTCAATGACGGGTGTTACATAGAAAGGTATTTTAGTCATTACACCTGTAGAACAGAGATATAACTGTATGCAGCATTATTCTTGAGGTCAATATTTTCTTATGGTGATAATAAGAAATATTTAAAATGTAAAATATATCTATCTTTATAATAGGAGTATTTTGGTCATTTTAATAACAAAAAACAATGTGTCTTTTGGTCTTCAAAACAGCCCGTAAGTCCTAATAAATTTTAAGTTAAGAAAACTTTGGATAGTCTAACTTATTATTGGGTTAGAATAAAAAAAAAGCACAATACAAAGAATAATTAATTATCTAGTTTAGCTGATTCATTTAATTATTTAGGGTTTGAGCCCAGATTAAATAATTAATATTAGCTTAGGAAAAAACTAGAAAGAGGCCTGAGAAATTATTTTGGTCCATGTGGGTTAATTGAATTATTTATTTATAGGCTTTCTCTTTTATTAATCCAAGAATAAATAAATAATTTAAGCCTGACTCAATAGATTGGACTAAGGGATACAAGAACTAGACCTAAGCCTAGTTCAACTTGGGCTAGCCGGGTGGATCACACTACCAGAAAACAGCAATTTAGCGGTGGTCAAATCCATCGCTAATTGAGTTTAGCGACAGCTTAGCGATGGATTTTGACCGTTCTTAAAACTGGCGTTGCAAATAGCGACAAAACGAAAATCTGTCGCTATTAGCGATGACTATTTAAGTAATGAAATGTATAATTAAATTTGTAATTAAGGCTGTCGCTAATCCGTAGCCAAATTTGGCTATGGATTAGCAATGGCCAGTGAATTTTATTTTTAAAAAAAATTAATTAGTTGCAAACCGGCTTAACCAATTCGGTCCTACCCGACCTACGATAATATTTTGAGATTATGTCGGACATGGGGCTCGAACCCGTGTCCTTGTTGTGAGGGAGCACGTGCTCCACCACTAGGCTATTAATATTCTTGTGATTTTTTGTTCTTCATATTAATTATATAATTTTTTTTTGCAGATTAGTGACGGATTTATAAGGGATTTGCGACGGTCTAATTTTCTGTCGCTAAGCTGTCTCTAATTAGCGACGACATTTTAACAATTATTTAATATTAATGAATAATCACAAATGCCGTCGCTAATTAGCGAGGGATTAGCGTAGCCAATCCCTCGCTAATTAGCGAATGATTAAGTACGGGATTTGAACAATTAATTTAGTGTGCATTAATTACGTACGCCGTAGCTAATCCCTCGCTAATTAGCGAGGGACGATAATCCGTCATTAATTAGCGAGGGATTAGTTACGGCATTTGAACAATTAATTAGTATTAGTGTTAATTACGTACACCGTAGCTAATTTCTCATTAATTAGCGAGGGATGATAAACCGTAGCTAATTAGCGAGGGATTAGCAACGGCTATCTGACAAATTTGTTTAAAAATTTTAAATTAAAAAATTTTGCTTGCCGTCGCTATTTTGTCACAAATTAGTGACGGCAACAAAGCCGTCGCTAATTTCTGTTGCTAAAATGCAATTTTCTTTTAGTGTCATGTATATGGATAGACTCCACTGATATTTCTTCTGTTAGGGTTTTGAAATCCTTGAAGATCATATATACATAATCAGTGTAATATAGGATATTCGATATAGTTAAAAAAAAAAAAACTCTTAATCTGTAAGAGACTCTCATGATTAGCCTACCAAATTCTCTCTGTGTTTTCTTTGTCTCCATGTTTAGAAGTCAAAGGATCTAAAAAAAAAGTCTTTTTCTTGATACTACCTTTTGGTAGTTTGTCAAGGAAAAGGAAAAGACTAGACATTTTCTCTAACCCTCTGCTTTCACTGACGGCATTAGGCAGAGAACGTATTCCGAAAGTCCAACAGATTTACGTTGATGCAAAGAAGAAGTAAAAGGTTTGAGGGATACTCTTCGGAGGCTACGATGCAAATACTAGTGGCTGAACAACCAAGCTTGCTTGCTCATTCTAAGCAATCAAAAGCCATTCCTAAATGCAGAGGTATATTTCTAAAAGCTTCTACTGCAATTTATGTTGTGTTAGCATGCTTTTTGTGTCTTGCTTTGCCCTGATCCATTTTCAAGCACTAATTTCTAGATTATTAGTTATACACTTAATGAGTGATTGTTATACACTTAATTTAGAAAACCTTTATCCAGCTACACCACTCAAGCAGAGGCAGAAATAGGATTGGATTAATGGAAAAAGGGGGGGGGGGGGAACAATAACAAACTAAACTAAATTTTATATGTTCAATAATTTATGAAAATAGTAATGTTAAACCATACCAAAATAGTTCCAAAATATAATATAGAAAATATAATGCATCCAAATACAGATCATTGCTCTTTCAAATAATGAAAATTATCTATAAGTGAATCTATACTATTTTTTTTGCAATTTCCTTTTCAATATATATTATCAAACAATTTGATAGAAAATCATCTTCCATCTTGTTTTAAAACTTGGTTTCTACTATATTCATAGTTGAAAAAGATCACTTCGTGGTAACTGTAAAAATTGGAAGAGTAAAAATAAAGGTTACTACACGATACACAAGTGGATAAATTTCAAACTTTCTTATCTTAACCATCTATTAGCATAATTCAGATACAATAGACAACTTTTCAAAATTTGAAATTTGTATCACATGATGAAAATGCTCAAATTGCAATCATAATTGTATCATCTCACATTCATTGAAGTCTCTGGGATAGAACTTTTCAACCAACTTGCAAATGCATCAATTCTAAATAATGCATGCATCTCCCTTGGATCTAAAAGCTGAACAACAAATTAGCAATTCTACTGTATGATTATTAAATTTTCTATTCAACTCTTGTAATTGAGTGTCGATAATAGTATTGAAAATATCAATTTTGTAGTGATGCTTGTAGGTAAACATAGTAAAAAAAAAAGAGACACATAGAAGCATGTCGTAAAAAAAAAAAAAAAAACGTAGAGCAGCAGAAGAGCTATTTTACCTTTGTGCTTTATCGTTTGTCTAGGAGGTGCCGACGATCCTGTCTGAACCACTTCTAGTTCTATGATCCTTCCTTCAGGCTACTGTCCCGCAAGCCGTCGGCTCTGTCTGAGCATCAACACAATGCTTCGAGTCTTTCGGAATATAACCCGTGCCTGAAAGCTTAGTGCAAGCTAAGGACGCAGAGGATGATCTTCCTTTTCTGACTAAATGCTATGAAGCATTAATTAGAAAAAAAAAAAAAATCGTGTCTCTGTTCTTGCTATTGAATAGCACAAAGATCATAGTCTATAGAGAGAAGAAGAAAAAATAGGTAGAGGAAAAATCACGTTCCGTGTAAAACTACCTCAGTTCTCTTGAATCCCAACTCCTTGATAATAGGTTATTACCCGGGCATTCAAAATCAAACAGAGGTGGTAGAATCAAAGAAGCCCTAAGGCCCATGTCATGTTAAGCCATCAACCAGACTAAACTTAACCTATAGGTCTATGGCCCAATTCATTGGGTTAAGTCTTTAATTCAATTTAATTATTCCTGAACTAATACAAGTCTAAAAATTAAATTAATTAAATAACCTAAATGAGCAAATATAAACCTCAAGCCTTGGCTCAGTTTATTGGGTTAAGCCTTTAATTCAATTTAATTATTCCTGGACTAAAATAAGTCCAATAATTAAATTAATTAAATAACCCAAATGGGCCAATATATAATTCTCCCTTTTTGGACCTTTTAATTTATTCTAATCCAATAAATAAACCAAATTACTCGAATAAAATAAAATCTATTTTATACAAGACAAATCCCTCAACCTAAAATTATCAGGACTTATGGGCTATTTCGAAGACCAAAAGACACATTGCATTGGCTACTAAAATAACCAAAATACACCTACTATAGAAATAGTTGTATTTTGTATTTTAAATATATCCTAATATCACCATAAGAAAATATTGGCCCCAAAGACAATACTGCGTTAGTAAAGTCTCTGACCTACAGGTGTAATAACTAAAATACCCCTCTACGCATCGTCGTACACTTAGAGAGGAAGAGTGTACTAACACCTCCTTAAAAGACATCTACCATTCTAAGACCCCTAGTCTAATGATCCACAACTCCTAAAATATTTTCGCTTTCCAAGGAAGCTACCCTAAAGCAAACATCCAAGTCATGTTCTGCAAAACCCTAGATATTTAGATCATTTGAACAGTCACAAGGGGCAATATAACACAGAAGCTATCTTGTACAAGTTTGTATTAACTAAGTAGTTACATATACCCAACATACAAGTATATTGACTCTACGATAAAACCTCAACTACAGTATATCAAAGTACATGCTTCCAGCTTCGTCAGACCACCAACTCATACTCAAGCGGTAGAGTATTAGTCCACGCTGCAGCAGTAGTAGCCTGAGTTTCTTCTAGATAGTACTTTTAGAAACTATTATTACAGATCCTGTTCTACGTATTCGAAATACGCTTATGCTATGAAGTGAGTGGACTACTCACTGGCTAAAGGTAAGCCATTTCCCATTTGAAATTCATAACACAATAACCTAAACATGATGAGATTTCCATTCTCATCAATCAGTTAAAAATAAATGTTTATGTATTAAGTAACTCGTGACCTATGCCTTACTGTGAAAGACCACCATTCACATTGATAACTTACTTAAACATAATGGGTCTTTTTCAAATGTAAATCGTGTACAAATAAAATGTAAACTCATAAACAAATTTTGAGAATAAATTCTTTTATTAATAAATTCAATAATTACATCAGAAACCTAGTCTAGAGGGCATACATTCCAACAATGCTCAACTATAATTGCTTCTTGTTGATGATGGGCTCTTCCTCTTCATACAATATAATATGCATCTAAATTTAGAATATGAATATTAACTATCTCACAAAAGGATTTCGCCTTCAAGATTAATTCATCCCATCCTTCATCTCTTAATTGTTGAATGAGAAACTTAGTGGATGAAACACGATGCATTGTATTTAAAATGTCTTGAGATTGAGACTGCAAAGCTTGGCAAAGCAAATTAGAGATCTCTAAGATTGTTCACGTGAGATGCATTATGAAAACAAATTCAAATAAAGTTAATGCATCATAAGTTGCATATGCATCTTCACGCTGAGTCGGTATAACCCCATCCTCAATGATATTAAGTAAAATTTCACAAGTTGCACTAAACATATTCATCAAACTAATAATAGATTCTAAATGAGAACTTGAACATGTATCTTCTGCCCTCTGTAAACTAATAACTTGATTAAATCCTTTTCCGCTCTCAAACTCATTATTAGCAAGTAAATAGGAAATATTTGAAGTAAGAGCAATTTTTAGCTAATCATTACTCTTACATGAAGCACTAACAATGTTAATTATGCTGCTCAATTTGTCAAAAAAGTGATGAATAGGAATAACTTCTTTTGAAGCAGCAACTAAAACTAACTGTAAACGATGTGCCAAACAATGAACATAATAAGTATAAGGGTATTCATCTAAAATCAAAGTTTGTAACCCATCCATTCCCCTCACATATTATTTTCCCAAGCATAACCTTGTCCTCGAATATTTTGAACATCAAAACTGTGATGAGAGAGGACATAAATGATGATTGCGTCTTTTAATGTCAATGTAGCAGTTCTTTTACATGAACAAGCCCAAAAAAATGCTCTTGTACACAACCATTTTTGTCAACAAATCTTAACACAATAGTCATTTGTTCCTTTTTAGATTCATCTCAAGCTTCATCAACAATTATACAAAATTTTGCATCACCAATTTCTTCACAAATAGCATTCTTCACTTTTATTCCCATGACCTGTAAAATTTCCGTCTACACTTTATGTGATGTGTACAAGGCATTTTGCGGAGTATTACTCAAAATTTTTGCTACTTTGTTATTATAAGATGATATGAAACTCAACAATTCAAGAAAGCTCCCTCTGTTTCTTGATGATTTCATCTCACCATGACCTTTAAAAGTACATCCTTGAAATGCAAGCCACTTAATAACATCAATGGAAGCTTTCAAACTAAGTTGATTTTCTTTCTTTTGCTCGGAAGTAAATTTCATATTTTTTTTTAATATGCCCATCTTGATTCATAAGATCATCACATGCTTTCTCAGCCTTTCTATGAGGAGAATTTGGACTTTTTTCCATGTGTGCCAAAAGTGCACAATTTTCACCATCTTTCACCTTCTTCCATGAATGAAAATCATTAATAATGAATGAATCTAATCCAAAACGTCTATCTTTTTTATAGAATAGATAACAAGGAAGCCAACATGCAATGTCTTTACTAGGAGAATATTCTAACCATGAAGGACATGACTTAAATCATGATGCTTAAAAGTTACAAGAATATTCTCCTCCTAATTTTGGATAATTAGATTGCAAATACTGATATGCACCTGCCTTAATATAGGCTCTACGAACTTGAGTACTCAACATGCTTCCGTGAAGTGTTTTCTCTACTAAGTCTAGCCAGCCACCCAATCTTATTCTCCAAATTGCAAATTAACACCTCTTAATCTTAGCAATGGCTCCACTTCTTCAAAACATGATGTTGTTGAAGTTACAAACCTTATTATAAAAAAATTGACAATTAGTGACAAACTTTTAAATAATGTATTATTAGAACATTATGTAAATTATTCATAGTATGACAAAAATCATAATTCGTCAATTAATTTCACAAGTTGAAGATTTTCCTTGACGATACTTTACAATGTCACATACTAGCATCATAAAAATATTTGGCACCAACATTTCTCACCAACTAGAGATGGAGCAAAATAATTTTTGTGACAATACCAATATTATGTGACTTTTAATTTTGCCATCAATGAACTTTCTTTTGTGACAAATTATATAATGTCATTTATTACTGAAATTTGACTTTACGTCACTAATATTATTGTTCATAACAACTTTTATTGTGTCATGTATTTTATAACTATTTAGTGATATATATATATATATATATTTACATACATATATATATTTATATATATATATATATATGCAGTATTAGATGACAGTTTTAATATCATCACAAAATTTTAAATAATCTATGATGTTAATTATCTATCACAAAAAAAAATCATATTCACATAATATTATATGTAACAAAGTTTGTGTCACGTTTTACGAAGTTTCATTATAATACGTGACACAAACATATTAGAGTCATAGATGCCTATTTTTTATTAAGAAATATATATTGTGTAAATATGTAGATACATATATTTTTTTGGTGTATATGTATATATACATATTAGAGTCATAGACACCTACTTTGTTTTTGCATAAATTTTATTTGTTTTTCACATAACTTGGTTTTATATATTTTTTATTATTACATATAGATATGTAGTAATCAAAAAGTTTTAACTCCACCAATTGCATATTAAGAAAAAGGATCGCTTTCTACTTCCAAACAAAAAAAAAAAAAGAGGATAAATACGATGTCAACAAATACGATGGCTACAAAATTGTTGTAAACAATGACTATATGCGATGCTTGATAAATCGTCATATTTGTTTAGATAAATGCAATAGTTATGTACAAAATACGATGGTTCTGCAATAATCGTATTTGTTGAGACAAATCGATGATTTTATCTAAGCGTCATTTATACATCAACTTAATATTACATTTTCACAACCGTCGTATTTATTGTCAAATATAACAAAATCCTTTGATAATAATATAAATTATATCCAATTACCTTTAAATTTAGTCAGAAAATTTTTTATTTACTAATTTTAACAAATCTAATAATTGGATTGTTAATTTGATATACTTATATTTATAAATGTGTTAGGATTTTGGAGTTCGTATAGAGATTACAGTAGATCATGTGAAAAAATATATCTGATTACCTTCAAATTTGGCCATAATTTTTTTAGCTATTTTAACAAATCTAACATTTAGATCATAAAATTAATATATTTATGTTTTATAAATGCAGTAGGGTTTCTAACTATTGTATAGATATTATATTGGAAAATATATAAAATATATCAAATTACCTTCAAATTTAAATACTAAACTTGTTTCAATTTTATCATCACATCTAATGGTTAGATTATTGATTTGCCAAGTAAAATTCCACATACATCTTAGGTTTTCATATATCTGTGCTTAAGTTTCATTTAATTTATTTTCAAATATGCTCTTTATATATTTATAAGCACCATAATATATCCTTCATTGAGTGGTGACCATTAATCATGTTACAGTACACACACACACACACACACACACACACACACGCACGCACACGTGTGTGTGCGCGCGCGCGCGCGCAAAAGAATGTTTAATAGAGAAGCATATAAAGTGCAAATTAAGTGTATTTGATAATAGATTTTTGTTTTCACTCAATTACTCAAGATGTACTTAAATCCAGTTATAAATTTTAAATGAAATGAAAGTTACTTAAGTCTGATGTATTAAATACTCATCTAATTATTAATATTTTTATATTTAATCTAAATTATTATAATTAATTCAAACTTTAAATTTCAAATTTTAGTTTTCAAATTTTAATTTTTAGAATTTAGTACTTTAATATTTAGATTTCAGTTTATCAAATAAACCCTTACTAACACACCATATGTTGACTGTAGTCCAATAAATACATCATTCTCTTACTCATCAAGCAAGAAATTTGATAGGAACTTTTGCATTAAGCATATAAAATTTGTTCAAGATCATTAAATGCCAATTCAAGCCAAGGCAAGCAATTCATTCAAATACATCCAGAAAACATCAGCGAGAGGGTGCATGCACAAGCATAATATAATAAAATGCTAGCATAATACCAAGATATTGGAAATAATTGAGGTGTGTGCCTATGTAATTTCTTGAATTATTTCAGGAATAGTTGCTCTAATAAATTTTCGCGTATATGGATGGTTCAAGAGAATGTAAGAGAGAAGAGAAAGAAGAATTCTTGAGGCGTGTATAACACTTTTCTTAAGGTGTTATTTGCCCCCACTACTTGAATTATTTACTAAGGGTTAATGCAAATTACCTCAGGATACAACAAGAATATTTGAGAAATGAGGCAGCAAATATTCTAATTTCTCCATAAGAATAATTAATAAATAATATGTAAAACCACTAAGTAACCTTTAGAGAAGAGACAAAATGAGATGCTTAATGTAAGAAGAGTTGAAACAATATATTCATAAGACAACTCTCCTCATGCTTCCATGAATCATAACTTTTAGTCACTCCTATTTACTAATGATCAATCATGAGTCCACCAGTTATAACTTTTACGAACGATCATAACTTTTCTTATGATTATAACTTTTCACTATGATCAGTCATGTTGTCGAGAGTCACAATTTTCAATTAAGATCATAACTTTTTATTAATAATCAGCCATAAGTCATAACTTTCCACTAATATTTAGACAATTTTAATGTCATAATAAAATGTGGAAAATGAATATTATAGAAAATGTAACTTGATACATAGCATACTATTTCTTTTAGCATTTCATTGATAAACTATCTCCAACAATACCCACTTAGTTTGTTAATGACATTATAGACATATACACACAATATCATGCTTAAAAGAAAGAATCATTTCATTTAAACTTTTCTCTTAGTGCTAGTATTTCACTTAGACTAACTAAATTAAGGTGGAATATAACATTAAAATATAATTTGTAAATTAAGCTAGAAATACTACACAAACGATATTCAAATTATTGACCAATTCACAAAACCTTTTAACACTATTGCCATCCAAGTACTCTATCCTAGATTCATGATTATTTACAAAAGTAAACCCATGTTTTGCTAGAAACTACACCATTGCTTATTATCATATAGGTAAAAATACTTTCTAACTTCTTACCAAGTATTTAGAAAGTCATTACATTTTATTAAGAATATATCACACTACATTAAACTTCCAATTTATACACTAGTTGGGGTAATATAATACTAGTGGTTGCAACTAGTTAACAACTTGTTGTTATCCTTTAAACCTTTTCTGCTAGTGATAGTGCTAGAATAAAGGTATGGTTCTCATTATTAATGATTTTAGATTAATTGTTTCAATCCCATTCTAGATGATGTTAAATTCACTAAGTCCCTTGGTAATTGCTTAGTCAACCGGTCTACTAATTTATGGTATGGTCTAACAAATACAATAGTCACAACACCATTTCGTAATATTTATCTAAGATACTTATGCCTTAGACTTATATATCTATATTTACCATTGCATACCTTATTTATGGCTCTAGACATTATTGCTTGACTGTCACAATATAAAGAAATCGAAGGCATAGGTTGTGGCCACAATTTGATATCCCTACGCCACTCCGCTTCTTTACATATATATAGCTGCTGAAGTTATAAATTTCTTTTGATAGTCATTCCAACTAGGGAGTAATTTTTCTATAATTGCCCCACTTGCACGGACTCAGAAATATTTACACCAAGATCTTAAGTCAGGAACCTAAAACTTGAAGATCATGTACTTGATCAACGAGAGAAGAACCATTTTTAAAAGGAATCTCGAAATGTTTTTAATTAGAAATTTATCCGCATCTTTTTTTGAGTATTGTATTATACTTAAGAGCATCCAATATCTCTTTTACTGTCTTCAAGGATTTTAGACATCATATACTTGAGTTGAGAGTGTATCCAAGATATGACCATGACACAACACCTCATCTTCTTTCTCTTTTGCAACGTTTCATTTTAATATCCTCAGAATCATTTCCTTTTGGTGCAGAAATGTTAAGCCTATCAAGCGTATTATCTTTTGAAGCCTCCATAGTTCTTGATGTCTAATAACAACTTAAGATTATTAGTGTATGCGGATGGTTCAATGGTTCAATAGAATGTAAAAAAGAAAAATTCTTAAGCCGTGTACAACACTTTCTTTAAGGTGTTATTTGCTCCAACTTCACGAAGTATTTGTTAAGGAATAAGGAAAATTATCTCTAGAATACAACAAGAATGTTTGAGAAATAAAATAACAAATATTCTAATTTCTCCACAAGAATGATTAATAAATAATATGAAAATCTCTAAGTAACCTCTGGAGAAGAGACAAAATGGGATGCTTAACCTAGAGAAGAGTTGAGACAATCTATTTATAAGACAACTCTAGTCATGCTACTATGAGTTATAACTTTTAGACACCACAATTCACTAACTATCAATCATGAATCCACTAGTTATAACTTTCATGAAGGATCATAATTTTTCTTATGATCATAACTTTTCATTATGATCAATCATGTTGCTAAAAGTCATGCATAACTTTTAATTAAGAGCATCACTTTCCATTAATGATCAACCACAAGTTATAACTTTCTACTAATGTTTAGACACCTTTGATATCATAACAAAATACAAAATATAAATATTATAAGAAATATAATTTGATACATAACATATTGTATCTTTTAACTTTTTCATTGACAAACCACTTCCAACAAGACAATAAAATACCTACAATAGACCCAAATATCAAGACATCATGCAAAACACGTCTCAAATCGTAAATATATATGTATCAAATAATTATGATTAAATTCTTAAGAAAAAAAATAAGATATTGATAAAAACATAAGATGCTTTTTAAGATATTATAGTTTTTCAAGCAATTAAACATGGTAATTGTTTAGTGGATAAAACTCTTTATTCAGGGGCAATGCCCAAATCCTTCACATGCCAACTTTGAATGATTTTTCCAATTCCTTGCCAATGCTAAGTTTAGACGTAGTCTACTAAAGATAATAACAAGAACATTTCAACTTGCCTTGCTTCTTTTGTGTGCTCGGTTTTAATATTCAAAGTCAAACTTTGTTGCTAGGTAGTGGCATTCAACTTCGCCAATCAAGTCCAATATCCCACTATGTCATGTGAGAGAACACAAAAGAATATAGAGAATAAATAAATTACATATTTTCTGTTATGATATATTGTGAATTAGTGGAAGCTCCACTAATTATGGATTTATGTGAATTATTAGAGAATTAGTGGAAGCTCCACTAATTAGTGGAAACTCCACTAATTATGGATTTTTATGGATGTCCATCATTTAGTGGAGACACCACTAATTAAGATTAGTGGAAGATGATGCATTCCATTAATTAAGAGCTCTATAAATAGAGTTATTCTTTAAGCTTGTAAGATACCATTATTTTGTGAAAGAATTGTGAGAAAATTGTGAGAAAAAGAAAGAGAGAAGTTTAAAAAAATTCTTGTGCAAAAAATAGTTAGAGTTTTTTTAGTGTGTAGTGTGTAGATTTTATTTTAACACTACCCAAATTTTATAACACGTTATCAGCACGAGTCTCTATCGTTACAAAAACCAAAAGACTAAGCATGAGTCTCTGTCGTTACCAAAGCTAGAAGACATGTACGCATTTATTAATCTATATGGCTAATCTTGCTAAACTCAAATTTGTAGCTCTTGATATTTCTGGAAAAAATTATATGTCATGGGTTCTCGATGCAGAAATGCATCTAAATGCTGAAGGCCTTAGTGAAACTATTCAAGCAAATAATAGTGCATCTGCACAACACAAGGCTAAAGCTTTGATTTTTATTTGTCATCATCTCGATGAAAATGGAATATCTTACCGAAAAAGTTCTATATGTCCTGTGGGTAAATTTAAAAGAAATATTTGACCACCTGAAGATGGTCGTACTACCCATTGTGCGGTATGAATGGTTGCACTTGAGGTTGTAAGATTTTAAAACCGTGAATGAATATAGCTTCGCAATGTATAAAATTACATCTCAATTAAAATTATGCGGAGAAAAAGTGACTGATGAAGATATGCTGGAGAAGACATTCTCTACCTTTCATGCCTCGAATATTGTCCTGCAGCAACAATATCGAGAAAAAGGGTATACCAAATTTACAGATTTAATTACTGCCCTCCTCATTGCAGAGAAAAATAATGAGTTATTATTGCGAAATCATGAAGCCAGACCAACTGGCTCAACAGCACTCCCAGAAGTGAATGCTGTTGGCTCCAGCAGAAGCATCATTATAGTCGTGGCCGTGGTTATGGTCGTGGACACGCTCGATATTTCCCTTATCACAATCATAATCAAGCTGTGAGAAATACTGGCCATCTGAAGTGGAACAGAAAAGATCATTAGGGAAAAGAAAAAGAAATGAAAGAAAAACATGAGGATACATATTATAGATGTGGCATGAAAGGTCATTGGTCACGTAACTGTCGTACGGCCAAGCATTTAGTGGAATTATATCAAGCTTCACTGAAAAAGAACAATAAAAATGTGGAAGTAAATTTTTCTCAACATCCAGTAAATGATGCTGAGGATGATAATATTGATCCTGAAGATCTTAATATCAATATTAACCATATGGATGTATCAGATTTTTTTGAATACCCAGACGATAGGATAGACCATTTAATTGATGATGGCAGTGTCCAGAAGAATTAAAGCCTCACCCTGATATTTTTGTATTTTCATTTTCATTATATTCTAATAATATTTACATTTGCATATATATATATATATATATATATATTTGTATTCAGATGGATGTTGTTAATGATGATATATACATTATTGATAGTGGAACTACACATACCATACTAAAAAATGAGAAATATTTTTCTGATCTCAAAATGGAAGAAATAAATATTTATACAATAAATGGTAGTACAAATGTGATTGAAGGTTCTGGAAGAGTTAGTATATTGTTGCCTAAAGGAACAACAATTATTATTGATAAGGCACTATTTTCCTCAAAATCCAGAAGAAATTTATTGAGTCTTAAATATATCCGCAGAAATGGGTATCATGTTGAAACAAATGAGGAAAATAGGATTGAGTATCTTTATATTAGTCAAATTTATTTGGGGTAAGAAATCTGTATTAGAAAAACTATCGTCTTTTTCTACTGGCCTATATTTACAAAAATACGTACAATTGAAATTTATCATCTCGTAAATTAGAAGTTTACTGATCTTATTACTTTTAGCATTTGACATGACCGGTTGGGTCATCCGGGATCTACCATGATGAGAAGAATCATTGAAAATACACATGGTCGTCCATTAAAAAATAAAAAGATCTTGACATCAGAAAAATTCGCATGTGCTACATGTTCCCTAAAAAAATTAATTGTTAGACCATCACCAGTAAAAGTAAGAGCTGAAAGTCCTACATTTCTTGAACGGATTCATGGAGATATTTGTGGACCTATTGATCCACCATGTGGACCGTTCAAATATTTTATGGTCTTAATTGATGCATCACCCCGATGGTCACATGTATGTTTATTATATACTCGCAACTTGGCGTTTGAGAGATTATTTGCTCAAATAATTAAATTACGAACACAATTTTTTGACCATCACATTAAAAATATCCGTTTGGATAATGCTAGTGAATTTTCATCACATGCTTTTGATGTATATTGCATGTCAATTGGGATTAATGTTGAACATCCTGTAGCTCATGTTCATACACAAAATGGTCTTGCTGAATCTTTGATTAAAAGATTACAATTAGTTGCTAAACTAATATTAATGAAAATAAATCTCCCAACATCTGCCTGGGGACATACTATTTTACATGCTGCAGCACTTGTACGTATAAGGCCAGCTAGTTATCATAAATTCTCTCCTTTGCAATTGGCTTTTGGTTCAAAACCAAATATTGCTCATTTAAGAATTTTTGGGTGTGCTGTATATATTCCAATTGCACCAAACCAACGTACAAAGATGGGTCCTCAAAGAAGAAATGGGATATACGTTAGATATGATTCTCCCTCTATTATCAGGTATGCTGAACCCCTGACAGGAGATGTAATTACAGCAAGATTTGCAGATTGTCATTTTGATGAATCATTATTCCCTAAATTAGGAGGAGAACAAAAACAGCATAAAAATGATCTTACTTGTACAACATCATTAAATTATCTTGATCCGCGCACAAGCACATGTGAACTTAAAGTTCAAAAGATAATTCATTTGCAAAGCATTGCAAATCAAATGCCAGACGCTTTTGTTAACTCCAGAAGAGTTACAAAATCGCATATTCCAGTTATAAATGCTCCTATTCAAATTGAAGTTCTAGCAGAACAAAATATTATACCTATAGCTGCTGAGTCAAAAGCACGCCAGAAACGTAGCCGACCTCTTGGTTCTAAAGATAAAAATCCTCAAAAGAAAAGAGGATTAAATGATCCAGAAAATCATATTGAAGAAAAGAATGATAAATACCAAGAAAGAACTACTGACAAAGAACCGAAAATTGATGAAAGTAACACTGAAATTTCTATCAATTATACCACTTTCGGTAGAAGTTGGAATCGGATAGAAACTGTTATTGATAATATATTTGCATACAATATATCTCTTGATGTTATACAGGATAATGATGATCCTGAACCAATATCAGTTGATGAATATTTGTATAGAAAAGATTGGCTGCAATGGAAAGATGCGATTCAATTGGAGTTAAATGTACTGACAAAACGTGAAGTCTTCAGACCTGCAGTCCGAACACCAGAAGGTGTAAAACCTATTGACTACAAATGGATATTTGTACGAAAACGCAATGAAAAGAATGAAATTGTACGATGCGCAATTAGTAGCCCAAGGTTTTTCATAAAGACCAGTTATTGATTATGATGAAACTTATTCTCCTGTTGTTGATGCTATTACACTCCAATATCTTATCAGTTTGGCAGTACATGAAAAGATAGATATGCGCCTATTAGATGTTGTCATTGCTTACTTGTATGGAAATTTAGAAAATGATGTTTACATGAAAATCCCCAAAGGATTTCATATGCCTGAAGCATATAAACATTATCCTCGTGAAAATTACTCCATCAAGTTGCAAAAATCATTATATGTCTTGAAGCAATTTGGGCGCATGTGGTTCATTCGTCCTAATGAATATTTATTGAAAGCGGGAATTAAAAATGACCAGGTATGTCCATGTATTTTTATTAAGAAATCTGGTTCTAAATTTGTTATATTAGCTATATATGTTGATGATATTAATCTTATTAGAACTCTTGAAGAGCTCCAAGAAACAATGGATTATTTAAAAAGAGAATTCGAAATCAATGATTTTGGTAAAACCAAATTTTGCCATGATTTACAAATTGAACATCTGGAAAGTGGAACATTTATTCATCAATCAACATATATAGCAAAAGTTCTCAAAAAATTTTACATGGACAAAGCACATCCATTGAGTATTCCAACGATCGTCCGGTCATTAAATGTGAATAAAGATCCTTTCCGACCTTAAGAAGATGATGAAGAACTCCTTGGTCTTGAAGTACCATATCTCAGTGCAATTGATGCATTGATGTATCTTGCTAATAATACACGATCTGATATAAAACCAGCCCAACATTGATAGGTTATGCAGATGTTGGTTATTTATCTGATCCACATAAAGCACGTTCTCAAACGAGCAATCTATTTACATGTGGAAATACTGTTATATCATGGCGTTCTACAAAATAATCAAGAGCATCTACTTCTTCAAATCATGCTGAAATTATAACCATTCATGAAGCAAGTCTAGAATGTGTATGGCTAAGATCTATGATTCATTATATCTGAGAAAGTTGTGAATTATTATCGATCAAAGATATTCCAACTCCTCTTTATGAAGGCAATACAGCTTGCATAGCTCAATTACAAGGAGGATATATTAAAGGAAATCGGACAAAATATATTTCACCAAAATTCTTCTTTACTCATGAACTTTAGAAGAAATGTGAAATTGATGTGCTACAAGTTCGGTCATGTGACAACCTCGCAGATATTTTCACAAAGACTTTACCAACTGCAACATTTTGAGAAGTTGAGATATAAACTCGATATGTGTCAGTTTAAAGATTTAAAGGAATCATTTCATCAGGGGGAGTAATAAACAGACATATAGAATAGTGTATTCTTTTCCTTCACTAAATTTTTTTTCCTACTGGGTTTTTATCTAGTAAAGTTTAAACGAGGCATATTCTTTATGTAATGGATGAACATCCAAGGGGGAGTGTTATGATATACTGTGAATTAGTGGAAGCTCCACTAATTATGGATTTATGTGAATTATTATAGAATTAGTAGAAGCTCCACTAATTAGTGGAAACCCTACTAATTATGAATTTTTATAGATATCCATTATTTAGTGGAGACACCACTAATTAAGATTAGTGGAAGATGATGTATTTCACTAATTAAGAACTTTATAAATAGAGCTATTCTCTAAGTTTGTAAGATACTATCATTTTGTGAAAGAATTGTGAGAAAATTGTGAGAAAAAGAAAGAGAGAAGTTTAAAGAAATTCTTGTACAAAAAATAATTAGAATTTTCTTAGTGTGTAGTGTATAGATTTTATTCTAACACTACTCAAATTTTATAACATTTCTAATTTCTTGCAGTTTTTAGCACAGGACTTATATTTTAATTAAGAGATCATGAATCAAACTTTCACACTGTACTCAAAAAAGAAAAAATGGTTCGAAGTCAAAACCAAAATTGCCGAAGCTTATTTCGTTCTCTGTCGCCCCACGCTTATCCCTATTGGCGTAAAAGAAGCGAATGTTCTTATTCCAAGTTTGATCTTTCTTCGTTAACGCGTCATAGCTATATATTCCATTCCATTAACAAAGTGGAAGTCCGATCACGCTCTTTGAAGTCTTGGTCATTCCTTATAAATATTCTACCTGTTATGTTTCCAAGGTCATCCATTGCTATAGCCAAAACCTTTTCTCACATAGGCCGAACAATTCCGTGAGCATACCCAATACCAATATGAACCAATTGGCCAAACCTAAAATTCAGTTGAAACTTAGAGGAAGACGAACGTTCGGGAATATACTTCTCCGGACCTTAACGTCAATTATTCTGGTTGATCCGTCCATGTTTATCGATAACTACAATGATTTTGCTCAATTAATAGTGTCTTCACCGGCCAAAGCTGAGGCCTGATCACTGTTATTTTTCACCAGCACCTGTACGTTTTCTCTCAGGAGGATTGAGCTGCCTTGGTCAGAAAAGAAACTATTTTATTGCGTCAACAGAGCCAATCATCAGATTGCAGGAAAAAGTCTAAGGTTAACGTGGATGCTTCAATTCGAAATGGAATTGGAGGTTTGGGAGCGGTTATCGGAGATTAATACTATAGTGGCTATGCTTTTTTTGTTGATCAATGAGGTAGGTTGTTTGATTTTGAGCATACAGAGTTGTTGGCAATTTAGAGAGGAATCCAATTTGCTCATGGACTTCGTTTGCTGCGGTTCGAAGTTGAGTTGGGTTGCCAAAATGCGGTCTGGTGTATCAAGTCCTGTCGTGAATATCTCACGGTGCTTGAAATTTTGGTTTGTTTAATCCGGAAACGTTGGATTTTGCCTACCTTGACTGGTCTAGTTTTTATACATCATTATAATAATTGTGTCGTTCATAGTATAGATTCTGTCTTTTACTATTACTTCTTGATGTCATGATGGATAGGAACTGTCCCTCCTTCTGCACTTGCTGACCTTAGTGCAGAATTCCTATATGCTATGCATCTTTTATTCTAGAAAAAAGAAGTCTATAGGGGTCCTAACAGCCCTCACATCGGAATCGAGTTGGTGTCTTGGGAAACTTGGTTAAGAGATCAACATGTCCTTCATCCCAAAGACAAAGTGCATTTCTTTTCTTGAATAGTATTTCATTTGTAAATAGGTTCATAATTCAAATATATTGTTACAACATTGAAAGTGCATATCAAGTAGATGCAAGACTCCCTTAAAATAAAATATTTAGATTGTACTTAAATAATAATTGAATTAAAATGAATTTGTTAAATTTTAATAAAATATTATTAAATATGGGATAAATATTGGACAAATCATTAATGAAAAAGAAAAATATGATATATTGTGAGTATATGACAGTTTTCGAAAAATAAAAATTATTTAAATTAATATTATTTTAAACTAGAATTTTAGTTTGAATTGAAAAGAATTGCTTCCCACTCATAGCCTTAGAAAGAACTGAGAAAATAAAACAAAACTCGATACAAAGTTGCAAACCAAAATATGGCTCTGTATTTGCCGTGGTTACCGCTTCAACAACATGCATATACAAAGTTGTCGCTCACCTTAGAATAACTTAAAAGACTAATAGTTTACAAAGAAATTACTCATTTAATAATTTTCAATTTTGTCTTTTTGTGAGACCAACAATTTATAATTCTTCGTTTTAACTGTTAACTCTTCGCTGCTACTGATGTGGTGAAGGCATGTGCAGCTGCTGATGTGGAGGACATTGGTGACGTGGTAGAAGCAGTTGATGTGGAGGTTTTAACACCCCCCCCTCCAATCCAAGATGGGCATCAGTAGAGCTGTAAAGATTGATGATAGGCAAGGCAGACAAATTGTGCAAAAACTGTGCTGGAAACAAGGCCTTAGTGAAGATATCAGCAAGTTATGCTGATGAACGAACTAGAAGTGGTTTAATGAGACCAGAGACATACTTCTCACGGACAAAATGACAATCAAGCTCAAGATGCTTAGTTCCTTCATGAAAGCTGCTATTTTATGTAATTTGTATAGCTCCTCTATTATCACAAAACAAAGGAGTTGGCAATGTAGTAGGAAACTGTAGTTCTGTAAGCAGATATGTTAGCTATTGAACTTCACATGTAACTTGTCTCATAACTCTATATTCAGCTTCTGTAGAACTAGGAGACACTATAGTTTGTTTCTTTGACTTCCATGAAATCAAAAAATCCCCAAGAAAAACACAAAAATCAGTGACAGATTTCCTTATCTTTTTGCATTCTCCCCAATTTAAATCACTATATGCTGTTAATTTATTGTTGAAAATGGCTGGAAAGAACAATCCTTGACCAGGAGCAGTTTTGAGATACCTCAAAATCCTATATGCTGCCAAGAAATGCCCCTTAGTAGGTTTATCTAAAAACTAAGATAACTGTTGCACACCATAACATATATATGGTCGTGTAGCTGTCAAATACAGAAGCTTTCCAATAATCTATCTAAAAAGATGATTTGAAGACAATGCCTCAAATCTAACATGTCCCTTGCCACTGTAATCCATAGGTGTAGATATAGGCTTGTTGCCTAGAAAACCAAATTGTGCTAACATCTCTAATGCATATTTTCTTTGGCATAAAGTAATCCCCTTTTTTGTCCTGGCTATCTCCATTCCCAGAAAATATCTCAGAAGTCCAAGGTCTTTAATAGTGAATTCTTGATCCAATTACTGTTTAACCCTATCAATGTCAATGAGATCATTTCCTACCAATATCAAATCATCTACATAGGCAAGAAGGATAGTGATACTGTGATGATATCTTTTTATGAACAAACTAGGATCACTAGCAGCATTTTGTATATCCTTGATGCAATAATGAAGTACTCAATTTCTAATGCCACTGCCTACTTGCCTGTTTGAGGCCATATAAGGATTTTTGAAGCTTGCAAACTAAGTTAGGTTGAGAAGACTCAAAACCAGGTGGTAGTGTCATATATACTTCTTCAACCAAGTCACCATGCAAAAAAGCATTATTAATATCTAATTGGTGTAAAAACCAACCTTGTTGTGTTGCTAATGCTAGAACAAGTCTAACTGTAGTTATTCTGACAACTGGAGAAAATGTTTTCAGAAAATCTATGCCTGCCTACTGAGTGGAACATTTGGCTACTAACCGAGCCTTATACCTCTCAATAGTTCCATCTGCATTATGCTTGATCTTAAATACCCATTTGCAGCCAATGGCTGTTTTATTTGGTGGTAATTACACCATGGTCCAAGTTTGATTTTTCTCAAGTGCTAAGATCTCTACTTTCATAGTTGTCTTCCACTTCTCTAACTAGATAGCCTTATGAAAACTATTAAGTTCCTTATGTAAAGTCATGTTCATTACATAAGATTTATATTCAGGACCAAGATGGTGAAGTGTATACACAAAATGGATAGAATGAGAAGTAGAACACAAAGGAAGAGCACTGCAGACATAGTCATCAAGATAGGCAAGTTTATGTTTTTCTCTACTGGATTTCCTTACAATGGGCACATGATCAAGGTGAGAAGGATGATCAAGTTGTGAAGGTAGATCACTAGAATCATTTACATTCATATAAGAGGAACTGAAAGATGGAATTTCTATAGTAGAATGATCAGAAAATAGAAAAGGAGTACTGATATGATCGGATGGAGATGCAAAATCAAAAGAAGTTGTGCAGGATCTTTGTCTGAAAGGAAAGATGAATTCATGGAATGTCACATCTCTAAAGACAGAAATTTTGTTAGACTGTAGATCAAGCAAAATATAACCCTTGCTAAGATGTGATAAACCAAGATACACTAATGGTTTACCTTTTGGATTAAATTTGGAATGACTTGGTTTAAGATTGGCAGCAAAAAAAGACAACCAAAGACCTTGAGTTGTTCATATTTAGGAACTCTAGAATACAACAATTCATAGGGACTTTTGTTGTTAAGCAGAGGAGTAGTGATGAGATTAATAAGATATGCAGCATATTGGATATAAAAACCCCAACATCCAATAGGAACATTAGACTAATATTTTAGAGCCCTTCCCACATTCAACAAGTGTTGATGCTTTCTTTCTACTAGAACATTCTGCTGAGGAGTATAAGGACAAGATTTTTGGTGAATTATCCCTCTAGATTGATAGAATGTAGGCTTGAGAAACTTAGCTCCATTATCTGTCCTAATGATCTTGATTTTTTTACTAAACTAAGTTTCAACATACACATGGAAATCACATATAAGCTTTTGAGTTTCAGCTTTAGACTTCATCAGAAAAATCCAAGTAAATCAAGTATGATCATCAACAATTTTCAAGAAATATTTCTGAGCATGAACAGTATTATGTCTATAGGGACCCCAAATATCAATGTGAATCAAATCAAATGGAGAAACAGAATTTGAAAAACTAATAGGAAAACTAAGTCTGTGTTGTTTAGCAACAGGACAAATATTACAAATGTCTTCTTCTACATTCATTACAATAGAAGTAGAATGCTAAAGTTCTTTGAGAATTCTATGAGGTACATGACCAAGTCTATAATGCCACATCATTGGTTTAGGAAAGGCTAAAAAACAAAGAGTGGAAGAGACTGAAGATGTTACTAGTTTTGACAGAGAGTATAAGCCATGATGAAGTTTAGCTAATCCAATCATCTTCAGCTTGGTAGTATCCTAGATGAAATAGCAATCAGTTTGAAAGATTACTTTGTAATTTTGCTGTTCAACTAGTTTAGAAATTGAAACAAGATTAAAATGAAAACTAGGAACAAGAAGAACATTAGACAATAACAAATGCCCATTTAGTCTAACAGTCCTTTTATGAGTAACTGGTACTGTTTGACCATTAGGTAAACCAATATGCATATTTGTCACAGAACAATATGTATCAAAGAGCTGCAGAGAATTGCAAATATGATCAGAATCCCCTGAATCTAAAATCCAATGTAATGAAGTTGACTTGCGTAAAGTACCTGAACCTTGTTCATTGAACTTAGCAGTGAGAGTAGTAGGTTGACTAGCCACTGAGTCAACATCATTAGCACTTGAGTCTGCACTCTTCTGCTATAACAAATCAACTAATTGCTGATATTGGAGCGCTATTAATCCATACAAACCTTCTCCTGTCCCTCCATTGCCTTGTGATTTCAACTGAGCATTTCCCATCTCTACATAGTTAACTGAGCTACCTTGCTAAACAATCATACTTCTCCTTCCTTTATACCCTACTGGATATCTATGTTTCTTATAACACTTTTCTATGGTATGACCATTCAAACCACAATAAGTATAATGCAATGGTTTCTTGTTGAACCTCCTAAACTGTCCTCCTACAGTATTAGCATATTGAGCAGATTGCATATGTCCTCCTGATGTTTGAATTCCAGATATAGAGGCTTCATTAACAGGTTTGTACACATTCACACTACCTGCTCCTAAACCAGAATTGAAACCATTTCTAGCTGCCATAACTGGATGATCCAACAATTGAAAAGAATTTCCAGAATGTGAACTACTTGTACATCTTTTAGTTTTAATTTCCATAGAAAACACTTGATTTATACCAGGTAAAGGACTCATCAGCAAAACTTAAGATTTCAATGTACTGTAATTATCATTTAGACCTTTTATAAACCGGATCACACAATCTCCTTCAATGTATCTTCTAACGTTACCAAACTCATTGCATGTACAACATGTTATAGGTCTCAAATCCAACATTTCATCCCATAAAGACTTCAGATTAGTAAAATATTAAGTTACAGTACAACTACCTTGCATTTGTGTATTTCCTCAATAAGATCTGACAAAGGCAACATATCTCCTTGATTAAATCTCTCATTAAGCTCCTTCCATATTTCTGCAGCAGTTTGATTATACACTACTGATTTGGCAATTTCTGGTGTGCACGACTTCATCAACCATGCCATTACCAAATTATTACACTGCTTCTACAGTTCATACATCCTATCTCCTGGAATTGGTATGGAAACAGAAGGATCTATGAAATGTTCTTTGTGTTTACACGAGAGTGCTATGCACATCGATCTACTCCAGGTTTGATAATTGTTTACATCAAGTAAAGGAGCTACCAATACCAGAGAAGGACAATCACGCGGATGAATATAGTATGGATTTAGTGCAACATATTCTGCAATTACAGGAATTGGATTTGCCATGCTTGCAAACGAAGAATGACAATGAAGAACAATTAAGAGGAAGAAGAACCACAAAATGAACTGGAGCTCAGTTCGTAAAAAATGCTCTGATACCATGAGAAAATGCAGAATGTGCAAAGAGGGAATAGGAGTTCATCATTTTCATTCAAAAAACTAAATTGTAATCTGTACAAAAAGGGTATTTATACTCTTAACTAATCTGTAACTAACTAAGCTCTCTAATCTATCATAATTTCACTAATCTAATTATAATTACAATGAATTACAGCTAGCAGAATGGCATTGTACTACTGCTGATGTGGTGAAGGCATGTGCAGCTACTGATGTGGAGGACGTTGGTGACGTGGTAGAAGAAGCTGATGTGGAGGTTTTAATAGTTTGCATTCATTTTTCTTTCTGGCTTCAATTTTGCTTGTCTTTTCATTTCTGGGTGATAATAATTTTGCTGAATCAATTTTAAGATCAAGAGCAATGAATTATGGACAACGAGTGGAATGGTTTTTGTTATTGGAAAATGCTTTTATGTTCAATGACGAGTTAAGGTACGATTTTTTCTGTTCTGTCCCCTTTTTTTGTGTGTTTTCTATTGTTCTTTCTCCACTCTTTTCCACATCGCAGAGACTTGTGAGTTACTTCCCATTCCTAAGTTTCTAAATTACAGGATAGTTTAATAGAAGATACAGCTTGTTTTCATCATAACAACGTGAAAAGCTGAAAAAAGTGTTTAAATGGCTTGCGAATAATACAAATTTGGACCTTACTTTAAATTTATCCTTACATTTGCCTTTGCCTATATCATTTTGGTGTCCTTCCAACTCTTATAAATTTAGCTTTTGTTTTCTAACTAAAAAATAACATTACACTGCCTTCAAACTTATAAAAGAATTAGAATTTTTTCTTTTTTTTATTGACAATCAATACCTATTCCCGCCAATCACATGATATGCACCTAAAACCTCTAATAGTATTTTAGCCATGTCAAACAAGTTACTGAAATAAAATCTTATAGTATCATTTTTTAGATTTTTTTTCTCTCTTTCTTCTCCTTTTCTTTCTCTCTTCTCCCACACATCCGCAATACTGCCCTAAGTCAACGCCACTAAACCTATTATTGGACAGCAATAGAGATGCAGAATTGGCGAAATTGGAGACTTTATGCATGGAAAATAAGCACCTCAAGGCCTTGCTTGAACAAAATATCAATCTCCGTAAAAAAATCTCCGTATTTCTTCTATCCTAGAATTGCCCTCCAGATGGATAATTCTGGCTCCTATCATTCTTATTACTAGCAAGATGCCCGTGCTTTGCACAGGATATCAATATTTTATGCTACATGTTATTTTTTTATACATTAATGAAAAAAGAAAAAATATTTTTTATGTTACAAAAACAAAGAAATGAATTTGCACATATAACATTTTTTTGTCCATTTTGGCCAGTTGGTCAAGAATATGGACATAAGCACCATATGCCTCCTAGTAAGATAGAAAATAGCTCATTCTTCTCCAATTCCCCCTCCCCATTGCTTGATTCGACATTCTACTTGGCCAGCCTGAAATTTCATGATCAGAAAAGCAAGTTATACGTAAAAGACAAATATAGAAACCATAGATTGAATATGAAGAAAGTAAGGTTAAACATTCTAAATAAAATATATATAGTATGACAATCACCTCTTTCTCCTAGTTTGTGAGTGCAATAATTACGACTAAGATTATAGTTTGCAAGCAAATTCCACCAGTCATCCCTCCCCATACTCCCTACAGATCAAATGCATCAAAGCTTTGCAAGTAATATTTGTACTAATTAAGGAGTAATCTTTTGCTATAAAAAGGGGATTTCTTTCATCCATGGGCCGAGTGCTACCCTCATGCTTTCATTGGCAAAAATATGCGATGTCATTCTATTGGAGGGAAGGAGGAAATCTTATAAAATTTTGAGGTCTAGTATATTATAAAAATGAAAAGAAAGTAAGCTATCTATATACCATATCTCCAAAATGAGCTGTGAATCCAAGCAAAATGCTAGCAGGCATACCAACAATGTAATAGCAGCCAATGTTAATGTACGCTACAAGAGGTTGCCATCCAGCACCAATAGCAGCCCTTGCAGATTAAAGAATCTTATTATCCATAAAAAAAAACTATTACTATTAAGATTTAAAAGGGTCAGACTTCAATCTGCAATTACCTGATAACATTAGTTGTACACTGTTTACCACTGCTGTGAATGCAAGCAAGGCTGAAGTCTAGTAGTCTCTTTAGCAACAGTACTACCCATACATGTAATTGAGAGCTCAAAACAACAACTGTTTAGAAAGGCTAAACTGCATAAGATTAAGAACGTCTAAAAGCACATACGTGTATAATTAAATAAGAGATAGTCATAGATTTTTGTAATAGCATATCAACAGCAACAACAGTGAAAATAATTGAAAATTCACCCATGCTATCATGTTGTTTTGATCATCAACATAACAATTTACAACAACAATCTTATAGTCAAATCGATGAGTTACTTTTACCAACAAAATACAAACAACAGTACCACATTTTACATTTAAAACAAAAACCAAAATTGCTGGATAGTATGCCCTCTTAGACTAGGTTTCTGATGTAAATATCGAATATTTTAATAAAAGAATTTATTTTCAGAAATCGTTTGTGAATTTATTTTTTAATTGTACACAATTTCATTTGGAACAAACCGATTGTGTTTAAATAAGTGATCTATGTGAATTGTGGTCTTTCACAGTAAGGTATGGATCATGGGTTTTTTAAACACATAAACATTTGTTCTTAACCTATTGATGAGAATGGAAATCTCATTATATTTAGGTTATTATGTTATGAATTTCAAATGGGAAATGGCTTACCTTTAGCCAGTGAGTAGTCCACTCACTTCATGACAGAAGCATATTTCGAATACATAGGACAGGACCTATAGTAGTGGTTTCTAAAAGTACTATATGGTAGAAACCTAGACTACTACCGCTATAGCGTGGACTAGTACTCTACGACTTGAGTATGAGTTGGTGGTTTGACGAAGCTGGAAGCATATGCTTTGATATGCTATAGTTGAGGTTCTATGGTAGAACTAATATACTTGTATATTGGGTATATGTAACTAGTTAGTTGAGACAGAATTATACAAGATAGTTTCTACACAATATCGCCCCTTGTGGTTGTCTGAATGATCTAAAATGTCTAGGGTCCTGGGTAACATGACTTGGATGTTTGCTTTAGGGTAGCTCCCTTGGAAAGAGGAAACACTTCAGGAAGTCATGGATCATTAGACTAGGAGTCTAAGGATGGTAGATGTCATTTAAAGGAGTGTTAATTGCAACACCCCACTACCTAGGCCCAACGGGGCCAGGAATGTCGCCCCGTCCAAAGGACAAGGGGTCTTTATAACTAGGTTACATGAAAATAAAATAAAATAAAAGACTTTAAAATTAAATTTATTACAATCCAAAAGATAAATACTGGCACAAATCCAAAATGAATTGTTTGCAACAATCTCTCAAACAACACTTAAAGTAAATAGCATGAGTCTTCAAGCATAGGCAACATTCTAGCTAATGATCTCCATAGCAGGATCTTCCTGAAAATATGGCATAAAAGGGTGGTGAGATGAAAATCTCAGTAAGCCCGTGTGTGCTTTGAGTGTCTCAGGTAAAATAATTCGTGTATGCAAGTTGTAAAAGTTTCATAAGAAAATGTGCTGGCAAGCAATAAATAAGTGTTGAAAATAAAGAGTGGTGTTTCACTTTTCAAACCATACATGTGCACAATAAATACAACCACTCAAATGGGTAGCCATGGGTTACCACACGTTGGGCCCCAAGACCAAATAACAGTCAGAATGCTACACTTTGTGCAAGCTAACAAAAGGTAGGTGTACAGCCTACCGGGTGAGATACTCCTCCATCTCTACACCCAAACTTACCGATTGTCCACTCCGGAACACACAGTCCACATGACTGAAACTTGCTAGCTCGGACCGGTATGACCTACCGGACTGGCATCCTATCCAGGAAGGACTCACCCCTCAGAGGTGGCCACCTACTGAGAGACTTATCCTAACCCTTCAAAGACTAGTCCTGGTGGTCTACTCTTATTAAGTACTCAACGTTGATTGTTCCCCTTGGGAGAAAATTGATCAAACTTTGCTTTATTTGAAAATAGCAATTAAGGGTTTTCAAAAGTCTAGTCAAGTTGGGTTTTAGAAAAAGTTTAGATTTGTGTAAAACTACTTGTTCAATTTTCAAATGATCTGCTTGACTGAAATAAAAAGGAAAAACAGTCCTTAATTGCATTTACAAATAAATGTCCATATACATTGCATTTTCTTGCCACAATAACTTTTGGTCTTCACAAAACTCCATGCAGGAGCTTACCTGCTTCTTTGCTTGCTCACACTCAAAAGTCTTCCAAGGCTGACCTAATCCCGCTTGGGGTAAACACAAAACATAAGGTCACATTCAAGCTATACCTGCCTTACATAAATAATTCTTAGCTCAACTAGTTACAATCATGATTAACCATGACCTCAATGTCCTAAGCTTTAAGGCTAGATGCTAAAGAATTTTATAAAATAAGTCTAGTGTGATAAGTTAAAATAACTAGGGGTTCTAAAATAATTGCTAATAAATTATAGACTCAAATAACAAATCTTGAGTGTTATTAATAATAAAGAAACTAAGGTTTGAATTTTAAATAATATTAAGTCCTAAATAATTTTAATAAATGATAATTTAAAAATAGCTTTATTATAAATAAATAATAAATTAAATAATTTTTAATTTAAATAATTTTTTTAATAGATAATAATTAATTAATAATAAATAGAATTAAGAATAAATGAATTTTATCAAATTTTTGTTTAATAAAAATATTAATAGCCTAATTAAATATTCCAATCCAAATCCCCTAGTGTTTCGACTTTTGAGGGAAAATATAGTAGTAATTCTAATTTTTTTGTAATAAATTTTGTTAATGAACATAACCTAGAATTAATAAGAAAATAATCTCTTATCATGATTTTCCTAGTGCTAGAAAAGATTCATGATCACATTCTCCATCATCAAACAATAAACCATTCCATTCATGAACATACACTTGAACTATCGCATACCATCACATGGCCAAAATCCTATTAAGCATAATCATCAATCATGGTTTCCATGGAAAAATAAGAACATAAAAGCCTAATCACCTTTGGTGTCATAATATCTAATCATGCTTCAAATATCCATAAAATTCATTAAGTATGAAGAACATACAATGATTCGAAAGGAAAATACATATATCCTAGTCATATACAACAATCATCATGTCCTAACCCCAATCCCTTTATGCATATACTCAATCTCCCAATCATATTCCATCTCCCTATCAACACCTAAGAGACATGATTTCAGAATTTAATAAGAGAGATTTAAGAATGAATACTTGATTGTCGAGTACTTCGAAGAAGACAAAAGAAGGTCCACGCGCGATGGAGTGTCTTGAATGGTCCAACGAAACAAACGATCATGGTTGATGATTGATCAACCATTTCGGTTAGAGAGAGAGAGAGAGAGAGAGAGAGAGAGAGAGAGAGAGAGAGAGAGAGAGAGAGAGAGAGAGAGAGAGAGAGAGAGAGAGATCATTAGAATGATATAATCGAATGGAAGAAGATGAATAAGAAAGTTGTTCTTGACTTACCTTGTTGATGTTCTTGTGATCTTCAAGAAAAAGGTTGATTTCGATCTGCTTGAAAATTTTTGTTTGCGAGGTTTTGTGTTATAAATACCAGAAATGAGGTTTAGGGATTAAATGGAAGTGATTTGGAGTGTTTGAGAGTGATTGGATGTGTTTAGAGTAAGGTTAGGCTTGAAGAAGGTTAGTGTGTGTTCTTGGTGTTCTAGATGAAAATGGAGAGAATTTGGAAGAATGCTGCACGAATTTTGGTAGAAGGCTGGCCGAATGGTATGGAATGAGTGAGGGTTTCGGTTTTCAGCTAGAAAGAGAGGGGATGATCAGATTTTTTTTGAAATTTAAATGGAGGAAATAGTGGAGAGGTTTAAGGTAAGAGGTTAGCTATGGTGTTTTGATCAAGAGAGGTTTCTATGGTCTTCAATGGAGCTGGCTGAACATGGAGTTTTTCTTGAAATGATTAAAGGTTAATGTTGCTCAAGGCTGGCCGAAATTCAGTCCATGAAGGCAGACAAAATTCTGGTTAATTAGCCTAATGCAAGAGTGGTTTTAATGGAGTAAAATGCTGAAAATTATTTGAAGTTCAAAAGAGTTTGAATTGAGTGATCTTAGGAGTGTTTTGTGGTGCAACTATGGAGTCCTTATGCTCAAGGTAAGAGTGGGTTTATGGTGTTCAGTCTACAGCTGAGCAAGCTAAATTTTTACAAAGGTTGAAGATGATTTTCGGCCTTAGGCTAGAAGGAAGCAAGGCTGGAAAATTCTGGTTTCAAGTTGTTCAGAATTTTTGAAGATTGCAGAATTTTTGGTGCAGAATTTTGCACACTCTTAGCTCGATTTTCAAAGGTTCTTCTGGGGTGTTTGAGGGTCTTCCAAGGTTGGTTTTTCAGCCTTATTTCTGGACAAATACAGAAGAGATTGGCTTGAAGGTGAACTAAAAAACAGCTTCATTTCCTTGATTGCAAGCTGCGAAATGCCCAGTTTTTTTTTCTGATTTGGTGCTGTTTTGTGCAGTCTGAAATTTGCACAGTTTTTTCAGCTTCCAAGCCACATAAAATGACCATTTTCTTGGCAGCAAATGAATGGGATTATGGCCTGAATTTTCGAAGAAAGGGGCTGCAACAATTCTGGAAAATTTCCAGATTTCTTTCCACTAAAGTATGAACAACATGAAGGTAGATTTGAAGGTCCTTTCATGGTGATTGATTTTCTCTTGGAACCCTTCCTATTTACCCTCCTATTTTCGGCCAACTACCCAACCACCATAGCTAATTTTCGAATTTCATGGTGGAGGAGTTATCCCAGATTTTTTTTGGAATTTAAAAGAAAGGATTTAATGGTTTTGAATTATAAAGATGTTAGGACAAGCTAGAGGTAATAAATAGGACAAGAATTCCTCTAGAATTCTTTTTAGGACATGAGGATAAGATTAGGACATTCTCTTCATGTCTCCCCTAAGACAACATTCCTATTTTTATGGAATGCAAGAAAACAAAAATTCAAACTTAATGAAAATAATCATGATAAAACTTAAATAATGGGATTTGAACTCATGACCTTAGAAATTAATTCACCAAGCTCTAACCACTAAACCACACTAACTCTTATTCTTATTTTCTCACCCACATATTTTTCTTATCTACTCCTCAAGTTATCTCCCTATTCTGACCTCAAGTAAAATTACCATTTTACCCCTCCTACTTAACAAGCATAACTAAGCATTTAAACCTATAATCCACGATTCTAAAGCACATAAAATCATTCAAAAACATATATTTCATGCAAAATAATATGATATGCATTCCCGACCCCCTTACTCTAGGGTTGGTTTTAGGTGGGGTTTCACATTAGTACACTTTTTCTTCTCTAAATGTACGGCGATGTGTAGAGAGGTATTTTAGTCATTTTACCTGTAGGTCTGAGAGTTTGCTAATGCAGTATTATTCTTGGGGTCAATATTTTCTTATAGTGATATTAGGAAATATTTAAAATACAGAGTACAACTATTTATATAGTAGGGGTATTTTGGTCATTTTAGCAGCCAAAGCGATGTGTTTGGTCCTCGAAATAGCCCGCAAGTCCTAATTAATTTTGGATTGAGGAATTGGTCTCAATTAAAGAGGATTTTATTTTATTTTATTTTATTTTATTCAGGAAGTCTAATTTATTATTAGACTGAAATAAAATAAATAAATAAATAATAGGAGTTGAGAGAAATTTATTATCTGATTTAATTGGTTAATTAATTATTCAGGGCTTAGGTCCAGTTTGAATAATTAGAAAATTAACTTGAACTTAAACTAAAGGGAAATAATTAATACTTAATTATTTATTGGGTTATTTATATAAGTCCAAGAAATAAATAATTGAAGTTTAATTATTTTGGTTCATTTGGGTTCTTTAATTATTTATTGGGTTATTTCTATAAACTCAGAAAATAAATAATTAATATTTATTATTTTAGGCCTTTTGGGTCCAAGAAAAATAATAAATATTATTTTGGCCCAATAGCTTGGACCATAAGGTTTTTCCATATACGGATCAGATAAGTTTAGAGTTAAGCCAAACCTATTCTCTTGATAACATCCGGG
This sequence comes from Voacanga thouarsii, assembly GCA_026120185.1. Lineage (NCBI taxonomy): Eukaryota > Viridiplantae > Streptophyta > Magnoliopsida > Gentianales > Apocynaceae > Voacanga > Voacanga thouarsii. The sequence goes on from JANUWF010001125.1 coordinate 2,160,809, forward strand.
TGTTTGAAATAAGATATCCCAGAGGATATCGTTATCAGAGATTGGAGACCTAGTTTTGGCTAACAATAAACAAGACGATTGGAAAAAGAAAACCCTAATTCTCCCTAGCTTTTCTCTCTCCCTCACGCAGCTCTCTCTCTGGTGAGCCTCTTTTTACCCTCTTGTTCTTGGAGCTTTGCTAACTAATAGCAGTAGAACCAAGAAGGATTGAGATCACTCTTCTTCAGTGTTGTGTTCACCAACAAGAAGTCGGGCAGTGGCATATTTTGAGAGTTGAAAAGGTTGGCATTGATGCACCTGAGGAGAAGCAGGAGATTGGAAGGATTACAATCAGAAGGTTCATCTAGTGGGCAAGGAGAGGGCGTTTTTGTGGTTCAAACCGTTCTTCCACAACCTAAAAGGTTTAAAGCATGCAAAGGTATGGTCTTAACGCTTTCGTGCTGCCATTAAAAGGCTTGTTGTTTTTTCTCTCTGTTTTTTTTGTTCCCGAAGCATGCTCTCTGTTTTGCCAAACCTAACAAAAATAAAGTTAGGATCTGCACAAAATTTGTTAATATAAGACTAATTCAACAAACAATTATACGAACAACATCAACCGAATTAAAGGCAACTTTTTGAACTTCATAAAATAAATCAGCATAACATCTAAATATCCCAATCATAAGAAACAACAGGCTATCTTGGTATGACTCCCAACTAAAGAATTCAAAGAAGAATGCCGACAAAAGAGGAACAATTCATGAACTTCAAGAAATTTAGGCCCATAAAAAACTCAGAGTAAGAAAAACTTTCACAATCAAAAAGTTGACTCTTGAACTTTTTTATGCAACTCATCTTCACAGATCTCAAAAAATCTCGACCCACATGAAAATAAACCAAAAAAGACTCTACAAAATGAAAAACAGAAGATCTAACATATGGGTACTCAGTATATACCTTTGCGGAGCTCTGATGTTGAAGAGACCATATCAAATGGATCCATATGCATAGCTAAAGGTAAGAATTCTATCTTCAAGATTCAAAAATGTTGAAAATATTTTATCTAGAGGAAGAGAGTATATACTTTTGTGTGATCATCTGGCCCTCCTCTGCCCCCTTCAACGTGGTGCCATTGCGGAGCTAGCTGACTGTCAGGCGGGTCACGTACTGGTACGTTCGAGAGGTGCAGCACCAAGTGAGAGAGATAGGGAGAAGGTTAAAAATAGAAATATAGGACTTGAATCTTCATAATGTAGCTATGGTTTTTGTGGGAAAACAAAGAAAAATATTGATTGTTTTGGTACATGCTTAGTAGTAATTTTTTTATTTATTGAGTGCATTTACAATGTGTAATGCTTTTTGAGGTGTGGAAAGAATTGCAGACTAAGATGGACAAACTATCTCCGTGCTCAGCTGTATCTGCTAAAAAGGAATTACTTACAAATTCAACCCCGCCAAAGTTACTTAAGGACACGACATATGCTGCTAAGCACATAGGCAAGATTCCAGGTCATTAACATTTAATGGACAAAAATTTGTAATAAGCACATTATTTGATTATGAGGTATGGCTTAAGAAAGAAATGAAAACAGTCGGAAATGTAAGAATACAATATGAAGGCCAAGAAATTCTTCAAGCCATTCATTGGAACAACTACCTGCATGTTTTAGTGTAAATGTAGAGGTTTTCTTCTGAAATACATAGTCCTCCATAATAGTACATATGAATATCTCTGGTGTTAGTTCAAGCAAATCTATGAAGCTACATGAAACATACCAATGCATCCTTCAATGGCGGTATCAAAGCTATCTGATTTATCAAGATCTGCATTAAAAATTCGCAATCTTTCCAGAGCACCAGGTAGGTTTGTGAGGTAGCTAACATCTCTCTGGTTGTTTGCCAGTGAATTAAAGCTTTGAATTGTCACAATCTTGCAGCTTCACATTTGGTAAACTTTAAAACCCAGAGTTGCCACATATAAAAGCTAAACCAAATTTCTATTAGTATTTAGAGCTCAAGAGATAAAGGTTTAGACGTTGTTCATGAATTCAAGATTCACATAGCAGTTTTAACAAACACCTCATTGTATACCCCTCTTTGACAGAGGACAAAAAATCACTTTTCTGCAAGAATTTTGATTTCTTTTTCACACATCCCCTCCCCCATTCAAGGTTATAGTATAAACAGAGTAATTTCATTTCTCACAGTAGAAGAAGAAAGAAAACAAACCTAGAGAAGCTCTAATCATGGTATTGATACAATAACCATGTTCAAGAAGCTTGAAAATCAGCCATGATCCTAAAAATGCAGTTCCTCCAGCTACACATACAGTTCCTTTACTTCCATCTCCTTCCATCTTTTCCCTCCTCTCTCTCTCTCTCTCTCTCTCTCTCTCTCTCTCTTCTTGGTGTGAAAAGTGGAGTACTGATCCAAAAAATTCAAACCAACATGATATATCTCTTTCGACATTTCCCAAAGGGCCACAGCGGCTCAACCACTCACTAGTACTATATACTGCTACAAACGTGAAAAGGAGAGAGAAGAAGTGACATATGACGTTAACCTTAGGTTTGTTCAGCTTCTTGGGCTTGGCCTTTTTCTCCTCACCGCCGCCATTTTTCGCCGGAGCCTCCTCGGCATCGTCGCTACCTTCATCACCATCCTCGACCACAACAGAATTCTCCCTAGCTTGAGCAGCTCTCTGAGATTCAAGCAGCAGCGACGCTAACCTTTTGACGACCTTTCCAGTGCTTCTTTGTAGTTAGAATTAAAGCACCTCATCGCGGATGACGTCGATGCCACCGTTGCCATAGCTCTTAACACCTCAATAGTTAGTGTCGCACATAGCGAAAGAGAAAGAGAAGGAGGAAAATCGCTGGTGCCATCACTTCTTACGCCTCAATAGTCAGTGTCGCGCATAAAACCCCGTTAATTTCCTCATGGAAGTGGTGTGCATAAGAAGGGTAAAACCCTAGGCGAAGCGAACAGACAGCGAAAGAGAAAGAGAAGGCGGAGGGCTTGGAAATCATTTGCATTCAAGAACCCTTCAAATTTCATTTTTTTTTTTAGGAGAAAAAAACCCTTCATTCAAGTTAAAAAAAAAAATCAATTAGATTTTGTAGTGCCACATGTCAATAGGTAATGATGCCAGGTGTCACTATAAGGTGCTTTTACAGCTCCTTTATATATATATATATATATATATATATATATATATATATTTGATCTTTACTTTGCACTTTTTGCTTTTGTTATAACATTTTTTTTTTCCTTTTACTTGTGAATTTCTTTTTAGCTACAAACTTATCTTGTATCTATTGTGAACTCTAAAATCTTGAATTAGCTAGAATCCCATTGCAATGCTCGACTGTATATTTCAATTCAAGGAGGCCTTAGGGCCTTTGCTCTCAAGATATCTTGAATTGCATTTTTAAATTATTTACTTTGTCGTGCCAATTTATCAAATTTTCTTTATTCCATTTCATTACTATTCTTTGTTGAGAATAATTTTTGTAGATATAACTATTATCTATGGGTTTTGGAGACAATTGAATTCCTAATTGATGTAGACCAAAATTAAGGAGCCAAGCGGTGTGGGTTTAGGGGTTGATTATTTCTAGGTTATGGGTTGAGAGGGGATTGGAATGTTGTTGGAGGTAAATAGGGCTTTAGTAGTAGTGGTGGCTCTAGATTCATGTTCTAATGGTGGTGATAGTTCTAGGTTCATGTAGAAGTGGCTGCTCTGGTACTGGGGTTAAGAAGAGGAAGGAAAGAGAGGGAAAGGATGTGGAAAGAATAAAGGGAAAAGGAGGAAGAACGAAAAGCATGGTGGGCAGTGGAGCAGCAGTCGGCAATCCAGTGGTGATGGGCCGCTGCCACACTTGAGAAATAAATAAGGAAGAAAAGAGAAAGGAGGAAGAAGGGGTGAAATAAAAAAAATGAATTAATAAAAATTACATAGTTGTATATATTTAAAAAATAATATAAAATTAGTTAAATACTAATAAACAAAATCACATGCGCATTAAGTGATTAACGGAGAATAGAAGTTAAATGTTGGTCAATTGAAGAAACGATAAAATCTTGATAATATAATAATTTAATAATAAAAAGATTATTTTTTAAGTATAAATGTTAAATTGAGATTATTTACTTTATATCTTATTGTTTGGTAATTTCATTAGACTCTAAAAATTTGTAAAATTGCTATCTCAATTTAAAGAGACAATGATGCAAGCTTGGACGGTTACTATCAAAATTAACTGTTCTTGGAGGAAATCTTATTGCATTTTGATTTACAAATGAAACCAGGTACACTTGCATAGAATTTTAAAGTTCTTTCCAATATAACCAAAGGAACAAAAATCTCAAACAATTAATGTCGGAAAGATCTAATACTAGATCAACAAAAGGTAAAACCAACATACAACACTTCGATGAATCCCCAAACCCCCTGATTCTCATCTCAAAGAGATGATTAATAGACCTTTTTAGGAAGAGCAAGTGAAGAAAAACATAGATGACACTACGCTGAACAAGAATCTAAGTAGACAAAGGCTGGCAGCTGCATTAGCTATGTTTAGAAAGTTTTGAATACAGGTGATACTTGTGCTTAAAAGGCTCTTCAAGTTAAATATTTGATTTATCCTTGTTAATTTCAAGGCCCAAGCACCTCTTAAATACCTCCAGGCAGTCAAGGAGAGTTCGGACAGAAGAACAATCTCCCCTAACAAACAACATCAAGTCAACTGCAAAAGCAAGGTGAGTAATCCTTAATGCCTCACACTTAGGATGATATCTGAATGAAGTCCCAATTGTGTGCACTTTAACAACTTGTGAGAAATATTCCAAGCAAATGACAAACAACAAAGAAGAGATCAGGTCCCCTTGGCTCAGACCTTTAGCACCTCTAAAGAAACCTTGTACAGTCCCATTTATAGCGACAGAGAAAGAAGTAGTGGTCTCACACTGCTCAATCTAGTTCACGAAGATATGAGGGAACCCAATTTCTGTAAGTAATTCCAGTAGGAAGTCCCAGTTAACTGAGTCATAAGCCTTCTTAAGGTCCACTTTAATCGTACATCTAGGAGAGATCGGATCCCCTTGCTCTTCAAATCTTGAGTCATCCCAAAACTAGTAGCAGCTCCAGTGGCAAGTACATAGGTAATAACCTACTCAACGAATTTGATCAAGTTTAGTAGCTAGCTCTGCGATTACTTTACCTTGGTCTTATTTTCAGCCCCTCCATCATGACGAAGCAAAATTTTCACTTTCTAAGTGAGAAAAATATCAATCTTTCTCTAGCTAGGTTGCCTTGTAAGGTTTATTGACAAATGGCACTTTGCAATAAACATTCAAAATCTATCCAAGTGTGAATTTTGGTTGAATATATCAAATTAGGCCATGTAATATGGGTTTCAAAAAGTTAAGCTTTATTTGTAAAATTGAAATAAAAGTTTAAAATGAAAAGTGTGAAAAAGATAGCAATTAAAATTTGTAATTTTAAACTATAACTTAGTGGGTAAAAAATATGCACTTTTTATGAAATGAAATCTTAGTTTCAATATACATTCCCTTCTCTATCATACGAGGACAAAATTTAAAAAAATATGCAAATTCAATATGCAAGTTTACATAAAAGTTCAAGAGACTGAGAGACTTCAAATTAAAAGGGCTATAAGGAGTGAAAAATGGGATTAAACGTCAACAAAGCCAGACCTTGTCAGCATAGAAATCAAACTGAACCAATCCATCACCACCAAAGCGATTTCCAGTGCTAACTAGGAATATGGCAAACACAGTTTGTAAGAGGGAGTAGGCAATTCCAATCACAGTAATAGCAAGCAAGTACCTACACCAGTCAAAGACTTTTATTAATTTACTTCTAACAAGTTTGTGAAAGAATATATATGAAATAAAATCATCAAAATGTAACTCAAGCTACTAATTGATAGTTCAGCTTTTTAGGACTGAGCACTCACTTGTAGGCATAGAAATCATTGAACTTAACTTTGATAATGTTGCCAGAAACTGTACTTGAGGTAAATGTTTTGGTGGTGAGGACGATAGCTGATAATTTATTGGATCGATCAATCGTTAGATATAATTATTGATTCTAGTAATTGTGATTAGATTAAGAGTGCAGTTGCATTCTTTTAGTGGAGTAGAAAGTAATTAATAAATTATTTTTAATTGACAAAATAATTTATTGAAGTTTAGTCTAATTGTATTCGATCAGGTCCCTTCAGTGGCTCCTAATTATGGGACAATAATAAATTATAATTTATTTATAATTTATTAATAAAAATTGCAGGAAATCAAAAATCGTATTTAAGATAGAATAGAATAAGTGGAACTAGTTGTACCCAACTATACTTTTCTTATTCTATCGGGATTCGTATTTTGAGATAGAGTCAATTATGCATATTAGTTTATGACTCTATTTTTTATATACGTGAGAAACAATGTTCTTGTTCTCTGAGTTTTATTTGCTCAATTTTTGTGTGAGTCCACCCTCAACAAAGAGAAAACTAAAATACCATTAGTAATTTTCTGGTCCAGGAAGATTACATTAAAGAAGACTTGGAGGTTTGGAGCATTATCAGAAGGCCAAAGACTTCAAGAATCGTATTGGTGAAGACAATATCTACAAAGTTATGCTTCGTTCTACGTATTCTCAGGCTTTAATCTGATTGACGCATAAGCATATCGATTCTATTGACTGACAATTGGTATCAGTGCCAGGTTTTGATATGTGTTTATGTGTTAAGATTAAATAGTTTATATATATATTTAGTTGAGCAGTGTAGGAATAATGCATTTATATTCATGGTGAATGATTTAATTAATTTTGTTTAAAATAATTTTATAGCCATAGTTTTTTATTTAGTGAATATGTATAAGTATTATCGAGTCTTGTAATAAAAGAGGTGGATTGCGTCTCCATGGTTCCCTTTTGAGTTATCTTATTTTTAGATTATATTTAAAAAAAAAAATTGTACATGCTACTAAAGCTTGGCGGACTAAAAAGACCGTAAAGTAACGAATTGCATATTTGCAGTTTGCAGACAAATTGTACATGCTTATGTTCCTTGAATGCTAGTGACCTGGGCTAGCAAAGCTGGGCTGACCCATTTGGGTCAACATGAGGCAGGCAGCCTAGTGCCTGGGCCAGATCGGCTTGGGCTTGGGCCAGCTGTGCCTAGGCCTTGCTGGCCTGGGCTAACAAAGCTGGGCTGACCCATTTGGGTCAACAGATCCAGCAGTATTCCTTTTAATTAAAAAAGAAAAAGGGGAGAAAGTGCCTAAATTGGAATTTGATCCCAAGACCCGTGACCACCAACTTAGAAGTTCAGCATTCTAACCACTACTCCACTGCAGATCATGTGACTTAAGCTTGCTGCAACAAACTAATATTGTAGAAGATTGAAGGTTGGCTATTTTGTTAGCCAATTAGATTTTCAATTGTAATTTTACAATTTTATTTTTGAGTCTAGGTTAGCCATAAAATTATTTTTATTTTATAGTTTTTACTATTTAATTTTGATTGAATTATGTATCATTCATGTTAACATGCCATATAATTTGCATTAATACCGCTCTAGGTACTATTTTGTTATGTCTAAATAAATTAATATTTTTTTATTAAAAAAAAAAAGGTGTGAAATGGTTAATTTTAATTAACCTTTGGCCTCCCCTATTAGCCCATTAGTAAAATTAACGTTTGTTTCGTGCCATTTTAAATGGTCTATCTATAGGAAGACTACGTTTTATTAGTTACTAGATTGGGCATCAAAATTTTAATTATTTTTTTTAAAAAAAGTTTAATTCATTCATAATTACCATATAGGTGATGTGATTGGATTGAAAACTTTATATATATATATATATACATATATATATATATATACATATATATATATATATATATAATTTGAATATAGGAGTTACACTTTAATCAAAGACATTATAAGAACTTCCTATAGAATATCCAAATAATGTCTATGATGGCAAAAAATATTAACAACACTAAAACTAATATTGCATTTAGATGCAAGATATATTAATTTTAGTAGGATGATCCAGGCCTAACTATAAGTTATATTGTTATCTCTTATAGAGATGCATATTACTTTGGGGTTTTAGGTTGTGGATCTTAACCTAATTATAAGTTACATTGTTATCTCCTATAGAGGTGCATGTTACTGCAGAGTTTTAGGTTTTGTTTTGATAGTAGTTTCTATTACTATTTAAAATATTATCATATTGATCAGGTATCATACTATTTTATATTGATCATGCATCATGATATGATAAATGGCTCATATGTTTTTTTTATTTAATTTTAGAAAAATGACTTCCAACACTTTATCCCAAATTTTAACAAAGAACCAATTGGTTGGAAAAAATTTTATTGCTTGAAAACAGAACCTCATAATCGTACTCACTGCTGAGAAGTTCAAATATGTGTTAACTGAACCATGTCCTGCTAAGCCTACTGAACAGTCCATGCGCGAACAAAATAAGACTTATGATAAGTGGTTGAGTTATGATGAGACGGCTCACTACTACATTTTGGGATCTATCTCAAATATGTTGTAGCAGAAACATGAGAACATGACAACCGCTACAAATATCATGAGAAGCCTCCAGCAAATGCTTGAGCACAAAGGACATCAGGCCCGTCAAGCAGCAATGAAGCGCATAATGAATATGCGCATGAAACCTGGAACACCCATAATAGATCATATGTTAGAATTGATCGCTTAGTTCAACGTGACAGAGGTCTTAGGGGCTGAAATTAAGTCGGAGACTCAAATTGATATGGCTCTAGAAACTCTTCCAGAGATATTCTCATAGTTCAAAGTTAATTATAACATGAACAAGATTGAGATGTCTTTTACAGAGTTAATAAAGGAGTTTGAGAGCGCCGAGGCTACCCTAAAATTGGGAAGTGGCAACACTCTTGTTCTAATTCATTCTGAATCTTCCTCTTCCAAGCCTAAGGGCAAAGGAGGAAATAAGAGGAAGAAGAATAATAAAGGGCCAAGCAACAAGTTAAGAAAGCAAAAGTGGATGAAAAGCTCTAAGGCAAATGTTTCCACTACAAGCAAAAAGGACATTGGAAGACACAGTGCCCAGATTACTTAGTTAAACACAAGTAAGGTACTGATGAGTTATCCTACATTGAAACTTGTTTAGTGGTTGATTCTACAAATACTTAAATAGTAGATTCTGGAGCCACTAACCATATTTGCAATTCATTGCAGGGGTTTCAAGTAATTAGACATTTCAATGAAGGAGAGCATACTCTAAGGGTTGGCACAGGATCAGTGATATCTGCAAGAGTTGTTAGAGATATTTATCTTTATTTTGATAATAAATATTTGGTTTTGAAAGATTGTTATTATGTTCTCGATATTTATCGAAATTTGATTTCGATTTCTTTGTTATTCAAACAAAAATATTCAGTTAAATTTCATAAATTATTAGTAGAGATATTTTTTAATAACTCTTTGATATGTCGTAGATATTTAAATAATGATCTGTATGTTTTGAAACCTACCAATGGTTTATTATATCATACTAAAACTAACAAATGTATTAAGCTATCTCCTACTAATGAAACTCTCCTATGGCATCTAAATAGGATTAAAGACTTGTAAAAGAAGGTCCTTTAAGTGACTTAAAAGTGGAACCTTTTCAAGTTTGCGAATCTTGTTTGGAAGATAAAATGACCAAAAAATTATTTCCTTTCAATGGAAATAGAGCAAAGAAAGTTTTAGAATTAGTGCACTCTGACGTATGTGGACCAATTAGTATCCAAGTTAGAGGTGTGTATGAGTATTTCATTACTTTTACGGATGATTACTCAAGATATAGATATGTTTACCTAATGACTCATAAGTCTGATACCTTAGAAAAATTCAAAGAATTTAAGGCTGAGATTGAGAAGCAGAACATTAAAACACTTCGATCAGATCGAGGTGGAGAATATCTATCCCATGACTTTAGATCTTACTTGTCAGAAAATGAAATTTTATCCCAACTAAGTGCACCTGGCACTCCTCAACAAAATGGAGTGACAGAAAGGAGAAACAGGACCTTGTTAGACATGGTCAGAACAATGCTAGACTTCTCTACACTCAGTACATCTTTTTGGGGACATGCTATACAAATTGCTACATATATATTGAATATGGTTCCATCAAAGTCTATCCCTAAGACTCCATTGGAATTGTAGAATGGGCGAAAGCCTAATTTAACACATATCCATATTTGAGGTTGTCCTGCATATGTGCTAAAGGGAAAGATGGATAAAATAGAATCACAATCAAATTTATGTTTATTTGTTGGGTATCCAAAAGGAACAAGGGGATACTACTTCTATAGTCCTCAAGATAAGAAAATATTTGTAAGTATAAATACAATTTTCTTAGAGGACAAGTACATAAAAAAATGAGGATCTAAGAGTAGGGTTATTTTAGAAGAAACCAAGGGAAATAATCCCAAGCAAATGGTTACAGAAACCTATACTTAAGATTCACGTAGAGGATTCGTATCTACGCCACTTAACATACCAGATTCCAATGGGAGAGAAATAGATGTTACACCTTCTATACCCACTGGTTCTTCTACACATAGAGTGGAAGAACCTTCTGCCCCTGTTCAAAATCTAGTCATTGAGGAATCAGCAAATTTGGTTCCAATCAACGAGGAGGAGGAAAGTCCAATCATCCAACAACCTCCATAGCTTAGACGTAGTGGGAGAGTCATTCGACGTCCCTCTAAATACTTACTCTATAGAAAAGCTTTTCAAGCAATCTCTTTTGAGGAATAAGAGGATTCCACTACGTATAAAGAAACTGTAGAGGACATAGACACGGACCATTGGAAGAGTGCAATGGATTCAGAAATGAAATCCATGTACACTAACTCCGTCTAGGAACTTGTGGACCTATCTAATAGGATAAAACCTATTAGGTGCAAATGTGTTTACAAAAGAAAGAAAGGAGTAGATGGGAAAGTAGAAACTTTCAAAGCTAGATTAGTTGCTAAGAGTTATACCTAACGAGAAGGTATTGACTATAAGTAAACCTTCTCGGCTCTGGCCATGCTAAAGTCGATAAGAATCATTCTATCCATTGCAACTCACTTCGACTATGAAGTATGGCAAATGGACGTAAAGACAGCTTTCCTTAATGGAAATCTTGATGAATGTATGTACATGGTACAACCAGATGGTTTTATCCAAGAAGGTCAAGAACAAAAAGTTTGTAAGCTAAATAGATCCATATATAGGCTTAAACAAGCGTCTGGATCTTGGAATATCAAGTTTGATCAAGCCATTAAATTTTATGATTTTAATCAGCATCCTGATGAACCTTATGTCTATAAGAGAATTATAGATGGTAAGGTGATTTTTCTTATACTGTATGTTGATGACGTCCTTCTCATTGGAAATATGTAAGAACATTAATATTAGTGAAAAGTTGGTTGGGTAAACAGTTTAATATGAAGGACTTGGGAGAAGTAAGATATGTTCTGGGCATTCAGATCCTTTGGGATAGAAAGAATAGATAAATAGCTTTATCCCAAGCTTCATATATTGACAAAATACTAACGAGATTTTTTATACAAAATTCCAAGAAAGGTCAATTGCCTTTCAAACATGGAATTCAGTTGTCTTAGAAGCATAGTCCTAAAACTACTATTGAAGTTGAGTACATGAAACGAGTTCCTTGTACTTCAGCTGTAGGAAGTCTCATGTATGCTATGTTTTGAACTCATCCAGACATTTATTATGTTGTTGGGATGGTCAGTAGATATTAGTCAAACCCAAGACCGAAACAGTGGACAATAGTGAAGCATATATTTAAGTATCTTCACAGAACTCGAGGATATATACTAGTTTACTCAGCTCTAGAATTGGTACCTATAAGTTATACTGATTCTGATTTTCAAGCTGATAGAGATCTTCACAAGTCCACCTCAGGCTCTGTTTTCACCTTAGGTGTTAGTGCAGTTGTATGGAGAAGTATCAAACAATCTTGTATTGCTGACTCTACAATGGAAGCTAAATATATGACAGCTTGTGAAGCAACTAAAGAGGCAGTATGGTTGAAGAAGTTCTTGGTATAACTTGAAGTGGTTCCTTCTGCATCTCAAGCTATTAGTTTGTACTGTAACAACAGTGGTGCAGTGGCAAATGCAAAAGAACCACGCAGCCATCAGCGTGGTAAACACATTGAACGTAAATATCACCTACTTAGGGAGATTGTTCAACTTGAAGATATAGAAGTATACAAGATTTCTTCTATTGAAAATCTTGTTGATCCTTTTATTAAAAGTTTACTTGTAACTATTTTTGGAAGTCATACAAATAGAATGGGTATTTCTGACATGTCCCATTTACTCTAGAACAAATGGGAGAATTTTTGTTAGATATGCCCATCGAGTAAATACAATATTTTTATTTTAAAATTAAATAAAGTATGTCTTTATATGTTTATATGTATGAATTATGTATGAGCCTGTTTTGTCCACGAATTATTTAGATGTTATAAATCAAGTGTTTATTTATTAAACATAGAAAGACTTGATTTATAATTTAATTTGAAATAAATTATCTGCGATCTAAAATAAATTTGGACAATTTATTTTAGAAGATCGTCTTAATTTATTGAAGTCTGTCTTTGACTTTGGTAATAAAATTAAGGATATGTATTTGATATATTGGATGGACCATTAATATTTATTTGTGGAATAGACTATACAAATAAAATATTAAAAGATTATCGTACATAACACCTTAATCCTGAACAAACAATTATTTATATTTACTAACTTAAAGTTCCTTGAGTTGCCAAAGAGTGAGATTAACTTAATAATCAATATCTCGGTATATTGGAAATTAAAGTGAAATAAATATGAAATAATTATTATGCAATATGGATTATGTCACCTTTAATAGGTAAGATCATTTCCTCATGAGTTCTTCTAAGGGACAGTTAAATCTGAGCTCAGTTAAGTATGAAAGTGACGTGTCTATTAATCAATATCTCGGCATCTTGGGAATTAAAGTGAAATAAATATGAAATAATTATTATGCAATATGGAATCCGTCACCTTTAATAGGTAAGATCATTTCCGCATGAGTTCTTCTAACAGTAGTTCAATAGTGTCTATTAAATTCAATTTGTAAGTGTGACATGGTCACATGGTACTGTTAAATTAAAGATGAGAATTGAGGATTTGAATGAGGGGGCACTGTGGTCATACTGCCTCATTCAAAGTATTATATTGATCAACGGGGGTAATTTGTTTGAGCAATCAATCATTGGATATAATTATTAACTCCAATAATTGCAATTAGACTAAGAGTGTAGTTGCGTTTTTTAAGTGGAATGGAACGTAATTAATAAATTATTTTTAATTGACAAAATAATTTATTGGAGTTTAGTCTAATTATATTCGGTCAAGTCCCTTCTATGGCTCCTAATTATGGGACAATAATAAATTATAATTTATTAATATAAATTATAGGAGACCAAAAATCGTATTTGAGATGGAATATGATAAGTGGAACTAGTTGTATCCAACTATACTTTTCTTATTTTATCAGAATTCGTATTTTGAGATAGAGTCAATTATACATATTAGTTTATGACTCTATTTTCGATATACATGAGAAACAACGTTGTTGTTCTTTGAGTTTTATTCTCTCAGTTTTTGTGTGAGTCCATCCTTAATAAAGAGAGAAACAAAATATGATTAGTAATTTTTTGGTCCAGAGAGCTTACATTGAAGAAGACTTGGGGATCTGGAGTATTACCAGAAGGCCAAAGACTTCAAAAATCGTATTGGTGAAGGCGATATTTACAAAGATATGGTTCGTTTCACGTATTCTCAGGGTTTAATTTGATTGACACATAAGCATATCGATCATATTAACTAACAATTAATAAGCAAACGAACGTCAGAATCCTCACCAAGAGGCTGATGGCTGAGACATGGTGGTGGAAGGCCGCGGAGCCATCTCTCTCTAGTTTTCTAATTGTATATATAGGGTTTTCACTGCCACAGGTAGCTACAATATGCAACGGAAACATCTAGCTGCATGGTTTACCTTTATAGATGATTGTTTACCCAAGTTCCTGGATGTGAGAAGGTTTACTTTAGGCTTATGATCAAATATATATATATATATAAGTCAAAGAGGAAGTCTACTATTACGATACGTGGAAGTATCATAAAGTAACACATGGTTAAATGAAATTTTTTTAAAAGAAAATTAAAAATTATATTTGAATTCATTTAAAATCTTAATTAATTAAATTAACTAATAAAATATATATGTATTTAATATTAATATATTAAAATGTGTGATTTTTTGTATACTATCTAAATTAATATATTGAAATGTATGATTCTTTGAATAATATCTATATATGTATTTAATATTAATACATTAAAATGTGTAATTCTTTGAATATTATCTAAATTTATTTTAACATTTTAATTAATTAAATAATTAAATTAATTAATTAATAATATATATTTAATATTAATATATTAAATTTTAATAACATAACATCTCTTACAACACACAAAACATCAACCTAGTTCAAAGAATAGCTCAAACATTCCACATGCATTGAACCGAAAACAGCGCTAATTGAAGAAATAGAGCAATAATTACTAATCAATTTCCTGGTCTCTTTTTTAGATGTTTATTATTGTGGAGGAAAATGAATGAGCTTACTTTAGTGGGAGAGGGATTGAAGGATCGTAATACTGCTCAAGCTGTTGTCCTATTGTTAAAGTAATATTTTTATATAAATTGTAATATCATTTTATGGTTCATTTAGAGGTAACAATGCATGGTATTACTAAAGAATAACACGTGCCAGCAACATACTAATTCCTATTTTTTTTATAAAAAAAAAATCTGGTAAATAACTTTACAAAGGAAAAATAAAAATGATAAATGAGAACATGTATTTTTTTTTTTTTTCTTCAAAGACCGAAAGGCCAAATTTTATTGATAATAAATGAGAACATGTATTTGTCACAAAATATTTTTGTTTGCATATTATTTTTTCCGTCTTAAAAAGGATATCAATCTAACAAATGACACACAGATTAAGGGATTGTTAAAATATACAATTATAATAGAAAATGATAATTATATCTCTAAATAAAAGTAAATTTTCATTAATTAGATTGAGAATACACATATTTAATGAATCAAATATTTATTGAGTAGTTGAATGAATAGTAAATTAAGAATATACATAATAAATATATTCCTGAATTATAAAATTGACAAATATTTTAATATAATAAAAATAAAAAATTTTTACATTCATTTTAGGATGGAAGGAATATAAGAATATGGATGTCAATCTTCAATATCAAAGTCGGTTGTTTCACTGCTGTGAAAATGCACGTCGCCGTGTACCATCCGGTGGTTGGTGGTCAGATATCGCCCGAAATTTCAAGGTCAAGTTTTGGCAGCAACTTGGGCATATGGAGCCGGCTTATCACACAGGATTGAATCTCCATTATTTCCTTTTCATACATATATTCTCATGCTCTGACCACCTCAACATGCTTATAATAGAAGAATTTTATTCTCATTTTCCATCTCACTTTTGACTTGGTTAAGATGTGGTTCTACCAAATAAAGCATAGTTTCTTATCTTTAAATGATAACAATGTGTTAAAGCTAGCTCGGGAGAAGATTTTGGTGGTGGTGGGGGGGGGGGGATTTTGGAGAGGTACGAGATTTGAGAAGAACAGATGTATCTTTCTTTTGTTTGGAAGATTTATGCAAGAGAAAGATAAGGGAAGAATTGAGCTTTTCTCTCCAAGAGAAAAATCTCATGGTCAAACCCAATCGGTATAAGGTTGCCACTAAAATGACTTTTTAGCCTTTGTATGTTTCAATAAGACTAAATTGTTTTTCTAAGAAGGAAGGATAAATTTGTAGAGTATCATTAGAAAATCACATTTCTTCTCTCCTTAATCTCCAATAGAAAAATAAAATTATTTCTTTTCTTTACAAAACTCCCAGATTTATCTTTTCTCTTCTTTTCTTCTCTTATATAAACTCACAAACTAGACCTAAAGCTATTTTGAAAAAGGAAGACTGATTTTGTGTAATACTTGAATAGTAAATGCGGCTCACAAACTAGCTCTGAAGTTTTTCAAGCAAAATAATAATAAGTGATTCTAAATAGCACTCCTTCTGATTTATATTATTTAGTCTTTTATCCTTTATATTTTGTTTCATATTTAGTTCTTTATATATTTTTGTACATCAGTTATTAATGTTTTATAATATTACCTTTAAATTTAATCAAACTATATTTAATGAAAAGATAAAAAATATCGTAAATAATTACTCATTTTTATATTTATTTAAGATAAATTTGAAATATAACTAAAAAATATTTATTGATTTCAATATTTTTAATATGTGTGTAAGTGGTTAAAAGGCTAAATAATATGAGATGGATAGAATAGTTCCTAAATGTAAAATGCACTTTCTCCTATAAGTAGATTCTCGTAAATTAGATTGTCTTAAATTGGATCTTAAATTAGATCCATATCCAGGAGCTGATGGGGTGACTATCAACTTTGTGTTTTTCATTCCCCTTTTTTAAACTTCCCCAACTTGAGAGTTTGACGCCCTTATCAAGGAAGATTGTTTTGTGTGCCAATACCCAACACTGGTCCTCGAACTGTCATAATAATTCAGCTCGTTCCTACGTTTGTGTCCAACACATTATCTTCCTACTGAACTAAGTAGTTCGTTCTATAGTTTGGAATACTCGATACATAGGTCTTATGAACCAAAACATTAGCAATCTTTTTTCTCAAATTGCTTTTTGATTTATAAGACGCACGTTTCACCTATTGCTTGTCTATTTTCAGCTCGACTTTGTTGAAACGCTTGAGGAAACTTTTATGTCACGTATATCCTCCATCGATCAGGAAGTTTTAGCCGTCAGGCCACTCTTTCTGCCTTTTACAACATTTCAAAGGGTTCATCATATTTGAGAACAAGGCCACGACGCACATCTTTGTGATTTATCTTTTTCCAAATCTGAGGAGTTAGCTTCAAGATGACTAAATCCCCTACTTGAAATTCCACTTCCCGTCTATAACTATCCGCACATTTCTTCAGAAAAAATTGAGCAATATGTAAGCTATCTTTTGCCTTATCAATTACTTCTTGCTTGGCCCAAGTAAGCTTGTAGGCTATAGGACATCTATTGATGCTATATTAAATGGTGATTTCATAAAGGGTCACAGGTTACTATCTATTAGCCAACTCAAAGGGACATAACGAAGCCACATCCAACAACTCCACCAATTCTTCTAGCTTGCTATGTATAGAGTCTTAAGTACTTCTCCAACAGACCGTTGATACTCTTCGTTTGGCCAACAGTCTATAGGTGAGCAACAATGGAATGCATCTTGGAAAATATACTCCAGAAACACCTAGTGAATATTCTTGGGTCTTGATTACTAAAAATGAACTCTGAAAGTGTCACATCCCGAACCCGAGGATAACATAGCAGTATCCCAAATGAAATACGGAACACGGAACCAGAAACAGAAAAAACAAATTAAAATAACCCAAATGCCATTAACTAAAACACGATGGAAAACAAAATTCAATAAACTTGTACTATTCCAACAAACGCTAAAACCTCAATTGTTATCAATATAAATCTAACATGAATAGTATATTACATAAGCTCTTCAGAAAAATCACTTTAGGTCCTCCTCGAACCACTCATCTAACTCTTCCTCTTCCAATTGAGAACATGAAATAATAGATAAGGGGTAAGCTCAGTAGCTCAGTAAGGAAAATATGACTTAACTGAGACTTAGCAAGTGAGTAATAGATTTGCAAAGCACTTAGCCTTTCAGCAGAAATTTGTAATTTGTCATGGTTAGGGAGATGGTTGTGGTCTGAGCTCAAAAAAATTCTCACATCTAACTCACAACAGAGGTCGATACAACAAAACATTAGGATTCTTGGTCAAAAGTCAGAGAATCAAAGTTCTGAAGGGAATTAGAATGGTTGTGTACCACCTTAAGAAGATCTCGGAATATCACACAAAAAAACAAGAGGAAGGAAAAGAAGAACAATGAATTCCTTAGTTTTTACTCAATACTGAATCGAATGATGCATAACCCACACCCGAATACTAAACCAATGTTATGAATTCAATGAAGATAATGACAAATTAGGCAAGGGGATAAACCATCACCTGTACAGAAGAATACCAGTGCCGACATCAAACAAAGGAGGGCCGACGCCGAGTGGGGCAGGCGCGGCTGATGCTGAGTGCCACCCCGGCAACACCGGGGCTAAGCAGAGTGGGGCCAACGCTGGGCGTGGCTGAGAGAAATGTTGCCAGCTAAGCTTTGGGCTGTGTGAATGACATTTTTTAGAGCATAGAAAGTTAACTTGCAATTTCTCAACCCCAAGAACCAATCCAACCATCCACTTTATCAAGGAAAAACACCATTTTGTGCACAAAAACCATTTAAACATACATGATAATACTTACTCATAGCTTAATTCAAGAAGGTGATTCATGCTTGGAGATTGGGTTTGGCTTAACTGATATCAGTCCCCTAACTATTGTATCCCATTAGAAGAAAGGCTAGTGCACAAAATAGGTGGATTAGGTATTGTATCTCCCTAGCCTAGGGCCAGTACACAAAATAGAATGGGATTATCCCTACCAATTCCAAACCCCAAACATCAAATAGAACGGAATCAAAAATCAAAAACCAGAAATCAGAACGGTACCAGAACAGAAAAATCATTTAACTCATAGACCATACATATTAGCATAATAACTTATTCACTGAAATAATCTATTCACCATGTTCAATCCTCGTTTATACGAACATAATTTTCAAAATCTCAAAACAAAAAAAGAATTTAGTAAATCACCGATTAAGAATTGAAAACGTAGATAAGTCAGAATCTCTTACCAGAAACACTGAATCACAAACTACTCTTATCACCCCCAATTCCTTTTCCCCCTACAATCCTAGTTATCAATACCCTATTAGAATATTCAGATTCATAATTTCTCCAAATCAGAATCTCAAAATCAAGAACCCTAGATATCAATTAAACCTTGACAGAAATATAAAGGAACACAAATTACCAAAACCCATAGTCTTAAGCACCTCCCCTTCCCTTGACTGCTCCTCTTGGCCCTTCTTCTCTTCCTAAACAGTCTCTAAATGGTGAAGAACGTGAATGTCAGAAACAACATACTGATAGAATGTAAATCAGTCTTAAGAGTAATAATTGCTAATAAGTCCCCTAATCACTCCTTCTCTTAATTAAGCCCCTAACACATAGGCTCAAGTCCAAACCAGATATTATAAAGAGAAAGCCCCGAGGCCCCAAATGGACCATGGGCTCCCATTCCTCCCCCTTACAAAAAGTTTTGTCCTCAAAACTTACGCACCTGAATTCTCAAATAAAGAAGGATACTAATGCCATGCATCTTCTTCCAACTCCCAAATAGCTTCCCGCTCAGAGTAATTAGTCCATTGAACCTTCACATAAGGTATAGACATCCGTCTCAAAACTTGTATCTTCCTGTCAACAATCTTCATTGGCACCTCCTCATAAGTCAAGTTCTCATGAACCCACAATGGAGATGCTTCCAACATATAACTCGGATCCGATACATACTTCCTTATCTGAGATACATAGAATATATTATGTAGCCTGGATAAAGCCGGTGGTAAAGCTAACCGATATGCTAGATCCACAATCCTTTCAAGAATCTCATAAGGACCCACATATCTCGGGCTTAACTTTCCACTCTTATCAAACCTCATAACTCCTTTGGTTGGGGAAACCTTCAGATACACTTTGTCCCTACACTCGAATTCTAAAGGTCTTCGCTTACTATCAGCCCAACTCTTCTGATGGTCTTAAGCTGCCTTCAACTTCTCACGAACAATCTGTACCTTCTCTGACGCTATTTATACCAACTCTGGCCCAATTATCCTTCTTTCACCCACATCGTCCTCACACACCGGGGATCTACACCTCCTACTATACAATGCTTCATATGGGGCCATGCCAATACTAGATTGGTAGCTATTGTTGTAGGAGAACTCTACCAACGTTAGACTATCTAACCAATTCCCTTTGAAGTTCAATACACAAGCTCGCAGCATGTCCTCTAATGTCTGAATCATTCCCTCAGATTGGCCATCAGTCTAAGGGTGAAAAGCAATGCTCAAGGTGACAGTGGTTCCCATAGCTTCATTGAAGCTCTTCCAGAAATGAGGCACAAATCAAGTATCTTTGTCCGATACAATACTCACTGGCATCCCGTGCAACCTAACAATAGCATCCATATATAGTTGAACCAGTTCTTCCATCGAAGTAATTAACTTCATAGGCAAGATATGGGTTAACTTAGTCAATTAATCCACTATAACCTATACAGTGTCTTTTATAGTCCTGGATCTCGGTAAACCCGTGATAAAATCCATAGTGATGTGCTCCCACTTCCAAATAGGAATTTCCAAAGGCTTCAACAATCCTCTAGTTCTTTGGTATTCTACCTTAACATGTTAACATACCAAACACTTAGATACAAAGTCCGCTATGTCCCGCTTCATTCCATACCACTAAAAATACCTTTTAAGATCCCGGTACATCTTAGTCCCTGCTGGATGAATTGAGAATTTTGTATTATGACCTCCCTTAAGTACTTCCATCCTTGAGGCCTCATCACTAGGAACACATAGTCTGCCTTAGAACTGCAAACTACCATCCTCATAAACCTGAAACTCTAGTTGTGCTCCACTGAGTGCTGTTGTCCTCTTCTTTTCTAGTTCCGTATCTCCAGGTTGTGCTTCCTTAATCCGTTCTACTAAGGAAGATTGGGCTACCAAAGTTGCCAAATAACCCGATGCAGGTTGCACAACTTCCAACTCTAACTTCTCAAATTTTGAAATCAATTGTTCCTGCTCAGTGATACAGGTTGCCAAGGTTCCCACTCATTTCCTACTGAGAGCACCAGCAACACGGTATACTTTTCTCAGATGGTAGCTTATTTTCAAATCATAATCTTTAATTAATTCTAACCAATGCCTCTGCCTAATATTCAGCTCTTTTTGGGTGAATAAATACTTCAAGCTCTGATCATCAATGAGGACCTCACACGTTTTACCATACAGGTAATGTCTCAAGATCTTCAATGCGAATATCACTGTCGTTAACTCTAGATCGTGAGTCTGGTAGTTCTGCTCACAGGGTTTCAACTGACGCGATGCATAAGCTATTATTTTCCCATTTTGCATCAACATATAGCCCAATCCATTCTTTGAGGCATCACTATGGATGGTAAAATCCCCAGCTCAGAGGGCAAGGCCAAAACTGGTGCAGAAGTCAACAACCTCTTCAACTCCTAGAAGCTCATTTCTCATGCATCACTCCACTTGAACTGGACTCCTTTCTGAGTAAGATGAGTCAATAGAGTGGCTATCTTGGAGAAATCCTCCACAAACTTTCGATAATAACCTGCCAAACCCATGAAGCTTCTAACCTCGAAAGCAGTAGTCAGTCTAGGCTAATCAGGGATTGCCTCAATCTTTATAGGATTCACAGCAACTCCTTCCTCCGAAATCACATGGCCCAGAAACGCTACATTCCTCAACTAGAACTGACATTTACTGAACTTTGCATATAATTTTTGCTCATGAAGCCTTTACAACACTAT
Organism: Voacanga thouarsii; assembly: GCA_026120185.1. Lineage (NCBI taxonomy): Eukaryota > Viridiplantae > Streptophyta > Magnoliopsida > Gentianales > Apocynaceae > Voacanga > Voacanga thouarsii. Next base: position 2,182,579 of record JANUWF010001125.1, read on the forward strand.
CTTGAGATGCTCTCGGTGAGCTTCTTTTGATGGAGAGTACACCAAAATGTCGTCGATGAACACAACCACAAACTTGTCCAATTCATCCTTGAAGACTCTATTCATCAATTCTATGAACGCTACAGGGGCATTAGTCAAACCAAAAGGCATGACCAAGAACTCGTAGTGCCCAATTCGCAATAATGGGTACTTGTTCTTCATCGTAATTTTTTTTAACTCCCGATAATCAATGCACATCTTTATGCTGCCATTCTTCTTGTTTAATAAACAAGATAGGTGCACCCTATAGGGAGACACTTGGACAGATGAACATATTGTCTAGCAAATCCTGAAGTTGGATTTTCAACTCTTTCAATTCTGCTAGTGCCATTTGGTATGGGGCCTTTAAAATTGGCTCAGCCCATGGTATCAAGTTGATCTCAAAGTCCACTTTCCTTTCCGGTGGTATACCTAGCAGATCTTCCGAAAAAACCCCCGTGAATTCTCTCACTACTTCTATGTCTTTCAATACACGGTTCTTTCTTCTTAATATCCACCACATACGCTAAGTATACCTCACATCCTTTCTGTAGATTCTTGTGAGCTCTGGCTATTGAAATCATTGGCATTGATCCTTTACTAGGCTTACTTCCTCTGCTTTGGAATTGGAACACTACGTTTCTTGGCAAAGCAAATTGTACTTTCTTTTCTCGGCAGTCCACTAAGGCATGATTTCTAGCTAACCAATCCATAGCCAAGATGATATCAAAGTCTGCCATGTTCAATTGAATCAAGCTCGCATCAAACTCCTCACCCTTTTGAGTCGTTCCCATTATTCCTCGTACCATATTGAATTTCGCATCATACTAACATAATAGCAAACAAAGAAGAGAACAATTAAAATCTCAACAATCAACAGTCGTAGAAACTTAAGCATTGTGTAGACCTCTACTCATTCACATATCAAACTTATAGAATTTTCAAACTTATTTTAATTGCAGTTTAAGTTTAAGGTAATCATAACCTATTTTCTTTGATACTACTAAATGTCACACCTCGAACCTGAGGATGACATGGCAATATTCCAAAATGGAATACCGAACCCGGAACCAGAAACAGACAAAACAAACTAAAATAACTCAAATGTCAATAACTAAAAATAATGGAAAACGAAATCTAATAAACTTGTAATATTTCAACAAACGCTAAAGCCTCAATTGTCATCAATATAAATCTAACATGAATAGTATATTACATAAACTCTTCAGAAAAATCACTCTAGGTCCTCCTTGAACTACTCATCTAATTCTTCCTCTTCTAATTGAGAACATAAAATAATAGATAAGATGTGAGCTCACTAGCTCAGTAAGGAAAACATTACTTAACTAGGATTGAACAAGTTACATAAGTAATAGATTCGCAAAGCACTTAGCCTTTCAGCAGAAATTTGTAATTTTTCATGGTTAGGGAGATGGTTACAGTCCGAGCTTAAAGAAATTCTCACATCTAACTCACAACAAAGGTCGGTACAATAAAATATTAGGATTTTTGGTTAAAAGTCAGAGAATCAAAGTTCTGAAGGGAATCAAAATAGTTGTATACCATCTTAAGAAGGTCTTGGAATATCACACAAAGAAACAAGAGGAAGAACAAGAAGAACAATGAATTTCTTAGTTTATTCAATATTGAATCAAATGATGCATAACCCACACCTAGGGGTGTACTCGAATCGAATTAAGTCGAACCTTAAGATAATCGAGCCAAATTTTATTATTTTTACACAGGGTTTGAATTCGAGCTCGAGTTCGATTCGAATGTCAAACCTTAGCTCGAGCTCGATTCGTTTGAAATACTTTAAAGCTCAAGTTCGATTATCATAAGCTCGAATTCGAGTTTAAGCTTGAACACAAATTTAAATAAATAATATATAATATAATATATTGTAAATGATATAAATTATGTATTAATTAATTAATCGAACATGTTCGTGAGTCTTTGAGCCTAATATTTAGATATTCGAATTTGGCTCGTTTAAAATTTGAGCCAAGCCCTTATCAAGCCTAACCCAAACATATTCAATAAAAGCTCGATTCATTTATACCCCTACCCACACTTGAATACGAAACCACTATTATGAATTCAATGAAAATAAAGACAAATCAAGCAAGGGGACAAACCATCACCTATACAGAAGAAAATCGGCGCTGGCATCGAACAGAGAAGGGTCGACGCTTGGTAGGGTAGGCGCGGCCGACGCCGGGTGCTGCCCTAATGACACCGGGGTTGAGCAGAGTGGGCCAGTGCCAGGCATGGCTAAAGGAGCCGACGCCAGTTGAGCTATGGGCTGCACGAATGCAATTTTTCAGAGCACAGAAAGTTAACTTGCAACATCTCAACCCCAAGAACCAATCTAACCATCCACTTTATCAAAGAAAAATATCATTTTGTGCATAAAAACCATTTAAACATATATGATACATACTTAAACATAGCTTAATTCAAGAAAATAATTCATACTTGGGAATTGGGTTTGGCTTAACTGATATCAGTCCCTCAACTATTGATCCCGTTAGGAAGAGCCAGTACACAGAATAAGTGGACTAGGTATTGTATTCCCCTAACCTAGGGCAAGTACATAGAATAGAATGGGATCATCCCTACCAATTCGAAGCCCCAAACAACAAATAGAATGGAATCAGAAATCAAAAATTGGAAATCATTACGGTACTAGAACAAAAAAAATCATTTAACTCATAGACAATACATATTAGCATAATAACCCATTCACTAAAATAATCTATTCACCATGCTCAATCCTCGTTTGTACGAACATAATTTTCAAAATCTCAAAACAGAAAGAGAATTTTGTAAAACACCAGTTAAGAACTGAAAACGCAGATAAGTCAGAACCCCTTACCAAAAATATTGAATCATAAACTATTCTTATCACCTTCAATTCCTTTTTCCCCTACAATTCCAGTTATCAATACCCTATTAGAATCATTAGATTCACAATTTTCCCAAATCAAAATATCAAAATCAAGAACCCAGATACCAATTAAACCTTGACAAAAACATAAGAGAACACACATTACCTAAACCTATAGTCTCAAGCACTTCCTCTTCTCTTGTCTCCTCCTCCTGGCCCTTCTTCTCTTCATGAACAATCTCTGAATGGTGAACAACGTGAATGTCAGAAAGAATATGCTGACAGAACGTAAATCAGTTTTAAGAGTAATAATTGCTACTAAGTCCCCTAATCACTCCCTCTATTAATTAAGCTTCTAACACATGGGTTTAAGCCCAAACTAAATATCATAAAGAGAAAGCCCCGAGGCCCCAAATGGACCATTGGCTCACAGAAAGACCGAAGTACCTAACGATATTCTTGAGAAACAACTTAGCAACAGCATCAGAAGAACATGGTTCTAGTACAGGGACAAAAATTACATACTTTGAGAACCTATCATCCACGATCAAAATACTTCTCATACTATTTACCTTAGGGAAGTCAATGATAAAGTACATGGACACAGACTACTAAGGTCAGATTGAAATGGATAACGGTTGCAACAAATCAGCTTCTTTTCATCTTTCAATCTTATCTTGTTGGCAAACCAAAAAAGATTTTATGTATGCCTCATTGTCCTTTTTCATCTTTGGCCGAATGAACCTACAAGATAATAGTGTACAAATTCGTTCATTACTTGAATGCCCAACCCATTAAGGATCATATGTCTCTTTTAAAAGTTATCATCGTATACCACCCCTACTTGGAACACAAAATCTATAGTTCTTAACAACCAGCAAACAATTCTTGGCCTAATATCTACAAACAAGGCCATTAGACACTTGGACTAGCAACCTTTGGTAACCAACATCGTCTTTAGAATGAGCCTTAAGCATCTCAACAACATTTGACTGCATCGTGCTCAATGCAGTAGGTTATAATCTTTTGGTGCAGGACATCTACCCCAACATTGTCATATCCTAGTCCGTGCAGAAATTCGAAATCAAATTCAGCTAAAAAACACTTGCCAACAAGCCTACTTCGAGGTAAATTTTTTCTATAACTTGAAATAAGTGTTGGCAAAATTATCAATCACAACGGCGAATTTAGAACCAAGTACATAGTATTTTTAGGTTTCAAAATAGTGAATCATGATTATATTTCTTTCTTATTGATACTGTATCTCTGTTTAGCATCCTTCAACTTCCAACTCTCAAAAGCAACAAGGTGTTTGTCTTAAACAAATGTATCAACAATAGCATAGTCATAAGCATTTGTATGCAATTCGAATGGCAATGCGAAGTCAAGCAATTTTAGGATTAGTTCTAAGGAAACCACTTCCTTCAACTTCTAGAATGCATTATCCTAATCTATACTCCGTTGCCAATGCTGTATATTCTTCAGCAAATCAGTCAAAAGGGCAACAATCTTAGAATAGCCCTTGATAAATCATCGGTAGTAATTAGCTAGACTAAGGAATTGTTGAAATATATGCCCAAAATGGCCTATGTATTTCTATATATTGGAGATTAATAAAAGTTTCATTCATTAATAGTTGTTTGTTTACATATATTGCACATTAAAAGTCTAAATATGTTAGTAAGTAATCTACGTAATTGGATCGTGCTTTCATAGTAAGATATAGATTATGAGCTACTAATACATAAGCAAAAAATTGTTCTTGATCAATTAATGGAGTTGGGCACTTCATCAAGGTTTAGATCATTAAACTATAGTTACTAAATGGAAAATGGTTTATTTTTAACCAGTGAGTAGTCCACTCACACCAATAGTGTAAGCATATTTGGAATACATAGAACTGCACCACGGAATAATAATCTTTATAAAAGTACTAAAATAAATAAATATTGGTTTATCGCAACTACTATGTAGACGAATACCCTAAGAATTGAGTATAAGTTAGTGGTATAGTAAAGTTGGATTTGTACACTTTATTGTATGTTGGGTGAGGTCTTATCGCAAGGCCATAATCTTGTATGTTTGGTGTATAACTCTAGTTAATTAATACAGACTTATGCAATAGAGTTTTTATACTTCAGTATATGAAGAAATCACTCCCTTGTGATTGTCTAGGATAACCTAATAATCCAGAACTCTAGGGAACGTGACTAAGTATGTACACTTTTGGATAGCTCCTTGTGATAAGTGAATACATATTGGAAGTCATAGATTATCAAACTAACTATCAAAGGATAGTAGATGTTATTGAGAAAAGTGTTAGTGCATTTTTCCTATCTTAATGACGAGTGTTACTAGATGGGTATTTTCGTCATTATATCTTTAGGTCAAAGACACTGCACATGCAATATTATTCTCGAGGTCAATATTTTTATATGGTGATAAATAAAATATAAAATGATTAAAATACCGCTATTTGTTAGCAGGGGCTATTTTGATCATCTTAATAGTCAAGAATAATATGTCTTTTGGTCCCTAGAGTAGCTCAAATAACCCTAATAAATTTATTTACTATATGAGCTTATTATGTGAATTCATTATCAGAAAACTTTTTCTAGAAATCTAATTAATTATTTATTTGGACTAGAATAATTAATTGGACCAATTTAATTAATTAGTTTATTAATTAATTATCTGAAATAATTTTATATTGAGCCCAAGTGGTTTAATTAATTAATAAAAGAACTATTTTATTAATTAGTTTATTAATTAATTATCTAGAGTAATTTTTGTATTGGGCCCAAATAGATTAATTAATTAATAAGAGAGATATTTAATTAGTCATTGGACTAATTAATATTAAGTGGCCTATCAGGGTTTTTGGTGAAAGCTATAGGTTATTTGGAAACATTGGGATAGCTGCCACCGCTACACAGAAAAAGGAAAAGGAAATAAAGGAAAAAGGATTTGCAGTGGTTGGTTTTAGGAAAGGGGGAAAAAAAGTTGTTGTTTATATAGATGTATGGTTTGTGTACTGAGTTGGTCGACCAATTTTCACAAAAAAGAAACCAAGAGCTTTTGGTTTTCCTTACACAAACGACAGCCACCGTTTCCTTAATCGTTTTCTTCATTTTTTTTCTTTAATGTTTAGCTCTTCCGTCTTTCTTCCAATCTTTTTCATCCTAGTTATATTTTCACTGGTAAAGGTCTATACAGGTTAGAGAATACTCTAGAAGGTTAAGAGTTAGCAAACGTAGTAAGTGTTTGATGCAAAGGAGCCGACAGTTAGCTGGTATTCCCATGGAATAAGTAGACGTTCCTATTCAGGAAGTGCTGTCAAATCCGAACCCAACTTTGATTATACAAGTAAAATGCCCTAGAAGTAAGTATTCCTAGACTTTAGCTCAGAAAAATTTTAATTTGCTATCTTCCATTGCGTATTTATTTTTTCCACGGTCCTTAAAATGATATCAAAGCCATGGTATAAAAGAATGATTTTTGTGATTGTATGGATCCTTCATGATTATTTTATATGGGTAGATTTTGTGTACACCTTGTGCGTGGAAGCATAGGCACTTGTAATTTATTTTTAATCGCTGATGCGTGTTTTTTAGTACAGAAAATATGATCAACAAAGTCCACAATCAATCAAGCTTTAATTAAAATACTAATTACTAAAACTATACATATGGGCAAATATACCTATCATATAGTATAGAGAATAGCAAGTATTGAATCCATAGGAACTTAGGCTCCCACTTTACTTTACTCAATTCTTTATTGTTTAGTCAATAAAATAAGAAAAGATAAATAAAACAGTAATCCAATATATTAGAGAATAGATCAAGTTCATACAAAACAAGTCACACGGATTATCAAGGAGTAAGAATAATGAGAAAAGACATGTAAATATATAGAAATCCTCAAATATATAATAATAATTGATTAACACTTATCACAATAATTATCATCTTAGTACCATAAAGGAATAAAATATAGACTCCACTTCTTTCCCAATACATGGAATCACTATCTTCTAGTTAATTTAGCAGATTTCCAATCAAACTAAAGTAACCAAAAGATGCATTAAACTCATACCTCATAAACATGAAATTAGCCAATGACCCTATACTCTAGACAAAATCAACTAATATTTGATTACTTAAATTCTTTGTTCTTAACTTCATTTCCCAAGTCAATATGAAATCAATGCAATGAAATTCTAACCTCGATTCCCAAGTCAATTAGAAGAAAACACATCAATTTATTAATGATAACAAGTAATCAAATACCAAGAATAATAATCACTTGATCAATGAACTAAAATCAATATAAAGTCATCAATCCAAAAATAACCTCTAAATACAATTAAATAATTAAAACTTAAATTGTCAATAAATTACAAAGAAGAGAAAAAAAACCACTCATAGACAAGCAAGTTTTCTTCTTCTTCCTTGAAACCTTCTTGAGCAACTTCCTTTCATTCTCCAAGAATCTCCTTGGTCCTCCTAAATCTTGGTGCTTCTTTAGGAGTTTTCTAAAGATATTACATTGAAAATTTGAAAACTAGTTTGTACAATATTATTCTCTTGTATTTATAGGAATTCTAAAAGCCAAAAAGTGTGTACAAGAGTCCTAAATCGATCCCAAATCAATTTCCAAAAGAATCCTTATGGAATTTGCTAAAATCTGCTCAAAATATGAAATTTGCCACCTTACAGATCAGACTTGGCGCCAAGTCCTTCCTAAAATACTTCCTGATGAACAGTACACACCCGACGCTAGATTAGGAAGAACACTTGGTGTCAAGTCCTTCCTAAAATGCTTTCAAAACTCCTCTATTCTGCTTTGTTCTTCCAGAAGTGACCCCTAACTGGCCCAGGTAGACCACCATGTCGCCGGGTCAACACTGTTTGGCCCGATTTTGGGCATTTTCACCGTATTCTACATAAAATCATCAAAATACATTTGCAAAGGTAAAATATCAAATAGAAAGGAATATGACTAGTTATTTCATCAAAAATATCACAAAAGAACCTCAAATAACTAGAAAATATATAGGCAAATTTAGGCCCTATCAATCGCTTTTCTCAGAATTCGTATACGCCTCATTTTGAAAGTAGGCATTTGAAATTATATTTTCAATTTTATCTATGAATTTTGTAATAAAAATGGTGCTTGGAGAAAACCTGAAGAAGAACGGAAGAGATGCGGAGGATTTTCTAGAGACAGGATAGAGCCTAGCCGTGGCTAGATAGTCTTCCAGCTACGGCCGGATGGTGGGTTTGATAACCCACGATTTGCGGCTGGATGAAGCCAATCCGCGGCTAGATGATCGATTCATTTGGTCTAAAGTCGTGGATGGCTTCAGATGAACCACAGCTAGTTTTGGGAATTTTGTTCCCAAAGCCGCAACGGGTTTTTCTTAATCTATAGATAGATTGATTGGAGGTGGGCCGGCTGGTTCGTGCATTGGTCTACTAGTTCAGGTCGCAGTTTACACCCGGTTTGAGCGTGTATGTCACAGGCATCAGTTCAAGTTTCTTGAAGATAGTTTTTTCCTATCTTAATTTACTTATAATTTCTTTTCTTTTGGGGCCCATATCATACGAGGTTATTTTTTTGCAATGGTTTATTTATAGAATTAGATAATTTTTCATAAAAATGGTTAGTACAGGCGGAACCACCTTAGGATTAAACAAAATCATTTTAATTTTATTATCATTATTATGATGTTTAATCCATTATTTGGTTAAATATGAATTAAATGTTAGAAATAGCACGTAGAAGGTTTATTTCTGGAGTTACTTAATCAAATGCACAGAGGTTTTTGAGAAATTAATTTTTCTCTAGAAAAGACAATTAAGGAAAACATTTTAAAATGAAACTAAGTAATTTAAAATAAATTTATGGTTTATTCTTCCAAAGGATTTTATCCTTGACAACAACAACAAACTAAGTCTTAGTCCCATGAAACTTGAGATCAGCTACATGAACCAATTTCAGGCTACATGTTGTCATCTACATGAATCTTCTCTCTCTACTTCCTTCTATCAACCATTATACTTTCATCCAAATCTAACAAAGATATATCTCACTTAATTACTCCGATCCATGTTGTTTAAATAATTGACATAGAGAATAATTTTGAATTTAAGTATTTTAAATTTAGTTCCTAAAAAATTGTTTTAACTTAAGTAGTGAAATAAAAAATTCATAGTTTATTTTCTTAAAGGGTTTTATCCTTGACATAGAGAATAATGGTTGAATTTTTGGGTTTTCACTAAAGTTAATAAAAACTAATTAATTTTAAAGAAACGTTTTCCCTAAAAACCTATTTTTTTTTTTCAAAAGATTAAGTAGGAGAGAGGGTTCCAATGGCCCCATGCTTCTATCACGGATTCCTGTTAGAGATTGTGGATTTTCTCGTATCATTCTGAGCATAACCCCCTATAGGATGGATTTCCATGAGAATCTGAACTAATAAAGGAATTGTAATTAAAGCCTAGGATAAGTGTTAGTGTTGGTCAGCTTATTATTGGAGGCATTAATGCTAGGTTATCCGTGGGTGGTGAGAGTAGTAACCATTCTATCGATGGAACTATTACTGGATCATTACCTATTAAGGAAGTTTAATTTATAATGGCTATACACTTAACTTAGAAGATTGTTAACCTTTCTATAAAGCTCTGTTAATTTTTTCTGAGAGCCAAAATTTTCATATTTTTTATAATAATTTTAATAGGTTAACCATATCATGAAAATAATAATATGATATTTTAAATGTGCATTTCTATATGTTTTTTCCAAAACAAACATTTTTCTGAATGAAGTTTTTTTCCCAATTAACAGAAATGTCTGGTTTCAGTTATTTGTCCATTATTCTCAAAGAGAATAAGTTAACTGGACCTAACTATGTGGATTGAAAAAGGAATCTAAACATAGTAATCACTGTGGAAGAGTACAAGTATGTTTTGACCAACCCCTATCCTGAAATTGGAGAAGATTCCATGATCTTGGATCGTGAGGCTAAGAAGGCATTGAAGAAAGTTGATGAAATGGCTTGATACTATATGTTAGCTTCTATGTCTAATGTTCTCTAGTCTAAGCACGAAACATGCCTACCGCGTATGATATCGATGTATCATTGAGTACTATGTTTGCTGACAAGAACCGGTCCGCAATGCAGAAAGCTCTTAAAGGAATTATGAATACTAGGATGGCTGATGGGGTATCGGTTCGTGAGTATATACTCAAGATGATTGTTCACTTCGAAGAGGCCAAGGTCCTAGGGGTAACAATCAATGCTGAGAGCCAAATCGACATGGTTCTTAAGACTTTACCAAATTTATATTGTAATACCCTACTGCCTAGACCCATCAGGGCCGGGGATGTCGCCCCGTCCATATAGGACAATGGGTCTTTATAACTAGGTCACATAAAATAAAATAAAAGAAATATTTTAAAATTAAACTTATTACAACCCAATAATACATGAATAAATCCAAAATAAATTGTCTACTACAATCTCTCAAAACATCACATAAGGAAAACAGCAAAGAGTCTTCAAAATCACAAGTAACAATCTAGCTAATGACCTTCACAGCAGGATCGACCTGAAAATATGGCATAAAAGGTGGTGAGATAAAAATCTCAGTAAGCCTGTGTGCTTTGAGTGTTTCAGGCAAAACAGTTCATGTATGCAAGTTGTAAAAATTTCATAAGAGAAAGTACTGGTAAGCATTAAATAAATGTTAAAAATAAAGAGTGGTATTTTGCTTTCCAAATCATACATGTGCACAATAAATACAACCACCCAAAGAGATAGCCACAAGTTACCACACGTTAGGCCCCATAACAATATAATGGTCAAAATGCCACACATTGAGCATGCTGACAAAAGATAGATGTACAGCCTACCAGGTGAGATACTCCTCATTCTCTTCACCCAAACTTACCGGTTGTCCACTCTAGAAACACATAATCCACTTGATTGAAACTTACTAGCTCGGACCGGCATGACCTACCGGACTGGCATCCTATCCAGGAAGGACTCACCCCTCAGAGGTGGCTACCTATTGAGAAACTTACCTTAACTCTTCAAAGACTAGTTCTAGTAGTCTACCCGTATTAAGTACTCAACGTTGTTTGTCCCACTTGGGAGAAAATTGATCATACAATATTTTCCTTGGAAATAGTAATTAAGGGTTTCTAAAATTCTTGTCAAAGTTGGGTTTTAGAAAAAAATTTAGCATTTTATGTAAAACTATTGGTTTAATTTTCAAATGCTTTGCTTGGCTAAAATAAAAAAAAAAGAAAAAAAATAGTCCTTAATTGCCTTTACAAACGAATGATCATACACATTAAATTTGGCTTGCCGCAATAATTTTTTGTCTTCAAATAACTCCATGCAGGAGTTTACCTGATTCTTTGCTTGCTTGAATTCAAAAATCCTCCAAGGTCAACCTAACCCACTAAACACAAAGCATAAGGTTACATTCAAACTATATCTACCTTACATAAATAATTCTTAGCTCATCTAGATACAACCATGATTAACCATGACCTTAATGTCCTAAGTTGTAAGACTGATGACAAAGGATTTTATAAAATAAATCTAGCTTGGTAAGTTAAAATAACTACGGTTCTAAAATAATTACTAATGAGTTATAGGTTCAAATAATAAATTTTGAGTATTATTACTAATAAATACACTATGTTTAAATATTGAATAATACTAAGTCCTAAATAATATTAGTAAATGGTAATATTTAAATAGTATTATTATAAATAAATAAATAAATAAATACACTTAGTTTTTAATTAATAATTAATAGGTAATAAATAAGTATTGATAAATAATAAATTTAATAATAAATGAATTATATTTAATTTTTAATTAATAAATAAAATTTAATATAAATAATATTTATGAATATAGGTAAAAATTTTAACTAAGGTCTATAAGGTCATTAATTAATTCTAATATTTTATTTAAAAAATTTTATTTATTGTTATATATATATATATATATATATATATATACACACACACACACACATATACATATAGATTATTTTTAACAAAAGATACTATTTATTTAACCAATAAAATAATCATATTTCATTTAATATTCCATTTCCAAATCTTCCTATACATTTCGAAACTCTGGAGGAAAATGTAATAATAATTCTAATTAAAATAATAAAATTTGTTAATAAAAATAACCTAGGATTAACAAGAAAATAATCTTCCATCATGATTTTTCTATTGCCAAACAAGATTCATGAACACACTCCCAAACATCAACTAATAGGCTAAATCATTCATGAACATATGCTTGAATTAACACATACTATCATAAGGCTAATTTCCTACTAGGCATATTCATCATTCATGGCTTCAATGGAAATAAGAATATAAAAATCCTATTCACCATAGATGTCATAACATCTAACATACTTTAAACATCCATAACTCTCATAAGACATGATGAACATACATTGATTTCCAAGAAAATTTATGTAGCTTAGTCATATACAACAATTCTCATGTCCTAACCCCACCACCTTCATCCACATGCATACACTCAATCCCCCATTCATATCCATTCCTCCTATCAACATCTAAGAGACATGAATTCAGAATTAAAAAGAAGGATTAAGGGGAAAAAAACTTGATTTTCGATTACTTTGATGAAGGCTAAAGAAGGTCCAAGGAGGTTGTTCTTGATTTACCTTGATGATGTTTTTGAGACCTTCAAGAAAAAAATTGGTGTTTGATTCGATAGAAAATTCATGTTTGCGTGGTTTTGTGTTATAAAGACCAGAAATGAACACTAGGGATTAAGTAGGGGTAATCTGGAGTATTTGAGAGTTATTGGAGGTGTTTGGGGTAGGTTTTGGCTTGAAGGAATGTAGTGAGTGTTCTTGGTGTTCTTGGTGAGAATTGAGAGAATGTGAGAGAAGAGCTACACAAAATCTAGAATGATGTTGGTCGAATGGTCTAAGGTGATTAGGAGTTTTGATTTTCAACTAGAAGGAAAGAGAATAATCTAATCTTGTTTAAATTCAAATGGAGAAAATTTTGAAGTTGTTTGAGGAAGAAGATAAGCTAATGGTGTTTGATTAATGGAGGTTTCTTTGCTCTTCAATGGTGCCGGCTGGACTGATCAGTTTTATAGCAAGGGAATGAAGGCTATTTAGGCTATAAGGCTGGCCGAAATGCAATCTTCAATGGCAGGGGAAATTCTGGTTTGCTAGCTTAATACAAGAGTGTTTTCATAGAGCAAAATTCTGAAATGTTTTTGAAGTTCAAATGTGTTTTGGATAGAGTGATCTTAGGAGATTTTTGAGGTATGATTATGGAGTCCAAGTACTCAAGGTAAGTATGGAGATTAATGGTGTTTAGTCCATGGCTGAGCAAGGTCCCTTTTGCAGAGGTTTGAAGGTGGTTTTTGGGCCTACGCCTAAGGAGACAAAACTGGATTTTTTTTTTTTTTTTGTTTCAAGGTTGTTTAAAGCTTCAAAAGTTGCTGAATTTTCTATGCAGAATTTCTGCATTTCTTTAGCCCGATTTGTAGCTGACTTTGAGGGATGTTTAAGGATCTTTTAAGGGTGGTTTCCAGCCTTCTTTCTGGAGTAAAGTGGAGGAGGTTTTGCTGGATTGATGACCAAGAAAACAACTTCAATCTTAGCTTGGAGTGCAGCGAATTTGTACAGGAAATTTTCTGGTTTTGTGTAGTTTGTGCAGTCCAAATTTTGCATAGAATTTTCAGCCATCAAGTCACATGGAATGTCCATTTTTCTAGCATCAAATGAGCAAGAGTTCTGGCTGAATTTTTCAAAAGCTGGACTATTCAAAATTTTGGAAAATTTCCAGATTTCCTTCGTTAAAAACATGAACAACATGAAGGTGAGTTTAAAGGTTCTACCATGGTGATTTATTTCTCTTGCATTCTTTTCCTTAATTTTGGCCAATCCTTTAACTTCCAAGATTGATTTTCGAAATTCAAGGCTAAGGAATTATCTCAAAATTTTTGGAATTAAAAGGAGAGATCTGATGAATTTTGAATAATTTAAATTGTGAAGATGTTAGGACAAAGCTAGAGGTAATAATAAGGACAAGAATTCCTCTAGAATTCTTTTTAGGACATGATTATATGATTAAGACATTCTCTTTATGTCTCTCCAAAGACAACATTCCTATCTTTAAGGAATGTAAGAAAATCTAAAATTCAAACATAACTAAGATAATCATGAATAAAACTTAAGTGATGAGATTCGAACTCATGACCTTAGAGATTAATTCCAAAACTCTAACCACAACACCTCTTGTTCTTATTTTCTCACCCAAATATTTTTCTTATCTAAACCTCAAGCCATCTTCCTATTTTGACCTCAAGCAAAAATTACCTTTATACTCTTCCTACTCAATAAGCATAGCTAAGCCTTTTTAACCTATAAACCACAATTTTAAAGCACATAAAATTATTCAAAAATATATATATATTTATGCAGAATAATATGATATACATCCCAACCCCCTTACTCTCAGGTTGGTTTTAGGTGGGGTTTCACACATATTCTCAGTTTAAGTTAAACTACAATATAAACAAGATGAATATATCTTTGACTTAGTTAATGAAAGAAATTCTGGCTATTGACAAAATTATGAAGCCTTGGTCATGAAGATAAAATTGCAAGCCAAACATAGCCAAAAAACCAGCCACGTGAACAACAAAAACGCAGCACACCTGCGTGAAGAAGAAAAAGGGGGGAAAAAATATTTTCATTTACCTCTTCTTGTTGATCTCACACTCGGCTGAACTAGAATATACGGAACTGGGGTAGGCACGCTCGTAAAAGCCTCTGGTGCAATCCCTGCAAGCCTTCTACTTCGTCTTTGCATGTAGATGAACGCCTAGCTTTCGATCTTCCAGTATATGGCCTGCCTAATCTCGTTTGGTGAACAACTTAGGGGCTAAAGAATATTTTCTGGAGAGGGAGAAGAAAAAACGTCTGGTATTTTTTCACAGAGAGGAAGCACTCGAAAAAAACACCGTTATTTTTTTTCTCCTGTTTAACCTAAATAAAACCCTAGGTTAAACTAGATTGGGCCATTGGACTCTTAGTTTAACCTTTTGGGCTTAATTAATTATTCTAACTAAAACCAAATAATTGGCCCAATTAATAAATAATTAATTTTTCCAGCCCAAATAAACTAGTCCAATTAATTAAGCCTATATTAGTTTAGTCCCAGGTCAATCTTTAATTATTCAAACTGGGCCAAAGCCCTGAATAATTAATTAACCCACCAAACTAATCTAATTAATTCTCTCGCTCCATGGACCTTTATTTTATTCTAGCCCAATAATTAAATCAGGCTACTTAAATAAAATAAATTCCATTTAATTTAAGATCAATTCTTTAGCCCATATTTAATTAGGACTCACAGTCTATACTGGGGACCAAAAGACACACCGCCTTGGCTACTAAAATGACCAAAATACCCTTGCCATAAAAATAGCTGTATTTTGCATTTTAAATATTTCCTAATATCACCATAAGGAAATATTGACCCCAAGGACAATGCTGCGTTCGCAAAGTCTCCGACCTACAGGTGAAATGACTAAAATACCCCTCTACACATCACCGTACATTTAGAGAGGAAGAAGTGTACTAACACCCCTCTAAATGACATCTACCATCCTTAGGCTTCTAGTTCAATGATCCACGACTTCTTGGAGTGTTTCCATTTTCCAAGGGAGCTACCCTAAAGCAAACATCCAAGTCATGTTTCCCAGGGCCCTGGATAATTTAGACCATTCGGACAACCACAAGGGGCGATATAGTGCAGAAACTATCTTGTATAAGTCTGTCTTAACTAACTAGTCACACATACCCAACATGCAAGTATATTGGCCCTACGATAGAACCTCAACTACAGCAAATCAAAGTATATGCTTCCAGCTTCGCCAGACCACCAACTCACACTCAAGTCGTAGAGTACTAGTCCACGCTGTAGCGGTAATAGTCTAGGTTTCTACCATATAGTACTTTGAGAAACCACTACTACAGGTCCTGTTCTACGTATTCGAAATACGCTTATGTCATGAAGTGAGTGGACTACCCACTGACTAAAGGTAAGCCATTCCCCATTTGGAATTCATAACATAATAACCTAAACATGATGAGGCTCCCAGTCTCATCAATAGGTTAAGAACAAATGTTTATGTGTTAAATAACCCGTGATCCATACCTTACTGTGAAAGACCATCATTCACATGGATCACTTATTTAAACACAATGGACATGTTCCAAACGAAAATCGGGCACAAACAAAAAGTAAATTCACAAATAATTTCTGAAAATAAATTCTTTTATTAAAATATTCGATTTTGCAACAGAAACCTAGTCTAAGAGGGTATACAATCCAACAATCTCCCACTTGCAGTCTAAGACTAGGTAAGTCCATAGGTGCCCACCCCTATGGCGTCTAAGTGTCTCTTGAAGACTCTCTCAGCCAAAGGCTTGGTGAATGGATCTGCTAGATTGTTATCTGAGGTAATATGCTCCACCACGACTTCCCGTCTCTGGGTGAAATCTCAGATCAGGTGATACTTCCTCACGATGTGTTTCCCCTTCTTGTAGTTCCGAGCCTCCTTAGATTGCGATACTACTCCAGTGTTGTCGCAATACGTCACAACCGGCCTGTCCATATGTTGTACGACTCCAAGTTCTGAAAGAAACTTCCGGAGCCAGACTGCTTCCTTGGATGCCTCCGAAGCAGCCACATACTCAGCTTCCATGGTTGAGTCAACAATACAAGACTGCTTAATACTCCTCTATGAAATTGCTCCTCCAGACAAGGTGAAGACATATCCACTAGTGGATTTTCTCTCATCCTTATCTGCCTGGAAGTCTGAGTCTGTGTATCCTGTAGGAACCAAATCATCAGCCCTGTAAACCAGCATATAATCTCTCGTTCCCTTGAGGTACTTGATAATATACTTTACAGCTTGCCAATGAACCTCCCCTGGGTTTGACTAATATCTGCTAACTAAGCCCACGGCAAAGCAGATATCTGGCCTAGTACATAGCATGGCGTACATGAAACTTCCCACAGCCAAAGTGTAGGGAATCTTACTCATTTTGTCCTTTTCTTCTTGAGACTTAGGACAGTCCTTCGAAGAAAATGACAACCCATGTCTGCAAGGGATTAGAGCTCCCTTGCATGAGTCCATGCTGTACTTGGTCAGCATCTTGTCAATGTATGTCGCTTGCGATAATCCTAACATTCTCTGCTTCCTATTTGTAAGAAGCCTAATCCCGAGAATGTAGCTGGCTTCTCCCAAGTCCTTCATACTGAATTGACTAGACAGCCAAACCTTTGTAGATGACAATGTCCCTATATCATTTCCAATGAGTAGAATGTCATCCACATAGAGGACAAGAAAAACCACATTAATGCGTTCAAGTTTCCTGTACACGCATGGTTCATCTTCATTTTGAATAAAACCATAAGACTTTACGGTCTCATCAAAACGAATGTTCCATACTCTCGATGCCTGCTTAAGTCCATAAATGGACTTCTTAAGCTTGCAAACCATGTGTTCCTGGCCTTCAGCAATGAAGCCTTCCGGTTGGGACATATAGATGTCTTCACTAAGATGGCCATTCAAGAAAGCCGTCTTGACATCCATTTGCCATATCTCGTAGTCATAGTGACATGCGATGGCAAGGAGGATGCAGATGGATTTAAGCATGGCTACCGGGGAAAAAGTTTCCTCATAGTCGATACATTCTTTCTGAGTATACCCTTTCGCCACAAGCCTAGCTTTGAAGGTTTTCACCTTCCCATCCGCTCCTCTCTTCCTCTTGTATACCCACTTGCACCCAATGGGTTTTATCCCTTCAGGTGAAGCTACAAGATCCCAAACTTGATTGAGGTACATAGACTCAATCTCGGCTTTCATTGCTTCATGCCACAGATTTGCATCGACATCAGCAATAGCCTCCTCGTATCTAGTGGGGTCTTGATCCTGATGGTCAGAGACTAGCTCAAAAGCTTCTCCAGTCCATCTATCCGGAACCCTAGACACCCTCCCACTACGACGAAGCTCCATTTGCACAGGCTCTTAAGGCTGTGCCTCTTCTTGTTCCACTATCGGGTCAGAAGAAGTTGATTCTGTAGATAACTTCTCCTCAACTTCCAACCTCGTTGAACCTTTAGTGGAAGTACTTTGATCATCTTCCAAGTATCTAGCATTGGTACTGACTAGTACCTTCTGCTCCTTAGGATGATAAAAATAGCCTCCTTTTGTCCATTTTGGATACCCAACAAAATAGCATAATTCTGATCTTGGTTCCAACTTGTCTCCCTTGATCAGTACATAAGCTGGACATCCCCAAATCCTGAGATGATTCAGACTTGGCTTACGCCCAGTCCACATCTCATAGGGAGTCCTAGGTACTGACTTGGAAGGCACCAAGTTCAGAATATATGCCGCTGTTTCCAGGGCATATCCCCAAAGGACACTGGAAGAGTAGCATGAGACATCATACTTCGGACCATTTCCATCAACGTCCTGTTCCTTCTCTCAGCTACTCTGTTCCGCTGGGGGGTTCCCGGCGCAGAGAGCTGGGATACTATCCCATGATGTACCATGTAGTCCTCGAATTCACCTAGGAGGTACTCTCCACCACGATCCGATCGTAAGGTTTTGATTAATTTACCTGTCCGACGCTCCACTTCAGCCTTAAACTCTTTGAACTTGTCAAAAGAGTCAAACTTGCGTCTCATCAGGTAAATGTAACCATACCTTGTACAACCATCCGTGAACGTGATGAAGTACTCAAAACCTCCCCTAGCTGGTGTAGACAATGGACCGCACACATCAGTGTGAACAAGACTCAACACCTCATTGGCTCTATCCGCCTTTGGTGTAAATGACCTCTTGGTCATTTTTCCCATCAGGCAGGATTCACACTGAGGCCAACTTTCCAATCTCAATGAGCCCAAAGGCCCATCATGGATTAGCCTCTGAATCCTGGTTGAGTTAATATGACCTAACCTCAGATGCCAAAGGTATGAATCATTGATATTGGTCTTTCTCTTCTTAGTTAAAGGTTCAGACTGAGCGTTATTTGATTGTTTGTTAATGGGGTTTAAAAAGAATAAATTTCCATACATGTGCCCAGTACATAAAATTTCTCCATCTCTACTGATAGAAATACCAGAACGGAAAGATACAGAATATCCTTGATTAATAAGTTTTACAACTAAAATCAAATTCTGATGAAAACCAGGTACATATAAAATGTCTTTTAAAACCACTATCTTATTACAACAAAAAATAAGATCCAGCTTTCCCACTGCAAGGGCCCAGATTTGTGCTCCATTACCCACTCGAAGCCCATGTTCGCCCTTCTTGAGTCTTCTTATCTTCCTAAACCCCTGCAAGGAGTTATAGATATGATCAGTGGCTCCTGAATCAACAATCCAAGTGGAAGTTGATCCTACCATTGATATAGACTCTAGATAGTAAACATTACCTGTGGGGTTTTTCTTGGCCTGAAAATCTGGACACTCTTTTTTCCAGTGTCCCTTCTTTCCACACTTGAAGCACTTGCCCTTTGGTTTGTCCTTAGGGCTGGTTCTTGGGCTGGGGCTCCGGCATTCCCCTTCTTCCTCTTGAACTTTCTGGGCTTAGGCCCAGTTCTTGAAGAAGAGGCCTTAGCAATCATGGCCTTAGACTGCGGCTTCATGACCTTCTCCGCCATCTGAAGCTCCTTCATCAGTTCAGTTAAACTTATGTTCAACTTGTTCATGTTATAGTTTAACTTGAACTGAGTGAAAGAGCCCGGTAGAGATTCAAGAACCATGTCCACTTGGCTCTCGGGGTCAATGACAGCCCCTAAGATTTCTACCTCCTCGAAAGCAGCAATCATCTTGAGCATATGCTCTCGGACTGATGCTCCCTCAGCCATCTTAGTGTTCACAATAGTTCGAAGAGCCTCTCGCCTTGCGGGCCGGCTCTTGTCCGCGAACATAGTTGCCAACGATTGACTTATGTCATATGCAGAAGCCATGTGCTCGTGTTTTGACTGAAGCACATTAGACATGGAAGCTAACATATAGCAACGTGGCATTTCATCAGCTTTCTTCCATGCCTTTCAGCCTCTCGCTCTTCAGTGGTGGAACCTTCCCCGATAACGAGGCGGGTTTCGTAAAGGACATACTTATACTCCTCGGCTGTGAGTATTATGTCCAGGTTCCTTTTCCAGTCCACATAGTACCGTTAACTTATTCTCCCTGAGAATAACGGCCAATGGACTAAAAGAACCTCCCACCATTTCTGAAAATCAAAAATAAAAGAAAGAAATTAGTTTGTGAAAACAAAATGAAATTTGTGCACTGAAAATAATTTGGCTCTTAGGAAAACTGACATAGCTTCTTGGGAAGATTAACAGTTTCCTAAGCTAAGTGTATTAACCACCACAAATTAATTTCCCTTCTAGGTAATGGTCTAGAGAATAACTCCATCGTGGGATGGCCGTTTCCTCTCATTTCCTATAGACATACCTCGCACTATAACCTCCAACGTGGGCTGGCCGATTATAGTACGTGCCCCGGGTTATTAATTACATCATTCCATTAGATCTAGATCCTTATGGTATCCCCATCCTATACGGGTTCACTCCCAGGGTGACGCGAGGGGATCCATGATCTCTAATGAGGACCGTGATGGAAGCCGTGGAGCCGTTGGAACCCCTCTCCCACTTAGTCTTTTAAAATAAAGTTTTTCTGAAAAATATTCTTTTGAAATTTCCATTAAGTTTTTCTTAACTCAAAAATAAAATATCTAAATCCAATAAAATCTCTATGTCAAGGCTTATATCCTTTGAGAGATTTCCTCCATGGACTAATTTTATTTTAAGTTAAAACTTAATGATTTCAAAAATTTTCCAATTAAAACTTTCTAGAGACTTTGGTCTCAAGCTTATTTGACAAAATCATTTTTCTAGTCCAAAACAAAACAAGATGGCTCTCCATTTTAATTTACAAAAATATCTAAATCCAATATATTTTCTATGTCAAAGATTAAATCCTTTGAGAAAATATTCAAGGATTAATTTTGTACCAATTAAAATAACCATTTAGTTTTTAAAGAAAAATATTTTTCCTTGCCAAAACAAAAGGTTCCCAAAGACTTTGGTCTTTGAGAAAAAGCACACATAGGTACATAAAAAAAATAGCATGCTAGAAAACAATAAACGTTTTCATGCTTTTCTATTTTTTAAACCTAAGTGCCCAAATAATAGAATTAAACACATTAATTAATTAATTAATTAATGATCTTGTTTAATCCTAAAATCCC
This sequence comes from Voacanga thouarsii, assembly GCA_026120185.1. Classification (NCBI taxonomy): domain Eukaryota; kingdom Viridiplantae; phylum Streptophyta; class Magnoliopsida; order Gentianales; family Apocynaceae; genus Voacanga; species Voacanga thouarsii. The sequence continues at coordinate 2,203,869 of JANUWF010001125.1, forward strand.
TTACTAACACTACTACAAAATAAGGCTAATAAAACACTTATCTTGAGGCACTTCATTAATAAGTGTCACATTATGATTTTAATAAGACACAAAATTAAGAGCCTTATTAGGTAAAATAAAACTACGTAGTTTTAAGTAGTTTTAAAAACATATGCACAGAAACTTAACAATTTGGGAGGAAAAACAATGCTGCTCGTGTGAAAACAACAGTGACCAACCCATTTCGCGCCATACTGGAAGGCTGAGAGAAAAAAAGCGAGGGAAGAAATAAAAATTACAGAAATAAACCAAAAAAAAAATCAAAGTCTTCACTCTTCAGTCCTCGACGAACAGAGCCGTCTTCTCCACGATCTTCTCCGTCTCTGGTTTTGAGTGAAAAATCAGAGAGTCTTCAGTGTTTTCGAACAGCCCCATCTCCTCCACACCATTCCACCTCTGGTTGGCGAGAGAAAAATCAGAGAGTGTTGCTCGAACAGACCCATCTCCTCCACACCATTCCACCTTTGATTGATGAGAGAAAAATCAAATGGATTGTAAAATATGGCAAATGCGTGGATGATTCATTGTAGTAGAGTTTACGGGCTACAAAATTGCAATCTTTGCTAGGAAAACACCTTCGATAGTTGTGTTAAGGTATGACTTCAGATTTTAATTGGTTTTTTGTTTCGATTTTGCACAGATGTTGTTAAATAGGTTTTTGTCACTACAAATTTTTGAGCTTTTCTTCGTTGTTGAATGAATTTGATATTTCATTTGAGCTTGTATTGCAACTACGACTTTTGATTTTGTGTTTTTTCCCCCTCTAATTTTAGCTCAATATGACTGATTTTTCATGGGTTTTAGCCACAGAATGTTTCCGACTGAAATTTTTGCTTTATATTTGTATCTTCATTCTAGTGTAGGACTTGCTTTGTTGTGTTAATTCATCCTGCTAAGTAACTCATTGATGTCATTCTCACGGTTTCCAGAGTCCCCTCCATCCTTGTACCGTTTCTTCTTGCCCTGTAATGCCTTTTCTGGCTTGTTGAGTGCAAAAGGGCAAAAAAAACTAGTTACCTCCTTGAAATGATGGCCCAAAATTGTGATCTCATTTACAATATCTTCTAAACAGATTGTATTGTGTTTACCTAATGCCTGACATGAGAGTTAGCAGAACATGCTATTCCACCACAAAAATAAACCAGAACACATAAAACAACAAGTGAGGTATGTCAAATACTTGTTCAATAATATTGTTATCTGTTAAAGGAACTCTCTGCTTGTTAAGTTTTCCAACACCTTTCTTGTAAATCAAGTCTCTTGTACTCTTAACATTGGGGTACCTATGGATAAAAGTATAGTATTGAGCTAAGGATAAAAGTATAGTTTTTGGGGTGCAAGAACTTGACTTGGTTAGTGTGTCCAGAGATTTTGTTGTTAGTAGGCTGCTGCGAATTACATTTCTTAGGCATGTTTTGGCTTTATACAATGAGGTTCGATCAAATTATGGTTCCATGCCTTTTTTTTTTTCATTTTCCCTTGAGATTACTAGTTGATCATCTTTAGCCTCAGCTGAAAATCTATTTACATGTTGCAAAAACCTATGCATTCCCTTTTCCCCTATGGTTGTTGTGCTTAACCCTGTTCCAACACTAGTCCAGTTAAATTGCCAATCCCAATTCCAGAAATTAGAAGAAAAATTTTTGGTGGAATTAGAGTAGGAAAAGAAAGGAAAAGAAAATGCACAGCTGAAAATGAGAGCTAAATTCCTTCTTACAGTGTGGGGAATAAAAAGAAAGGTGAGGGGTGATTCCTTTTTATAGACTGTTAGGTGTGGTTGTACATTGAAAGGTGAGGGATGATTGTATTTTAGTGTATGACCTTAGTCAAAAATTATTAAGAGAATCCAATGAAGTGGTAAGTGATCACTAATTCTTTCATTTTTAAAGAATCTCAAGAGACATTTCATCATTTTCACATTCTTTAGGATACTTTATGGTAGGTGATCGTTAAGAATTCTTGTGAATATTCTCTAAATTAAATGTAATCATTATTTACCCTTTACTTTCGACGATAGTGTAAGAAATAACTCTTACCACTAAACTAGTAAATGGTGAATTGCTTATGGAAGTAGGGACAATTGGCAAAGTCTTGTGTATTCTTTCCTTCTCTCATCTATTCCCTTTTTTCCTTTTTTGGTTGCTCGTGTCATCTTATGTTTCTCTTGTCATGCTAAATATGTTTTTATATTTTAAGTATTATAAAAATAAAAAGTTGATATGGTAAAAACTAAACTTTATTTCATGTGGTTTGCAAAATTAATAAAGCTAAACTTTATTTCAAGTACCTTTGTTACATGAACAGATGAGTGATCCTTATGTTCTAGTGTGTGATGTATAAGAATATTGGTATTATTTCTTTTTCTTTAATTTTGAAGTTTGATTTTTGTTCTTTTGTAGGAAAGGAATTATATTTGCTTTAATGTTCTACTAATTTTGGAAATTACTTAGTTATTTTGGGCTGTTTGTATACATTTTCTCAGACCTAATATTATGGATAAAAGCTGGATGAAGTTGTCAAGAACAAGTAAAGGATATAGGAAAGGGTTGCAAGACTTCCTTGATTTTGCTTTCTCTAATTCAAATGTGGATGGGACAATATTATGCCCATGCAAAACATGTAAAAATGGTATAAGTTTGAGAAGGGAAGATGTAGAGGTTCACTTAAGGTGTAAGGGATTCATTAGTGGTTACACCCAATGGATAGCTCACGGAGAAAGCTCTTTCCATGATACTACAAGCTAGCGGCCAATGTCTTCCATAGGACTTCAAATCCTATTGACGATGTAGATGATTTAGTGCACGATGCATTTGGAATTCATGATGAAGATGATGAAATGGCCAATTCCGAGTGCTTTTGGGAATGAAAAGCCAAACTTAGAAGCTGAGAAATTCTATAAATTACTTGATGATTCTCAACAGGAACTATATCCTGGGTGTAAAAAGTTTTCCAAGCTATCTTTTTTAATACGACTACTTCATTTGAAGTGTCTTGGGAAAATGTCTGATAAGATCTTTGCTATGCTGCTTGATCTGCTAAGAGAGGCATTCGATGTGGAATTACCAAAGTCATACTACGAGGCAAAGAAAGTGATAAAAGATTTAGGATTAGGAAATGAGAAGTATGATGCTTGTCCCAATGATTGTACCTTGTATTGGGGAGGAAACCAATCTTCTATTGTGTGCAAAACATGTAATGAAACACGGTGGGTTACATCGAGAAGATGATCCTACTGGTGAGAAAAGAAAGATCGCGAAAAAGGTCATGTGGCACTTTCCTTTGAAGCCTAGATTACAACGTCTGTTTATGTCATGTAAGACTACAGCTGATATGCGATGGCATGCTGAAGGTCGCACCAAGGATGGGTATATGAGGCATCCAGCAGATTCGACAGCGTGGCAGTATTTTGATGTTCCCGAATTTGCTAAAGAATCTCGTAATGTGAGGTTGGGGTTAGCATCAGACGGGTTCAATCCTTTTAAGAATATAAGTGTAGCTCATAGTACATGGCCAGTGATCTTAATGCCATATAATTTGCCACCTTGGATGTGCATGAAACAACCACATTTCATGTTGTCGCTACTTATACCTGGTCCTTTATCTCCTGGAAATAATATTGACATATATTTGCAGCCACTCATTGCAGAGCTAAAGGAATTGTGGGATATTGGCGTGAACACATATGATGTATCATTAAAGGAAAATTTTCAGATGCGGGCTGCCTTATTATGGACTATTAGTGACTTTCCTGGTTATGCAATGCTATCTGGATGGAGCACTAAATGAGAGTTTGCATGCCCAGTTTGTCGTGAGCATACATGTTCAAAGTGGCTAAAACATAGTGGAAAGCAATGCCATATGGGACACCGTCGATTTCTCAAAAAAAATCATCCATTTCGAGATGACTCCCATTCTTTCGATGGTACCAAAGAACATAGAGATCCACCTCCTAAAGTGACAGGTTCCCTGACTTTAGGACAGTTAGAAGGGTTTGACACTAAATTTGGTAAATTAGTTTTTGACAATCAAAAGATGCCATTCAATTGGAAGAAGAAGAGCATTTTTTTTTTTTTAGCTGCCTTATTGGAAGGATAATATAGTGCCTCATAACCTTGATGTCATGCATATCACAAAAAATGTTTGTGAGAAAGTGGTTAATTTGTTGATGGATTCAGATAAGGTGAAAGATTACAAAACACGACAGGACCTAAAAGAAATGGGTATAAGAGCAGAGCTTCATCCTATTGAAGATGAGTTGGGAAAAACAACTTTACCTCCTACTTGCTACGTCTTAAACAAAAAAGAGAAGGCGATATTTTGTAACACTCTCAAGAAGTTGAAGGTTCCGGATGGTTATGCATCAAATATATCAAGGGGTGTTCAATTAAAGCCTCTAAAAATTTCTGGACTTAAGAGTCATGATTATCACATTTTAATGCAGCAACTTCTACCGTTATCTTTGAGGAAAACCTTAAAAAAGAGGTCCGGGCTACTTTGATGAAGTTAAGCCGATATTTTAGGGAATTATGTTCTAAGGTTCTTGACCCTCGAAACCTTGTTCGTTTGGAGAAAGATATTGCTGTCATTCTTTGCCAGTTGGAAAAGTTATTTCCCCCATCATTTTTTGATATTATGGTACATCTTTGTGTTCATTTGGCTACTGAGGTAAAGTTAGCTGGACCAGAACACTATCGTTGGATGTATCCAATTGAGAGGTTTTAATCTTGATCATTATGAATTACATCCCATTTGATTCTTAAAATTTTTATTAACTTTAAAATTCTTATGGGTAATCTTGTTAGGTACTTATGCACTTTGAAATCATATGTCCGCAATAGACGAAGGCCTGAAGGTTCTATTGCTGAAGGATATTTGGCAGAAGAGTGTTTAGCATTTTGTTCTCTCTATTTTGCGAATGATGTTGAAACAAGATTTAACCGACTCTCTCGAAATGATGAAGATGTAGTAGAGAGAATTGGCTTGGATGTTTTTTCACCATCTGCGCGTCTATTTGGAAAAGGAGTTGCAGTGACATTGAATGATGAGATATTGAGAAAGGGACATAGATATGTATTGTTTAATAGTGATGCAGTGAAACCATATATTAAGTAAGTACCATTCTTAATGGGATTTATCTTTCGAAGAAAAAAATTTAAAAAGAGATTCTGAAAAAACATAATATAATTTTGAAGCCAACACCTCGACATTGTGAAAAGAGAACTTCCCCGGGTTTCAAAGCATGAAATTGAGAGAATTCATAGTGAAAATTTTGCCATATGGTTCTCTAAAACTGTAAGTAGTGGTTCTGTTTTTTAATTATTTTTATTTTTTAAATTTAAATTCTTGACAAGTATACCTTATCAGGTCGGCGAATTGTCATTGCTTGATGATGATCCAATAATGACAGATTTGAAGTTGCTTGCTAGGGGTCCAAATCTCGTAGGAAAGAAGTATAAGAGATGTTTGGTGAATGGCTTTAGGTTTCATACCAAAATGTTGGAGAAAAGAAGAAAGACTCAAAATAGTGGAGTTGTTGTCAATGCAACGGTTTCAAGCTTCTCAAGTTCCAAAGATAACAATCCTATTGCAGGAGAAATGGTGTACTATGGAGTATTGCAGGACATTATTGAATTGGATTACACCGGAGATCACAAAGTTATTTTGTTTGAATGCGATTGGGTTTCCAAGGGAACAAGATTGAAGTAAGATGAAGATGGCTTCACTGTAACTAATTTTAGTAGTGTAAAGCGCCACAATGAGCCATTTATTCTTGCATCTCAAGCAAAGCAAGTGTTCTATGTTGAAGATCAATTTCAGAAAGGGTGGCATGTTGCTATCACCACGACATCGAGGGAAAAATATTATATGAATTATCTGGATGCTATTGATGTATACTTACCTTCAGATATAGAATGATCAATTGATAGCTACTGAATGTTAGCTGTTATGTTATCCAGATTTGATAGGATTTTGGAATATTATCAGTCATATATATATATATGATCATGACTGAATTTTGATGGCATTGAGATTTCCAAGTATTTGATAAATATATCTTGGTTTTTATGTTCATATTGTGCTTTATCTAGTTGAATGGAGAATGGTTCATACATGTGAATGTGCTAAATACTACCTCTTGTTTTCGCTACATTAAAATTATTTTTTTGTTTCCTTTTCAGGTATGGCTCGAAGGACTAGAAGAAAAGGCGATACAAATGTGATAGTAACACAGCCAGAAGCACATAAAGGTATTAAAATCCAATATGAACCATGACCATGAAAAAGTTAATAGAAGCAAAGGGGGCAGATTTTTGGACTGTTTTTTTGGTGATTCTGTTGGAGAATTTTACTGTTTTGGGGCTAGAGAATTTTACTATTTTGGCTTATACTGTTTTGATTGGAGAATGGTTTATACTGTTTTGGCAAGGAAGATTGATTGAGGAGTGATTGTGTTGGGAATTTTACTGCTTTGGAGGTCCAGCAACTACTGAAATTTTCTGCATTATTTTGGCTTATACTGTTTTGATTAGAGAATGGTTTATACTATTTTGGCAAGGGAGATTGATTGAGGAGTGATTGTGTTGTCTAATTGACTGATTTGAGTTGATTTTTGATTGAGTATCATGACTTATTGAAGATTGTTTGACTGGCATAGAGGGCAGATTTCTGAACTGTTTTTTTCCCCTGTTCTGTTCATTTCAGTTGCAGATTTCTGAACTGTTTTGTTTTGTTTTGTTTTTTCTGTTCTGGGTTGCAGATTTCTGGACTGTTTTGGTCAATGCTCTATTTTATTTTGTACTCTTCTGTTCTTGATTTCAGAACTGTTTTCAGTTGCAGATTTCAATTCTGTTCTGTTCTGTTGTAGAAACATGAACTGATCTTTTTTTTTTTTACTCTGTTATGTTCCATATTGTTCTGTTTTTTATATCAGAACTGTTTTTTTTTCCTATTATGATCTGTTCTGTATTCTTCCGTTTTTTATATATGAACTGTTTTTTTTTTTTTTGTTTTGTTCTATTCTGGACTTTTCTTTTGCAGATTTCAGAACTGTTTTTTTTTTTTTTTTAGTTCAATTCAGTTCTGTTGTAGAAATCTGAACTGTTTCTTTTTTTTTTCCGGTTCTGTTCTGATTTTCCTGTTCTATTCTGTTCAGTTGCAGATTTCTGAACTGTTTTTTTTTTTTTTCTATTCTGGGTTGCAGATTTCTGGACTGTTTTTGTCAATGCCTTGTTATGTTCTGTACTCTTCTGTTCTAGATTTCAGAACTGTTTTAAGGGGGTAGATTTCAGTTCTGTAGCAGCAAATCTAAACTGATCTTTTTTTTTTTTTATTCTGTTCTCTTCTGTATTGTAGATTTCAGAGTTCTGTTCTATTTTTTTTTTGGGTTGAGTTCAGCTCTGTTCTGTTGCAAAAACCTGAACTGTTTTTTTTCTATTTTGGTTATGTTCTGTTCTGTACTATTCAGTTCAGTTCTGTAGCTTGAATGTTAGCTTAGGGGTCTGATTTCAACTCTAGCATAACTGTTTAAACTGTTTTGGCAAGAGAGATTAGTTGAGGAGTGATTGTGTTGTCTAATTGGAGGATTTGAGTTGATTTTGGATTGAGTATCATGACTTATTGTGGACTCATAAATGGCTGAAAATGTTCTGAAATTTTCTGCTATACATTGGTATAAATTGCATAACTATGAATTTCTTCTGTAGCTTGAACAAATGAATTTCTTTTTAAGCTTATCATATTCTTCCTTTGTGTTCCACTAAATGTATGTACTTTCTTTTTAGGGAATGAAAATGGTGGTGCTGAAATGATAAAGAAAACGAGAGGACCTATACGTATGCCTGATCTTTGGGCTCATAAAGAGGGTGACCCACTTATTACAGTTGGGTGGAATAATCACGGACAACCATTTGGTCCTAATAAAAAAACACTTACAGAGTTCTTGGGAACTATTTCAAGAACTGGAAGGTATGCCCCACTTGATGTTAATGATTGACGTATGGTACCTCAAACAAAGAAAGATGAGATGCTTAGACTCGTAAAGGTATGCCACAATGAGTGTTTGCCTCATTTACAACTATTATAAATGTTTTACTTTGTAAAATACTTTATATTATTTCATAGCAATTTATGAGTGATCAATGACAATCAAATTTTTATAGGAGAGATTCGAGATACCTCCAGATGCAGAAATTTGGATTTTGAAGTCATTAGGCAAAAAGAGAAGAAATTGGAAATCAAGAGTCAAGGCTGAACATTATAAATCCAATATGTCAGTAGATAATGTAGCAGCAAATAGGCCGACTCGTGTTGTCGAAGATCAATGGAACAACGTCGTGTCTTGTTGGAATACAAATGATGCAAAGGTTAGAACAAGGAATCTTGCTCATTTCAAGGATGTTGTCTAATTGTTCCTTATTTTTTTCCGTTTCTGTTTTTTCTGGAAAAAAAGCAGGTTCTTAGTGAAAGAAATAAGAAGCATAGACAAGCGAAGACAATAAATCAGACTACTGGAAAATTAAGCTTTACAGAAGTTGAACAAGAGATGGTAATTTCCTAATTCTTTCCCAATTTTAGTCCATGTTGAAAGATTATTTGACACCATATTTTTTTGGGATTTATGCCCAAGGTTTCACCAATGAATACATAACTAATTTTACAGGAAGTTGAATTGGGACATGTCCCATCACGGGCAGAACTGTTTGATGCTTGTTACACTAATGAGATTGGAGAAGCAACTACTGAGATAGTAAGGGAAAAACTAGTAAGTCGCAATCCGTCCATTGCTTATTAACAATAAATAAATGTGATTTTCAAGTTAGTACACGATGCTAATTTGTTTTGCTTTGATTTATTAGGTGCAATTGAGAGAGCATCGAAGTCAACTTCCAGATGGATCACTAGACCCTATTAGTGCTGATGATTCATTTTCCAAGGTTTTTGGTAAAGATCCACTTGGAAGAGTTCGTATGTGTGGTTTGGGACCATCACCATCAGATCTTTTTTGTCCTATCCCTAGTGCTACAACATGTTACCGCATTGTCAAGGAGAGTGAGGCCACCATAAAGAGGCTAGAGGATAGTATCACTCAACAAAATTTAAAAATTGGTGAACAAGCTACACAACTTGCTGATTTAACATCTAGACTTGAACAACAAAGTGGAGGACAAATGGGGCATTATACCGTTCCTTCATCTGTTACTTCTCAGAGTCTTAAGGTGAGCACAAAGCTAGAAAACAAATAATATAAAAGTTAATTCTGATTTTTTGGTTAAAAATTGGGTGTGGGTGATCTAATTTATGTAAATTTCAATTGAATAATGATTGAATTTGGTTTTTAGGTTGGTGATAATGTTTTCCTTGTGAGCATGTTTGAGAACTCTAAAAAAGTAGCCAAGGGAATCATTCAAAGTTTGGATTCAGCTACGAAGTTGGAGGAATGCACTTGGGACAGCATTGGTGTGAAGTAAAGATATTATGTCAATTTGAGTGGGAAGAAGAATTGATTAGGCCATATGGGGCATTCAAGACAATCGGAGATGCACTTGGGGAAAGCATTGCATATCCTTGTCATTTGGTATGATAAGCTTCTATATGTAATTTGGTATGTTATGCTTCGTATGTCCAAGTTACAAGGATCATTTGATGAAAATTGTTTCTTGAAATAGTTGAAATATTATCTTGTTTGCCAACTCATGGTTGCTCTACTATATGTAAATTTTGTTTTTTTCACTTGCATATGTGGTCCTTTTGATATTCAACACAAGTTTAGCTAGGAATGAGTAATTAAGTTGAGAATAAAGGTTAGTTTTGTGTGTCATTTTCATGGCTTTATTGTTATAATGGGATCATTATTTTGGGAGAGATGTTAACTGCAAATAAAAACTGATTGGGTAAATGTTTCTATTTTCTTTTACTGCAGGTTTTCAAGGAAGGTGCATGATCTTGGTGCAACCTAACACTTTTTGCAAGTACAAGAAGGTGCATGATCTTGCTGATGATCTATTTTTATGATGAGTCATTGTCCTCATTTTTTTTTGTGTGTGTGTGTGGGGGGGGGGGTTGTGTGTTGGGGTGGGGGGTGCTATTGGTAAACTATTTTCATAGTGATCTTGTGATTCTGACATGATTGAACATAAATGAGTTTTTTTTTCCTTCTTTTCTTTTCTTTTCACAAGAACAACCTTATACTCATTTTTCTTGGTTCTTTTTTATGGGTGTGGGTGTGGGTGCCTTAAAGGAATCAGTTACTGTGATGTATGTATAATTAGTGATTCTCTTTCAAATGCTTACAGCACAATCGTGCAATGATGACTGGACTCCTGCACTTTGTTGTTGGATTGAATGATGTAAATGCGGATGATTTGTATTAACAACCTCTAATCTTTAGGTTGGTTTGATTGTTTCTAGTTATAATTCAAGGAAAATCCTAAGAGACATCAACAAAGCTCAATATCTATCTGCAAACCAGTTCCATTTGAACGGATTTGAAATCATATTTCTTTATTTTGTCTTTGTCCAAGCAATGTTTGATATATAGCTATGCCTTTTTTTCTTCTATAATTATTCCCATTTGAATCAATCTACATACATACAACCTGAGGACGTAAGCTGCTTTAAGAAGAAAATATGTTTTGCCTGTACTAGAAGTCTGAAATATTCTAGGAGCTTTGACTCCATAAATTCTATTCCTGCAAATTTTTGGAACTATATGTTTCAAATGATTAGCTGGATGCTTTACATTTGTGCTGCTGATAAGGACCTCATATCACTCTCTCTCACACACATATGCAATGCATTAGCAATAAGTGCTTCTTTTATGTTGCTTTATGTGGTTTTGAAAATTAACAATTGATGTCATGTTGCTGATGGTGGTACATACTGAGACTGATTAGCTGTGTGGATGCTTTACATTTGTTCTGCTGATCGAGGACATCATATTACTCTCTCACGCACACATATGCAATGCAATGCATTTTCATGGCTTTGTTGTTATAATGGGATCATTATTTTGGGAGAGATGTTAACTGCAAATAAAAATTGATTGGGTAAATGTTTCTATTTTCTTTTACTGCAGGTTTTCAAGGAAGGTGCATGATCTTGGTGCAACCTAACACTTTTTGCAAGTACAAGATGGTGCATGATCTTTTTTTTTTTTTTAACTGTTACTTTTGGGATCAAGTGAATAGGAGATACATATAGTGATTTTTGTTTATCGACAATCACTTTTGGGAGAAAAACTAGATGTTATGCTTCTATTTTTGTTACTTTTGGAATCAAGTAGATAGGAGGCATATATTTTTATTTTTGAATGTAAAGTCGACTTGATGATGATGGTTCAAAATTGGACAGGAGATATATATTTTTGGGTTTAATGTAAAGTCGACTTGATGAACATGATGGTTTAAAATACATTCCAAAGATAAGCTCTTATATTGATTATTTTTTAGTATGTATATATTTTATTAGATTTATTACATATGTAGCATTCCACAAGAAAACAAAAAATAGGTACAAACTCTAAAAAAATTGAGCAGAAAGTCAGCACCAAATGCCTCAAATATGAAAATAATAATTTTTAGAAGTGTCTTAAAAAGTGATAAAATAAGGCATATTAGAAGTGCCTTAAAAAGTGGAAAATAAGGCACTTATAAGTGCCTTAAATCTAAAAAACTTTTTTGGGTTCAGAGTTGATGATGCACATATAAGTGTCCTATAAACTCTAATGTGTCACTCCTAAGTGTAGGCTAAAATGCACTATTAGGGCACTTTCAAGCACCTCAACAAGTTTTTGGTGAACTGTAAACCTCCTGCCGTTAATAACTTTTAAATGGCACTTCTAAGCGCCCTATTATATATTGAATATATTAGGGCGCTTATAAGTGCCTTAACAGGTTATTGTGACGGAAGAAGGGAAGGCGCTTATCTATGCGCCTCGTTAAAGTAAGTGCCCTATTAGGATACATATTAAGGCGCTTTCAAGTGCCCTAAAATCCCTTTTCTGTTGTAGTGTAATATTTTTCATGCAAATATATTCCAAGAATATAAATTTTGCAAAAATATTAACTTCGCCTGGTATGGGACCCAAAACGAAAAAGGAAATGCAAGAAAATTACAAGGGGAAAAAAAATTTCCCATTGGTTCACTGCACCCACCGCACAGGAACAAAACAATTCTGGTCATCGGTCCACAACACCCGCCGCACCGAAACAACCGCATCATGGACCATCCAAGCCCGCGATCCGCCCCGGTGCTGACCCGCGTGCTAACCCACGAGAAGACTTCCGAATTTCGCACCAGATAGCAGCCGAGTCGGTAAGCCACAAAGTCGAGCCGCCCTCCTTGTTGCAGGCACAGACGCTGCTGGGGGCTCGGCTCGGCGAGCCGAGCCGATGAACAGTGTCGTCTGCTTCAATTTTCCAGTGCGATTTTCTTCTGCTGCGGTCTTCTGGTTTTTCTTTTTCTGCGACAATTTCCAGCCTTTGGCCCTCCGATTTCAACCCAAAATCAATGAAATCACAAACCAACAACCGCCTATACCCATTAAAGTTAGGTTTACACGAATTATTCTTGAAAAAATAGTGAATTACATCTCACCTATACCTCCAACTGAGAGGTTTAACAAGCCATCTATCCATACAAAAAAAAAAAAACAGCGAAGGATCACAGTTAATCACACATAACTGTCCGATTTTATTAACTAGCATACAGGCTTCCTATATGTGCAAATATCTTCATTCTCTGATACCAATTGAAGATAAAATTGCAAGCCAAACATAGCCAAAAAACCAGCCACGTGAACAACAAAAACGCAGCACACCTGCGTGAAGAAGAAAAAGGGGGAAAAAAATATTTTCATTTACCTCTTCTCGTTGATCTCACACTCGGCTGAACTGGAATATACGGAACTGGGGTAGGCACGCTCGTAGAAGTCTCTGGTGCAATCCCTGCAAGCCTTCTACTTCGTCTTTGCATGTAGATGAACGCCTAGCTTTCGATCTTCCAGTATATGGCCTGCCTAATCTCGTTTGGTGAACAACTTAGGGGCTAAAGAATATTTTCTGGAGAGGGAGAAGAAAAAACGTCTGGTATTTTTTCACAGAGAGGAAGCACTCGAAAAAAACACCGTTATTTTTTTTCTCCTGTTTAACCTAAATAAAACCCTAGGTTAAACTGGATTGGGCCATTGGACTCTTAGTTTAACCTTTTGGGCTTAATTAATTATTCTAACTAAAACCAAATAATTGTCTCAATTAATAAATAATTAATTTTTCCAACCCAAATAAACTAGTCCAATTAATTAAGCCTATATTAGTTTAGTCCCAAGTTAATCTTTAATTATTCAAATTGGGCCAAAGCCCTGAATAATTAATTAACCCACCAAACTAATCTAATTAATTCTCTCTCTCCATAGACCTTTATTTTATTGTAGCCCAATAATTAAATCAGGCTACTTAAATAAAATAAATTCCATTTAATTTAAGATCAATTCTTTAGCCCATATTTAATTAGGACTCACGGTCTATACTGGGGACCAAAAGACACACTGCCTTAGCTACTAAAATGACTAAAATACCCTTGCCATAAAAATAGCTG